>CM070519.1:18670056-19870056 GCA_036346375.1 Guadua angustifolia
ATAAGGAAGAAGTGTTATCGAAGGATTTCCTTCCTTTCTTCCTAGTATGGAAGAAGTCAAGAAAAAGTACTGCGTCTCGATCTATACGAAAGGGCACTGGTTTTTTCTTTCGGTTTCATTGATAGCAGAAGAGTACGCTAGCTAGCGGAGCCTGAAAACGCTTGCTTGCGCCCCACCCCTACGGAAACTATTGCCTATGCTTGCTGCTCGCTCAGTGTCAGTAGAAGGGAAGAAAAGATGGTCACTCCTTTTAGGAACATGGCGAGCCTTACTTACGACTGTTGCACTTCACTCGCAGCTCGTTCATTCACTTGCTCATGAACTCGCTGCTTCGCCAGAAGCGACTAGTCGCCTCCTTTCCTCCGCCGAAAGATGCTTAGCCAGAAGCGACGAAGGAGGGGAGCTGGGGAAGGCCGACGATGGCAATGAGGGGGAAGCTGTCGTAGAAGCTTTGCCCCTTGCTTTACAGAAATTGTTATGAACTTACTAAATGACCTTATTTATTCTCCCGGAACGCTAGCAAATCTAATAGTTCCATCTGCTCTTCTTAACTTAAGAACGAAGGCCGCCATCCTTCTTATTCAGGAACCCTTTGTTTGAGGGGGCGTATCCCCGGGAAGGGGAGAGTGGCCGAGCGGTCAAAAGCGACAGACTGTAAATCTGTTGAAGGTTTTCTACGTAGGTTCGAATCCTGCCTCTCCCACTTGTTGTAGACTTAAGAGAAGAGAAAGTAGGCGGAAGCCTAGGAGGGCCAACCGAGCGAAGCTCTTTCTTTTTTTGGCCGTGCCGTGAAGTGCAATTTTATCGTATGCGTTTTAGAGAGGTTGTCGAAAAAAGACGATCTATAGAGATTCCCCATCTATATCCAATCGAGAATAGAAGCGAGTCGCTTCCGGCGTCGGCTTGTAGTCTCTGCAGTCGGCACACGCACGCGCCCGCCATCATGCCTCCTTGGTTCGGGACGAAGCCAAGCGAGACATACGATAGACGAAGGAAGCGCCCACCCAGCAGGAGGGCTAAAACCTGTAGTTTTGAAGTTGCAAACTCCAGCTTCGAAGCTGGAGTGCTTTAGCCCTTTAGTTTTGAAGCAAGAATCACCGTCTTGAGCGCCTTGCGCGCTCAAGAACAAGCAAGGGAAACAAGCAACGGAAACAAGCAACGGAAACAAGCAACGGAAACAAGCAACGGAAACAAGCAACGGAAACAAGCAACGGATTGAGCGCACTAGCGCGAAAGCCGTTGCGCGTTAGCACACGCAGCCGTTTTCTTGCT
The DNA here is from genome assembly GCA_036346375.1 of Guadua angustifolia. Lineage (NCBI taxonomy): Eukaryota > Viridiplantae > Streptophyta > Magnoliopsida > Poales > Poaceae > Guadua > Guadua angustifolia. Next base: position 18,671,329 of record CM070519.1, read on the forward strand.
TGAGCGCACTAGCGCGAAAGCCGTTGCGCGTTAGCACACGCAGCCGTTTTCTTGCTTGAGCGCACTAGCGCGAAAGCCGTTGCGCGTTAGCACACGCAGCCGTTTTCTTGCTTGAGCGCACTAGCGCGAAAGCCGTTGCGCGTTAGCACACGCAGCCGTTTTCTTGCTTGAGCGCACTAGCGCGAAAGCCGTTGCGCGTTAGCACACGCAGCCGTTTTCTTGCTTGAGCGCACTAGCGCGAAAGCCGTTGCGCGTTAGCACACGCAGCCGTTTTCTTGCTTGAGCGCTTTGTTGCTAAAGCGGATACGTTTTCTTGCTGGGGAAGGCTAGTTTGATCGAGGATTGGAGAGGAGAGGTGGAATAAAAAGCTCGGGATGGATTTTGGAGTCTTTGTGCGAGCCGTATGCGGTGAGAGTCGCACGTACGGTAAGGAGGGGGGTTCGCGTCTATACGTGTAGTGTGGTGGTTGGGCCTACCCACCCTATTTGTTCCATGATCTATGGGTCTACTGGAGCTACCCACTTCGATCAATTAGCCAAGATTTTGACCGGATACGAAATCACTGGTGCTCGATCTAGTGGTATTTTTATGGGGATTCTTTTTATCGCTGTAGGATCCCTATTCAAGATTACTGCAGTTCCTTTTCGGGCGGCTGTAGGACGGACGGCCCCCTATAGGTAGTAGGGTAGGGTGGGTGGTACCGCTCAGATAGCGGCCAATCCTCCTAACTGCGCGCGGGCCGGGCTTAGAGCGCGTGAAACTCATCACTACCTCGTAAGGGCGTTGAGACCATAGCATGTTACACAAAAGCGCCGCTTTCTCAGGAGTGTTGTCACACAGCTGCCCGACTAGAAGAGCTACTCGCTCTGTAGTGTTGTCACACAAGATAAGCACGCCGCCCGCCTGCTGGCCGGGCGAATCGAAGTTATCTTCCGGTCAACTGTCCACCCAGTCAAGTGCAAAAAACACAGTGGAATCACGCAACGCACGCTGCTGGTGTGCTTCCTGCCCACGAGGAAAGAAGAGCGACAAGGTTCAGATTTGACTGTTTGCAGCATGGGAGCTGATTACCCAAAAAATCCCTGGGAAAAAAGAAAAGATATCTCGGTAACGAAAACCATAGGAGGCTGTATTGGCGAGATCCAAGGGTTCACAGCAGCCCAAAAGAAAAACCGCCTGGAAGTCCGAGGACCTTTAGTACCGTACCGAACCAGCAGCCTTCGCGCCAAGCGACGACCGCCCTTGTCCCTTTCCTTTTTCCATTCAGCCTACTTCTTAGCTTTGTTTCGTCAGTCTAAGGCAAAGCTTAAGTGGTTCGCCTACCTTACCCACTTGATGAAAGGGAACGAACTTCGTTTCCTTGACGGCTTTATGGATGGATTCAGTCAGCCTCACTCCTTCCTTTTGAAAAGTGACGCTTTGCGTCTTCGCTTCCGAGGGTTAGGGTATAGGCCGTTTCGAGCAAGCTTTCGCTTTTTCTCCCGGCTTTCTACAACTTTCGCTTTAGCTTCCAAAGGCGACCCAATGACCTTTCCGGAATTTAAAGTATTCGTCGCCCTACCCTAAGAAAGAAGTCACTATAAAACAGCTTGCCCTCCTGAAGTACCAAAGGTGCGCGGAGCCCGGTGAAAATGAATATGTTTGCTACTGAAAGAAGCCTGCCTATTGACTAATATTCGTCTTTAGAATGAAAGTAGCTATGAAGCCCAATCTACTGTCGATTCAAAAGGGGGCATAGTCATATGGGTGGGGTGTTTGTGGGGAGCTGCCTTGGATATGAGGAATTCCTCAAATCAAAAAATAAATAGAACAAAGGCAAAGTCCGTGACGAAGATCTTTCTTTTCTATCAATAGATAGGAATGAGTGTTCGTTATAGGGGATAGGATCCATCTGCTCTCTCTCTCTATTTTCTTTGATGCAATTTAGAGAGAAAGAGCAGTGCGAACTAGAAAAAAAAAGATAATCGGGAGATGATTAAAAAATAGATACATAGACATCTAAAGTAAAGGGATGTATATATTATTCCTATATATATCATCTATCTATGAAAAAAGTAAACAGAGTTCGTTTTTGGGTTCCCCGAAGCCCCGAATGGATTGGATCGTTTCTGCTTCTGCCAACGAAATGAAGGCCTCGCCCCTTCCGAATGCTTCTCCGATCCTGAAGTTCTCGCGAAGAGAATAAGATGCAGCTCCCCCTCCCTCTGTCTTTTTCCGCTTTGCTAATCTTCCCCTCTAACGCGGGCCGGGCCGGGCTTAGGCGGGCGCGGGAGGAAGAAAGAAAGTCGAAGAGCGTCTTCTCCTTTGTCCTTTTTTCAGTGCAACACAGGAAAGCACCCTCTTTTTGTAATCCCTGCAGCTTCCCAGAGGCTTTTTTTTGTATTGAACGCATGGCGTAGCTAGGACCCCTCCAATCATGTTTGAGCCTATGTTCACCCGGGGCCCAAAAAGGTGAATTCCGGAATGCCTGCCGACGTTCAGATAAGGTGCATATCCCTTACCACTAAAGGAAAGGCTCGACGAAGGGGGGGGGGGATTAGCAGGGTAAGGAAAACGCTTTCGGAGATTGAGATGTCGATTTGTTTTTCATCGAAAAGGAAGAAGGCCGAGGGGATAGCAGCCTTCCTTCGGGCTTTGCCTGCCGACGTTCTAATAAAGAATTCCGGCTCGGCCCGGGAAAGCGCTGGCAACAACATAAAGAAAGGGGTCCATGTAGCTGCTGCGCCCGCCCACTGAGCAGCAGGTTCGGCATCTACTACAAAAGAGAGAATCCACTTCAGATAACCACGTCTCTGCTAGGCAGCGTGTGGAATGGCCGAGAGCGGACCAAATGGATATATAATCCAAGCCGAGAGTGGAGTTACGTGAACAGCCGTCTGATGGAAAACAACTTTCACGTTCGGTTCAGAGAGCACTTTTTTCGTTGAGAATAAGTCCTTCCCTTTTGTGTGAATTCCCCAGCGGCGAATTAACAACTTGTGGGGCCCTATCTATTCAATCTCTCGAGCCCCAAGAAAACCCCCCTCTCCCTCGGACTCAATCTATCTTTTGACTCTATATATGTGGGCACCTGATATCTATGAGGGTTCACCCACCCCGGTGACAGCATTCCTTTCTATTGCGCCTAAAATCTCTATTTCTGCAAATATGTCACGTGTTTCTATTGTTGCTTCCTATGGGGGTACATTACAACAAATCTTCTTTTTCTGCAGCATTGCTTCTATGATCTTAGGAGCACTGGCCGCCATGGCCCAAACGAAAGTCAAAAGACCTCTAGCTCATAGTTCGATTGGACATGTAGGTTATATTCGTACTGGTTTCTCATGTGGAACCATAGAAGGAATTCAATCACTACTAATTGGTATATTTATTTATGCATCAATGACGATAGATGCATTCGCCATAGTTCCAGCATTACGGCAAACCCGTGTCAAATATATAGCGGATTTGGGCGCTCTAGCCAAAACGAATCCTATTTCGGCTATGACCTTCTCCATTACAATGTTCTCATACGCAGGAATACCCCCGTTAGCCGGCTTTTGTAGCAAATTCTATTTGTTCTTCGCCGCTTTGGGTTGTGGGGCTTACTTCCTAGCCCCAGTGGGAGTAGTGACTAGCGTTATAGGTCGTTGGGCGGCCGGAAGGTTGCCATGAGTAAGGTTGGGAGACCGAAGGCTGTTTTCCGTGCACCGGACACGTAGCTTACCGAATCAGTTGCAACACAGATGGGAATGCATGCTACGAAAGACAGGGTCGAGTCTGATACATCAACCGTCGACTCCATATCCTTGTACGAGTCCACAATCACTACACGAGATGAACCTGGGTTTGGTGAATGGAAGTTGGCCTTAGGTGTAATAGGACTCCCAGTTACTGCGCGCGATCGTATACTGAGGTGCTCCCCGTCGGTTGTTGGAACGACGCGAGCCGGGCCGGGCCTCGATTCCTTTCATAAAGATGAAGGGACAGAGGTGACTAATTCCCCATCTCATTTGGGGCGGAAAACGAATCGACATCTCGATGTGATACAGCCCTTTCCATTTTCGTTGGGAAAGAACGGCGAAGTCCATCCGAACCCTCCAATGAAGAAATAAGAGGAGAGCAAAGCGCCAATGGCGCGCGAAGCGCATGCGGAAGGGGCACGGAGAAATAAAGAAGTGTGGAGGAGAAGCAGCCGAGCTCATTCCCTTCGCTTCCTGGGCCCAAAGCAGTGCTTTGTTTCCTGGCCAAATCAAGGATTTGGGGCTGATTGCAAAAGATATCTGAATAGAAAGATAGATCCATCCATCTATCCAGATATCTAAAAAAGAATCGATTTCGATTTCATGAAACCTTTGATTCAAAGAACTGCGCTTAGCCCCCCCGCTCATGAAACGGCTCTGCAGCAATGGATGGCAGAGGGTCCGTAGTACCCGAAGCACTGGAGTGATCCAGTAGCCGGGAAGGGGCCTAGAAGTGCCTACTACTACACCACACTACACTTGGCTCTACACATTTACAGAGCTTACCCCTGTCCAGTGTCTGGCAGAACGTTGGGGGCTTCAATCGTCGACTCGTTATCCCCATCTCAGCCCAGGCTAACGGAGCCTGACTTATTCAGGGGAGAGAGTGGAGCCTATCGAAGCACTCTTGAGAGTAAGATCCTTGGCTCCTCTTCATTCTCTACAGGGGTCTCTGCCCACATGGAAGCGGGGCAGAGATGGATAAGATCAAACACGGGAATAAGAAGCATTTTAAATGCCTTTTTGATCATTTTGATAGAGGGGGATGGATAAAGTGGGCAAAACAGACTCACATTTTTCAATCGAAAAGATGGGTTCCTTTTTCGTCTCGACAAAGAAAGAATCATCTTGAAAACGCTCCTAACCCCTTCGTAGGGCCGTGTATAGTAAGTGATCCGAACCTGCCCGGAGCGAGCCCCCCTTAGAGGCAAGTGAAGTTGGTGAGCCGTATGATGGGCAACTATCTCCTGCGGTTCGGAGAGGACTCAGCTGTTAGTTAGTACCCCCTTGGTTTCGGGGTGGACCCTTTCACTCTATTTTATTATATACGCTTAGCGAAAAGAATGTTTTTTGATAGACCTAGGACATGGATTCTATATGAACCAATGGATCGTGACAAGTCGTTACTACTAGCAATGACTTCCTCTTTCATTACTTCATCCTTTCCATATCCCTCTCCCTTGTTCGATCTTACTCATCAAATGGCACTCAGTTCATATCTGTAAATTCGATCATTTACAAGGTTCAAAGAAAGGGTGGACTGCAGGTAAGCACTAACGCTACGCGCCTCTGCATTTCCGTGATTAAAAAACAAGGGCGTACGTAGCCAATTGTAGATTCCAGCCGAGAAGTTTAACTAATTGTCAATGCGACCATGTTACTAGCGAAACTGTGCCTGTATTTGCACCAAAACTGGCATTCATCTCTTCCTTCAAATACAACTTCTTGTGAAGTGTTCCATGGTATACGCTGCTTACTAAAAGGGCGTTACACCTTCTCTCCCATGGGTTGGTCGGCTATACGGAATCCAACCAAGCCAGATAAGTTATGGCCGATAGGCGCTTTGGAAGCAGTAATAGTCGAAGCAATGGGCCGCTTGCTTAGTTTGGAAATGGAGTCGATATACCTTCGATATTCCAGAGAGTTTGGGGTAGCGAGGGGGGCTAGGTCTTTCTTCGCAAGCGTTTCTCGATGGCCTGAGATGGATTGGATGGTTAAGTGTTCTATCGTTGAGTGCAGTTCAGGGATAGATCACCACCTACTCGGTAATTTTATTAGGAAGCATCTTGGAGAGGAAAACTCTGGCTTTGTTGAATTGGTTATGAGATTTTTGGTGCGGGGAAAAAAATACAGATGCAAATCTATAGGTCTACCGCAAGGCTCCTCTATCTCCCAAGTTCTAATGACTTTTTATCTTCACCAGCTTGACAAGATCTTCTTGGAGGAGTGGGACATTTACCAAGAGGAAGAACAGCCTGTGAGGGTCTACTATGCTAGGTATGCGGAGACTATCTTGTTAGGCATTCCACGAATTACAAAATTCGAAAATGCCGCTAGAGCTAAGGAGCATGCGCGCTCCATACTCAAAAATGCTTGCGCTAAGTTAGACCTCGATGTCTGCTGGGAGGAGATTAGCCCCGATAAACTTATCATTTTGCTTGGTGGGAAAAAAATGCTTGAGGTTCTAGGGTTGGTTGTATCTTTTAAAGATAGTGGGCGCATCAAAGTTAGCTTTCCTCTAAAGATGTGGCGGCAAAGGGTGAGCACAGGGAGACTGGTCCAGGAGTTTAGGGATGGGCTTAACCGTCTCACAATGGCAAACTTCCTCAGGCTACTCAATGAGCACGTGGAGGCCTACCTACGAACTGCTTTCCAGTATCCTATATCTCAAAAGAAAGTAGTGCCGCTTTTCCGCTTCTTTCTTAGGCTGGTCATTTCAAGATGCCGCAACTTTGTTCGTCAGACTGGATGTGAGGAAAGTGGGGTGCCTGGACTAAACATTAGCCAAGTCCAGGAAAATTATGTTGCCACACTCGTAGAAAAATTCCAGAGAATCGAGATGGATAAAATTAAGGAAGTTTTAGCCTCTCGAGAAGGAAAGACAGAGTCAACGTCTAGGCCGGCCGGCCAAAGAAATAGGAAATGCTAAGCGCGAAGACAAAGAGAACTGGGAGTATAATTTTATAATTGAATAAAAAGGAGTAGAAACTGATCCCCAAAAGATTGAGGAAAGCCTGCAGATATCTAGGTTGGAAAGCGTCCATTCCCTTTGTCAGAGGGTAGTGGAGGAGGTAATGGAGTAGGTGTTTCTGGTCGTGGCTTCGGTGGTACTGGTCGCGGGACGGGTAGCTCGACGGTGGTAGATGCAGTTCGTGGGGGAAAGCCCAGTCACGTGGTCGTGGTACTCCGACTGAAAAGAGGGGAGGTGGTAGGACTGGGACTCAGCAGAGGGCTAGAGTAAAGGCTGTGAAGGTTATGGAGGATGTAGCAGACCAGGAGTACGTTAAAGTGCAGCACGTAGCCGACCATGAGGATCCTGCCTTATCTGATAGCAGGTACGCTTCTAATATCTGGGTGTCCTGCTTACACACTGATTGATACGGGGGCGAGTCGATCCTTTGTCTCCCTTGTCGAGATTCATGGCTGGTTGAGAGTGGTAGCATCTTGAGGGTGTCTACATCTTAGGGCATGCAGTCGCGAGTTTCGAGCATTTGTCGAGATAAGAAGGTGAGGGTGTCATTTTCTGTTTTATTCGGTACTTTAGTCCGAAACCAACACCTACTGATCAGGTACTAGTAGTTGGAGTCTAGTACGGGTTTTTTCACTAGTAAATTTAGTTGAATCTGATAGCACTGGCCCCGAAGGATAGTTAAACGCAAGATCTAGGACTAGCAGATCCCCCCTCTGACCAGTATACTCATACGGGGTAGCCAGAGCACTCATCCCTGTCTCAGCACCTCTCTCCCTTTCCAGTGGACTGAATCTGTTACCCCACTTTGCTTCAGCTTGTTTGTACATCACCAGTGCTTTCTTCTCCAATAAGCTCATCATCCTCCCAACAAGCAACGGATTGAGCGCACTAGCGCGAAAGCCGTTGCGCGTTAGCACGCGCATCCGTTTTCTTGCTCCTATAGAAGGTTCAAAAAAGGGTTGGAGGGTTGGAAACGTATACTCATTTCCTTAGGGAGTCGGATGGTTCTCATAAACTCTTTTATAAAGTAAATGCGCTCCCTTTACACTTTGATGCTTAATGAGGAAATAACTTTGATTAATACGATCCACAGATCTCAGATCCAATGGCTAATGTGGATGACAAAGGGAATGGGCGCACAATAAACACGCGTGGGTTGGGATTTTATGAACCCGATGCTTAAACCCACCTGGTCAGTCAGCCAAAGTTCAGGCCCTCCCTATATATCACTCTTGCTACTGTACATCAGAGTACAACATCGAGGAGGCGTTGAACGAAGACCGCCCATTCTGAAAAAGCCCCCCTTCAACCCCCTGATAAAAAATCCCTCAATATAGTCAAATGTTTTATCCATTGATATGAGCATTTCTTGATCCTCGGTGAATGTCGCGAAGTCCGAGCCAAAAACCCTAATCCACTTGACCTATGAAGAGAAAACACGTCTAATATGTATAGTTTTGAAGAATGCATTGATTTTTCTGACTAGATCGATACATCTTGCAACTTATTTTCTAGACAGACAACTAGCTTTCCTAAATAAGTTTGCGTTTCAACGCCAATAGGAGCACACTTGTAGCTGCTGAAGTTGCCAACTTTTCCCGCCATTGTATAATTTTATTCCGCAAGTGCACTAATTTTTTTTTCATAGATGGTGGATCAGATGAAATGTCAAGCTGTTGCCAGGGTCACCAGTGAAGAGATTTCTGTGCAGAATTGAGGATAGTTAAAGCTTAGCTGAGGACTGATTATCAGAATTTAGCTAGCTACTTTCAATTTTACTTAATTTTAAAATTATACATGAAACTCACATTTTAGCAAATCTATCCCCTTTACATCTTTTTGTCACAAGATATCATATAGTCTAGAATTCAACCTCAACCCCTTGCAGATCAGACTTCATCTTTCGCCACACCCCAACCAAAAGAGAAACTCTCATCCTCAATTCATTCCTCTGGGTACAATGAAGAAATAACTCCTGGCCCCATTGTATCGTTTTCAGGGACCCATTTTCCAGTACAAGAAAACAACCACTCACGACTGAGGCTCCAGAAGAGGAGAGTCAGATTTCGAGGTCATAGAACTCAAGCTGCATGTACAAATAGATAGAGTAGAGTTATTTATGCCAGGATAAATTTTATGGTATGGCAAAGTTGGGCGATGGTTTGGCCTTAAGGTGGAAGTGGCAGGACGTGGGTGGATCCGATCGGGGATATGGGGAAAAAAGTCTTATTGGAGGTAGAAGAGTTCTTGGTTAAAACAATGTCAAGGAATAACCAGGTGTTTCTATTTCAGTGTGATAGGTTTATACAAGTAAAGATATATATTTGCTTGTTCGAGTTTTCACGGAGTAGTTGGCTAGGTCAGGCATTCGAGTAGTAGAAATAGCCACGGCACGGATAGCAAGTATAGGGAAAAGGAAAAGTAAAGAAACAAGAGAAGCTAGTGTTTAGTCAAAGTAAAGAGCTAGGCCTTCATGTCAAGCAAAGGAAAGGCTTTCCATACGTGGTGGCGAAGAAGATAAGGGTAAGTGGGTCAAAGCAAGGGCGCGTTGCGTGACTCTATGTATTCAGTTGGCAAGGAATAGGGTCTGTTGCAAAACAATGGCTTTGACAACAAATTCGGTAGATTATAGAAGGACCACGTTCTCCTTTCAATGAAAAAGAAGCACATGCCACCACATCCACTAAAGATAAGTTCTTTCACTTCTTTTCGGGTGATTTTGGTAAAGTCCACTTGGAGGCCAAATGGTAAAGCACTGAAACGGTATTGGTGATGTCCAAATTCAATCTAGTAATGGGGATGGGGGAGTCAATGTATGAAGTGTTTACACATATTATCATATGAAACAAAAGTTTATTTAAAAAGGCAGTAATCTAGTTTTTTGGTAAGGCGAGGAAGATTGTTTGATCAGGGGTGGAGTTATTTTCTTAAAAGAATAAACCTAACTCAGTTCAAATTCCAATGGTTTTCTCAAATTTTTTCGTATATTCTGCCCTTTCCAACTCTTTCATTTCTGTTCATCCTAGTTTGGGGTGTAGGTTACATGAGTGTCAAGTTACAGAGGAGAGATAAGATCTATCAGATTCAGAATTATCTGCCTTTGTAGTTTGTCCAATGGTATTCCTCTAATTCAGCTTCTGTGCGATAAATAAGCAGATGCTTCTTTTTTCTGATGATGGGGATGGAGAGTATTAAGCTGTCCCAATCTCATGTTTAAAACTCTTACTGTTAATTTTTCGAGAGAGCTCTCTAAAAAGTCACCTTTTTTCGTATATAATATAAGAAGCTGCTATCTGCAAAGCAACTCGGTAAAGGATAGTCTTCTTAAGGGTTTTTTTTAAACAAACTTTATAAGGGTCCAGGGAAATGCCCTTATGGGAGTTCTCAATACACGACTAAGGGAGGCAGTTGATTAAGATTCCTATAAATTCGTTTTCAAAAGAGGGATTCCTTACCGGCATGAAAATAAAGCTTTCGACCCTCGGCTACTAAAGAAAGTTTCACCATTGAATACAACCTATATAAAGGCGCGCAGCGAATGGAATTTCATAGGTTTGAATCCAGACTACTTTTTGAGGATGAGGAGCGTAGCGAAAGACTGACAGGCGGAAGAGAAGACATGAAAGTATCTAGAGAGTAAGTTGACTTTAGAGAAGCATCAGCTGGCTAAGAAGGAGCACTCGAAAGAAAAGCAGGAGAGCACCTTACGACTTTACCCTTGAGCATTTGGCATGAAAACAGCTTTCAAACTATTCGAAACTGACTGCACTGCTTGCCACATATGAGACTAACATAATATGAGTAATCAAATCCATTCTTCTTACTTCTGATTGAGATAGACTCTTCTTCAGAGAGGCCTGGAACTGGCTTTTGAATAAGATATTTATTTTTGTCCATAATTGGCTTGCAGGCGGAAGTCGAATCTCTTTGATTAGGATTAGGAGAATAAATTCTAGGAAGAATCTTGTCAGATCGATAGCTCAGTGTCTTTTCCAGGGAGAAATTGCGGAATCGTGAGCTCTCTACTGGAGGAAATTGTGCTCTTTGCTAGACCATTTGATCCAGAATCCTTCTTTCAAACGAACTGGCTTATTCCTTATTCCATTCCTTAGAACAGCTTTTTCGTTAGTGCTGGTACGGTGCCTCTCCTGAAGTATACTCATACCTTTGGTGAAATAAGCTTTGATGTATCAACGTGCGCGTGCGCAGGTTCAATCTCTTACTTGACTAGACGAGCAGAGCAGTAACTAGCTAGCTTACTTTAACCAGCCAGGGGGCGCACGAAAGAAAGAAAAATCGCCCCATCTTTACTTTATTTTGAATATCTATGGATCAGGTCGTCAGTGATAGTTTGTCTTGCCTATGTATGTGATTTGGAATGAATTCCTTCTATTCGCTGGCTCGCTCTTTCCGTGGATACAGACGTATTAGAATAGGGAGCTCTTTCTTTGGTCTAGGCATGAAGGAGAAAGGCTTTGAATATAAACAGCACTCTGTCACGATTCGTGGGATTTTCACTACTAGAAAAGTCCGTCCGTGTGCCAAACCCTGTATAAAGATCAAGTACTGGACATCAGGATCCCTCCAGCATAAACACTAGAGAACGACTGTGGTTATCCTCTAAAGGGGAACTCTTATGGTCTGAAACCTATTTTTTTGCTTTTGGCGCCTATTCGCAAGAGCAGATACGGGCCATGGCTGAGCAGACCAAGTCCCATAGAAAGCTTGACCGTCTCAGTAGCTCCTCCTTCTCTTCTTTAGTAGAGGTGTTACAACCTCGAGACAATGAAAAATAGAATCGAAGATTCAGTCTAACAGTATGTTTAACCATACCAAAGGTAAGTAGTCGTCAGTCGAGCGAAGCGATAGGCACGTAGTCACTTGAGCTAAGCGAAAGGTATGAAGTCAGGCGATAGGCTTATCATAGCATAGAATCCCTAAATTCTTAAAGCACTAATTGCTATTTTTCAATATCAACTTTACGTACTAGTGAGTAGCCTATTGAAGCGGGTATGGGATATGAACGATCTTGACCCACAAGCAGGTTAGCTCGAGAGGGTAAGAGGCCCTAGTGTACATTGCCCAAAGTCTTTCAATCTTTAGACTTCGTTTAAGAAGCGACAGATCCTGGCGCATGAGTACTTGAGGCGAATGGCCATTGCCCAGGCTGATGGGCGAGCCAACGCAGAGAGAAATTAAAGAAGCAAAAACAGAGTTAATCGTACTTTCCCCGCTATTCTTCACCAGAAATCGTGTCCCCCCACTCCTGAGCAGAAAGGCCTCGCAGAGCGTCAACACCGACACATTGTAGAGCAACGTCTTGCAACTATGTACAAAGCCTCCATTCCCCTGGGTGTCGTGTTTGAAAGCACAGTCTTTGTCATAAACCGATTACCCTCCGCTCCAAATGGCTCTATTTCTCCCACAAAGTTCCCGAAACCAAGTTTCTCAGCTTAAAACTTAAGAATCTACTCACAATTTTAATGTAGAACTGAAGAAGCACAATTTTTTAATGACGAGGAATCCAACCGAAGAGAAGCGAGCATCATAATAGCTTGATAAAAAGATATTTAGTCTAAGAGGACCTTAGCAGCCGCTTCGCCCCTATATCCTTCCCTAAAACGCTCGCTGTTCCTTGAAAGGAAAGAGGAATCTGTGTACTCAGCAGCATTCTAGTAACTAAAACTTTTATTGTTTTTTTTTTCAAATCAAATCAAAGTAAAGTTTCGTGAGCTCTGAGCGATGTTTGAAAAGATAATCCAAGTCAAATCAAAGTAGAAAAATCATCAAAAAATAAGATGAAATATTGCCACCCATTGTAGGTGTAGTAGGTGCTGGTCCCCGCACATCAGAGTGCACAAGATAAAAAGGTTCCTAAAAAGTCTAGAAACTTTTATTGAAAGGAAGAGCATGTTGTTTTCCAAGCAAGTTGACAAGGCATAGAAAAAAAAGACTCCTCTCTAATAGACCCTAAACAACCAACCTCTAGAAGCTAGCTAAAAGACGAACACGAGCGTCAGAAACCTGACCCAGCGAAGAATAGAGAGCAGCGCTGAGCATAGTTCATAGGCAAATTTCACGATTCCTCGCTGCAACAAGCAACGGATTAGCTCGGGAACTCGATCTAGATTCATACCATGATTAGACCCTTGCTTCCCATTCCATCTCCTCTACTTCGAGTTTAGTTGCTATCGTTCGATAATCTCTCGGAAAAGCCGCTTCTTCTATCTCCGTCTTCCATTTCCTTCAGGAAGGACTGTTGTTGATGAAAGAAAGTCTTTCCCAGACGAATCCATTCAAGGGTTTCTTTCACTCGTCAATGAACCCGTCACCAGTAGCTGGGCTCTTTCAGCCTTTATTTATGCAATAGCTCTTCTCCACCCAATAGAGATGGAAGATGGTCAAATCTCCTCTCTCAGAGATGGAGCAACGGAAAGTGACCGTCAAAGGGTTGTCCCTTACCGCGGAGTCCTAGGCTTATCAGAAGGCTTCATCCTCGCATGCTACGCTTGAACAAGCAATTTTTTTGCATTTCAATTCATACTATTTCCTATTCTTCCTATGGTAGATTGGTTTAAGGTCAGCCGGCGAGATGAGCTTAAAGCGGCATTCCCAAGCTCGCTACAGACAGATGGGGAAATCATCATTCCACACCAATAGCATTGATTCCGAGAAGATGGGATAGAATTCGGTAGAAGGTAAAAAATATCTCTTCTTACCAGGAGTATTTCTTTTTGAGTCAGGTGTGGGCGTTAGAGGACTAAGATAAGAGCAAGTACTAGAATATTCGTCTGTACTTCTTCCCGACAACCATCTCGCGGATTGCAATGGCACCTTAGTAGGAAACTCAAAGTTCACGCCTTGCCTGGGACCTAGCCGATGCCAACCATCCTAGGTGGATGAGGTCTTCGACTCGTGCAGGACTTTCGAGACAGTCATTCATCAAGTTGAACCTATCAGGCCGGGGGGATCCTATCCCAAAATCCGGCTACCCTCGGCCTTCAAAGGCTTAGCCGACTAGTGGGTCTGATGCTTCAACTTCAGCGCTTATTCCGACTTCACGGCTTGGGCACCACGGATGAGTCTTCTACCGGCCCCCTCTTTTCACTTACTTCACCGCTCCTTCTCTTCCCCTGCCTTATGCGGAACTCAACCAACAAGCCAGCCTACTTCTTGGCATCAACCGGTGCGCCTTCTTCGGTAAAGCACAGTCTTCTTCCTCAAGTGCTTTAGTAGGGGCAGATGGAAAGGGCCTAATGGTTTTAGCTTCTTAGGAAGCCATCTGCTTTCTGCTTCACTTCAAAAGAATGACGTAGGTAGACATGACTATAAGGAAGAGTTTCAGGTTCAAGGCATACTACTCTTTCTATTGAAAGCAGAGAATAAGTTTACCACTCTAAGTCGACTATGCCTTTTTGACTACTACTATAAGAGGACTTGCCCTCTATGATTTAGCTCTAGGGCTAAGCCTAAAAAGTCTTTATCTTCTTTTTTTTTGCCTTCAAAAGTCTCACTCTCAGAGAAGTGCTTTCGTACCTTTCATGCCCACTGCTAGGGAGGAAGCCACTTTTTAACATAAGTATGAGAAGAGCTTTAGTTTAATTACAAGAATAAGAGGGAATCTCACCTAAAGCAGACTGCGGAGCGAAGCTGAGGTTGGCTTTTAGGGTTTCATTAACCAGATAAAACCGTATTCAATATCAATAGCAGCGGATATTGTGATAATCCCCATAGCCGCTGATTATGCGACATCTGATATTGCGATAACCGATTCTTTCTAACTAAGAGCAGATTCTTCCACTTCACTTTCTAAGAGGGCATTCGATGCATCAATCCCCTTCCGCCTTGACTATTGGGTGGGATACCCTATTAAGTCATGGCATCTGTCAGTTCCTTGTCTTCATCCCATCATATTAGCAAATAAACGTATTCCTGAGCTTAATGCGCGAAAACAATGAGGGATTAGCTCAAAGAGTACTAAAAAAGGTCCATATATACACCCCCTTTAGAGGTATTAATAATTTTAACATACCTTTAAAAGCACATCCTAATATACACCCACTTTAGAGGTATAAATAATTTTAACATACCTTTAAAAGCACAACTACGTATAGACCCCCTTTAGAGGTAAAAAAAGAACAACCTCTTTATAGACACCCTTTAGAGGATAAAAATCACACCAGACATCTAGACCTTCTTTAGAGGTAATATAAATATTTATCACATACCTCTAAAAGACTACACACGCATATATACCCCTTTAGAGAAAAAATATATTTATCACATACCTTTAATAGACCTTTCCAGCCAAGCAAGCTAGACACTCCACTCCTTACTAACCCAGGATAATAAATTCTTAACATACCTTACTTACTACCAGGATAATAAATAACTAATATAAATAAACTAAAAGCACATACCTTCCTTACTACACCTGATAATAACTATATTTATGTTGTTACCTACCCATTCGTCTATAGGATAAGATATCGTTATGCACAAAAAAACGAAGAACGCAGGTTCGAATCCTGTGATAGGGTAACAATGCTATAGGTCGTTCTCCGAGTTGAACAACACGGAGGGTGCGAGATTAGTATAGTTTACACTAGTCAAACTATAAGTAACGTATCAAACACCAAGGTAGGGACCTCTCACATTGAGTGAGAATAAAAAAATCCTATATAGCAAACCTAAGGTCCCAAAATTTCAAATGACAAAATTTGAAAAAATTAAATTTGTAAATTTAGGTTTCGATAAATCTGTGCTGACTGGTGAGGGAGATTCCATAAATGATGAGTTGCATCGAAGCAATATGCTTGAGCAAGAGCCTCTTGTTGATAAAACAATAAAAGATGATAGTAAAATCGAGTGGCTGCATGATTACCCAACAGCTGCTAGTTGGGGGGTTCCCACCTGTAAAAAGAAACCTCCAACAAAATCGGAATTTGAGATACTATACCATTTTTGGGATGACGATTTTATTAGTGAATACCGCAAATTAACTGAGGAGGGTAAGATCGATGTGAAACAAAATGTACGAGAGGAACATCGTAATGATACTTTCTATCATTTAAGAACGTATAAGGAATTTATTCATAAAAACCCACAGGATGAAAAGAAATTACTATGTAAGCTAGAAGAAAAGATAGAATCTAGCAGTATGATGTTCGATGAAGATTCAATACTGAATCATTGCGGTATCCTAATTCGTAAATTAATAAAGGGTAGGTACATAGATACTAGAGAAGTCTGTATTTATGAAGGTGATGATGTGGTACCTCCTAAGCAACACAATGCTAACATTGACAACCATAAAAAGCGTAATGAGTATACGGGTGATGTAAGGACCCGAATTCACCAATTGAATCCACTGTGTTTTACCGCACTAGTCCCAGGATCAACGCTAGTGCACATAGCTTAACATCGGTAAGCATCACATCATACACAACGATAATAATAATAAGACTTCATTTATTAATATAACGAGTGTATGATCTTATGATCACTTACAATTATTCAGCCACGCAGGGCAATGCAAAGATAAAATAAGATGAATGCAGCGGGAAATAGTGGACGACGTAGTGACTCATCAGTACACCACAGGCGACTGACAAGGCTTGGCCTAGTGCCTCGTGTCCACCTGAGAATCCTCCTCAAGCACGGGCGATGATTCCTCCACTATTGTTGTTTGTTAAGCAAGGGTGAGTACAACAGCACGTACTCAACAAGTTGTGCAAAGAATGCAATCCTATCATAGCTATATGCAGGCTTATTCCAAAGGAATGGCTAAGTGGTTCATTTGCAGTAAAGCAGCATTTAAGAACACATACATTACATAGATTGAAAAGATAGTAAAACAAATTATAACAAGTAAATAGATTCAGTGATTCTCAAATAAACCAAGTTTTCCATCCTAAATCAAGTTCCATTATCCACATGGCATCCTGCCATCCCAAACAGTTGTCCATTTTAATTAACAAACCCTTGACTGTAATTCCCGAGCTTTGCTCAATACCGTGAGCACGGCTATCCGAATAGGTTGTACACTCTGCAGAGGTTATACACTTTACCCACATGATACAACCATGCACCACACAGGCGAATGATTATAACAAAGCCTTTACAATGCATCCTCTTAACCTAGTGCAACCCGCTGAGGTTTCAACACTGAAGGGTTACACCACCACAACAGGGCCCCCCTCTTGCGCCATGTGAGGTTCTTTCGTACACCTGGACTCACACCACCACGATAGCACTCAAGCTAAGTATTTGTAAATTAGTCAGCTAGGCTGCCCCATAACAGACATGTGGTTGCATGATTAACTCAGGTCAAAGACTCGCAAGGTTAAGTCCTTAGGATTGATTAAAGCAAGACTTGCACATACCCTCAGCTCCACTGAGCCCACCCTGTCACACTTGCCCCTTCCACTTGCTTCAATCTAAAATGATTACCACCCGGTTGGTTACCAAGCACCACGTGCTACTCATAAATCAACATCGTTGTGTGACCTCCCCGCCACGACAACTCAATCTCTTTGTGTGACCACACATGACACACAAGTTAACATCATTGTTCCATATTCCATTAGTCAAAATTAATAATCGACATTTCATGTACATGTGATGACGTGGCATGGCTAAGCATTCTAATTCGATCTAACCATCCATGTTGATTTCATTATTAACCAACTATAGTGAACCAACCTATGGTAACAAGTGGATTATGGCATTCAAATAACAAGGTAGGGTGTAATTCAAAGGGTACATTGACTAATCCCAAAGTTAAGTTGAAATCATTTATACACATAAAATATCATGCTATAAAGTAAATCAAAATAGTAATTTTGCAAACATGGGTGTAACATGATCAAAGCACAACTTGCCTTGGTTAAGCTCCTGGTCTTGGTCTAAGGATTGTTCCTGGGTTCCAAATTCCTCCTCCGAAGCCTCGCACAATTCAACGTCTACGCGAATCGAGAAGAAATAGCAAATAAACACCCAAAACAAAAGAACAAATGAACTCTAAAATTCAAATAAAAATCACCATTGAATAGATCTAAATTTTACAAATTTTTAGGAATTTGAATCACCTCAATCGGAGTTCGTATGCAAAAGTTACAGCATTTAGAAGTTTGAAATTAAATTAAATTGAATTTCTAGATTTAATAGAATTATTTTTGTAAAGAAAAATCTGAATTAATGCGTCAATTGACGTTAGCATGGCGCCGGGTCGGTACGGTCAACACGTGGCCTAATCTGGACCGTCTAAAACCGATCCAACGGTTCCCGATTAATCCACTACGTGGCTCAGTGTCAACCATCGGATTTAGATCTAACAGTAGATCTTACCCGAGTCCTTTTACTGTTGACCTAATGACGTGGGTTAATCTGGGCCACTTATCTAGAATCGGACGGTGCCAATCTTACCCGAGCGATGCACTGTTCTTCTCTGCGACGTGGCTCCCTCTCGGCGGTGCGATGACGATCCAACGGTCGACGTTCCTCGCGAGCGACAATGAAACGACGACGGGGCAGGCTGCCGGAGCTGAGGACGATGACCAAGGCGACGGCGACTCGGCGTTCTCCGACGATGAAGAGGTAGCGGGTCCGATGTGCCTCAACGCGATGAGTTCGAATCCGAACTCGGCGAGGCGAAAGAAACTCCCGGCGGTGACGAAACTCGGCGCAAAACTCGTCGGTACTCGGTGAGATCTCGCGTGGACTCTAGGGCTTCTCCGGCGACTATGCAATGGCGAAAAGGTGGTGGCGACTCGAGATGATCCTTGGAAGGCATGCTCGACCCTTATATACCCCTCGAGCGGCGCGTAAACTAGGAAAATCACGGACTACGGCGGCGGCGGCGCACTCGAACCAGACTCCGGCGTTGACTCGGAGAAGAATTCCTTTCCACCGCATGATCATGATCGGACGGTCACGAAAGAGTCTCGGCGGCGCGATCCTAACCGATCGGCGCATCCAACGGCTGAAAGGATTAGGGTTTGGATTCGTCCCGACACATGGCGGTCGCACGATCAAGATCCGACGGCTGTTAGCGTTAGGGTTTCATGCGGCGACGTGGCATGATGAAGGCGGCAGGATCTCGATCCTACAGCGTGCGACGATACTTCTAGAAAACCAGGCCAAAATGGCTGGGCAGGTGTACGCCTGATCTTGGGCTTGACCCATTCTCGCTCACAAAGATTTTTCCGGTTTTTCCATTTAAATTAATCTGAGAAAGTAATTCAATTTATTTATAGCAATAAAAATACTCTAAAAATTCCAAGAAAAATCTCAAAAATACATTGAGACATTCTGGACTTAGATAAAATATTTTTGGCAAAACTTTATTTTAGACTTTTCTTTTTATAATTATTTCTTGACAAAAGGTAATATATTTTAATTCAAAATAATTCAAATAAATCTCAGAAAATCCAAATAAATGCAGGAAATTCACAAAAATCATAAATTGCCATAAAATAATAATAAATAATTGAAAAGCCAAAATTTTGGGATGTTACAAACCTCCCCCCTTAACGAACCTCGACCCCGAGATTTAAGGCTGGCTAGAGAATAGGTTTGGGAATTCTGCCTTCAGATCTTCTTCACGCTCCTAGGTTGCTTCATTTTCTGAATGATTACTCCATTGAACTCTACAAAAGCGAGTGGACTTATTTCTGGTCCTGCGCTCCATTACATCCAAAATCTTAATCGGATGCTCTTTGTAAGTCAGATCCTCTCGCAACTCAATTGCTTCTAACGGCGTCTGCTCTGCTGACACTCTGAAACATTAAGCTGTGACACATGGAACACATCATGGACTCCCGCTAATGATTGTGGCAACTCCAACTGGTACGCAACCTCTCCTCAGCGGCTCAAAATTTTAAATGGTCCAACATATCTAGGTGCGAGCTTTCCTTTAACATGGAACCTTTTTACACCTTTAAGGGGAGTAACCCTAAGATACACGAAATCATCGGGTTCAAAGCTCAAATCACGATGGCGATTGTCAGCATAACTCTTTTGCCTTGACTGTGCTGTTTTCAATCTTTCCCTGATCATAGCAACTTGTTCTTCGGCCTCTCTGAGCAACTCCGGCCAAAACACTGAACGCTCCCCCGTTTCATTCCAATTTAATGGGGTACGACAAGCACGACCATACAAGGCTTCGAATGGTGACATTTGCAAACTTGCCTGATAACTATTGTTATAACTGAACTCTGCATATGGCAAACATTTATCCCAAGATGCAGCATATGATATTGCACATGCTCTCAACATATCTTCCAGAGTCTGGTTTACTCTTTCTGTCTGACCATCTGTTTGTGGATGATAAGCAGTACTGAAATTCAGACGAGTTCCCATTGCTTCATGCAATTTATCCCAAAATCTTGAGGTAAATTGGGTACCTCGATCCGATACAATTTTCTTAGTCACCCCATGTAAACATACAATTCTTGACATGTATAACTCTGCCAATCGATCCCCGGAATAAGTTGTCTTTACCGGAATAAAGTGAGCAACTTTGGTCAACCGATCAATAATGACCCATATGGAATCATATCCTCTTTGAGTCTTGGGCAACCTAGTGATAAAATCCATACCAATCTCCTCCCATTTCCATTCCGGAATCTTCAATGGCTGCAACAGTCCTGCAGGCTTTTGATGCATCGCCTTTACCCTCTGACACACATCACATAATGCAACATGCTCAGCTACTTCACACTTCATACTCGGCCACCAAAATCTTTTCTTAAGGTCCTGATACATCTTGGCACTTCCGGGGTGAATAGAATACTTGGAATCATGTGCTTCCTCAAGAATCAATTGCTTAAGCTCCTTCTCATTTGGCACACAAATCTGACCTTTAAACCATAGGGTTCCTTGCTCATCTACCGAGAAATCTTCGGCTAAACCCTCTTCCTTCTTAGACTTGATCCTGCTAATCTTCTCATCTTTACCTTGCCTTTCTCTGATTTGCTCCTCAAGGGTTGGCTTTACTTCCAGGGCAGCTACAAATCCTTGCGGCACAACTTCCAGTCTCAACTTCTGAAATTCTTCACACAACTTCGGTTGTTCACTGACTTCTACTGTATTTACACTGTGGCTTTTACGACTTAAAGCATCAGCTACCACACTAGCTTTTCCGGGATGATAATGAATCCCAACATTGTAATCCTTAATCAATTCTAGCCATCTTCTCTGCCTCATGTTAAGGTCCGACTGGGTAAATATGTACTTCAAGCTCTTATGGTCCGTATATATCTCACATCTATTTCCGATGAGATAATGATGCCATATCTTTAAAGCATGCACTACAGCTGCTAACTCCAGATCATGCGTCGGATAATTTCCTTCATGCGGCCTCAATTGCCTTGACGCATAGGCTACAACCTTGCCATTCTGCATTAACACACAACCAAGTCCCTGCCTTGAGGCATCACAATAAATGTCAAAACTGCACTGCACATCTGGCAATACCAACACGGGTGCAGATGTTAACCGCTTCTTTAACTCCTAAAACTCTCCTCGCACTCTGGCGTCCATGCAAACTTCTTTTCTTTCTTCAACAATTGCGTAAGAGGTCTCGCAATCGTCGAAAATCCTTCTATGAATCGATGGTAATATCCCACCATTCCCAGAAAACTACGGATTTGGGTAACTGTCTTCGGCTGCTCCCAATGCAATACAGCTTCCACCTTACTTGGATCCACAGCAACTCCTTTAGCGGTCATTACATGGCCAAGGAATTCCACCTTCTCCTTCCAGAAGTCACACTTACTGAATTTGGCATATAACTGCTGTTCTCGCAACTTCTCCAATACCAATCTCAAATGTTCTGCATGCTCTTCTTCTGACTTAGAGTACACAAGGATATCATCTATAAAGACAACCACAAATTTATCCAAGTACTCCATAAATACTTTATTCATCATGTTCATGACTCAAGCTAAGTCAATAGCTGACACACACAGATCACAGTAGTTTGGATTGTAACTAGGCAGTAACCTAAAATTAAATTCAGAGCACTGCCCGACATATCTCCTTATTACAAAAATTGGACCCGTGGGTCATACAGCAATGGGGACATTAAACTGGCAACTAAACTTTAGGCAAAGCAATGACTGGAAAAACACGATTCCGAACGTCTGGCTAGTCCTCCTCTTCACAGCCTTCATCGTAGATATTGAACGGAGGATTGCAGGCTCTTGGATAGCTATCTTCGCTCTCCCAATTTTGGTTAGCGAAGAGAGAGTCGTCTTCCTGTGGATCAGCGGCGGTGTCGATGTCGGGTATTTCCAGCACAACTTCCATGGCATCCTGGACCTCATCTGTCGTGATGTGATTGATCCTTCCACGCGTTGTCGTCTGAGGTGACGCCCCTGACTGCATTGGTACTCGGTTACTTCCTGTCACTGGGGCTTTAGCTGGAGTAGTACCCAGATTGAAGTGAACTGGAGTAACATTTCCCTTCTTCGGACACTTGTTGGCGAAATGTCCTGGCTCGTTACAAGAGAAATATTTCTTGACAAATGATCGCGACTTCTCGCCGTGTATTACCTCCACAGTGCCGGTGTTTGAAAATTCTGGTTAACGGGGCGAGCTAATGGAGTTGATGTCTTGTCGGTCCACTGGGGTTGAATTCTGGCAAACTATTGGGGTGACATCCTAAGTCTGAACTGAGTAGGCCGTCCAGCTTGACTAGCCATTCCGCGCTTACGATCCTCTCCCAATTCCTTGCGTTTATCCTCAAGGATCAGAGCTTTATTAACTAACTCCTGAAAATCAGGGAAGTTGTGGGTGATCAGTCCCACCTGTAATCCAGAAGTTAAACCTTTCAAGAAACGGGACTGTCTAGCCTTATCTATGGCCACATCCTCTGGTGCATATCGTGCCAACTGAGTAAACTTGTTCAGATATTCTGCCACTGACTGGCCTCCTTGTTTCAGAGCCCTAAACTCTTCCTTTTTGAGATCCATCATTCCCTCTGGCACATGGTACTAATGGAAGGCAGCTGAAAACTCTTCCCAAGTAATCTCCTGTGGGGCTTCATGCACTGCGCAATAGTTCTCCCACCATTCGGCGGCAGTTCCTTCTAGTTGATGTGAAGCATACAACACTTTCTCGTTGCCCTCACACTGCGTGATATGCAACTTTCTCTCAATGGTTCTCAACCAATCATCAGCCTCCAAAGGATTAGCATTGCCCGAGAATGTTGGAGGACGGGTTCTCATGAAGTCTGACAGCTTAGAATGAGAACGCTACCCATTGTGGCTTTGTTGCATGTTAGTGTTGCCTACAGCTTGATTGTTC
This sequence comes from Guadua angustifolia, assembly GCA_036346375.1. Classification (NCBI taxonomy): domain Eukaryota; kingdom Viridiplantae; phylum Streptophyta; class Magnoliopsida; order Poales; family Poaceae; genus Guadua; species Guadua angustifolia. The sequence goes on from CM070519.1 coordinate 18,694,333, forward strand.
ATGTTCTGCATTTGTTGCATCATAGTTTGCATAAGTTGAGTTTGCGCGGCTATAAAAGCTCCCAAGTTCTGTATATCTACTGATGGTGCTGGCTGCAGTGGCGTTCCCTCATTGATCTCCTCATTCTGGCGAATGCCACTTCCTGACGCTCCATTGTTACCACGAGTATTCACCATCTGCTTGATTTGTTTTTAGGTTAGGGGAGATAGAATAGCATAGATAAGATGCAAGGATATCTAATGCGGGGGAATAGGTTAAACCCAAAACTTTATATCTTTATTAATTAACTTGGTATGGTTGCTTACAAAAGTCTAAAAACTTTGCAACGCATACTGCACACTCAGCAAACATTAAAAATCCAAACTAAACACTCAACCTTAACGTCTATTACATTTTGGTAAGACTATTCTATTGACGCAACTCAATACTTGAGTCTCAACTTAAACTAAGACTCTCACTCCTCGAGCCATCCTCCACGGGAACTTCCTGGTGGGTATACTGGTGGGTGAGCTGGTGCTAGCGCGAACTGATCTCGGTGTCTCGCAACTGGTGACGCTTCCGGCTCCTCGAACTCAGACTTCATCTCCTCGGATGTTGATGGTGTAGCGCAGCCTCCCTCTTGTAACGCCTCCTCGAGCTCCATGATCCTCTCCTCGTAAGCTACTCGGGTCTTGTGCAATTCCTTCTCCGCAACTCTGAGCGCTTCATAGACCATCCTTAATTTTGTGTTGGTGTCACTGACATTAGCCTCTTGAGCAGCTGCAAATCGTGCTAAGTGCACTGCAGTAGCATCCTCCCTTCGTGTGACGTATGAACGCCAAGCATCTCGAACCATGGGGTGAAGTCGATACACTGTGTCATCCAGCTCGTGGTAGTAGTCGTAGCAGATCCTCTCGTAGAGCAAGTCGCGATGCCTCCTGAATACCGATCTGCCAAGTGGCTCTTCTCACCGTGATGCTGATAGGTTGCCTGGTTTTTTCACCGTCTCTGGCGTAGATTAGGAGCTTGCACACCATTCCTCTTATGGCTCCGTTGACGATCCAACTTCGGCCTTGATATGTTGGTTTGGCAAAACCTCCCAACACTTGGAGCACCCTCCAGAGCTCTGTTGCGTAGCCTCCCTCGCACTCTACGTATGACTGTGTCCTCTTCATCTATTTAAAAGAGAAATAGATAAGTCCTCAAACGGCCACTCTAAAAAATTTGAGGTAAATTTCAGCAAAGGTAAGGAGTAGAGAATAAGATGAGTCAAGAGTGTTATTTTAATCCATTTTAGGTTTTCCTTTAGAAAATAGTTTTGGACACTCTAGTAACTAGGGCCAAGTCCTACAGTCAGTATGCTCTGATACCACCTCTGTGAGGACCCAATTCACCAATTCGAATCCACTGTGTTTTACCTCACTAGTCCCAGGATCAACGCTAGTGCACACAGCTTAACATCGGTAAGCATCACATCATACACAATGATAATAATAACAAGATTTCATTTATTAATATAACTAGTGTATGATCTTATGATCACTTACAATTATTCAGCCACGCAGGGCAATGCAAAGATAAAATAAGACGAATGCAGTGGAAAATAGTGGAAGACGTAGTGACTCATTAGTACACCACTATTGTTGTTTGTTAAGCAAGGGTGAGTACAACAGCACGTACTCAACAAGTTGTGCACAGAATGCAATCCTATCATAGCTATATGCAGGCTTATTCCAAAGGAATGGCTAAGTGGTTCATTTGCAGTAAAGCAGCATTTAAGAAGATTAAGTGATTCTCAAATAAACCAAGTTTTCCATCCTAAATCAAGTTCCATTATCCACATGGCATCCTGCCATCCCAAACAGTTGTCCATTTTAATTAACTAACCCTTGACTGTAATTCCCGAGCTTTTCTCAATACCGTGAGCACGACTATCCGAATAGGTTGTACACTCTGCAGAGGTTATGCACTTTGCCCACACGATACAACCATGCACCACATAGGCGAATGATTATAACAAAGCCTTTACAATGCATCCGCTTAACCTAGTGCTACCCGCTGAGGTTTCAACACTGAAGGGTTACACCACCACAACAGGGCCCCCCTCTTGCGCCATGTGAGTTTCTTCCGTACACCCGGACTCACACCACCACGATAGCACTCAAGCTAAGTATTTGCAAATTAGTCACTAGGTTGCCCCATATGAACATGTGGTTGCATGATTGACTCAGTCAAAGGCTCGCAAGGTTAAGTCCTTAGGATTGATTAAAGCAAGACTTGCACATACCCTCAGCTCCACTGAGCCCACCCTGGCACACTTGCCCCTTCCACTTGCTTCAATCTAAAATGATTACCACCCGGTTGGTTACCAAGCACCACGTGCTACTCACAAATCAACATCGTTGTGACCTCCTCGCCATACGACAACTCAATCTCTTTGTGTGACCACACATGACATACAAGTTAACATCATTGTTCCATATTCCATTAGTCAAAATTAATAATCGACATTTCATGTACATGTGATGGCGTGGCATGGCTGAGCATTCTAATTCGATCTAACCATCCATGTTGATTTCATTATTAACCAACTATAGTGAACCAACCTATGGTAACAAGTGGATTATGGCATTCAAATAACAAGGTAGGGTGTAATTCAAAGGGTACATTGACTAATCCCAAAGTTAAGTTGAAATCATTTGTACACATAAAATATCATGCAATAAAGTAAATCAAAATAGCAATTTTGCAAACATGGGTGCAACATGATCAAAGCACAACTTGCCTTGGTTAAGCTCCTGGTCTTGGTCTAAGGATTGTTCCTGGGTTCCAAATTCCTCCTCCGAAGCCACACACAATTCAACGTCAACGCGAATCGAGAAGAAATAGCAAATAAATACCCAAAACTAAAGAACAAATGAACTCTAAAATTCAAATAAAAATCACCATTGAATAGATCTCAATTTTACAATTTTTTAGGAATTTGAATCACCTCAATCGGAGTTCGTATGCAAAAGTTACAGCATTTAGAAGTTTGACATTAAATTAAATTGAATTTCTAGATTTAATAGAATTATTTTTGTAAAGAAAAATCCGAATTAATGCGTCAGCTGACGTCAGCATGGTGCCGGGTCGGTACGGTCAACACGTGGCCTAATCTGGACCATCTAAAACCGATCCAACGGTTCCCGATTAATCCTCTACGTGGCGTAGTGTCAACCATCGGATTTAGATCTAACGGTAGATCTTACCCGAGTCCTTTTACTGTTGACCTAATGACGTGGGTTAATCTGGGCCACTTACCCGAGCGATGCACTGTTCTTCTTCGTGACGTGGCTCCCTCTCGGCAGTGCGATGATGATCCAACGGTCGACGTTCCTCGCGAGCGACAATGAAACGACGGCGGGGCAGGCTGCCGGAGCTGAGGACGATCACCAAGGCGACGGCGACTCGGCGTTCTCTAGCGACGAAGAGGTAGCGGGTCCGATGTGCCTCGACGCGACGAGTTCGAATCCGAACTCGGCGAGGCGAAAGAAACTCCCGGCGGTGACGAAACTCGGCGCAAAACTCGTCGGTACTCCGGCGAGATCTCGCGTCGACTCTAGGGCTTCTCCGGCGACTATGCAACAGCGAAAAGGTGGCGGCGACTCGAGAAGATCTTTGGGAGGCATGCTCGGCCCTTATATACCCCTCGAGCGGTGCGTAAAGTAGGAAAATCACAGACTACGGCGACGGCGGCGCACTCGAACCGGACTCCGGCGTCGACTCAGAGAAGAATTCCTTTCCTCCGCATGATCATGATAGGACGGTCACGAAAGAGTCTCGGCGCGGCGCGATCCTAACCGATCGGCGCATCCAACGGCTGAAAGGATTAGGGTTTGGATTCGTCCCGACACATGGCGGTCGCACGATCAAGATCCGACGGCTATTAGCGTTAGGGTTTCATGCGGCGACGTGGCATGACGAAGGCGACAGGATCTCGATCCGACGGCGCGCGGCGATACTTCTAGAAAACCAGGCCGAAACGGCTGGGCTGGCGTACGCACAGTACTGGGCTTCGGCCCATTACTGTTCACAAAGATTTTTCCGGTTTTTTCATTTAAATTAATCCGAGAAAGTAATTCAATTTATTTATAGCAATAAAAATACTCTAAAAATTCCAAGAAAAATCTCAAAAATACTTTGAGACATTCTGGACTTAGATAAAATATTTTTGGCAAAACTTTATTTTAGACTTTTCTTTTTATAATTATTTATTGACAAAAGGTAATATATTTTAATTCAAAATAATTCAAATAAATCTCAGAAAATCCAAATAAATACAGGAAATTCACAAAAATCATAAATTGCCATAAAATAATATTAAATAATTGAAAAGCCAAAATTTTGGGATGTTACAGATGAGGAACTAAAGCATATACCAAATGCCAAAGAGTATGTCAAATGCAGATTGAAGTTTCAGGAGGATATCGATATCATAAACCAACTTGGTCAGTATACATTGGAATGTGTGATAGTATATGTGCTAGGTTTACTATGTAATAACCCTATGAATGAGAGGGATCATAAAGTTCGTCTGGCTACAATGATAGACAAACTAGATAATACTGTTAGAAGTCATGTTGAGATTTTGAAGAAGTGGGATTCAAGACCAGTTTCAAAGCCTGAAGAAATAGACACTATTGATTCCGATTCAGTTAGAGAAAAAGATGAAATAACCCACAAGTTCATTAAGTTCGTTGGTAACGAAGCTAACGTGGCATCGATTATCAATAATAATGTAGATATTTGTTCAAAGGAAATTACCCACTCGGGTAATAAATCTTCTTCAAAGCAGAAGGCTGCTTCATCTGTAAATAAGAAGAAAGATTCTTCTTCTAAGAGAAAGAATAAAGAAACGAATACAATGTTTAATATAGGTGTAGTCCTATTTGAATTCCTTTTGGCTAAGGGACTAGTTAAAGTCAAGAATGAGTCTGATGAGGATCATACTGGCCATATTATGATTAAGACTAAAAAAGGCAAATATTATCAGCCTAAGCCTCTATATGTAGCCTTGACCTTTGAACAATATTTACTTCCAATCAAGCTCAGCCTACCTATGGTAATCCCACCTGTTGATTGGCACTGTGTAGATAAACAAGATGATGGTAAAAAGTGGCCTATAAATCTAAAACAACCATTCAATTTTATCCGAGGCGGATATTTATGTAATATATCAATGGGGATACTGGAGGGTGCCCGGTTGTTAAGCACACCTAACTCCAATTATTATGATATCCGTTTTAAGGACTTGGCTAAAGCTTATCAGCTGTGTGGTGTTATGAATACTCTTCAAAAAGTACCTTTTCGGATCAATACTCCTTGGTTGAAGACCATCAAGGATGATTATGATTTATTAGTGAAAGCGGGTTTACTAATGCCAAAAGATCTTCATTCAATGACTGTTAGTTCAGCTAGTGACATACTAAGAAATGCTTATCTCCAAAATAAGAAAATACAGGAATTATATAGTTATAGTGACTTATTAAGTGCTTTAACAAAAAATATTCAAAGAGCTCGTTTTGAGGCCTTCATAATCGATCTGGCAGAGGCGTTAGACGGTTATAAAATCTATTTCCCTGTCTTTTTAGACTTTCGAGGTAGAATTTACCGCGCTGGGATCGCTAATTTCCACGATCGTGACCTTTCTAGAAGTCTGTTGCACTTTGAGACTAACATGTGTTATAATAAGAAGGAGGAGGAGGTGACACCTGAAGAAATGAAAACCATCTGTATTAGTACAGCCTTCCATTATGGAAAATTTACTTCTTATGAAGAAGCGGGTAATTGGTATTATACAAAAATGGCCAAAGAGGTAGAAGAGAAAGGCTTGTATAACCTGTCTCGCGAGGCAAGGAAGCCTTTTCAGTTCCTCGCAAATAGTGTTTTATTAAAAGATAATAATCTCTGGAAAGATTGGTTACCTGGTATACCAATAAACCAAGATGCCTCCGCGAGTGCTTACCAAATTATGTCATATCTATTATTAGATGAAAATATGGCGGCGAATACAAATCTTATATCAATAGAAGATAAAGATAGTAAACATATACAAGATATATACGAGTTAATGTTAAGTCAGCTTAAGACATACGCACAGTATGATAAAAAATTGAATGATAATCTCGTAAATATTTTAGAAAAAAAACTCGATCGTTCTATAGTTAAGAGTGTGTTTATGCCTAAGATCTATGGAAAGACACTAATATCTACAGCTACAAACATAAATGAGAAACTTTCTCGTTATATAACATATAATGAAAGCCTCGAAATAGCGAAACTCTGTTTCCGTTTTTGGCGGGATGAATATGGCTATATGGAAAACTTAATACAGCTAATAAAAGAAATTAGTTGGTTAGCCGCGTCAGCGAACCTACCTGTTTGGTTCAATACGGAGTATATGTATACATTACAAGATTATATCCGTATGGAAAATAATGATATATGGGTGCATTTCTTTGATAAGGATAAGATGAAGAAAACAAAGAAAAAAGTCACCATGAAAATCATGAGCAATAAAAGGGATTGTCGAAAGACAGTAATCTCTACATTTGTCAATTTAATCCATCAGAGGGATGCACATATAGCTATGTTATTAGTAAATAAATTCTCAGAAAAAACACCTAATATTCCAATATATACAGTGCACGACAATTTTATAACCACAGCTAAGCATAGCCATAAATTACCATTAATATATAATAATCTCTTTATAGAGATGGGACATCCCATTGGAATCATCAATGAATTCATATTCGATAATATTATTTATTATCTCTCAACAGATGAGTCACTCAATCATAAATTTCACTATATATCATCAGAAGAGAAATCGTTAGATAATAAATTTATATGTTTTGAAAAGATATCTGCCCGTATTCCATACTATCCAGAAGAAATGCTGGAAACCTTTTTGTTAAAATATGGTCAGAAGCATTTCCCTGATAAAGGGGGTAAACGCTTTCTAAATGAATGGTACACAAAGAATAAAAGTATTGTAGAAAGGTACTATAAGTATGTAGATACTGTTTTTCCTACAAGAAATGTTCATACTGGTTATCGTAAGTGGGAATGTTTTAGGACCGCGATTGGAAGGAACATAATAGGGAGGTTGACCCCTAACTACTGTTTGCATCATTAAGAAATATGACTATGAAAAAAATAACCATGAAGGCGTCTGCTCGCAAAGATATGTTCTTGAATAACGTTTATTCAAGAATAGAACGTACTATACGCTTAGAACCACATCCAGGTTTAATCATAGCAACACATTTATTTATGGAGCCTTATCCTTTAGTCAATGAGACTGAACTGCTCAGTTTAGCTATAATGGATCTCTTAATCCTGTTTGGATATCCATATCCATATGCACAGGATACTTACAGTAAGTTTACTATTCAATATACAATTGAATTACCTCATCACGGTGAGGTGATCACCTTAACTATAGGTACAGCAATACCTTTGACAGATGAGAATAATGTTTTAATTCCGAATAATGTGGTCTATCATAATGTCTTAAATCAAGTGATAAAACATTCTGATATGTATGATGGATCCAAAATTGTTCGACTTACTCTTCGTATCTTTACAGAGTCAAAAAAGATGAGTGGACCACTCGTATCTCTATCTATTGAGGATAGAGCTATCATGCTTTCAAGAATCATGACTTCACCCGAAGTATTAACTACTGAAACTGATATAAAGCAAAGAGCAACTAGAAAGATCCAGAATAGGAAACGTGAGTATCCTATGTATATAAAGGCACTTAAGCCGCCATCTATAACTAAGCTGCGAGCATTCATTGTGGCTGATATCGAGACCCTTCTCTATAAGGTTGAGACTGACGATTATGAAACACAATATCCTTATTCCGCTGGTTTCATGGTGGTTAGTCCTGGTTCACCTCCTAATAAGAGTAGTATAGAGGTATACTACAGCGAGGACTACAAGATGATAAAGGATCATTTTCTAGATAGGAGCACTAAGTTACTATCTGATATGATTAGGAGAATCTCCAGTGTTGTGGTGCGTTCAAAGGTAAAAACCATATATTTACACAACTTTTCTCGATTTGATGGTATTTTCCTGTTTAGGCATCTTGTGCTTAATCACAAGGAGTACGAATACAAAGGACTTATGAGGGACAATATGCTGTACGAGATAGGAGTCTATTCTAAAAGAAGGCGGATGTTATTCCGTTTCAGAGATTCTTTGCATCTACTGCCAGGCAAGCTGGAATCCCTTGCCAATAATTTATGTCATGAACTGGGAGTAAAAGGCTCTATCGATCATGATAGGGTTTCAGTAACCAACCTAGAATCTAATAAAAAGGAGAATATAGCCTATCTGAAACAGGATATACTTATCCTTGGTGGTATAATGCAAAAAGCCCAAGCTATTTATTATGATATGTTTAACGTGGACATAGAAAGTAAGATAACTGTATCCTCACTAGCACTAAGCATCTTTCGTATGAAATACTACGATGATAATAATAATGCTATCTACATTCCTAACCGGAACCAAGACTACTTTATTAGACGTGGATACTACGGTGGGCATACCGATACATACATACCATATGGTCAAAATCTGTATTTCTACGACGTAAACTCACTTTATCCATTTGTAATGAAGGAATATCCAATGCCTGGTGGCAAGCCTGTCTGGCATAGAGATCTGACTAAAATGAGGTTGGATGATATGTTTGGCTTCATTGAGGCTTTTATTATATGTCCATCTGGTATGAAGAGGCCTTTTCTACCTTATCGAAAGGATGATGGCACTCTAATTTTCCCAACCGGCAAATATTTAGATGTGTATTTTACAGAAGAATTGAAGTTAGCCGTAAACCTGGGCTACCTTGTGTACCCAATCTCAGGGTACCTCTTTGAAAAAATGGAAACACCATTCAAGGAGTTTGTTAACACAATCGCAAAGAGCAGGATTGAGGCTAAGAAAGAAGGGAATGATGCCTTTGCATATGTATACAAGATTCTTATGAACTCACTCTACGGTCGATTTGGAATTAACCCGAAATGTACTATGACTGAGATCTGCGATAATCATCGATTATCATTATTAATGAGATTAGAAGGATTTATAGATAGTAATCAACTTGATGATGACATAAACATCACCAGGTACAAGATTAATATCGATGGAAAATACTCAGATACTTGGCAACCACCAAGTAATTCAGCAATACAAATAGCAGCTGCTATTACGGCTTATGCTAGAATCTATATGTATGAGTATATCTCCAGGGATGACTGCTACTACACGGACACTGACTCAGTTGTCCTTGGTCAACCACTACCAGATAAAGTTATTTCTTCTTCAGTCTTAGGACTGTTTAAGCTGGAGCACCATATATCAAAAGGATACTTTTTAGCACCTAAATCATATTATATAACCACTAAAGATCATGATCATGTAATCAAATATAAGGGAGTAGGTAAAAACCTAGTAACTCCTGAATGGTTTGAGTTACAGCTATTAAACCCATCTCGTACTGAGACAAAAGAGTACACTAACAAATTCAAGATTACATTTAGTACCTTCAAGATATACAAATTGAATACAAAAGTACGGCTAGGTCTTCAACTCGCAACCAAAAGGATACCCGTATTTCACAATAATAAATGGGTAGATACAAAACCTTTAAATGTGGGAGATGATAAGCTAACAAGTGTTAGTATAACTGGTTTTCAAATAATTGAACACCTCTTGAATCAATTGAAACTACAAGATACAAATCCATTTACTAATATACAAATATCTCATCATGATACAACGACAACTATAGAAAATATACCAACTGAAATGAATATACCAACAGACAGAAATCACTATACACCTAATGCTAAGAAGAAAACAAACAATAAGCACAGGAAGAAGAAACCAAACTATAATAAGCGGGAGAAGAAGCCTCCATAAAGAGACGAGGTTAAACGGTGCATTCCAGGAAAGGAAGAGGAAGCAGAAATAGTTATCGAGGACTCAGATTGGAGAAGAATATGGTCCAATTTAAACAGTTGATTGAAGTATCCGACCAAAGGGTAAGGGGTTTTTTACAGAATCGTTCGTCTAAGAGACTGATCACGCCTGATCATCCGTAGATCCAAACTGCATATCTGATATTCCCCTTTTTCGATCTTCAAATTGAAACAAAAGCAGGGGTATTCAGACCTCTCGAGCTTTTCTTTGCTCTCGAGTATCTGTGTTAGGAAATGACTTTGGGTATGATACACACTCCGATGCTTTAGCCAATTTCGATGCATATACTTATGCCCGAGCACCTGTGTATGCAACTAGAGTAGAGGTTTAGGCCTGGGAAAACCTTGACCTAAGGTTGAGGCTTTCTTCAAATGATCACTGGGCTTTATTCCCTCTCGGCGGATAATTCAATAGCGGATTCACCCCCCAACGAAATCAGGCACAGTTAGTAAGCCATGTCACGGACTCAAGCACGCCACAAACTCATTGAAATTTATGAGTCAAGCAACCTAAACCGAGAAAAGAAGTAACATCTGAGCTAGTTACAACTAACTCATCCGCTTATACCAAGCAAGACCTTTTATAGTTTACTTGCCAGTGTCATCACTCACTGGACGAGCCTTTTTCTTTGTACCTGTTGAGGACCCAAGACCCACACTTCAAGCCTTGCATATAGGTAAAGAAGGGAAAAAGAAAGCCTGTAGAAGTCTTTGTCCCGTGAGACCCATTGTATGAGTCCCTACTTCTACTCATGGGCTAAGTCTATTACTAGTGGCATTGTATCACGAGTTGTAGTTCCTCCAGTAGGGCTGGGGCTTGAAGAAGTCGTTTATATATACTATGTATTTTTTAGGTTATATCCGACCTTCTAAACACTGAAAGTGAAATCTATTTAGAGAATAACTGCACCTGTACACTGGATTTATCCCTTGGGTCATGTGCCCTCGAAGTGACCTCCTTTCAAAGACCCATAAGTCTTCGACTACCTTGACTTTAAAGAAAAATCCAATTTAGCCATGGGTTTGGCTACCACTCTAGTGGAGCACCATGAGAAGGCGCCTATTTTTTACTTCTTTTTCCTTATCTCAAGATGACTTAAGCAAACCGATTCACAATAACAAAAACAAAGGGATTTCGGTCTTGGGGTTAAGGCTCATACGCTTGACCAAGAGTAAATGGGGGAATTTGAGGCGAATGTCATGAAAGAAAAGAAGGCGCAGTTCCGGTAAAGTCCCAAGGAACTCAAAGATGTACATGGCCAGTTTGGGACTAGGCAATGGACCTCAAAGCCTTTCGACCGTGGAGAGATGCATTGAATGAACAGAAGGCTCCGAGGATGTAGCCAAAATTAAGTGGGGGAAAATGTCACACAATGGTCCTCATTATTGTGTCAAACTCCTGGATAGGCTTATTGTCTCGATGTGCAGTAGAGAGCTCCTCGAATACCGAATAAGCAATGGCAAGGCTGGTCCCAAGAGAAAGCTCATTCTTTTCGAGATTTCTCTATCGATATTGAGATTGAAAATATCATAGAATGATCACAGATACTTCATCTTGCTATCAGATTCCTTTACTAGAGTTGGGGCTAAGAATCTTCCTTGCTCGTCTCGTGAAAGCTTTGCCCAAGGTTTTCTCCCGAAATGTCGGTGTTTGCACCAGTTTTTGGAAACTACGAGGAGAATCGGCAGAAAAGCACAAATTTGGATAAAGCACGAAGCACAATTGGAAAGTTTGGATAGCATATGGATAATATCTGGAAACGGAGTCCAATAAGGAAACTATAGCCGATTCGGATTAAGTTGACGTATTAGATCCGGACTCGGATCAGGTGATGGGTATATAAGGCACGCCAAGGTCGCTTGAAGAAGGGGACACGTAGACACAACCAAGCCACATCTCGCTAGTTTTCTTTCATAGTTTTTAGCCTTTTAGCTTTGTAATCTTTCCTTTGTAAGTCGACATTGATCAAATAAAGTTGCGAATCGTCGATTGTTTGATCATCCTCGATTTCTCCAGGTTTGATTTGTTCTGTCTTGTTGCGCATCGCCTTTTCAGAATCGATCTGCCTTTTACCTTCGGATTAGTCTTAATCGACTAATCTAGTTATCCTTCTAATCGGCTTTCTGGCTGATTTCTGTTTTAGCCGATTCGCTTCTAGGATCGGCTTGATTGAATTTCACAATATCCTCCTTATCGATTGCAGGGTCAAATCGATTGGCACGCCTTGCACACATTTGAACCCGGCGTTCGTCTGGTGTGTTGCGATCAGAAACCCTCTTCACGTTTTTGGCGTCAACATATTTTTGGCACGCCCGGTGGGACAGATCGGAAAGATGACTACAGGCAAGTCCACCGCACCAGCCGATGTGAACACTGACGCCATAATCGTCCCTACCTTGGACGATTTAACCCTAGAGCAGCGCAAGGAAATCGAAGATCGAAAAGCTGCTTGGGAGGAGTTGATGTTGGGTTGTTATCAGAAAACCCGACGAGGGGTCACGCAGAAGATGGCGCTTCCAACATTGAACCCTTTCGGCGAAAATGACGCTGCATCAAATTCGGTAAGCCGATATCTTCCGGCTCAAGCCGAATTGTCCGTTATGATTGAGCAATCTGTGCATCATGCATTAATCAATCAATCATCGGCTTTGGTCACGACTTTAAAGCCGATGATAGAAAATAGCGTAAAAACAATTGCGCAGGAGTTGGCAACATCTGGAGGATTGCTGGATCCGTTGCAGACACTCCCAACATATCCTGTATATTCTGTGGCACCAAATGCCAACACGATCAAGGCATCGGCACCCGCACCTTCGCCGATACCAACCCAACCCACTGTGTTGGCACCGATAAATCCTCGCGTAAATCCAGCGCCACATTACCATGCATATACCGACGCTGCCAAATCAGATCCATCGGCGTCGGGTGTTTCCTATGTTCCATCGGCTCCTCAACCGATTGAATTAGATAAAAATTGTAAACCCCAAGGGACATCTCAAGTTAGAAACCCGGTTCCATATAAAGTAGTTACATACACAGAGCCATTCGTTCCATTGCCTGAGGTTACGGCTGCCAAAGCCGATGGGAATGAATCATGGCATCAACAGTACCCGTCTGCTAGGATAAGCCGACCAGCCGAGTTTGCACTCGGGGGGCAAAATACCACTCACAATTGGCCAAACCCTGGTGTTCCATCGGCCAATAACATCAATTGGGCCGATCAGATTTCTATGGTCTTAAAAGACCAATTTGGCCTACAGCCCAAAGGAAAAACCATCGGCTATAGAAAGCCGTACCCAGATTACATTGATCGGATGCCATATCCCCATAACTTCAGAATCCCCGATTTTGCCAAATTTTCATGGGATGATTCGGTCACTACTCTAGAGCATGTTGGGTGATTTATCGCCCAGTGTGGTGAAGTAGCTCAATCCGATGGGTTAAAAATTAGACTTTTTCCATTGTCTTTGTCGGGAACTGCTTTTACTTGGTTTACGAACCTGCCTCCAAATTCGGTCCACTTTTGGAACGATTTAGAGAGCCGATTTCATGAATACTTTTTCTCTGGTAGTCTAGAATTAAGAATTTCAGATCTAAGTGCTGTCCGACAGAAATTTGGTGAATCGGCTTCTGATTACATTAGAAGATTTAGAGAAGTGCGAAATCGGTGCTTCAGTGTAGTATTGCCCGATAATCAACTAACCGATTTAGCATTTCAAGGACTGATTCCCCCACTCAAAGAGAAACTTGCTGGACAGGAGTTCACTGATCTAAGCCATCTGCTTCATCGCATATCGGCGCAAGAAAACCGATATTTAAGTAAAGAATTTAAAGATAAAATTAGGATAAGTGGCAAGGATATGGCCAAAGTAAACATGGTTGAGTATAGTTCAAGTGAAACTTCGGAGGATGAAGCAGATGTAAACTTAGCCGAATGGATAAAAGGTTCCAAAAAACTATTTATCTGTTCATGGCTTAATCCGACGAAGAGTAAGTCAGAGGTCAAGTATGCTTTCGACATATCCAAATGTGATCGTATATTTAATATGTTATTGCAAGAAAAATTGATACGGCTGCCAGAAGGGCATACCATACCGTCGGCCGACGAGATCAAAAAACGATGATACTGTAAGTGGCATCATTATTTTTCCCATAACACTAATGACTGCAATATCTTTCGGCAGAAGATACAGGCAGCGATTGAACACGGTCGGCACAAATTTGCAGAAGAGCCGGCCATGGTAGTCGATGTCAATCCCTTCCCAATTAACATGGTTCAGTGCTCCGGCAAAGGAAAGCAGGTTGTCGACGAAAAACCCAGAGCAACAAGGCAAGTCGACATAGAGTCAAGCTCGAAAGGAGAAACACTGAAGATAACGATCGGCTCCCTTCAAATTGAAGCCGATCAAGATGGGAAGAACTCAAGAATCGTTAAGCCAAAAGGGGAACCGCAAGTCGGGCGATGGTACAAAGCCGAGAGGTCTCCGCCTCGAAAATCAGCTTTCAAACCTAAGCCGACTTTTTCGCAGTTGCTCGAGAAATATGAGAGGATGAGCAATCAGCAGAAGCAGCAGTTTGGCCGACCAGATGAACTGTATCGGCCAAACAATGTGTTTCGGCCAAATAATTTGCATCGGCCAAGTAACGCAGAAAGAGCTCATCAGAGATGTCCCTTTTGGCAGTTTTGTTGGGAAAGGGGCGTGGCATTACCGTCTTCGAGGTCATGCCCCATGGAACATTACCCGCAAAGAGATTGGCCAAGACAGTCAGTGAAAGAGCGTTTATTTAGGCCAATATCGGGTCAGAATGAGTTGGGGCATAAGGAGCCAGTAAAGGAGAGGCTAGGTACACCAAACCAAGACAAGAAAGAAGAGCCCACGGAAAATTTGGTTGGTAAAATCCGCAAGCCAGTGGAGCCGAAGCCCAGATGGTGCCCGACTGGACTTAGCCGATCGCAACGCTGACGGCTTCAGCGCCTAAGAACGCAGGAAATAAGAGAGGCTGGAGAAGAAAAACAGAGAGATGAGACATTCAATAAATTACTGCCAATGAAACCTGTTAAAAAGGAATGGAGGAGAAAAGAACAAGCCGATGACGAGTCAGATTCCTCGGACGACTTGCTGTCACCGATAGTCCGAAATGACACTCCTCCCATGGATATCAACATGGTATTCACTCTGCCAGCCGAATTCAGAATCAAAACTGAATCGGTTAAAGATACGTTCGCTCAATTATGCTTGGGTGCACAGGACGCAGTATTCGGGAAACCACAGGATCCTCATCGGCACTTAAAGCTGTTGTACTTAAAAGGCTTTATCAACGGAAAGCCGATATCTAGGATGCTTGTAGATGGAGGGGCTACTATAAACTTAATGCCACTCTCCACTTGCAAGAAGTTGGGCAAAACCGATGAAGACCTGATCAAAACGAACATGGTGCTAAATGACTTCACAGGTGACCCCACTGAAGCAAAAGGGGTGATGGTTACAGAACCGTCGGTAGCAAAACTTTGCCGACTGCGTTCTTTGTAATTGAAGCTAAAGGGAATTACAGTGTGCTTCTAGGACGAGATTGGATACATGCCAACTGTTGTATACCCTCTACCATGCACCAACTCCTTGTACAATGGAACGGAGATGAAGTCGAAGTTGTTTCAACCGATACATCGGCTCATATTGCCATGGCCAGCGCTGATGCAAATTGGCCACACGAAGAGGCAGAGTGTATATCAGGTAAGGCACTAGACGATTGTGATTTCATATGCATTGGGAAGTCGGGCTTTACGCCGATCAGTGTCAGGCCAGGCACGTTTGATCGGGCGAGTGAAATTTTGAGAAGATGGGGTCAGAAATGATCCAAATTTTGCAAGACAAGGCGAAGAGCTATCGGCATGTGATAAATTCGAGTGAAGCCATTGAAGATTTCCAAAGCGAAAAATTGGGTCAAGGTTTCACTTCGGCCGATACGCTCGAAGAAGTCGATATAGGAGAAGGTGATAGAAAAAGGCCAACTTTTGTAAGCGCAAATTTAGGTCTAGAATACAAAAATAAGTTGGTCAAAATACTTAGAGTACAGGGATTGTTTCGCCTGGGAATACTATGAGATGCCTGGATTAAGCCGACAGTTAGTGGAACATCGGCTGCCTATCAAACCGGGGTATCGGCCATATAAACAACCTCCACGTCGTTTTAATCCAGAATTGTACAATGTGATAAAAGAAGAAATTGAAAGGTTGTTGGAGGCGAAATTCATAAGGCCTTGCCGATATGCTGAGTGGGTATCCAACATTGTTCCCGTCATGAAAAAGAACGACAAGCTTCGGGTGTGTGTAGATTTTATAGATTTAAATAAAGCCACGCCAAAAGATGAATATCTAATGCCTATAGCCGATATGCTTATCGATGCTGCCTCGGGTAATAAGATTATCAGTTTCCTTGACGGGAATGCTGGATATAACCAGATATTCATGGCAGAAGC
The DNA here is from genome assembly GCA_036346375.1 of Guadua angustifolia. Taxonomy (NCBI): domain Eukaryota; kingdom Viridiplantae; phylum Streptophyta; class Magnoliopsida; order Poales; family Poaceae; genus Guadua; species Guadua angustifolia. The sequence continues at coordinate 18,710,833 of CM070519.1, forward strand.
CGATGTCCCCAAAACGGCCTTCAGGTGCCCTGGCGCGATAGGGTTGTATGAATGGCCATTAATGACATTTGGCTTAAAAAATGCAGGTGCTACTTATCAACGCGCCATTAATTTAATTTTTCACGATCTAATCGGCCATATTGTTGAGATTTACATCGATGATGTGGTAGTTAAGTCCAAGGAAGACTGGCAGTACTTGGCCGATTTGGAAAAAGTGTTTCAAAACACAAGAGCTCACGGGTTAAAAATGAATCCCTTGAAATGTGCGTTTGGCGTGTCGGCTGGTCAGTTTCTCGGATTTATGGTGAATCAGAGAGGTATTGAGGTTAACCAGACAAGGGTCAAAGCCATAGCAAATACCAAACCGCCGACATGCAAAAATGAGTTACAAAATTTGATTGGCAAAATTAACTACTTAAGACGATTTATTTCGAATCTGTCTGGTAGGATTCGGGCTTTTACGCCACTACTAAAGCTGAAGGATCATCAGGAGTTTGTGTGGGGAGCCGATCAGCAGAAGGCTTTTGACGATATAAAGCAATACTTAGCATCACCACTAGTCTTGGCTGCACCTCAGAAGGGTATCCCATTTAAGCTATATGTATCGGCTGAAAGCGAGACCATTGGGGCCGTATTGGCGCAAGAAATTGATGGTAAAGAACGAGTAATATTTTACTTAAGCCGACGGCTCTTGGATGCTAAGACCAGGTATCCTTCAGTAGAAAAGTTGTGTTTATCATTATATTTTGCTTGCACGAAATTGAGGCACTATGTATTAGCATCGACTTGCATAGTAGTAGGTAGAACTAATGTCGTTAAATACATGCTATCTGCTCCAATTTTAAGAGGACGACTCGAGAAGTGGGCTTATGCTCTAACCGAGTTCGATCTACAGTTTGAATCGGCCAAAGCTATTAAAGGGCAAGCTATAGCCGATTTCATAACTGGATATCATACCATGGCAGGAATAGTCGATGTAGCCCCATGGTAACTGTATTTTGATAGGTCAGTTTGTCAAGAGGGGAGTGGAATAGGTATTGTATTGATCTCGCCAAAAGGACATGACATCGAGTTTGCATATCGGCTTACAAACCAATGCTCTAATAACCAGGCCGAGTATGAAGCATTGCTCAAAGGGCTGCAGTTGGTAGATAGTATTGGGGCAAGTAATGTAGAAGCATATGGTGACTCATTGCTGGTGGTACAACAAATTAAAGGAGAATTTAAATGCAAAGATGAGGTGCTATCAACGTATCTAGAGCACTGTCTTGAGGTTATCAACACTTTCACGTCATTCTGTATCGGCCATGTGCCTAGGGAGATGAACAACAAGGCCAACACCTTGGCTCAGGCAGCTTCAGGCTATAAGGAATACAGCCGATACGAGGCATTTGAATTGATCGATAAAACAGTGCTGTGTGTTGATAATGCCGACTGGAGGACAGAAATAAAAGCTTACCTAATGAATCCATCCAAACCTACCGCACGAAAAGTTCGTCAAAAAGCGCTGAAGTATGTTGTGCTAGAAGGAGAATTATACTATCGGACATTGGAAGGATTGCTTCTGCCGTGTTTAGGCGATGAGGAAGCAAAGGTAGCTATGGGTGAAGTTCACGAAGGAATTTGCGGAGCACATCAATCGGCTCACAAAATGAAGTGGATCTTAAGACGAACTGGGTATTTTTGGCCGACAATGTTAGAAGATTGTTTCAAGTATTACAAAGGGTGCCAAAATTGTCAAAAGTTTGGGAATGTGCAACTTGCACCAGCATCGGCTTTATACCCGATTATTAAACCATGGCCGTTCAGAGGACGGGGAATAGATGTAATCGGCCAAATATTCCCAGTATCAAGCAAAGGCCATAAGTTCATCCTTGCAGCTACAGACTATTTCTTGAAATGGGTAGAAGCCATTCCGCTTAAGCAAGTCACCAGCGTAGAAGCTATCGGCTTTGTCAATGAACACATTATTCATCGATTCGGTATTCCTCAGACCATCACAACCGATCAAGGAACTGTGTTCATGTCTAAAGAGTTTAAAAGCTTTGCAGAAAGCCTGGGCATTAAATTACTTAATTCGTCACCTTATTATGTTCAGGCTAATGGGCAAGCCGAGTCATCCAACAAAACTCTGATCAAGCTGATAAAAAGAAAAATTGATGAAAGGCCTCGAACTTGGCACTCTACACTATCGGAGTCTTTATGGGCTTATCGGCTAGCATTTCACGGATCGACTAAATTGTCACCTTATCAGTTGGTATATGGTCAAGAAGCCGTGTTGCCCGTAGAAATAAATATTGAGTCTGCGCGAGTAGCAAGACAAAACAGTTTTGTTAGTGATATGCCCTAGAGGCAATCATGTGAGATGATTGTATCATGCGTCTATGTTCATGTACTTATCAGTTCCATGAATAAATGTCACTCCTTTGTTCATTGAGTATGACTTAATTGTGAAACACATTGGTTATATGATATTATTCTAAACGATCCCTGTTACATATCATTATGTGGGACAATAGTGATTTGACCAAAGACATGTATTGATTGATGGTAATGTTTCACATACCATAGATATGGAGATATCAAATCAATAATGTGGGCACATGTTAGAGAACATGGGGTTGGATAGACCCACTCAAGACACCGATGAGATTGTTATCTTAGAAGTGCCATCAGGGTATAGTCTCGAGTGGTATACCTATACGATCCTTTGACCTGAGATCCTTATTGATTCTCAGCATGTGTAATTGCATACTTTGAGGCTATCAAACGCTTCTCCGTAATCAGGAGTTATAAAGTTAGCTTACGGGTATGCTATGAAACATGACGTGAGATATAAGAGATCAAGATGGAATTTGCCCCTCCTTGATAACGGGAGAGATATCTCTGGGCCCCTCGGTGTGGATGGATAAGGAAAAGTGCATGGCCATGCCAAAGTGATTAAAGTGTTAATCACGAATTATATCCATTACATTGACGAGTGAATGGGTCGAGCTACCACAAGGATGGCACGTATCTTGCCTTGAGCTTGACTGGTATCGCGTGGCAAAAGGATCGGTATATGAGTATATCAAGGTTCAGCCGATACGATCATTTCGTGCATTCGGGGGACGACATGTCCTGCTAGGAACCGCTGTTGTCCGATGGTCTCGAAAAAGAGATTTCAGGGGCCATGGCCGTTCTGCAAGAACCTAACGGGTCACACACTTAACGGGTTGGATCATGTCCGATGGATTGGATCCATTAGTGGGTTTACACGATTTGGATCCTTCCGCGCCTTAATGGATTTCTCTTGAGAAGATCCATTAGCGTGAGTCCTAATGGGCTTCTATCGTAGAAGGCCCGTTAGTGCACTCTATATATAAAGGGCGGGGGTGTGCCGCCATGTTGTTCACCTCACCAAACCCTAGCTGCCGCTCCCGCCAGAAACCCTAGCCGTCGCTGCTGGTGGTGCTAGCATGCACGGCGCCATCGTTCCACCCCGGACGGTGGATACCGAGAGGCGCGCCGCTGCTCGCCCTCGATCGATCGGCGATCGGTTTCACCTTCTCAACTGCGCGTGCACATCTACATCCGCCGCGTCGTGCACATGGCGAGAGACGCTAGGACTCGGAACCACTCGGCGAGCACTCGGGCGGTCCGGCGACCACTCGGCAACCACTGGCGATCTCGCGAGCACTTGGCCGAGCGATGTGGGTACGCTCGACCACGTCAAAGGCTTCGAGCACGCGAGGCTTCACCCACTCTACTTCCGCTGCTAACGTGCTCCAAGGGTAATGCTCCATGATCCACTACTCGCATGATTCCTAGGTGTTCGCGGTAAAAATTTTGTTTTCGGCTAGCGTAGCACCGCGTTCTCCAACAAGTTTATCGGCTGACGAATACAAAGAGTTGATGCTATACAATTTGGATGACTTGGCAAGTTGAGGCTAGTTACTTTAAATCAGCTTGAAAATAATAAGAAAAGAGTTGCAAGGGCCTATAACAAAAAGGTTATACCAAAATCTTTTGGTGAAGCCGATTTGGTTTGGAAAACTATATTGCCGATCGGTTCTAAAGATAATCGATTCGGCAAATGGTCACCAACATGGGAAGGACCTTACAAGATAAATCGGCCAGTTGGTGGAAACGCATATATACTTGAAACGCTCGAGGGTACTGTGTTACCAAAAGCAATCAATGGAGAATATTTAAAGAAATACTATCCTAGCGTTTGGATCGGTGCGTAATCAAAGTACAGCACAAAGAATTCAGAAATAAATCGGTTAAACAGTGATTAAAACAAGGTAAACATAATCGGTTAAAAAGCCGATTAAAGTGTATCACAAAAGTATGGCAAAAAACACTGTTTCAACACAACTGCTTCAACACAACATTGATAAGTTTATAATCCAAATCCAGGGAGTCTACCACCTAGACCCGACAGCGCTGCAGCAGCCTTGCCCAACGTCTCTGTGATGCCGTACACGAGGTCTTCATTAGCTTTAGCATTTCCAGGCACTGGGATAACCTTGGCCGATTGGTCCTTGACCTTGGTGACGGCTTGGCCGATATTCTTTTTCTGGTCCTTCAGGGTTAAAGCCATGGCGTTCGAAGTAGCAAGGGCATCGGATAATTGCTGGTTCACCTTGGCCAACTCCTCTTCAAGCTGCTTTTTAGTTACTTCCAGCTTTTGGGCGGAAGATTTGGCAACCATGAAGGTTGCCGCGGTTTCATCATATTTCTTTTTTTGGGCTTTGGCTTCAGCAATCAGCTTATCCAGAAGACGTTGGTCGGCTTCTTGGGTTTGGCGCTGGATGATCCTGGCGTTAGCAGCATCAACCTCCGCTTTCTTCTCATCCAAATGGCACACATTAAGAAGTGCGCTCATGGCTTCAACAGGGAGGTCGGCTTCGACATCAGCCACAGCATCGCGGATAGGTTGACAGTTGGCTAAAATAGCTTCCTCCGACTGAGTTATCTCCAGAAACAGCCGATTCAGTTTTTCCTGCATATTGGGTGCCGATTTGACTACCGAAGCCGATGCCTTCATAGATACGTCTAGGATCTTTCGGATGTCTTCTGGGTAGTTATCCGTTGCCATGACCTCAGGATCAACCAGCTCGTCCAGAGTGAACCCAAGAAGATTGGATAAGTCGTCTGGCGCTGTCTCAGATGTGGGAAAAGCCGACAAGGCAGGTGATGGAGAAGTTGGAAGCTTTGAAGTCGCAAGAGGTAGGACCGAAGTCCCCTGGGGATCGGTCAGAACACTAGCCAGAGGATGAGCCGAAGTCCCTTGGAGTTCAGCTAGAATACCAGTTACTTGAGTTGATGCTGTCGGCTGAAAAGGGAGTATCACAAGATCAGTAAGTTAAAGAATTGGCAGCTCTTGGGTGCATAAAAGTGGTGCAGAACTTACTTCGGCAGAAGCTGACGGGTGAGGGGAGCTTTCGGCACTTTGTTCTTTGCGCTTCGAATGCTTCCTGGCAGGAACCTTGGTGGACTTGGGTTTTTCTGAAAACAAACCGCGGGATTAGCTACAATGGAAGCAGAAAATATTTATCGGCTGAAATAAATGCTTACTGGGCAGTCTCTCCTTCTCAATCTCCGATAGTGACGGGCTTTGTACGCGGAGATTGCCAGAAGTGTAGCCAGTCAAACCCGTCAACTGATGAGGTCGTTTTCCTTTAGATCCACCAGCCGATGGGTCAGTGATTGCCTTGTTTCCAGCTGCAGCGTCCTGGGAAAAGAAAAAAAAGGTTAATAATTAAAAGACAGAACTGAGGGAATTAATAGGTCTTTCTGGGGGAAACAAGCCGATACCTCTACAGCTCTGCATTTGAGTTAGTATAACCCAAGAACGGGAGAGCTCAAGAGCTATTCGCTGAACTGCTTCTTTGGAGGAAACTACCGTCGGCTCATGATAATCTGGTAGGAATTTATCTATAACGGCCAACGGCGAATGATCCAGATAGAGGGCTTCCGCTATGGATGACCACCAAGCCGAAAACTGATTGGCTCGGCGAGAGTTCAAAAAGAAGTGTGGCAGATGGAGGACTCGAAGTTCGTCGACTAGCGTTAAGAGGAGATCGGTCTGGGTAGCATTTTTTACTTTGGCCCTTGGCTGAAGACGATCAAGGAGAGGTAAACAAGGTATTACTTGGTCGAAACCTAGCTGACGGGCGTACACAGAGGGATGGTAAAACTTGTACGACGGCTGAAAAGTCCTGTTACAGGAGTTCAAGCCGACGTGAAGGATGCAAGGAGAAATAAAAATCTGGTACATCTCTAAAGTCGATGCTGGCATCAATGAACTGTCAGCATCTAAGTGAAGGAAGGAAGGCCATTGGAAATCGGCTACATTGCTGTATGAGAAGAAGTCCTGTTGGCCAAAAGTCGCACTGTCCAAATTCAGGAAAAAGGACAAATATTTCTTCAAGCTAGCAGGGGTAATCTTCGTATCGCCACTTGAGCACATGATGAGCCTTTCCCCATACGATCAGCTAGCCCTATATTGAGGAGTGGAATTTTCTGGATAATCTTCGCGAGGGAAAGCTGAGTCTTCCAAAGGTTCTGAAATGAGAGATCGGCTAAATATATTGTATAACCAGAGCTGAATGAACCATAGTGGGCCACCAACGTTGCTGACCACGAATTTTGCGAAACCAGAGAAGAGTCGGCTCCGTATTACATGCATCATCTGATAGACGGCTCCAAGAAATGTTTTGCCAAGGGCAAGCTGATGGCCCTCTACCAATTGTTCTGCTATCAGTTGGTACACTTGCGTTGGGCCCAGGGAATCTCCACAAAACAAAAATCGGTCTAGCCACAGATTCAAGAAAGCAGCGTGCTCTTCATCCGATACTAGCCCATTGACCTTGTTATTGTGTTGGATGTACTTAGACCATCCTTCGCCTTTGGATCGGATAAGCTTGTATCTGGGTTTTCCGCTATAAGCCGATATTTGTTCGCCGTCAGGCCTAAGGCAACACAGTTCAGCCACATCCAGAAGGGTTGGGCCGATCGGGCCCGAACGAAAGAGGAAAGCATTGAAGGAGTCTGACCAGAAGTAGCATGCCGTGGCCACCAAGGGCTCATTGGCTTCTGGGTTGGCTAGGCTCAGAGGAATACATTCAACTATGCCCATTCTTTCCCATTCAGATCTCTTTTGAGCTGCTATTCGTATGTACCAAGTCCTCCACCCTTTGAGTGCTGTCGGCCAAGCCCTAAAACTCTTTCCCCACTCTTCTACATTGTAACCTTTTGCCGATAAGGGGAGTCTGGGAATGTCTTCGTCAATAACGGTATCGGCAGTCAAATTTCCTACCGGTCCTAGGTAGTATTGATCTTCACTTTCAGGAATCGGGATCAGTACCTGCGAGGGATCCATTTAGCCGATGAAGATGGTGGAGAACTTGATCACAGAGTGTTGGGGAGCCGATTGAAGAAGGAAAGCCGATTGCAGAAGGTATGAAAAACTGGAGAGCGTGAAAATGACCGTGGGGGTCCCGCATATATATAGCACGGTGAAAAGTGAAACGTGGCGGGAAATGAATCCGAGGTGACACGAGTCATTAAACCGCACCGAGATTTTTATGGCGCAATTAAAGAAGCAGTTACTGGAACAGTTCCTTAACTAACAAGGAAGAAGCCGATGAGGAAAAAGCCGATGGATTTTTGAAAGATTACAAGTCATCTTCCAAAAATGGGGGGCATATGTTTGTACCAGTTTTTGGAAACTACAAGGAGAATCGGCAGAAAAGCACAAATTTGGATAAAGCACGAAGCACAATTGGAAAGTTTGGATAGCATATGGATAATATCTGGAAACGGAGTCCAATAAGGAAACTATAGCCGATTCGGATTAAGTTGACGTATTAGATCCGGACTCGGATCGGGTGATGGGTATATAAGGCACGCCAAGGCTGCTTGAAGAAGGGGGACACAGACACACAACCAAGCCACATCTGCTAGTTTTCTTTCATAGTTTTTAGCCTTTTAGCTTTGTAATCTTTCCTTTGTAAGTCGACATTGATCAAATAAAGTTGCGAATCGCCGATTGTTTGATCATCCTCGATTTCTCCAGGTTTGATTTGTTCTGTCTTGTTGCGCATCGCCTTTTCAGAATCGATCTGCCTTTTACCTTCGGATTAGTCTTAATCGACTAATCTAGTTATCCTTCTAATCGACTTTCTGGCTGATTTCTGTTTTAGCCGATTCGCTTCTAGGATTGGCTTGATTGAATTTCACAATATCCTCCTTATCGATTGCAGGGTCAAATCGATTGGCACGCCTCGCACACATTTGAATCCGGCGTTCGTCTGGTGTGTTGCAATTAGAAACCGTCTTCACGTTTTTGGCGTCAACAGTTGGGTTTGCAAGAATTTTTTCTTCGCACAGAACAGTCAATCTACGAGGTACGAGGGGTGGAGGAACAAAGAAAGGGGACGCATAAGGAAGGATCTATCTTTCCTTCCCTACAGGAGAGCTGAAACCTTGGCCGCGCATCCTAATCCTATGTACTGATGGCTCTAGCCCGCCTCTCCCTCTAATCCAGTGACTTGTGGAGGTCAAGTTGCTTTCTCCTCGGTAGAAGAGCCACGGGGTCTTTTGACCATAAATCTAGAGAGACGTCTGACTTCACTTTTGAGCGTACCCAACTAAACTTTTTCCCGAAAGAGATAGATGGAACTAGCTCTAACGTCTCTGATCAACTTGCCTGGAGTCTCGGTTCAGCCTGATCCGGACTAGATCAGTTCTATCTTTGGCTTACATATGTTAAGTTCAATGATCATTGTACACGAGAATAAAGGTCAATCCCATAGGAGCTAAGAGGAGTGCTTCCTCGCTAGAAGCATGACTTGCAGCCCAACCTCTGAAGCCTACTCGTACAATTTGAGTTCTGATTGTAAGCGCTCTGGGTTTCCTTCCCCTACATGAAATTCTAAAGATGCCTTAACAGTGGCTCTATCGGCTAGAATGTTATCTTTCCTACTCCACTCTGTCTTTGCTGCTTGACTGATAGAAAGCTTGACTTTCAGAACCAAGTTACATGGGGGTAGATTTTTTTAGGAAATCTTCATGGCAACCGCTTATGAGGTGGCTAATCCGGACCAGGTTCGAGAGGGGGTCACCAAGCTGAAGAGGGGAAAGCTAAGCTAGAGGTTTCACCGATAGCACTTCCTGCTCAGTAGGCATCTCCTACTCCTCTTGGCCATTGGTCTTCTGAAGTGTTAAGCATTTTCTTTAGCTGTTCCTTAAGAAAGCTATCGACTTAACCGCTTGTGTTAAACATATAGATTGTCCTATTCTCTTTTTTTTCTCAAATGACCTATTTCACATAAATAAAAAATGTTGATTATAGATTTTGCCTTGCATCACATTATCGTGGTGATCAATTCCTTTCGTGGATCGATTGAAATAATCGATTTTGGTGTATTAATTTGTAAGGACCCGAATTCACCAATTCGAATCCGCTGTGTTTTACCGCACTAGTCCCAGGATCAATGCTAGTGCACACAGCTTAACATCGGTACGCATCACATCATACACAATGATAATAATAATAAGACTCCATTTATTTAATATAAGTAGTGTATGATCTTATGATCACTTACATTATTCTACCACACGGCTAAACTTAAGACAAAAGCAGCGAAAAATAGCAAAAGACATAGATGTCCCATCAGCACACCATAGGCGACTGACAAGGCTTGACATAGAGACTCGTATCCACCTGGAAATCCTCCTCCAACACGGGCGACGATTCCTCCACTATTGATTTGTTGTTGACGGCAACGGTGAGTACAAAAGCACTCAACAAGTTGTGCACAGAATGCATTTCTACCATAGCTATATGCAAGGCTTATTCCAAGAAATGGCTATGTGGTTTATTTGCAGTAAAGCAGCATTTAAGAACACATACAATACATAGATTGAAAAGACAGTAAAACAAATAATAGCAATAAATAGATTCAACGATTCTCAAGTAAACCAAGTTTCCACCTAAGTCAAGTTTCATTATCCACATGGAATACTGCCATCCCATTCAGTTGTCCATTTAATTAACTACCCCTTGACCGTAATTCCCGAGCATTGCTCAATACCGTGAGCACGGCTATCCGAATAGTTTGTACACTCTGCAGAGGTTATGCACTTTACCCACACGATACAACCATGCACCACACAGGCGAATGATCATAACAAAGCCTTTACAATGCATCATCTTAACCCAGTACTACCCGCTGAGGTTTCAACACTGATGGGTTACACCACCACAACAGGGCCCCTCTCTTGCGCCATGTGAGTTTCCTCTGTACACCCGGACTCACACCACCATGATAGTACTCAAGCTAAGACATTGCAAATTAGTCGGCTAGGCTGCCCCATAACAGACATGTGGTTGCATGATTGACTCAGGTCAAAGGCTCGCAAGGTTGAGTCCTTAGGGTTGATTAAAGCAAGACTTGCACATACCCTCTGCCCATCGGGCCCACCCTAGCACACTTGCCCTTGCCACTTGCTTCAATCTAAGTGATTACTAACCCAGTTGATTTCCAAGCACCACGTGCTATCCACAAATCAACATCGTTGCGTGACCTCCTCGCCACAACAACTCAATCTCTTTGTGTGACCACACATGACACACAAGTTCATATCATGGTTCCATATTCCGTTAGTCAAGATTAATAATCAATGATTCATATACATGTGATGACGTGGCATGGCTAAGCAATTCTAATCCGTTCTAACCATCCCATGTTGATTTCATATTTATCCAATCGAGAAGGTAGGGTATAATTCCAAAGGTACGATTATCTAAGTCCCAAACTAAGTTGAAATCAGTTATACACATGAAATAATATGCAATAAGGTAAAACAAAATAGCAATTCTGCAAACATGGGTGCAACATGATCAAAGCACAACTTGCCTTGGTTAAGTTCCTGGTCCTACTCTAAAAATTGATCTTGAAATGCTAATTCCTCCTCCAAAGCCTCACACAACTCGACGTCTACGCGAATCGAAAAGAAATAACAAATAAATAACAAAAACAGAGAAAAAATGAACTCAAAAATTAAAACAAAAAATACCATTAGATAGATCTCAATTTTACAAATTTTTAGAAATTTGAATCACCTCAATCGGAGTTCGTATGAGGGAGAACGAGCTCTCGGAAGATTCAAATTCCTGAAAATTCATAAAATTGGAAAATCAGTAATATTCCGAATTATTTTTGTAAAAGAAAATCCGATTATTGCGTCAGCTGATGTCAGCCCTGGCTCGGACTGAATGAAGCCATCAGCCCGTCACGTGGCACAATCTCTACCATTCAGAACCGATCTAACGGCCACAAATTAATCCATAACATGGCAAGATCCGAAACGTCTGATTTCGATCGGACGGCCAACACTTACCCGAGCGAAGCACTGCTCACCTAAGCGACGCGGCACAATCCGAAGTGTCCACGGGAGATCCTATGGTCGACGATTACCTAAGACCTCCACTGCTCCCGAAGCGACGTGGCGCGATCCTGGCGGTCCGGCGACGATCCGATGGCTGGCGTTGTTCAAGCACGGCGATGGCGATGCGGCGGCACGGGTCTCCCAGAGATCAAGACGACAACCTCCCTTGCGGCACTCCAGTGCTCTCCGACGATGAAGAAGTGGCGGAACGGATGTGGCGCGATGCGACGAGTTCGGATCTGGCTTCGGTGTGGCGGAAGAGAATCTCCAGCGGCGGCAATGGCGCGGCGAAGGCTCTCGGTACTCCGGCGAGCACTCACAACTCCTTCGCTCCTCCGACGGCGCGACTACACGCGAAGTAGGCGGCGACTTCTGGTGATCCTCGGGAGGGTCTTCTGGTCCTTAAATACCCCTCGGGTGACGGGGACGGGCTCGGGATTCTCAACGGTCACGGCGGCGTCGAATTCCCGATGAACTCGGAGTTCGAATCCGAGACGATGACGGTTGACCGTAGGATATTGATCGGACGGCTAAGGAGAAGTCCAGGCGCGGCACGATCCCACCCGCTCAACGCAATCAACGGAGACGATCGGTTAGGGTTGGCGGCTGCACGGCTTGATGAAGACCGCCCGATGATGATCTGACGGCTCACAGGCGCTTGGGTTTCCTTTCGGCACGGATTGACGGGGAAGCTATGATCCCGATCCAACGGCTGCGGGCGACTAGGGTTTCTTAGGCGGCACGTCTTGATGAAGCCCGTTGGATGGCGATCCAACTACCAAGGCGGCGAGGCTACGAGGAGACGGGCCAAGAATCGGTCGGGCTTATACCAAGACAACACAAGGCCGAACGGCGTGCACAGTACTAAGCCAAGCCCAACACTGTTCAAAGCAAATTACTCGGGGTTTTTGATTTAAAATAAATAAGGAAAATAATTTGATTTATTTAATGCAGTAGAAATATCAAGAAAAATCCTGAAAAAATCTCAAAAATACTTTGAGACATTCTGGACTCAAATAAAATATTTTTGGCAAAACTTTATTTTAAACTTAGCTATATATAAATAGTTTTTGGCAAAAGACAATATACTTTAATTTAAAATAATCCAAATAAATCCCAAAAATTCCAATAAATCCAGAAAATTCAGAAAAAGCACAAATAACAACAAAATACTATTAGCTAATATAAAAAGACTAAAATTTGGGATGTTACAAACCTCCCCCCTTAACAAAATCTCGACCCCGAGATTCAGGGCTAACTAGAGAACAGGTTCGGGAATTCTGCCTTCAGGTCCTCTTCACGCTCCTAGGTTGCTTCGCTCTCTTAGTGATTGCTCCACTGAACTCTGCAAAAGTGAACAGATTTGTTTCTGGTCCTGCGCTCCATCACATCCAAAATCTTGATCGGCTGCTCCTTGTAGGTCAGATCCTCTTGCAACTCGATAGCTTCCAACGGCGTCTGCTCTGCTGGCACTCTGAGACATTTCTTGAGCTGTGACACATGGAACACATCATGCACACCTGCCAATGACTGTGGTAACTCCAACTGATACGCAACCTCTCCTCGGTGGCTCAGGATTTTAAATGGTCCGACAAACCTAGGTGCAAGCTTTCCTTTGACCTGAAACCTCCTAACACCTTTAAGGGGAGTGACTTTGAGATATACAAAATCATTAGGCTCAAATCTCAATTCACGGCGACGGTTGTCAGTGTAGCTCTTTTGTCTTGATCACATTTTCAAATTTTTCTCGATCATGGCAACTTGCTCTTCACCTCCCTAAGAATCTCGGCCCAAATCTCAACGCCTCTGTTTATTCCAATTCAACGGGTGCGACAGCACGCATCAGTATAGAGCCTCAAATGGTGACATCTCGCAAACTAACTCGTAACTATTATTATAACTGAACTCTGCATAAGGCAAGCATTTATCCCAAGATGTACTGTATGATATCGCACAAGCTCTCAACATATCCTCCAAATCTGATTTACTCTTTCTGTCTAACCATCTGTCTGCGGATGATAAGCGGTGCTGAAATTCAAGCGAGTTCCCATTGCTTCATGCAGTTTGTCCCAAAATCTTGAAGTAAACTGAGTACCTCGATCCGACACGATCTTCTTGGGCACACCATGAAGACACACAATCCTTGACATATATAACTCTGCCAATCGATCTCCTGAATAGGTTGTCTTTACTGGGATGAAGTGGGCAACTTTTGTCAATCGATCAATGATTACCCATATGGAATCATAACCTCTCTGAGTCTTGGGCAATCCTGTGATGAAATCCATTTCAATTTCCTCCCATTTCCATTCGGAATCTTCAATGGCTACAACAGTATAGCAGGCTTTTGGTGCAACGCCTTTACCCTCTGGCACACATCACACAATGCAACATGCTCAGCTACTTCACGCTTCATCTTAGGCCACCAAAATCTTCCTTTAAGGTCTTGATACATCTTGGCACTTCCCGGATGAATAGAATACTTGGAATCGTGAGCCTCCTCAAGAATCAACTGCTTAAGCTCCTTCTCGTCTGGCACACAAATTCGACCTTTGTACCATAGGGTGCCTTGCTCATCCATCGAGAAGTCCACTGCTAACCCTTCTTCCTTCTTGGACTTGATCTTGCTGATTTTCTCATCCTTACTCTGCCTATCTCTGATTTGATCCTCCAGGGTTGGCTTCTCTTCCAAAGCAGCAATAAATCCTTGCGGCACAACTTCCAATCTCATCCTCTGAAATTCTTCACACAACTCCTATTGAGCGCTTGCTACCAACGAATTCACACTGTGGCTTTTACGACTCAGGGTGTCAGCCACCACATTAGCTTTTCCAGGATGATAATGGATTCCTACATTATAATCCTTAATCAATTCCAACCATCTTTCTGACGAACAAAACTGGCGTTCCACATGGGGAAGAACTTGGTCGAATGAAACCTTTCTCCAGCAATTCTTCAATCTGCTTCTTCATCTCAACTAGCTCATCGTTGGCATTCGGTACGGTCTCTTTGCTATTGGTGCTGTCCTAGGTGCTAATTCAATGACGAACTCTATATCCCGATCTAGCGGCATGCTTGGCAAATCCTTAGGGAATACATCTGGGAATTCTCTAACCATTGGCACTTCTTCTATGCTAGCCACCTTCACACTATTAACCATTAACTGACCATCACAAACCGCGGTTGCACGAATTTCCACCTTCTTGCCACCAGGGCTTTCTAGGGTTACCATCCTTTGGACACAATCCAGAACAGCCTTATGCTTGGACAGCCAATCCATTCCTAGGATGACATCCAAGGTTTGGGTATCTAACAAGATAAGATTCGCTAGGAATTCTATCCCATTCATTAGCAGCTTTACTCTCAAAACCCAAGGCTAGACCGGAGTTCCGATCCTGGAGCTTGGACTAAAAGCACACACTTAAGATTCTTAACAGCAAAACCATTCTTCATTGCAAAACTCCGAGAAACAAACGAATGCGACGCTCCAGAATCAAATAAAACTATAGCTGGTACTGAGTTAACCAAGAACTTACCCAGTACGACGTCCGAGGATTCCTGGGCTTCATCTGCAGTGATGTGATTGATTCTTCCACGTATTGCTGTCTGAGGCGACGCTCCTGACTACACTGGCACCCGATTTCCTCCTGCCACCGGAGCTTTAGCTAGAGTAGTGCCCAAGTTGAAGAGGATTGGGGTAATATTTCCCCTCTTCAGACACTTATTGGCGAAGTGCCCTGGCTCGTTGCATGAGTAACACCTTCTGGCATCGGGCTGTTGACTTCCTGAAGCTGCGTTGCCCACTGGCGCTGGTGTTTGGAAATTCTGACTAGCGGGGCGAGGCGGTGGAATCGACGTCTTGTTGGTCCACTGTGGCTGGATTTTGGCAAACTGCTGCGGTGTCATCCTCAACCTGAGCTGATTTGGCCTCCCTGCTTGAGTAGCCATCCTGCGCTTGCGGTCTTCGCCTAATTCGTTGCGCTTACCCTCAAGAATCAAGGCCTTATTGACTAACTCTTGGAAATCAGGGAAATTGTGGGTGATCAGTCCCACCTGCAATCCTGAATTCAGTCCTTTCAAGAAACGGGACTGCCTGGCCTTGTTTGTAGCCACATCCTCAGGGGCATAGTGTGCCAACTGAGTAAACTTGTTCAGATACTCCGCCACTGACTGGCCTCCTTGCTTCAATGCCCAGAACTCCTCCTTCTTAAGGTCCATCATTCCCTCGGGCACGTGGTATTGGCGGAAAGCAGCTGAGAACTCCTCCCAAGTGATTGCCTGCGGGGCTTCATGAGCGGCGCAGTAGTTCTCCCACCATTCTGCCGCAGTTCCTTCCAGCTGATGCGAAGCGTACAACACCTTCTCGTTGCCTTCACACTGCGTGATGTGCAACTTCCTCTCAATGGTCCTCAACCAATCATCGGCCTCCAAAGGATTGGCATTGCCTGAGAATGTTGGGGGACGGGTCCTCATGAAGTCTGATAGTTTGGAGTGAGGACGCGGCACATTGTTGCCTTGTTGCACATTGTTGCCGCCTGCAGCTTGACTTGCCATACTCTGCATCTGTTGCATCATTGTTTACATGAGTTGAGTCTGCGCTGCCAAGAAAGCTCTCAAGTTCTGCATATCTACTGGCGGTGCTGGCTGCCGTGGCGTTCCATCGTTGAAACTGTCATTCTGGCGAAGACCACTTCCTGATGCCCCACTGTTGCCACGAGTGTTCACCATCTACTTGATTGCCTCTTAGGTTAGGAAAGGTAGAAGTAGCATAGATAAGATGCAAGAATCTCTAAGGCGGGGGAATAGGTTAAACCTAAACTTATATAACTTTATTAATTAACTTGGTATGGTTGCTTACAAAAGCCTAAGGGCTATGCAACACATACTGCACACACAGCAAACATTTAAGAGCCAAACTAAACACACAACCTTAACGTCTATTACAAATGGTAGGACTACCTTATTGACACGACTCAACACTTGAGTCTCAACTTAACCCTAAGACTTTCACTCCTCCAACCACCCCCCATGGGAACTTCCCGGTGGGTACATTGGTGGGTGCGCTGGCGCTGGCGCGAACCGATCTTGATGTCTCGCAACTGGAGGTACCTCCCGCTCCTCAGGCTCGGACTCCATCTCCTCCAGTTCTTCCTCTTCCTCTTCCTCTTCTGGTGATGCTGGTGTAGTGTGGCCTCCCTCCTGTAATGCCTCCTCAATCTCCATGACCTTCTCAGCGTAAGCTACGCGGGTCTCGTGTAGTTCCTCTTCCGCAACCCTGAGCGCTTCATAAACCATCCTTAATTCCGCGTCAGTGTCTCTGGCGTGAGCCTCTTGAGCGGCTGCAAATCGTGCTAAGTGCACCGTAGTTGCATCCTCGTCTTGAGCGACGCGTGGGCGCCAAGCATCTCGTACTGTGGGGTGGAGTCGAAACACGGTGTCGTCCAGCTCACGGTAGTAGTCGTGGCAAACCCTATGCAGGGCGAGTCGTAAAGCCTCCTGGATACCGATCTCCCAAGTAGCCCTTCTCACTGTGATGTTGATAGGTTGGCTTGCCTTCTCATCGTCTCTAGCATAGATTAGAAGTTTGCACACCACTCCTCTTGTGACTCCATTGACGATCCAACTCCGGCCTCGATACATCGGCCTGGTGAAACCTCCCAAAACTTGAAGCACTCTCCATAGCTCTGTTGCGTAGCCACCCTCACGCTCTCCGTACGACTGTGTCCTCCTCATCTATTCAAAAGAGAAATAGATAAGTCCACCACTCTCAAACGGCCACGAGAAAAACAAATTTTCAGCAAAGGTAAGGAGCGAAGAATAAGAAGAGTCAAGAGTGTTGTCTTAGTCCCATTTAAGTTTTTCTTTAGAAAATAGTTTTGGACTCCCTAAGATACCACCATGCTAACTAGGGTCAAGGCCTACAGTCAGTATGCTCTGATACCACCTCTGTAAGGACCCGACCACCAATTCAATCATTGTGTTTTACCGCACTAGTCCCAGGATCAATGCTAGTGCACACAGCTTAACATCGGTAAGCATCACATCATACACAACGATAATAATAATAAGACTCCATTTATTTAATATAACTAGTGTATGATCTTATGATCACTTACATTATTCTGCCACACGGCTAAACTTAAGACAAAAGCAGTGGAAAATAGCAAAAGACGTAGATGTCCCATCATCACACCACAGGCGACTAACAAGGCTTGACCTAGAGACTCGTATCCACCTGGAAATCCTCCTCCAACACGGGCGATGATTCCTCCACTGTTGATTTGTTGTTGATGGCAAGGGTGAGTACAAAAGCACTCAACAAGTTGTGCACAGAATGCATTTCTACCATAGCTATATCCAAGGCTTATTCCAAGAAATGGCTATGTGGTTTATTTGCAGTAAAGCAGCATTTAAGAACAAATACAATACATAGATTGAAAAGACAGTAAAACAAATAATAGCAATAAATAGATTCAATGATTCTCAAGTAAACCAAGTTTCCACCCAAGTCAAATTTCATTATCCACATGGCATACTGCCATCCCATTCAGTTGTCCATTTAATTAACTACCCCTTGACCGTAATTCCCGAGCATTGCTCAATATTGTGAGCACGACTATCCGAAAAGTTTGTACACTCTGCAGAGGTTATGCACTTTACCCACACGATACAACCATGCACCACACAGGCGAATGATCATAACAAAGCCTTTACAATGCATCATCTTAACCCAGTACTACCCAATGAGATTTCAACACTGATGGGTTACACCACCACAACAGGGCCCCCCTCTTGCGCCATGTGAGTTTCCTCCGTACACCCGGACTCACACCACCATGATAGTACTCAAGCTAAGACATTGCAAATTAGTCGGCTAGGCTGCCCCATAACAGACATGTGGTTGCGTGATTGACTCAGGTCAAAGGCTCGCAAGGTTAAGTCCTTAGGGTTGATTAAAGCAAGACTTGCACATACCCTCTGCCCATTGGGCCCACCCTGGCACACTTGCCCTTGCCACTTGCTTCAATCTAAGTGATTACTAACCCAGTTGATTACCAAGCACCACGTGCTATCCACAAATCAACATCGTTGCGTGACCTCCTCGCCACAACAACTCAATCTCTTTGTGTGACCACACATGACACACAAGTTCATATCATGGTTCCATATTCCGTTAGTCAAGATTAATAATCAATGATTCATATACATGTGATGACGTGGCATGGCTAAGCAATTCTAATCCGTTCTAACCATCCCATGTTGATTTCATATTTATCCAACTATGGTAAACCAACCTAAGGTGACAAGTGGATCATGGCATTCAATCGAGAAGGTAGGGTATAATTCCAAAGGTATGATTTCTAAGTCCCAAACTAAGTTGAAATCAGTTATACAAATGAAATAATATGCAATAAGGTAAAACAAAATAGCAATTCTGCAAACATGGGTGCAACATGATCAAAGAACAACTTGCCTTGGTTAAGTTCCTGGTCCTGCTCTGAAAATTGATCTTGAAATGCTAATTCCTCCTCCAAAGCCTCACACAACTCGACATCTACGCGAATCGAAAAAAAATAGTAAATAAATACCAAAAATAGAGAACAAATGAACTCAAAAATTAAAACAAAAACCACCATTAGATAGATCTCAATTTTACAAATTTTTAGAAATTTGAATCACCTCAATCGGAGTTCGTATGAGGGAGAACGAGCTCTCGGAAGATTCAAATTCCTGAAAATTCATAAAATTGGAAAATCAGTAATATTCCGAATTATTTTTTGTAAAAGAAAAATCCAATTATTGCGTCAGCTGACGTCAGCCCTGGCTCGGACTGAATGAAGCCGTCACGTGGCGCAATCTCTACCGTTCAGAACCGATCTAACGGCCACAAATTAATCCATAACGTGGCAAGATCCTAACGCTCGATTTGATAGGACGCCAACGCTACTCCGAAGCGGCATCGCCACCTAAGTGACGCGGCACGATCCGAAGCGTCCACGGGAGATCCTACGGTCGATGATTACCCGAGACCTCCACTGCTCCCGAAGCGACATGGCGTGATCCTGGCGATCTGGCGACGATCTGATGGATGGCGTTGTTCGGGCACGGCGATGGCGATGCGGCGGCGTGGGTCTCCCGGAGATGAAGACGACGACCTCCCTTGCGGCGCTCCGGTGCTCTCCGACGATGAAGAAGTGGCGGAACGGATGCGGTGCGATGCGACGAGTTCGGATCGGATTCGCTTTGCGGCGAAGAGAATCTCAATGGTAATGGCGCGGCGAAGGCTCTCGGTACTCCGGCGAGCTCTCGCGACTCCTTCGGTGCTCCTCCGATGGCGCGACTACAGGCGAAGTGGGCAGTGACTTCTGGTGATCCTCGGGAGGGTCTCCCGGTCCTTAAATATCCCTCGGGTGACGCGTATGGGCTCGGGATTCTCAACGGTCACGGCAGCGCCGAATTCCCGACAAACTCGGAATTCGAATCCGAGACGACGACAGTTGACCGTAGGATATTGATCAAATGGCTAAGGAGAAGTCCAAGCGCGGCACGATCCCACCCGCTCAGCGCAATCAACGGCGGCGATCGGTTAGGGTTGGCGGCTGAGCGGCTTGATGAAGATCGCCGATGATGATCTCGACTACCATAGCGCTTAGGGTTTTTTCGCATGATTGATGGGGAAGCTTTGATCCCGATCCGACGGCTGCGGGCGACTAGGGTTTCTTAGGCAGCGCGGCTTGATGAAGCCCGTTGGATGGCGATCCAACGGCTGGCGGCGAGGCTACCCGAGACAGCCGCATGAAGTCGGGTTTGGCGCAAGACAAATACTGGTCGAACGGCGTGCAGATCAAGATCGCCAAGCCCAACACTGTTCCAAGCGAATTACTCAGGGTTTTTGATTTAAAATAAATAAAGAAAATAATTTGATTTATTTAAGGCAGTAGAAATATCAAGAAAAATCCCAGAAAAATCTCAAAAATACTTTGAGACATTCTGGACTCAAATAAAATATTTTTGGCAAAACTTTATTTTAAACTTAGCTATATATAAATAGTTTTTGGCAAAAGACAATATACTTTAATTTAAAATAATCCAAATAAATCCCAGAAAATTCCAATAAATCCAGAAAATTCACAAAAAGCACAAATAGCAACAAAATACTATTAGCTAATATAAAAAGACCAAAATTTGGGATGTTACATAATTCAAGATAGGTAATTTTCCTCAAGGTCATAAAGATCGGTCATCTAGCGTGAACTTCTGACTCTAAGTGGAAAGTCTTTCTCATCTACCTCTTCCATCCTAAACCGTTTTTCCGCAGGGCCCGCTGCCAAGTTACTTAAATCGATATCAGAGCTATATGATCGGTAGACCCGTAAGCGAAGATGGTTCGCTCATGTGGAGGACATTATACATGGACAAATAAGCTGCTAAACCATGTGATGGTCAATTTGGATAGAGTGTTAGTCTCTAATAGTTGGGATACTATATTTCCTACAGCTATGGTTACAGTTCTTACTAGAGTTGGATCTGACCATTGCCCTCTTGTGTTGGATACTGGAGAGGGGGTGCCAAATAAATCTAGAATTTTAAGATTTGAGAAAGCTTGGCTGAAGGTTGCAGGTTTCAAGGAGCTGGTCATTGCTAAGTGGCTGGAACAAGCCTGGCTTCAGAATACACTAGATGATTGGCAAGGTAGAGTTAGGTTCCTGAGGCAATTTCTAAGAGGTTGGGGTGCAAATACCTGTAGTGAAATTAAGAAAAGGAAACAAGAACTACTGCACGATATAAAACTGTTAGAAGCTCAAGCTGAAGATGGGGGGTTAACAGAAGAATAGTGCTCTACTAAAGGTCAATCCAGCCAGCCGATTTTCTACAACAAAGGAGTTCACCGTGGAAAGATCAGGTCTAATGACAGACACTGGTAATTCTCTCACTGGGCCAGCCACTAGAATCAGTCAATGAAAAAGCAAGCAAGGAGATGTCCTCACTGGACATTAGACTATCCTATTCGTTAAATCCTTTCTATGTTTCTGAGACCCGGAAACCAGTCAAGTAAGTAGGGATTTCTTTCTCCCGGGTTTCTTTTACTTTTTTATAGGCATCCGGCGCATGCATACAACCATTCCTTCTTCTCCTCAGAATGTCGGGCGGGTCGTCATCCAATTTCCGGTCATTATTACGCTCATGGATTGGCCTGGTATGTACATTGCCGTTAAAGGGCCAGCTAGTAGGGGATAAACATTGGCATGCTCCTCAGTGGCAAAGAAACAAGCTAGCACATATATAGCACTTGTACGTACTACAAGCGACAAGCGCTCTGACAACCGACTCATACAAGGGTAGCTGTGTTGACCAAACCACACCGAACCAATCAGGAGTTTTCAGAGATTATGCCCAGCGTCACATGACACCACTTCATTGTATGCAACACGAGGAACCAATCAAGAAAGACGAAGCAGACATGCACAAGTTCAAGAGCGAGGTCAGACAAGCATGTATCAGAACAACAATGTGATCAAGGCTTGAAAAGAGCGAACGAATAGGAAGTTTGGCCAGCTTTCGAATCCCGTGTCACCTAGTCCTAAACCTCAGAGTCCTGAAGAATTGGAGAAGAAGTAGGAGTTGTTGGAGAAGCGCGAAGTGCTACGTTCGTATTCGAGGAAAAGCCAGTTTCCGAACCTGGGAAAACCCATGATCGAGTCGAGGAACAGTAATAGTAGTTCTTCGCGAGGATAAAGAAACTGCTGAGGAAGGGTTGTCTTGAACGAAAGAAACCGCCCTAGGAAAGGAAGTTGGTACGAGTTCTTATTAGGGTTGAGAATTAACATATAGTAGCGTGTTTCTTTGCGAAACTATCGATCGAAAGATGGATGGCAAGGAAGCGGGTATTGAACTATACGCCCTCGATCTCGATGTCGACAAGCTGCTTCGGGGAACAGTGCTATCTACTGCTATTGATTGACTCCCTCCGGGTCAACTACCTATTGAGGATAAACCAAATACAATACACCCTCAGAGTCCGGAAGAAGCGAATTGCATGCAAGTGAATCTTGTTCGCGAGGAAGAAAGAAAGCAAGCAATAGTTATTCTTCGGGTTAAGCACCAACAACTCCAATAGGAGGTACTCCGCTTGCGATCCCTATCGAGGGATCACTCACTACCTTATATACAATAGTAACAATACACCCGTGTTTCTTCCTTCCTTGTTTGACTTTTTGCATATATACGAAAGAGTTGTTTTTCACATATCATTATAGCTCTTAGGAGGAGCTCTGCTCCGGGTGAAGCAAGTAGTAGGATTGGAACACGGGTAGAAGGAAGCAAGGGGAATAGGGTATTGTATTGAACAATAGTTGTTCTACGCCCTCCAGGTGTTGAGTTAGCTTTTTCGTCGAAGCGTGAGAGTCATCTCGCGGTCCTGCTCTAGCTTGCGGTGTTGATCCTCCAATTGTGAGTTCATTTTGTGCAAGGAAGGGCTAGTTCATAGCTTGTACTTTTGTCAGGTGGGGTGGAAATACACGATATACGATATACCCCCTGCTACTCTCTGGAAAGCAACTATACGCCGCCCAGGATGAGAAGAGGGAACAGGAGAATCAATAGCAATAGTTGTTCTACATGAGGGTATTGAGCTCAAGGAAAGAAAGTAGTAAAGCAAGGGAACAGTAGCAAGCAATGGTTGTGTTGGTACGAGTTGAAATACGTCCCTATCAGTTTATTTTTACTTTTATCATAGAGTAGTGTGACGCAGTGCTGCTTGTTTTGATGCATATCAAAAATCAAGAGTATTAGTATGTTGTTGATATCTACTCTTGAAAGAGGTGCTCCAATTGCACTGGGGAAGGGTTGTCTCCTCCGCTCGTTCTCCCAATCGTGGGAGAACTCTCTACCTAGAAATAGTTGTATTGGAGCTCCTCAATAGGTAGTTCAAGTGGTAGTTCGCGACGTCGTCGATGTGGACATAGCCCATCCTCCCAAACATGGTGAACTTGTCCGCCTCTCCTGCAACGCAGTTTCAGAGGCGTTAGGTTTGGAGCCTACGACTGTGAGAGAGTAGCATTGATCTGGAGCTTGGAACAATGGGTGGGATCGACACTGAACCCTTGCAATACCTTGGAATAAGCCAAGGACGTCTAGAGCCGTGGGGCCCAGTTCAGGCGGCAAGCTAGGTCCAACCACGAACGTCGGCAGGACGGCGGTCGATGCTATTCTCCCCGGCGAACTCCCATGCCGCCTTCTCCGCTAGCGTCTTCACTACGGCGTACCATATCTTACCAAGGCTCACGGAAATAAACCAAACAAAATTTTCAGAACTGGAAAAGACAGATGAACTGACATGAACCGAAATGTGAACTTGGATCGATCGTCCCTGCTAGCTGCGTGCATGCGTGCATCACCTGTAGACTTTCGCAGAACTCCATGGAGCTCCATGATGTTTCATCCAACGACGCGTTGGGGGGAAGCTCAGCTTCGTCCTTGAGCCTCACGGTTGACGACGAAGATGCGAGGACGACCCTCCTGAGCAGAGGGTTCTTCTTGCACGACCTCAGCACGTTCAGAGTACCATTGATTGTTGAATCAAGCATCTCTGCCTGCAATTAATCAAAGTGGCATGCATGTTAATCTTCCAAGGCAGAAAAAAGAAGAGATAATTCAGACAGTGAAGTGATCAGGGTTAGTGTAGCATGCCTTGGACTCAGATTTGGTGATGATAGGCGATGCAGTGTGGAAGACACGCTCACAGGCCATCACAGCGTCATCAAAGCTCCCTTCTTCCAAGAGGTCAGCTCTCACAAGCTCCAGCCTTTCCCTTGCACCTGCCAAGTTCCAGAGGTGTGCTACCTTCTAGTGATTGCCTATCAAGTTAGCAAACATGTTACCTCACTCCCAGTAATTATACATTCTCAAGAAGCCATAACAATGGAGTTCATATAGAAATTAGTAATCACAGGAGGAACACTAGATTAGATAATTAGAGTGAGGGGAGAAGGACCTGGGTCTCTGACTGTCCCAAGAACATGGTACCCGGACTCAAGAAGGGGCTTGACAAGCCAAGATGCAACAAAGCCAGACGCCCCAGTGACACACACCTTGCCCTTGCAAGTGTTCGCCATTCTCTCGAGCTGGAAGTGCTCCTGGAATTTAGCTCAAGACCTTTTATATGCACTGTGAAGCACATTTAAGGAGAGAAGTTTACTACTAGTACATCGCCACCTTTTGGTGGTTCCATTGGGCAGGTAGAGAGTAGGGTCGATTCCACAACGGCTTGGAGAGTTGGAGGCTCACAACTTCCACATTCCAGTGCAAACCACTCCACTGGTGTCCTGTGAAATTTCATGGATTTTAGGCTATCCACGTTGCAGCATCAAAGCCTACCTTTGAGTAGGAGAGAGAGCATTTAGAGGCCCGCGAAACCATATGATAATGTAGAGTAGGCTAAGCTTGGAGATGAACATCTTAAGTTTATTATTCAAAATATGCAATTTCCTGCTTTTCTGTACTTAACTTCTAGTAAGTATCATCGGTCTTATGGAAATTGCAGGCATATAATTGATTCTTTGACCGGCTTTGGTCGAGCTACCGCTACATTTCTTGAACGGCAACAGCCTACATAACTTGTCTCCCTCTTTTCAAGGAAGTTAGTATCAGACCATATGTAGTTCTTGGCCCCTTTTGTTAGACCAGTTCCTTTCGGTGCTGAGTTCCTTACAGCCCCGGTACTGTACTGAAGTGGCTTCTTCACTAAAAATTTCCACAGTAGACGGTGTGTACAACCCTTAACACTATTGGACCAGCCTTGTATTTCTTTTCACAAATACATTAATGCCAACCTTGTCTTAGAAACAAAAGATATGTATTTCCCTGACCCTCTCGCTCTAGGTCTGCTAGTCTAGGAGAGCTGACACCCGGAAGAAATGGATGCAAGATGGAAGTGAGAATGCATCTTACTTTGAAGTGTAACTTATGTGTAGATGTAACAAATATACCCTGTATTTCGTATCATCTATTCCCTTGCCAAGGAATAAGAAAAGAGAGGAGTCATGAAACAACTACTTCGAATTTACCTTGGGTAAGGTCAACAGAAGAAGTAGCGGAAGAAAGGAAAGAAAGGATGAAAAGTCTAAGGTTTTTCCTTCTAAACTTACGCGCGTATGTAGCTGTCTCGTTTTCTGGCTTTCCAGGAACAACTTTGCCTACTGCTGGGATTTCCACGCCTAGTGAAGAAGTACCCTAGGATTTAGCCAAGGATATAAGCTCGGGTGCCGATGCCTAGTCAACTGTACAAACAAACTATGATATGAACTAGCACAGGTGAACTAGCACCGGAGTTTTCTTTCCAAGAAGCACCCGCCCCGGTAGCACAGGACAACTCAAGGGAGCAGAACAAGACTCAACTCGCTCGGCTAGAACTACTGTCAAAGACTGTACAACCGGAGCTGGGGAGTTTGATTGCCCTATTGAAACTAGTCCCGGGGCTTGGTAAAATAGGCCAACAGAGCTAGGACTTTCACTCGCCAGAGCAGCATACTAGTCAACTGGAACAACAGAGCTATTCGAGTCAACTAGAACTGGTACAGGAGTTTGATTGGCTGTCCCAACAGAGTGAGCTACTAGACATTCTGTTCCTTCTTGTCTAACTATTCGTTCTAGCTCAACTAGTCCTTTTTCTTGACTAGCACTGGCTTGTAACAAACTTTCCAAACAGCAAGTCGGTAGGAAATAAGTCAATAGCTATGTCGGATGCAGCAAAGAGTAACACTAATCGTTCTGCTCCTCCAACTATTTATTCCACGAAAGCATGGGAGTCAATAGCTTGTCCGGGTCCAGTAATTTATTCGGCTGGCAAAAATATGTTGCTGAACCGTAGCACCGAAAAAGAGAGTAGCAGGCTTTCCCGGGCAAAGATACCTAGCGGCGGCATTCAACTTGTTAAACTAGTACAGAAGTAGCTGTCCAAACAGACCTGGATAGAGCCCAAGCTTGAGCAAGTAGCACGTGATTTTGCTTGCACAGGACTTTTCAAAATACTAGCGCATAAGTTCTTGGCAAGCGAAAGAAGTTCTTTTTCGCATCCCTTTGCTCGACTCTAACTCTACTACTGGATAAGTATTCGTCACAAGCTCCGGCTAGCTAATCGAGAGACCTGTCTTGACTGGCTTGAACTGCTGTCTAAACTGTCCAACTAGAAGTAGCGGACTATTCGTTTACAGCTTTCCAAATAGAACAAACTAGTTAATACCGCGGATGCTGTGGCTGCCTTTCCTTTACCAACTAGAAAGGGATTGAGCTTCCAACAAGCAAGGTCTTGCGAACAGTAGTGAAGTGTTCTTCTTGCCGGGGAAGAAGACTAGCACAGGACAACTAGGCATTCTAGTCCATACGTAGCGGATTTGAGACCCAGGTAAGAAAGGATAGCAATAGGCAAAGGAAGCTAGCACTTAAAAGTAAGCCAGCTCGCTACAAGTCTTCCTCTCTATTGTTGGATTATTTGGGCCAAGCCCACTTAATTGAGACAAATAAATCCTAGAAAATCTCAAAGGCCCATTCATGAGGAGGCATGTGTGCAAGCATTAGTCCCATATTGCTTGTGGAAGTGGAGGATGACCAATTTATAAGGGAGAGTTCTCTCTACCTTCCTAAAGCATGGCAAGGGAGAAGAAGAGAAGCCCACCTGCCTCGCCTCGCCTCGGGCTCGGGCTCGGGCTCGGGCGGCGGAGGCGGGCGTCGGCGGCACTGCGTGAATGGTCCGCCGAAATCCGGTCCAAGGCCTTGCGTAGACGCAGCTTCCTTTTGCAGTTTATTCTTTTGCTACTCGGAATCGTGGCAGTTAGTATGAGATAAGGATACTGTAACCGAGTCCGTTCGTGGCACGTCTTCGAGTCACGTTCGGTCACGGTTACCAGGCTATCCCTATATATACTGCGCCCTGCCACCCGTGTAGATATAGAGAACACACATTAGGGTTTTGCCACCTCTCGTTGCTTCTGCCATCAGTAGCCTTCTCCATCCCGAAGCGCCGACGCATCCGCGATCGGGAGAGCGAATCTCCGAACCCTTCGTCTTCGAGATCCCGCACCGGAGAGGGCGAATAAGGTTTTAGGAAGCGCTCGCGATCGCTCAAGATCATCACCACGGCTCGTCTTCTGTTTCGCCGCTGACGCCGTCATAGCTAGCGGCTCTGCGACGCGCCATCATCAACGCTAACTTCGCTAACACTGCAACCGCATCTACTACGCCAACACAAGAATCGCAATCGCACGCAACGAGCCGCCATCCTCTTCGCCAAGACGCTCAATCTGTCCTAACCTCGTGGTTAATCATGTTTATCAAGATGATCATGATGTTCGTGCTATCTAGTATGTTAGAGATATACATGCTAGTTTCTATCATGCTGTTCATGATTTATATTCGGAATTTAATCTGGAAAATGTCTAATTTCTCAACAATCCAAAAACCTTATTGTAGACAATTTCCTGGATTATCAATGGCTGGTTTTGCCGACGCACTGAGGCTAGAGAAATTCTCTGGTGTGCACTTTAAGAGGTGGCAAGTCAAGGTCACGCTCTGGCTTACGGCTATGAATGTATTCTGGGTTAGTAAAGGCAAACCTGAAGGTGATCTTCTCCGAGCAGCGTAAGAGTTTCACGGATGCCAATACTCTCTTCGTGGGATGCATTCTTAGCGTTTTGCCGACCGTCGTGTGATGTGTACATGCACATAACAGACGCTTGAAGTGCTGTGGGATACATCAACGCCAAGTTCGGTGCATCGGATGCGGCAATGGAACTGTATGTCATGGAGAACTTTCATGACTATAAGATGGCCGATAATCGCTCTGTTGTAGAGCAAGCCCATGAGATACAAAGCATTGTCAAGGAACTCGAACTCCTAGAATGTGTCTTACCCGATCCTTTTGTGGCGGTTGCATCATTGCAAAACCGCCTCCCTCGTGGAGGAGTTTCGACTACTCTAAAACATAAGAGGACAAAGATATCGACGAAAACCCGATAGCGCCCCTTGATGTTGAAGAGAAGGCTCGCTAAGGATTTCAATGGTAAAGGAGCCGAGGGCGACCCAGCCAACATGGTTCGTAAGAACTACGGCAAGAACAAAGGGAAAAATAAGCCTAACAAGACTACCAACTTCAAGAAGAAGAAGATGAACAAGGCCGAAATGCCTCGCTTCACATGTGGTGAGGTCGGACACTTTTCCAAGGAATGCCCCGATCATGCGCACCGCCGAGGAAAAAGGCCAACAAAGGATGACGCCCAAGGTCACAACACAATGGACCGCTAGCAATGCCGAGATGCAGGTATGGTAATTTACCTTCAGATTCTCGATATTTCATCTTCCAGCTTGGTGGATTGATACGGTGCTAACGCTCATGTGTGTTCTGACATCAATATGTTCTCTTCTTATCAGGTCATTCGGGATTCCTCCGTCCTGATGGGGAATGGGTCACATGCTTCTGTTCATGGCACTGGCACAATGGATCTGAAGTTCACTTCGGGAAAGATCGTGCAGCTGAGGAACGTGCAGCATGTCCTTCTATCAACAAGAATCTCGTTAGTGGCTCCCTTCTATGCAGAGATGGGTTTAAGGTAGTGTTAGAGTCCAATAAAGTAGTTGTGTCCAAGCATGGACTATTTATTGGTAAAGGCTATGAGTGCGGAGGCTTGTTCCGCTTTTCCCTTTCAGATTTCAATAATAAGTCTGTGAACCATATATGTGGTAGTGTTAATGATGATGCGAGTACTTGGCACTCTCGCTTATGCCACATTAATTTTGGTCTTATGAATCGGCTTTCCAAATGAGTTTAATTCGAATTTCACTATTGCCAAAGGTTCTAAGTGCCATAGTTGTGTGCAATCGAAGCAACCTCGAAAGCCTCACAAGGCGGCTGAGGAGAGGAACTTGGCACCTCTAGAACTCATACATTCTGATCTGTGCGAGATGAATGGTGTGTTGACAAAGGGTGGAAAGAGATATTTCATGACATTGATTGATGATGCGACTAGATTTTGCTATGTTTACTTGTTGAAAACTAAGGACGAGACACTAGACTACTTTAAAATCTATAAAGCTGAAGTTGAAAATCAACTAGAGAGAAAGATCAAACGTCTTAGGTCGGATCGTGATGGCGAATTTTTTCCCAAAATCTTTGATGATTTCTGTGCGGAACATGGTATTATTCATGAGAGGACACCTCCCTACTCGCCCGAATCAAACGGGATTGCCGAGAGGAAAACCGCGTTGACCGACTTGGTGAACGCCATGTTAGACATCTTTGGTTTATCTAAGGCATGGTGGGGGAGGTCAGGTTGACTTCATGTCATGTCCTAATAGAGTTCCCAATGAAACATGGAGAAGACCCCTTACGAGAAGTGGGTGGGAGAAAACCATCACTTTCTTACTTGCGCACATGGGGATGCTTGGCAAAAGTCAATGTACCGATTAACAAAAAGCGTAAGCTCGGGCCTAAGACAAGGATTGTGTCTTTCTAGGATATGCTCGAGAGGAGCATCGCTATAGATTTTAGTAGTTAAATCTGATGTGCCCGATATGTATGTTGATACTATTATGGAGTCTCGTGATGCTACGCTTTTTGAGAATATATTTCGATGAAAGATATGCATAGCACTTCTAGATTTTCTTCCGAGATAATTCCCGAGACTATTACACTGTTGAGTCTTCTCGAGCA
This sequence comes from Guadua angustifolia, assembly GCA_036346375.1. Taxonomy (NCBI): domain Eukaryota; kingdom Viridiplantae; phylum Streptophyta; class Magnoliopsida; order Poales; family Poaceae; genus Guadua; species Guadua angustifolia. The sequence goes on from CM070519.1 coordinate 18,740,978, forward strand.
ACCACTTGAGAAAATCCTAGAGGAGGATGACAATGAAGCTCCTAGAAAGAGCAAGAGATGAGGATTGAAAAATCCTTTGGCAATGATTTCATTGTGTACCTCGTGGATGATACTCCCACGCCCATTGCAGAGGCATATGCATCTCCGAGATGCAGATAATTGGAAAGAAGCTGCCGAGTAATGAGATGGACTCGATTCTCGCCAATGGGACTTGGGAGGTGACCGAACGGCCCTATGGTTGTAAACATGTGGGTTGTAAGTGGGTGTTCAAGAAGAAGCTTAGGCCAGATGGTACTATTGAGAAGTACAAGGCTTGGCTTGTGCAAAAGGTTACACCCAAAAAGAAGGCGAAGATTTCTTTGATACTTATTCACTGTTGCTAGAATGACCACCATTCGAGTATTACTTTCCTGGTCATTTCATATGGTCTTCTCGCTCATCGATGGATGTGAAGATAGCTTTCCTTAATGGAGATTTAGATGAGGAAATCTACATGGAACAGCCTGATGGGTATGTAGTAAAGGGTCAAGAGAGCAAGGTGTGTAAATTATTAAAATCTTTGTATGGCCTGAAACAAGCACCTAAGCAATGGCATGAGAAGTTCGACACCACTTTGACTTCTGCGAATTTTGTCATTAATGAGGCTGATAGATGTGTATACTATCGCTATGGTGGGGGTGAAGGAGTTATATTGTGCCTTTATGTGGATGATATACTGATCTTTGGCACAAATATTGATGTGATCAATGAGGTCAAGTCTTTTCTGTCAAAGAAATTTGATATGAAAGATCTGGGAGAAGCCGATGTAATTCAAACATCAAGTTTATTATGATGAGAGTGGGATTACTCTTTCGCAATCCCACTATGTGGAGAAGGTCTTGAGCCGGTTTGGCTTTATGGACAGCAAGTCCTCTCCCACTCCTTATGATCCCAAAGCAGACACCGAGAAAGAATAAGAGAATTGGCTTAAACCAAGTGAGATATTCTCGATTGTCGGTTCGCTCATGTATCTTGGTTTGGTGCAACGAGACTGATATATCATTTGTCGTGAGCAAATTGAGTAGGTTCATGTCAAACCCGGTTCGATCATTGGCATGCACTTGAAAGGGTAATGCGCTATTTGAAAGGTACTATGAGTTATGCGATTCACTATTCAGGCACCTGCAAAGGTTTGAGGGATACAAAGGACTGAACCGGATTTCGATGTAGATGAGCTCTATGCCACCAAAGGGATATGTGTTTACCATTGGCGGTGGTGCAAAGGTCATGGAGGTCTCGCAAATGCACCATTTTGACAAAGTCAACCATGGAGGCGGAGCTCATCGCTTTAGATACAAACCATCGAGAGGCAGATTGGCGTGAGCTTTTGATGGACTTGCCGGTGGTTGAAAAACCAATACCGCTATCCTTATGAATCGTGATAATCAATCTGTGATTGCTAAAGTGAACAAAGCTAAGGATAATGCGAAGTCATCAAGACACGTTAAAAGACGCATCAAGTCTGTCAGAAATTGAGAAACTCCTGAGTAATAAGTGTGACTTATATTCAAACAGACAAAAACCGCGGCAGATCCTTTATTTAAGGGACTATCACGGAATGTGATAGAAGGTGCATCGAGGGAGATGGGTATGAGACCCATATAAGTTGCAATAGTGGTAACCCAGCCTTTGTGATCGGAGATCCCGTGAATTGGGTCCTAGGTAAAACAAGCTATTGGCGAACTGAGGAGAGTAATCTGTTACCCTCTCTAAGTGAAGATGCAATACTCTCAAAATGTTGTAAGGCAGGATGGCGATATGCCTTAATGTGTTTCTATTGGCTATAACTAGCGAAGATGCTGTTCTACAGAGCATTCTTGAAAGAACACACCTATATGAGCCCGACTGTCTAAAGTCGCAGTCTATGAGACTTGGGTGATCTCTAGTAAGCTCATGAAGAGACCATGGAGTACGACTCATATGCTCCACCCGCGGAAAAGGCTACTGGCAGCCAGGTATCAGTTATGACTTTGAGTGAAACCTGTTCACACAAAACTTGCAATTCAAGGCGTAGTCCATTGTTCAAGTTGTGGATGGGTGTAGCTTGGAGCTCTAGGCAGAAGTTCAACTTAACAGTCTCTGCTGAAACGCTGGTATATTAAACAGTAGTGAGTATTGGCAAATCTCTAAATGGACCTTGAGATCTGGTGGGGGATTGTTGGATTATTTGGGCCAAGCCCACTTAATTGAGACAAATAAATCCTAGAAAATCTCAAAGGCCCATTCATGAGGAGGCATGTGTGCAAGCATTAGTCCCATATTGCTTGTGGAAGTGGAGGATGACCAATTTATAAGGGAGAGTTCTCTCTACCTTCCTAAAGCATGGCAAGGAGAAGAAGAGAAGCCCACACGCTGCTCGCCTCGCCTCGCCTCATGGCTCGGGCCAAGGCGAGGGCGCGCGGCGGCACTGCGTGAATGGTCCGCCAAATCCGGTCCAAGGCCTTGCGAGACGCAGCTTCCTTTTGCGCTTTATTCTTTTGCTACTCGGAATCGTGGCAATTAGTATGAGATAAGGATATCAGAATCGAGTCCGCTCGTGGCACGCCTTCGAGTCACGCTTCGGTCACGGTTACCGAGCTATCCCTATATATCGCGCCGCCACCCGTGTAGATATAGAGAACACACATTAGGGTTTTGCCACCTCTCGTCGCTTGCCGCCATCAGTAGCCTTCTCCATCCCGAAGCGCCGACGCATCCACGATCGGGAGAGCAGTGTCTCCTAACCCTTCGCTTCGAGATCCCGCACCGGAGAGGGCGAATAAGGTTTTAGAAGGCGCGCGATCGCTCAAGATCGCTACCACGGCTCGCCTTCCTGTTCGCCGCTGACGCCGTCAGAGCTGCGGTGGCTCTCGCGACGCCATTATCAACGCTAACTTCGCTAACACCGCAACCAAGATCTACTACGCCAACACCACAACCGCAACCGCGACGCAACGAGCCGCCATCCTCTTCGCCAAGACGCTCAATCTGTCCTAACCTCGTGGTTAATCATGTTTATCAAGATGATCATGATGTTCGTGCTATCTAGTATGTTAGAAATATACATGCTAGTTTCTATCATGCTATTCATGATTTATATTCGGAATTTAATCTGGAAAATGTCTAATTTCTCAACATCTATCAACACTAGGCGCAGGTCAATTTCTTTCAGTTAGGGGTGTAAACGGGTCGGGTTCGGACGGGTAGTAGGTCATCCCATACCCTACCCTAATATTTTTTCTCCTGCACGGCACGCACCAGTAGTAAAAATCGGGTAGGGTACGGGTAACGGGTAGCATTTTCTACGGAGGGGTAGAAATCAGGTTCCGGGTAGTGTGCGGACGGGTATAATACAGACAATGGGTACTTCATCGGGTAGTGCATGAAATACCTAGAATCGAAACATGCGATGAAAACAATCCAACTATCACACTAGTACATCACATAATACAAAGTCCAATACATAAAGTGAAATTCACATACATAGTTCAAGTTGTTCAACACATAGTTGAATTGAAGGAGAGGAACTTGGGGCAATCCCAAAGGAATAGGAGGTAATGACAATAGTTTTGAACAACATGAAATCACAAGCATCTGTAGTCTAGGAAACCAGGTCATGTGCTCCTCTTGTTTAGGTTGATACTTGATAGCAAGTAGAACATAATTGAGACATTTACCTTGTCAGAATTTTATAAATTTTTTTGAGTGTGATCATGATCTCAAATTTTTGTGAGAGATTACTAATTTCATCAGTATCATTATATAAAATTTTAAAAATTTTGTAACATAGTTTGGATAATTTTTCATTTCGTTCAAATTTGCCGATAAGCCTTTTAACAGGATAGTAGTACTATTCGAATTTTTAAAACTTCATGACATTTGATCATCATCTGAAAATTTTATGACAATATTATAGATATGTCAGGACCATCCAAAAAAAATTTCAAAATTTTATAACCTCGTTTGTTCTAATTTTCATTTGGTTCAAACTTGCCGGTCAGCGTTTTATCAGGATAGTAGCAATGTTTGAATTTTTAAAAATTTCTCAGATTTGATAATCACCTGAAAATTTAATGAGAACATACTTGATATGTCAGGAACCTTCAAAAAAAATTTCAAAATTTTTCGACATCGTTTGATCTATTTTTTGGTCAATACAATTTCGTCAAAATTTAGGAATTAGTAGTACCGCCGAGTACCCGAATTGTGAAAATTATCCGGCACCGCATTCGACCCGCACCCGCCGGTATTGCCGATCCGTACACCTACCCGAACCTAACCTACCCGGTACTACCCGCACCCGCATTCGCATCGCGGCGGGTAGTGTAAAATAGTTTTCCATTAGGGTAATTTTGCATTCGAGATGGGTACGGGTCGGGTATTACCCGACCCATTTACACCCCTACTTTCAGTGATGATTCTGTCGACCAAGCAAATCGAAGCAGTAGGTTTCACCGAGCAACTATTCCCCTATTCCATTAGAATTCTTATTTAAAAATAATAAGATCAAATCTGACATCTGCCAAAGAAACTCTTTCTTAGACAAGACCCAGTGAGTAACGTAGGCATGTGTAGAACAAAAAAGCCTACTAGAAGCAGCACCGGATAAGACTCGCCCTGAGTGAGCAAATTAGTAACTTTTTGGAGCGTTGACATACGAACGAAGAGGGCATATTTTCATCTTACTTTTGTTGCTGAAAAAGCCCTACTAAAACCATCTGTACCTCACTGGGGTCGCGACTCGTGGATTCAGTCATTCAGTGTTCAGTAGTGGAAGAAATGGAATTTGTGATAGGGGAAGTTTCAAGCAGAGTGATTTTTCTTTATTTTCACAATCGAGTAGGAAACCCCTTTAAGAAAGGCATAAATGCCATTTGCTCAAGTCAATCTCATCTTCCATTCATAAAATGTAAGAAAGGCTAAGCGAAGGTGCAATGGAAGCTAGCGAGCTATATGACTGCTATTCTGAAGTGAAGGATTTACTGGCTTATTTGATTGAAGGAAGGTTCCTTGACTCAACACACTGGATTGTTCTCTCGGTTGGCAAGTCAAGAGAAAATCCAAGTCCACTTAAGAAATAGAAATAGAAAGAGAGGGGAGGGAAGGAGAGATAAGATCTATCAGATTCAGAATTATCTGCCTTTGTAGTTTGTCCAATGGTATTCCATTTCAGCAGCTTATAGTAATGCATGTAGAAGGTAAGTGAAAACTCATCGGAGAAATAAAACCCATTTTTGTCAACCATTTCCACGAGCACAGTTCCCGTCGTTCTAACACGAACAGTGGGAAGCTTCATCCGTTGCTTTCCTGGTTGATGATAGATCTCACTGACCACAATGCGCCTATCTCTCTGGTAATTCCCAGGGACAAGTAAAGTTACCTGAAATCCAACAGTAAAACAAAGGTAGTTGGAAGTTAGTATAAATATTTGGCTTATCCAACAGGCGCAAATTTAGGATGAAAGAATATACTGTCACATTATAAGGAGCTTGATTCCCATAGGGAAGCCTGTACTTGTCAACAATCTCAAATTTACCCAGAAATGCTTGCCCTCTTCGTCACGGAAGGTCCTGGAATCATGCTTAACATAAATACCTTCACGGTTGTACCGATATGCAGCATTATTCCTTCCTTGGTTTGATGATCTCCATTCCTACCATCAAATTATCGCAATATCCGCTGCTATTGATATTGAATACGGTTTTATCTAGAACCTTACTTTCCCTTCTCTTCGTCTATCACATACTGCCTGAAATCAATCAATCTCTCGGTTATTCTTTTGCTACTGCTACGATCCTGACAGCCCCCAATGGCGACGGCATCTGCATCTGCGTCTGCGCCTGCGGCGGAGGGGGCGGGGGCGGTGCCGGAGGTTGGGGGCCCCGAGATCGCCTTCTTCGACGTGGAGACCTCTGTGCCGCAGCGGGCGGGCCAGGGTTACGCGCTGCTCGAGTTCGGGGCCATCCTCGTCTGCCCGCGCCGCCTCGTCGATGTCGCCTCCTACGCCACGCTTGTACGCCCCGCTGACCTCGGCGTCATCTCGGCCAGTTCCGTGCGCTGCAACGGCATCACCCGCGACGCCGTCGCCGGCGCGCCGCACTTCCGCGAGGTCGCTGATGCCGTCTATGACGTCCTGCACGGTGAGTGGCCGCGCGGGGAACGCGTATCCTTTTTTTTTAGAAAAATAGAATGCATATCCTCTTTGACATGGAGGATATATGTATTGTTTGTCGTCTTCCTATGTTTCTTCCTATGCCAGGAGCTGGTTGCTTGGCTCCTGCGCGTCAAGAACATGGAAAAAGCGCTGCCTTTGGTGCACTTCTGTTTGTGCCTGAATTGCAACAGCGGAGACAAAATTCCCCTACTGTAGTAAGAACTGGGGAACAGTATTCGTTCTTAGACTGTGCAATTGGGTCAGAAATGACGACCTTTGATTCAAACGTTTTGGGTAATTTTGTCATGGTTAGTCGTATGAACGATAGTGATTGAGCTTCCAGCTCGCGCTGCCCATGGCTTGTAACTGGAATCTTTTGTAATTGTTCTCACATGTTGGTTTAAATTTCTACTTTTTCTTAGGAAATGGAAAGTAGTTGCAAAGTAAACTGCACCAAGAGTTTTGAGGAGTTGCCAAAACGCAGTTTGGTTTCTTGTAAAGGGCTTCGCATCATAGTCAGTGGTTGTTGACTTGTTGTTCATTACTTTCAAAAGGAATTCATAAGAGTGGAAGTTAGAAACATTGTCTTATTTAAGTCTGAGCCTATAAATGAAGGCGCATACGTGGGCAGGCAGGGGGCCCCAAATAGTTGTTTTTTTTTTTTGGAAACAGTTCTCACAGAAACAATCTTGTCGATTTTGGGCAGGGAGAGTCTGGGCCGGGCACAACATCGTGAGGTTTGATTCAGCAAGAATTAGGGAAGCATTCGCTGAGATTGGCAGGCCACCTCCACAACCAAAGGGGTTCATCGACACCTTACCTCTACTTACCCAGCAGTTTGGGAGGAGAGCAGGGGACATGAAGGTTTGAAACCTTGTTGATGGATAATCTCTTGTAATTTCGAAAAGGAAGTAGTTATATACAGGTGAATCACAGTTGGGTTTTCACCCAAGCCGAATAAAATCTGTGGCTTTTATTGGAAGTTCTCAGGGATTACACAGTACGTTCTTGTCACTACAAGGAATATATCTGAGGTTCTTATTTTCTTGTCTGTTGTATCCACAGATGGCAAGCTTGGCAAATTACTTCGGTCTAGGGAGGCAAAGACACAGGTAGATATCATGTTAATTTAGATGTCATAATTGCATCTGAATTCTAAATGCTTCCTTTGGATATCTATTTTTGATTGACACCTTTTCCCATTTGAATTGCAAGCACATATATACCCTTAGCATCACTTCACTCTCTGGAGCTTGGCTTGCTGATTTGCCATCCGCTAAGCAGTTATTTGGTCACCTAGCTCAGCTGAGCATATCTTGAATTGTGCTATTTGGACTAGTGTCGTACAATGCCTTCTTTCACCTCTCAACAATTCTCTCTTAGCAGCATCATGTCATCTAGGATCTTGCGCCACCCAATTTCATGTGGCTCATCTGAAAACTAGAATCCCCTAAAACTATGGAAGAGTGATACGAACCGACGCGGAGTGCGCCTGCTCGTATGCACGAGTGCCCGGCCGGAGACCGGATCGCACGCTACCCGACGAAGAACTCGTCGTGGCAGCACGTGCCTGGGTATTGGCTGTTTTCGGAGCCACCGCCTGAGATTAATTTTGCGGCATCAAAAGCATGCCATTTTCTTCCCTTTCTTTCTTATTTATAATAGCTAAACAACTCATGCCACACCCAGCCGGTTACAGCTAGCAAAACTTCCAAAAATCTCGCACCGATCTGATCCTAATTAACCACCCAAATCTAATCCTTCCTAATCCCCCTCCCATGCAGCTAACCGACTGCATGCTACTGTTTCTGCATGGATTCTTCGGCGGCCAGCGCGTTTGTTGCAATGTCTTCTCGCGCCTTGCCATCCTGTCCCACGCTAGTTGCCTTTGGTGTCGCCCTTGCCAATCCAACGCTGCGTCGGCGTCTGAAGTACACCTAATCCAGCGTGTTGCTCATATCATTACTTCCCCCTCAAAAACAAGCTTGTCCTCAAGCTTGGAATCGGGAAAAGAACGTCGGAAGGTGATGGCATCCATCCACGTGGCTTCCTCGGCCGGTTCGCCCGTCCATTGAACCAACAGCTGACGGTGGCCATGGGCGAAACGGTGAGCTAATATGGCCAGTGGTTCCGGCTAGTCAGACTCCCCCGGAGTGATCAGAACCTCACTCGGCAGATCCATTGGCTACGCCGGCGGTTCCCCATGGAATTCCTTGAGCAATGAAACGTGAAACACGTTATGGATGCGGGCTGCCGCCGGGAGGCACAACCTGTAAGCCACAGAACCGATGCGCGCCAAGACTTGATAGGGTCCATAGAACTTTGGTGCCAATTTATGGTGTCTGTTGGAACGAACCGAAACTTGACGATGCTTTTGAAGCTTCAGCCAAACCCAAGAACCCACGGCGAATTCCACCTTGCGATGACGCTGGTCATATCTCTGCTTCATCCAATTCTGCGCCTGTAGGAGATGTTCTCTAGCTTGTTGTAACAAAACATCTCGGTCTAGCAAGGCACAATCCACCGAATCAATTACGGTGGCCCCTTGTTGGTGCGGCGTCAGTGGTGGGGGAGGCCTGCCGTAAACCAACTCGAACGGTGTCATCCGAAGGGCGGTGTGAAACGAAGTATTATAACAGAACTCAGCCCACGGTACCCATTGCACCCACTTAGCTGGGTTATCCTTGGCTAGACAGCGTAAGTACATCTCGATAGTGCGGTTGACCACCTCTGTCTGACCATCCGTCTGTGGATGGTATGCTGTGGACATCAACAATGTCGTGCCACTTCGTTTAAACAAGTCCTGCCAAAAGGCGTTGAGAAATACCGGATCACGGTCAGACACAATGGACTCCAGTAGGCCATGCAGACGAACCACTTGGTCGAAAAAGAATTTGGCCACCATCGGAGCTATCGCCGGACGGGAGAATGGAATGAAGTGAGCATACTTGGACAGACGGTCCACCACCACCAATAGAGCGGTCTTTCCTTGGGACTTTGGCAGGTCCGTGATGAAATCCATGGAAAGGTCAGCCCATATTTGATGTGGCACAGGCAGCGGTTGCAAAAGTCCTGCCGAGGAGAGATTGCTGGTCTTGCTTTGTTGGCATACGTCACAGCGACGCACATAGTGCTCAACGGACTTGCGTTGTTGTTCCCAGAAATAACTGGCCTGGAGGCGGTGGAAAGTCTTGTGCACTCCTTCATGTGTGAGGTCGTGGACTGAAGCAATGATCTTTGGCACTAATGGTGAAGAAGCTGGCACCACCAAGCGGCCGTTGCGGAAGACGAGGCCCTCCCTGACCTCCCACTGGACGCTCGGTTGTCCAGGCGGAGGGGCTTCGATCGGCAATGTAGTTTCGATCGGAGGAGTTGGTGGTGAGTCGGCTCGTGCCCCTGATAGGTCCTCCGCCCAAGTTGTTGCACCTTGCCAGTGGTCGGCCAACTCCTTAATGGCCGGGTCTTGGCGTAACACCACCCACCACTGATCACGGGTGATGTCTTCGGGGCAGGAAATGGCCACGCAATGCGACTCGTCGGTGTGGACGCGAGACAGTGCGTCGACCACCACATTGTGACGCCCTGGCTTGTATTCCACCTCATTCATTAGGGCATGGAACGTAGATGGCGCGTTCGACAGGCCAAAAGGCATGACGAGGAACTCATAGTGGCCATGGTGTGTCCGGAAAGCCGTCTTGGCGATGTAATCGGGCCATATTCTTGTTTGAGGTTCACGAGATCACCCAACGGCCCTACACTCGAATGCCGAGTGAAGCGCTGGGTGAATGCCTCGGAGAAATCCTCCCAAGCAATCCATGGTTCCTCCCTTTGCCAATTATCCAATACTTCCTGAGCCTCTCCCGATAGATGAAGACCTGCAATCTCCACGTGCTCCTCCTCAGGAATCCGATGCACCCGGAAGAAATGCTCGCAACGGCGTAACCATCCGAGTGGATCATCCTTCCCATCATAATCAGGGAGATCGAATCGCGGAGGGCGAGGTGTCCACCGGTGATCCTCTTCTTCCCCTCGTCCTGCGCCTCTTCTCCGTCCAGCCGTGTGCTCCTCACGTCCCAGGTAGGGCCATCCGCCTCTCCATGGTGGGAAGTCGCCCTGCTGGCTTCGTCCAGCCGTGTGCTCCTCATGTCCCAGGCAGGGCCGTCCGCCTCTCCCTGGTGGGAAGTCGCCCTGCTGGCCAGCCATCCGGGCGTTGGCCCCCGGATGCGCATTGGAATTCTCGCCGTCTTCGGCTGATTCCATGGCCGGATTCTTCTCCTTCAAAATCTTCATCATTTCCTCCATCATGCTCTTCATTGCCTTCACCTCTCCTTCCAGAGCGCCGACGCGCTCTTCTACCGGAGTGGCCATGGCACCAGGAGCACAAGGCTCTGATACCAAATTGATACGAACCAACACGGAGTGTGCCTGCTCGTATGCACGAGTGCCCGGCCGGAGACCAGATCGCACGCTACCCGACGAAGAACTCGTCGTGGCAGCACGCGCCTGGGTATTGGCTGTTTTCGGAGCCACCGCCTGAGATTAATTTTGTGGCATCAAAAGCATGCCATTTTCTTTCCTTTCTTTCTTATTTATAATAGCTAAACAACTCACGCCACACCCAAATTTTCATGACTAGCAAAACTTCCAAAAATCTCGCACCGATCTGATCCTAATTAACCACCCAAATCTAATCCTTCCTAATCCCCCTCCCATGCAGCTAACCGACTGCATGCTATTGTTTCTGCATGGATTCTTCGGCGGCCAGCGCGTTTGTTGCAATGTCTTCTCGCGCCTTGCCATCCTGTCCCACGCTAGTTGCCTTTGGTGTCGCCCGTGCCAATCCAACACCGCGTCGGGGTCTGAAGTACACCCGATCCAGCGTGTTGCTCATATCAAAGAGCCTTTAATGATTCTTTTATATAGATATAACATGATGAACAGAAGACACTACTACGGAAAGGACATTTAGTACCAGTTCAAAACAGGCTTTAGTACCGGTTTTTGAACCGGTACAGGCTATTCGGGATTGATGCCTTGGCATCGATCCGATTCCTCACCCGTACTAATAGAGTATCGATGCGGTTCAAGTCACACGTGGCAGCGCGTCGGGAACCTCGAGATTCATCATGCGGTTGGTGTCTCCAACCGTCATCGATGAGGTTTCGATCGCACTGCTTGGTTTCTCCAACCGATCGATGTTTTGTATATATATAGGTCTATTTCTCCAAGAGCTATTATATATATGTGTGTGTGTTAAATCACAACTAATTAAAAGCACGATAATCAATCATGCACTTTGCACGATAATTAAATCATTGAACATTCATTAACAAACTTAATTACATCTAATGTATTAAAATATGTACACATATTTGTTCTTACGCTCATCGCCTAATGTATCAATATATATGTACACAACTTTAATTACAACTTTAGTATTTTTTTTCCTTCGCTCATCGGGATCTTTTACGCCATCGCTCTTGCTAGCCGTAGATGTCGAATTCCAAACAGTTCATGGTCCTTATCGAAGGGCACCACCTGTTTAAATTTCGTTCGTGAAACTCGCCTTTTGGATTTACGACCTCATCATAAATAAAGCCGACGAGTTGTTCTTGAATTGCTCTCACTCGTGCCGGTGAGAGTTCTGAACCTTGTTCCGCCAAATATTGAGGCACTTGTCGCTAAGTCATTAACTAATCAATACTTAAATTTGTACAAGATATATGGAGTACCTATACATCATTAAAGCTAGTAATTATATTTACTCACCCCCTGGTTGCCTTTTAGCATGCGGTCGGCGGCTCCGGTTTGGATGTGCATAAACTCACATACATAGTAGCCGCATAAATTGTTGCCCGGCGACTGACTCAAGATCTGCGGTGGAAAAAGTTGAAAGCGTGAAATGGATGCAAGGAAATTAAGTTAACTAATTAAAAAGCTAGCATTATGATATACGTACACGAGCGGCAATTGTAATGTCAAATTTTCTCCTTGAATACGCTCACGTTTTTAGCACGGAACCGTGTGAATGCACTACACATGTGATTACGAATTGTACATGATTAGAATTTGTTTCAAATTGAAGGAAATAAAACCAGTATGATAATGAAAGGAACAAGAATTAATACCGGTTGAGCATGTCGATAAAGTTTTGATACTTTTCAACTGGTCTCCTTTGCGAGTCCATAATGGTGATCGAGCTACGATCTAGCTCGATCATAAGAAGAATCCAGTGAAAACTATACATAGATGTGTCAACGTAGATAACTAATTAGTTCTAACATCGTATTATGAAAAAGGAGTAGAATGAGGTGGTACGAAAACACGTACTCAAATGAGTAGGCTAGATATATCTATGACTTATATCTTTGACCCATTAGCGCATTGAATACGTTAGTCTCTGTTTCGCTTGGGTGGTCTCTAATGGTTGTCCCGTTGATAACTACTGGGTCCACGAAGCCTATGTCGAAAATACGATCCCTTCGACATCTTTGTATCTCCATGCTATATAAGAAATTAGTTAGGCTTGCAAGTTAGTATAGTACAAGGAAGTGCATGATAGTTTTTTGTAAATAATTAAGACACTTACAGAGTCCAGCAACCCATCAAGCTCGCGCTGAGGGCATCTGTCTGGTATAGATCATATATGTAGTCCCATTCGACATAAAATTCACCTTCACCGCGAAAAAAATATTGTTGCTTAAACTTGACAGCGAACATCTGTAGACCATGCTTGGTCGCGTCCAAGTACCATTCATGAAATTGCCGCATCTTTGTCGTTAGCAGTAGCTCCTCACTCTTGACCAATGATCGCCCACTTTAAATGACCATCTTACTTGGCTAACTCAATCTTCTTGGTGCCTAATATTTGATCCGGTCAAGGCCGTTTCATTGAAGAATTGTAGCATCTCCTTACCCTTCCCTCGGTGACATCTTCTTCTTGGGGCATTCCTTACTCAATGTGCGCGTAGTTTGATTGGCGAGGCATTTCTTTTTTATCCTTCAAATTTTTAATAGTCATTAAGCCTTTATGAAATTCTTCTGTGCCAGGTTGAACCTTCTTCTCTGGTGACTTGGGTCTATGAAATTTAGTTACCTCTCCTTTTACGATCTTCTTGGTCTCCTCATCGTTCATATCATACGGTCGCTTCGGAAGTTCAACCAGCTTTTTGGATTGGGTGGAGGACCCCATCTTCTTGGGAGCTACTGGCCAAGCTGGCTTGTTTCCCTTGGTCGGCGCCTTCTTGGGAGGAGACGGGCTTCATGTGGCGCTTATGTGCGCGGGAGGTGGTGTAGGAGTCGGCGCCTTCTTGGGAGAAGACGGGCTTCTTCCGGGGCTTATATACGCAGGAGATAGTGTAGGAGACGGGCTTCTTGTCGGGCTTATATGCGCAGGAGGTGGTGTAGGAGTCGACGCCTTCTTGGGAGGAGATGGGTTTCTTCTCGGGCTTCTTCGCGGAGAGGACACGTCCATGTTATCTCAAAAAATTATGTACCGTTTGCGCCACAGGATGAAATTGTGTACTGCCACTCCTAGCTTCGTAGTCCCGTCACCTCCAGAATTTCGAGGTCAAAGTCCTCGTACCCTGGTCAGACCTCCTCCACTGAGACCTTGGAGTATCCTGACGGTATCTGTTGGCCATGGATAAGCTGCCCCGGCTCCAATGGGTGAGCCATGCCATCGGCCGCCTTGAGTAAAAGGTTCCGCGCTTGGACGTGCAGCTCACAAGGTGTCCGTTGCCTAATGTCGTCTATGGGATACTTGTCCAAGTCCGCTTCTGGCAGCCCACCGGAAGCGCAGCTGCTTCGCTGCCCGGAGGGGCTAATGATGTTAGGATTACTTGGACGTTCTTGGCCCGTCTCGCGCTGTTGGCTCAAGGCTAGCTACACCTCTCTTCGGATCTCTTCTTGCATTCTCTCCTGTGTTTGATTCAGGCGTTCTTCAAGCGCACTAAGCTGTTGTGTCTGTCGAGCCTTGCTCCTCGCCCGACTCCTATAGGTCTCGGCGTCCTGAGCGAAACCAACCTTCCACGGGACAACGCCGACGCCTCGTGTACGCCCGTGGTGCTCGGATTTTGCAGGCCCTTGTTAGCTCGTCGTTCTCCTGCTTGGCGTAGCTACCCGAAGTCTCCTCAATGGACTGTATAAGCCTTCGCCACATCTCTTAGCACCTCCCCAAACACAAGATTGCCGTTATCATCAAGGCCGCCGTGACCATAGAACCAATGCTTTGCTCATAATAATCCATTGTTGCGGGTGCGATACCCTTCGCTAGCAGGTCCTGTTCCCTCTTCTCCCATTTTGGTATTGCATGGCGGTAACCACCAGGGCCGAGTCGGTGGTGATAATTCTTCTTCTGTGCATTCAGCTTATTCTTCTCACTCAAACTTTGACCTTCGTCCAAAGTCTTATAGTTCACAAATGCATCCTAGTGATCTTGCAACTTTGGGTGCTTGTTGAAGTCGGGCGTTCGATTCTTCTTGATATACTCCGTGTTCAGCTTCTTTTTATAAGTCTGGAATGCGATGGCCATCTTCTTGAGAGTGTAACTCTTCACCTTCTCTTCGGTCCCTTGGGGGAAGGTGAATGTCTCCTTCACATCATTCCAAAGCATGTTCTTCGTATCTTCAGGGACCTGATCCCATTTTGCTATGCTAATTGCCGCGTGGTCCCTAACGTGGACGCCGCATGCCGAATTGAACGGGCCAAGTGCCCCCGAGGGTGCAAGAGGTCGGCCGTCCTCGCCGACTTCGGTGACAACATGTCTTTCCTTCTTCTTCTTGTTTGGACCTCGCTAACGTGATTGCCTACCTGGTTGACCGATCTGAAAGCATGGTACAATCATGAACGGGTCAGGATGTTGGCTTAGCATGGTAGTGGAACCGACAATCATGAACGTGACTGATTGTTACCTCGCCCCTCATCGTGCTCTGCACCTCATTGGCCTTGGTGGCCTCGGCGACCATGAGGGCGTGGTGCAGTTCGCCGCCTCATGACCATCACATCCCAAATCAAACTTCTCATAAATTCTTCTTGATCAAATCTTTCATCGTCCATCGCTGCTTTCTTAGGCTAGAAGAAGCACTGAAAATTAACGAAAATAGATCACATTTCATGTAAAGCTGATGGTACTACTCTAAAATGGCATGGAAGACGGTGGGGAAGAGACAGTAGAAAGGATGGGCGGCGACGCCGAAGATGTTCCTAATGTAAATCGGCCAAATACTATCGACAAGTATACTTATACATATGAAAGAATGGAAGATGCTCAAAGTGAAGCAACGTCAATTCAGTTGATTAGCCAACTCAACCAAACAGACAAGCATAAACAAAATTCAGCAGATTAACTAACATAATATTAAAAGGCAAGTTATTATTCATACATAACGCATAACTTTGGGCAATCACTTGCAAATGTGAGTGAACAAGACCAAACTCTCCATCCCTCACCATCCCTCACCAGGCTCAAACATAACCATAATAAATTATTATTTCTGGGCAAGTTATTATTCATACATAACGCATAAGTTATTCATACATAACCATAATAATAAAAGGCAAGTTATTATTCATACATAACGCATAAGTTATTATTTCTGGGCAAAAGCAAACGGCTCCTCTCCATCCCTCACCAGGCTCAAACATAACCATAATAAATCCTCCTCCTAAGTGACAGCATGTTGGGATAATGAAAAGTAAGCGAGATAGTTCACAAAGTCACCATGGCAAACTTCAAGTTGACACCACTACTCAAGCCAGCCACTAGTTGTGCTGGGCAACCTAGTACCGGTAGTGCGCGGGCTTGTAGGGACACATATACATACAAATCTCACATATACGTAGAAACTTCACATATACATAGAAATTTCAAAATTCACCAGAAATTAGAATAATTCACATGATACATATTCATTTGACATGATACATATACATTTCAAACTTCACATATACATAGAAATCTCACACATACATAGAAATCTCACATATACATAGAAACCGATCAATAAAAATAGAAATTTCAAAATTCACCAGAAATTAGAATAATTCACATGATACATATTCATTTGACATGATACATATACATTTCAAACTTCACATATACATAGAAATCTCACACATACATAGAAACTGATCAATAAAAATAGAAATTTCAATCTTCCAACTACATCACATGATACATATACATTTGACATGATACAAATACATTTCGAACTTCACATATACATAGAAATCTCACATATACATAGAAACTTCACATATACATGTTCTAAGAGCAACTATCATGTTCTTAATAGATTTCCAGGAGACGGCTATATTTCCTCTTAGAAAGATGCGATAATAAGAACAAGTTTGTATTGATTATTCCAAATAACAGTATAAGCAAATCAACACATCTCATGATCATTCAAAAAGACATATATCTCAACACACTGCATAAATGCAACAGTATGTCTTTCAAATAATGAATCATGTCTCCTATGGCAGTATGAAGGTAATTAAGTTTGATTTCTCTCAGATTATTGGGTTTAAATGAAGATTTAGAATCTTCACCTCAATCACAAATGGGCTAGACAATTTAATTTAGTGACTTAAGCCTTGAACTCTTACCACCTTAACATGCACAAGAAAATTGTAACAGTACATAGAAATCTCACACATACATAGAAATCTCACATATACATAGAAACTGATCAATAAAAATAGAAATTTCAATCTTCCAACTACATCACATGATACATATACATTTGACATGATACATATACATTTCGAACTTCATATATACATAGAAATCTCACATATACATAGAAACTTCACATATACATGTTCTAAGAGCAACTATCATGTTCTTAATAGATTTCCAGGAGACGGCTATACTTCCTCTTAGAAAGATGCCATAATAAGAACAAGTTTGTATTGATTATTCCAAATAACAGTTCAAGATAGCTAGAAACCTGTCAGTTTTAACTACAAGTGAATGTCTGTTCAGATCGGTATTATAGCAACAGGACAATAGATAACAGTTCAAATTAAATTAGCTCTAAGCATCTTGACCAAATCAAATCACAAATACTCGACCGTATAGCACCCACATATATAGCGATTTGAGATCGCTTCAATAAGAGGTGCTAATCGAATCATCTAACCGAGACCAAACCAACAAATACTAAATTCAGATCAAGAACTTAATTGAGCAATGCTATTCTAATTAGTAACCACTAGAAATCTTAATCGATAGGATCGAGCTACCACATGAAATCCAAATTGTACGTAATGAAAATAACCAATAATTTCAATCATGCAAGTCTAGCGGTTCAAGGCTTAGATCATTTCATTAAACGTCATGTTCATTAAGAAACCCAAATAACATCACGAGCAATACCTCTCCTTCCACCAAAGGATCAAATGCAAGATAACAAGGAGCAATAATGGAGTCATACAACTAGTAATAATACTCAAGTGGATTCCATTTAAATTGTTCTCGAGATGTCGGGTTGCCTTTAAAGGCCATCCTCGCCACTAGGGCAAGATATAGATTTGTTTGTGACAACCTTACCTCAATTAACGCTTTATATACTTGGCGCTTTTATTAGTTGATCAATTGATAATCTTTAACAATGTAGCGATATACATAAGCAAACCAGATATACAATCCTTTATCGATGTAAGGTAGCGACAATAGCATGGATGAAATAAGACTACCACCAATAATGAAACCGTAATAAAGAAGATGCCTATTGAACGACCTATGTATGGATCTACAAGTCACAATTATCAATCAAATGATCTACCAAGTACTATAATCTATGAAAGTTAATTTTGTTGTCATAAACAATCTATCTTAACCCAATTCCTCACAGAACAACAATCCCCCACAAGCAAAGTCCCCAAGCAATCAACTGGCTCCAAAACCTGGTACCCAAGTTGATTGGTATGCCTCTTTGCGCAATATAGAAACTGAGTAATCACAACTTGCTAACCGAAACAATACCAATCTCAGCCAGCCAGCAAGAAACAAATGCAGTATATGATAAAAGACTTTACCCAAATAACATCACAGAGCAATACCTCTCTCTTCCACCAGCAAGGATCAAATGTAGTATCTGAGAAAATATTTCAATCTTCCAACTACATACTCCCTCCAGTCCCGAATCAATCGAATCAATCGAATGGCTTTACCGGTTTACCACTTAAACCTAGGTTGGCCCGGATAGATGTTCTTGCTCATACAAGGATTGAAGGAGGCTTTACCGTAGGTGAGGAAGACGGAGGCAGGGTCGTCCGAGGCGAGGAGGACGGCGGCAGGGTCATCGGAGGCGCGCGGTGGGGTCGTCGGAGGCGAGGACGACAGTGGCTCGCGCGCGGAGGCGAGGACGGCGGCGGTGGGGTCGTCGGAGGCGAGGAGGACGACGGTGGTGGGGTCGTTGGAGGCGAGGAGGTCGTTGCAAACGAGCGGGAGGAGGAGGAGATTGGGGAACAATGGCGGGAGTAGCAAAAATTGGGGAAGAGGATACACCAACCGGGACTGATGACTCACATCAGTCCCGGTTGAATATATCAACCGGGACTGATGGGTCAGCCTCGACAGCCCTAGGCACTATCAGTCCCGGTTGAATACACCAACCGGGACTGATGTGAAGGGTTTATAAAACTCAAAACAATTTAGCGCCCTTACTACTTGATAAGAAATCTTCCTCCCCCTTGGCTAGCGTGAGGCGCTTGAGTGCGGGCTCTCCCAATCCGTGAGGTCTCGGGTTCGAGCCCCGCTCGTGCCCCCTAGCCCTTCTTTTTTTTTCTTTTTTTTTAAGATTTCTTTTTTTAAATGCACTGTTTAACTATTGTTTCATTAAATAATTTTTAAAAATACTTTTACCACTTTAGATTCATTTAGCATTTTTTTAAGATTTCTTTTTTTATTTACTGTTTAACTATTGTTTCATTAAATAATTTTTAAAAATGCTTTTACCACTTTAGATTCATTTAGCCTTTTTTTTAAGATTTCTTTTTTAAATCTACTGTTTAACTATTGTTTCATTAAATAATTTTTAAAAATGCTTTTACCACTTTAGATTCATTTAGCCTTTTTTAGATTTCTTTTTTAAATCTACTGTTTAACTATTGTTTCATTAAATAATTTTTAAAAATACTTTTACCACTTTAGATTCATTTAGCCTTTTTTAAGATTTCTTTTTTTATTTACTGCTTAACTATTGTTTCATTAAATAATTTTTAAAAATGCTTTTACCACTTTAGATTCATTTAGCCTTTTTTAGGATTTCTTTTTTAAATATACTGTTTAACTATTGTTTCGTTAAATAATTTTTAAAAATACTTTTACCACTTTAGATTCATTTAGCCTTTTTTTAAGATTTCTTTTTTAAATCTACTGCTTTAACTATTGTTTCATTAAATAATTTTTAAAAATACTTTTACCACTTTAGATTCAATTAGCCTTTTTTAAAGATTGTAAAAATAAAGTAATTTTTGCACTCTTATAATTCCATTGCAAATTGTCGACTTGTTATATTAGTACAGAGGACTTTGAACAATATTGTTAGTCAAATATTAGTACAATTTGAATGTAAAATACTGAGCAACAGAAAACCTCTAGAGGAATGAGAAACTAGTATGTTAGTAGTCTATTATACCAAAAGAAAGCAAAGCAATCCTTATTTGCTAACATACTTTGCTTTTACAAGTGACCCTTCATTATGATCGCGGTACGTGGGAGATTCCTCTCAGATCATTCAGACACTAATGTCTCGCCCACCGTGAAAGGAGGCACTCGTCGAACTCGATTATACTCTTCTTCGTCTGTGGACGCCTCAACTCCGACAATCCTTCTTTTACCGGAAGAACCACGTGGCGCCTTGGTGATCGCTCTCGCTAGTCTTCTCCTTTTGCTTTTTCGGTTTGCTGTCCATGTCCATCACATAGAATACCTGTGTCACATCATTAGCGAGCACGAACGGTTCGTCCCGATAAGCCACTTGCTTGAGGTCCACAATTGTCATATCGTACTTATCGATATCCACGGCTGTCAGTTTGACCCATTGGCACCGAAACAGAGGGACTTTTAATGGCTCGTACTCCAGCTCCCAGATCTCCTCTATGAAACTATAGTAGGTGTCCATCTTTCCATTTTTGTCCAAGGCATCTATACGGACGCCACTGTTTTGGTTGGTGCTCTCGTTATCCTTGGTTGTCGTGTAAAATGTGTACCCATTTATCTCATACTCTTGAAATGATATGATTATTGTGGACGGTCCTCGAGCCAAGAGTTTCAATTGTTCATCGTCTGTCTGCTTGCCCAACAGTTGCTTTTGTAACCAACTGCCGAAATGATCCATTTGCTCCACTGCGATCCACTTATCTGACTTCTCTGGGTATTAGGCGCGTAGACTCATCTCGTGATCATAGATATACAGAGCCACTACAGTTGCTTGTTTCAATACCGTGAAATGTGCTTGTTTAAATGCAAGTAGATCGTCGCTATAGGATTCTTTTCTCCTAAAGTCCCTTTTCCCGTAGCCTCCCTCATGGCGTGATACTGGACGCCAATCGGATTCAGATCATCAATGTAACTAACACAAAACTCGATCACCTCCTCTCAGGCTTTGACACCTGCATAATGCACTTATACAGGCGAGACCGATTCTGAACATACTTCTTTAGGATACCCATGTACCTCTCGAAAGGGAACATATTGTGGAGGAACACATGTCCGAGAATTTCTATCTCTTTAACAATGTGGACCATGAGATGGACCATAATATCAAAGAAGGATGGAGGGAAGATCATCTCAAGGCTAACCAGACTATTGACCATGTCATCATGCAGATTAGATACCTTATTTGGCTCGATGACCTTCTGCGACACCGTGTTGAAGAACGAACACAACTTTATGATTGTCCCTCGTACCCAATCTGGCGTAATAACTCGCACCGCCATCGAGCAATCAAGGTCATCAACACATGACAATCATGGGATTTTATGTGTACGATTTTATTCTCTTTCATGTTTATGAGTCTCCTTATGTTCGAGGAGTATCCGAAGGGACCTTCACACTGTTCAAGAACTTAATCATGTTTTTTTCTCTTCCTTGCTCAAAGTGTAGCTCGCGGGGTGGAGGTAATGTTGTCCTTTCTCTCTCTTTTCCGGATGTAGGTCGTTCCTGAGTCCCAATAACTGTAGGTCCTTTCGTGCTTGAAGTGTATCTTTTGACTTACCGTACATATCTAGGAAACCTAGCAAGTTCACGCAGACATTCTTCGTGATATGCATGAAGTCCAGTGAGTGGCGGACCTCTAAGTCTTTCCAGTAAGGTAAGTCCCAAAATATTGACTTCTTCTTCCAAATGGCCTTCGTGTGACCTTGTTCAGCCGGGACAGGTTTGCTACCAGGACCTTTTCCAAATACTACTTTCAGATCCTTTACCAAAGAAAATACAAGCATCCCACTGCGATGCATTGGCTTCTTACGTTTCTCTTCTGTCCCATCAAAATTATCACCCTTCCTCCGTAACGGGTCCTTCTTACGTTTCTCTTCTTACGCTGCCCCTCTACCTCACCTGGGTCATCACGCCTGGTCTTATACCGCGAAGTTTTGCACACCGAACAAGCTTCCGAATCCTCATACTCATTGCGATAAAGGATACAATCATTATGACATGCATGTATCTTCTGTACCTCCAACCCCAAAGGGCAAACAACTTGTTTGGCATCGTACGTAGTTTCGGGCAGTGTGTTCCCCTCTGGAAGTAACTTCTTTATGAGGCATAATAACTCGTCGAATCCCTTATCAGACAATCCATTGGTCGCCTTCCATTGCATCAGTTCTAGTGTGGTACGTAACTTTTTATGGCCCTGTCGATAGTTTGGGTACAACAGTGTTCCGTGGTCATCCCATAGGCGCTGGAACTTTTCGTAATGTCTTTCATCGATGTATTCTCCCTCTCCATCACGCAAAGATCTGGTCTAGGTCATCATCACCAAACTCCCCAATGTATCTTCGAAGAACCGTGTTGACCAAATCGTCCGGATATTGTTGTTCCGCCTCTTCTTCTTCACCGTCTTCTCAGATAATCTCTTCTTCACCGTGCTTGGTCCAACAGTATAGTTTGACATAAAACCTCTTGTGAGCAAATGAAAGTGAAGGTGACTGGATTTTGGCCACTCCTTCTCATTCTTGCGGTCTATGCATGGACAGATATGTAGCTCGACGTCGTGTGTGCATCGGCAAGACGAAGAAAATCTTGCAAACCCCGCAAGAACTCCGGGGCGCGCGGTCCATGTACATCCATCGCCGGTCCATCTACATTATGTTACATCAAGATAACTGTTAGCTCATTTTCCGATAATGAATTGTTGAACCAAAACCTAAATATTAGCTAGATCCACACCTTCAATCCGAGCTAAATAATAATCCAAGCAAAATCTAAACTCACACAACAAGTTTTTGCAACCTACAAAAAGAATTGGTCGATCAGAGTTTGGATTCAAAATTCTGAACAAAATTCACGACAGCTTTGTTTGCAAATTCTATTGAAATTGTAACACCCTAAAAATTTCCAAATTATTATTCAATCATTTATTTTTATTTTTTTCTAAATCTCTAGCACTTAATTAACGATGTTTTCAAAAATAATTTGCTGATGGAAATTAAAACCAAAATTATACTAGAAGTAATTTTTCTAAGTTTAAAATATTCCAAAGTATTTTTGAAATTTTTTCTCAAATTTTGAACTCATTTTATATTTTCTATTCATATTTCTGATATTATTTTAATTCGCAAATGAATTTAAATTTCTTCTTTTCCACATAACTATCACCATTTCAATATCCCAAACTCCATGATTTTCATGCACCATTCTCCCCCCAACTACGTGCAACCAAACCTCATCCTTCATCGATCGATGGAACTAAAACCTAAATTTAAGCTAGATCCACACATTAAATGCGAGCTACATTATAATCCAAGCAAATTCTAAGCTTACACAACAAGTTTTGTATCCTATTTGAAAAGATCAAGCTAGATCTCTACATTCATAATCTTTCATCAATCATGGGAAAAGATCAAATTTTTTTCATAATTCAAGCAAAAAAGAGGCTCCATTTAACACCAAATGATGTGAGGAATGATATTACTAACCTTAGTTACCTTGGTTGCGAGTAAAATGACCAAAATTTTGAAATTTGGGCAGCACCTCTCTCTACATTCATAATCTTTCATCAATCATGGGAAAAAAATCAAATTTTCTTCATAATTCAAGCAAAAAAGAGGCTCCATTTAACACCAAATGAAGTGAGGAATGATATTACTAACCTTAGTTACCTTGGTTGTGAGTAAAATGACCAAAATTTTGAAATTTTGGGCAGCACCTCCCCTCCCTTGAAGCTCTTGGCCGAAGCTCCACTGTTCTTTTTGCGCAGTGAAATGATCTGGTCCGCAGAGAGCGGAGGAGGAAGAAGTTTAAATTGGGACTCAGTACTGGTTGAAGGCACAAACCGGTACTAATGTAATCACATCAGTACCGGTTCATGTCACGAACCGGTACTGATGTTATACCGGTTCGTGTATTGAACCTGCATTGATCGCCCATAAAGCCTCAGTAGCTGTTGAACTGGACCGATCTAACTATCGCCTGGTTCGCAATCAACCGCATCTTGATGGGTCGGTAGTAAATGTCGGTTCTGTAGTAGTGAGAGATGTCACAATTATGTGGTCCATCAATGTTACTCCTAGTACACGTTAATGACCACAGAACTAGCTGGCGTGAAAGACTGCTATTGATCAGTATGCTCATGATTTCACTTCATACCTTGCTCAGTTTTCTTCTTTAGTTTCATTCACACATACTTCTCCATGGGCAGACCATTTGCTGTCATCTAGGGGATTATTATTAGTTATAAGTCGAGATTTCCCATGTTTATTCTTTTGATTTTAATATTGCCAACGCAAAACTGGAGTGAATGATCTTACACTAATTTGCTTTGCAATTTTATCTACAGGAGCCTGGATGATGTCAGGATGAATCTTGAAGTTCTCAAGTGCTGTGCTACAGTGTTGTTCCTGGTATGTTTGCATCATAGTTACCAGAAATGTGGTTCGTACGAGTCGCGGTACGGGAATTCGTGATTCGCCACTTTTTTCTTCTAATTATCACTGTGAACACGAACCCGGTTTTGGTTCGACGAATCTGGTTCGTGATTCGCGGTGTTTACAACGAATCCGCTAACTATTGTTTGCATTACTGCTTATTTTCCCATGCCTGCCTAACTTTATGAGCAGGAGATTTTACATATTTTTTAACATAATAGCTGGACAGTTAGATTGTCTAGTGTTTTGTTGCCTGAAAGTACTAATATTTTTTTTTTCATTTTCCCATGCATTGGGCATCTGGAGTAGCTCAATGGACTAGTGAGGTTTAACTATTGTAATGTAGGTCTCATATGTTCATAATCTAGAAATTGCAGCTTCATATAGAAAATTGCAATGGCAGGACCCTCGTGAATTGTTAGCACTTTTTGCTATTTTTTGTTATATGCTCCCTGTTTTGATTATTGTAGTTATTGCTTTTTTGCAATTCTTTTGGCCGACCAACTAGAAGTTGTAATTGGCAGTTGCAAACTCTCGTTGAGCTTCACAAGCTTGAAGCACTGGTTGAAACAATACTCATTAGGGAGATGGAGAACCATTGAACCATCATATCGTTATGACCTGTTTGTAGAATTGATTTATTTCACCATTCATGATAATCTATTGGCTAAATCCTTAAGTTCTTCTCACAGGAGGCAAGTCTTCCAGAAACGCTTACTGTTGGGAACCTGGTGGAACGTGCAATTACGAGGAGCCAAGCTAATGCAGCTGCTTCTCCTGAGGCGCCAAAACCTGAAGCAAACTCTTCACCTGATTCTTCAAAATTGCAACAGTCAATTTCTCGAGTTGAAAGTGCAACTCCATTTGGAGATAATCAAGAATCAATTGATCCTGCAATAAACAGGATGTCTGGTGAGTTGATATCCCATGTCGAGGAAATGAAGTTGGATGCCACTATGCAGATGGATGCAAGTTCCATTGGTTATACTGGATTCCTTGAGCCGGATGATGTTTCAATAGAGTGCATCAAAATTTCGGTTGCCCCTTCCTACCAATTTGCTTGGAGAGCATCTATCAAGCACAAAGATAGCCCACTACAACTTTGTTGTACTGGCTTGAGGGTCCAGTTTGGAGTCAGTACAAAGTTTCTAGATAATGCAGGTCGGCCAAAATTGAACATAGTGGTTGACATCCCCGAGAACCTCAGTAAAGTTTTAGATTTTTGTGATGATCTTGCTCAGAGGTCATTTCAAGAATCTGGTAGCACTTCTGAGTGGAGACCCCTGATCAAGAAGTATGGTTACGTGAATCGTCCAACCGTCCGCCTAAAGTGAGCTCTATTCTCCTTTTCACTTGTAATCTAAATGGTCATGCTTTGCTGATCTTGTAACGCTGGACTGCCCTTGCAGTATCCCTACCATTGTCAGCGGTGATACTGCAATCTACTCGACAGATATGTACCAGAAAGAACCTAGTGGAAACATCCAGAAGCTTGTTTTTAGCAAGGTAGATGCTGCGGAACTGGACTCTCTGTTTGCTCGAGGGAACAATGTAGACTCGTTCTTCTCTCTGGAGACATATGACTACCAGCAAAATGCTGGTATCCGGTTGGTTGCAAAGAGGCTGGTTGTACACTCCAAATAGCACCAGGCTTAGTTCTTATGATCCTAGTGTTAGAAGCCACCAGCTCTTGCACTGACATAGTTATTAAGTATTTAACCAATTGTACATTAGGAGAGGTATGTGAATAAGATATGACCAGTAGCAGATTGTTGATGTTGAAGTAGGAATTCAAATGCTGTAAAAGATTCTAACAATACGTATGATTTATTTGTGAATGGAAAGATAATGTGTTATGTTTTTCCCCATTATATTCTCAAATGCATTCATTGCATGGTATAGTAATAAGTCCATATTGCGCCCATCAACTATTGCAAGTCTAATTTAATTTTCACCCTTAACTACGAAATTGTCCAAATAACAACCTCAACTTTCAATACCGGTGTAAATAACACCCTCATCCTGGTTTTAATTTTGGTTTTGCCTTCTTGGCGTCACCTGGTATTGCCACTGAAGATGATAGATAGCATCCATGTCATCCCTTTTTTCTCTCCTCCTTACAGGTCACACTAATGGGTAATGGCAAAAACTGGTGTGGTAGGCTTGGCTAGGGCTCACCGACGACCACTGCCCTGCTGCCACGCCACCACGTCGCCGCGGCCACTTGCTGCAATTCACGCCCGAGCCACATCGAGCATGCGGCGGCTCACGCCCAAGCCAGCTGCTGCCGGCAACGGCTCCACGCACTCCAAATCAGTTGCTGCGTCGTCTCGTTCACCACGGTGAAGCTTGGAATAGCGTGCTGGTTGGGCATTCAATCGAGCATATTGTGGGGGAGAGGCGGTGGCATGCTCGTCCGCTCGGATCGGCGACCAGCTTGGTCGATTGACCAACACGCTGCAGAGAGGAATGGGAAGGAGAACGGTCGGCCCAACCCAAGAATTGGGTTAATGTCTTTGAAGTTCTCTGTAACATTCTAAAGTTTGCTTAACTCTTTGTGCAGTTTCATAATGTTCATTGCCAACAATCTAAAGCTGTAATATAGTTGAGATTGAATCTAAATGATCTGCTGCTGGATAAATACCCTTGGAAGCCACCACCCTTCTTTTTATATAAACGTCCCACAATGAATCTTTATATTAAAGGTCCATTAGGAACTCAAAACCATTATAATTCGGATCACCATTCAAATTAAGTATTAACCCTTTAAACATGCGATTCTACAAGTTCACATGTAATTGGACATAGCTTGAATACTTTTATTTAACCATTAATTGGTAGCGGTCCCTTGCAAGATATATCAACTCTTGAGTATATGTAAAGATCATATCGGACGAATCTTAACAATACTAAGTTATACGCCTTTCCGTTTTGCCTCATGATATCAGTCAAACTCAAGGCGAGTATGTACCATACTTGTTTAGCTAGCTCGATCACTCTTTCTTAATTACGTGACTCAAAATCCTCGACTATAGTTAACTCTTTAACTGCGAGCAGTATAACCATGCATTCCGGAATCTAACCACACGAGAGGCTTAGAGATATCTCTCTAATTGCATAGAGGAACAAATCTCATCTTGATCAACCATGCCTCGTAGCATGCTGTGTGCACAAGATTTGGCAAGAGTACGGACACATTATCAGGCTAGGGATTACGAGATATTTTAATCGATATTGGATATAAAAAGGGTCCGAATTTGGATTATGATCGATATTTATCTAAAATAAGAAGAACTGACCGGATTGAAGCCGATACGGATCATACTTTGTAGCGTATTGGAAAAACATGCGATCAATCAATAGCTATAAAAGACGATTAAGGGCAGGCGAGAGGAACAACACAATCATATCAATCAATTCATATTACTTTTGCTTACTTTTCCTGTCGATTAGGAGCAGTCTCTGTAATTTAGACTTCTTGTAATCTGATTTGATTAATAAAGTTGCGTATCGTTGATTGTTGATCACCATTGATTACGCCAATCAGGTTTAATTTTTCTACGATTTTGTTGCGCATCGTCTTCTTCGGGAAAGATGTACCTTTACCATCTAATTAGCCTTAATCGACTAATTAGGCATATCATTACACTTTGATTTGATCGGCTTTTTAGTTGTTTCGATCTAAGCCGATTGTTTTCATTAAATCGGTTTTGAGTGAAATCTCTGTTTATCTTACCGATTGCAGGATCAAATCGGTTGACACGTCTTGATCAATTGAACCCGGCGTTCGTTCAATGTGTTGTGGCCGATAAACCCTTTTTCACGTTTTTTTGGCACCAATATATGCTTTACGACAAACCCGAAAGCCATCTTTATAACTACCAATTACGGAATAGTATTTGGCAACTCTTACGTAAGTCATTACACATCTCGAGTATATGCATTAATCTCAAGTATAAAGATATAGCATACACATTTTATATGAAACCAACTAATGACAAGTAAGATTACATCGCTCTCTTAATGTCTCAAGATGGGTCGACCTAACTCCATATTCTCTAACATGTATTCATATTATTGGTTTAATATCTCCGTATTTATGACCCATGAAACATGATCATCAACTAGTAGTCTATTCATATATATCCTCGTATATTTATTAATTAGGAATCACTTTTAGAATAATTATTACATAGTCATATATAGAGTTTTACAAACAAATCATACACTTGCTAATAAATAATAATGATATTATTCGAGAAACAAGATAATGAATCATAAATATAAAGAAATATAATCATTTCTATGATTGTCTTTAGGGCATATCTCCAACAGGATGAAAGATAACAAAGCCTCACTGGTGCTGCAGCTGAACGATTTGGTCGATCTGGAGAAATCTACAGACATGTACTTGGACCAAATAGACAGTTTCGTTCGATGTATGCTGATAATCATCCAAGGACATGGTGCGCTGCAATCTTTCTGCTACTTTATTTGGATCATGTTTGTGCAAAGCAATGGGTTTTCAATATTCATTTTTCCTGACCATAGCCCCCCCCCGTTGGCACTTTGGTAACAACAAATTCTGCTCACCCGGCCAGCGAGTTACGGTCTGAGATCTCATTCTTAGTTGAGCTGCCGGTGAGTCATCGTTCCCTTTTGCGTCTTCGTCCTCTTCGAATCCTACTGCTGTCGCTACCTCCTCTTCCTATCTACTGTTACCGCCTCTACGTCATGTACACAGATCGACGTTGAGATGTCCAAGCAAGCTTGAGATTTTTTTTTTTGTTTCTTTTCCTTGCTGACTCAGCACTGGAGAGAAGAACGTGCCTGGACAAGTAGATGCGACATCGGCATATACATCGAGGGTGCAAGTTAGACAATTTTGTAGTTAAAAGGTGAAAATTGGACTTTCACGATAGTTAAAAGGGTGTATCATGGACTTGTTCCAATAGTATAGGTGTGTATATTGCTTCTTAATTTTGAAGTTGTCGTTTCGGACCTAAATGTTACATTGTTGTGACGAACCAATCTGTGCTTTAGCAGGAATCAGGAATTCTAGTGCAATGGTCATACTCTGGATGGGCATATCCTTAGATAAAAATTGCAGTTTCCGGTTCTCAAAAAAAATAAGAGAAAGAATTGCAGTTGCCTTCCATGCATCATCGTCCAGATTAATTGGTTTTCTTGGTTCACGATGGTGATCTTTAGCTGCTGTTAGCTTGATTATATTAGACTTAAATGGTGGAATTTCTATAACCAACATACTTCAAACGACTTAATGTCTATTGAACAAATATTAGCATTTTTAAACTGGTAGGTGCCTTCAGTGTTCTCCTGCGTTAGAACAGACAGGTAGGACGGGTTCCGTGCCAAGTGAAGTACTTTCAGAGAACGCGAATTGCATGGATGCATCCTGAGAGCTCCGTCCTGGAAATGCCAATGAGAGTTCACTCAATTTCTGTGCGGTGCGGACAGCATGCACATTGAATATCCCTAATTAAACACAAGAAGGAAGATAAACACCGAATGAAGTAAAATATCAACGATGTGAATAATCACTGTAAGCACCAAACCTCTGTTTCGGTATTACCTGCTTGCACAAATTGACTTCCCGGTGTATCCCAAACCCATGTGATTTGAGCTAGTTGAAGCATGGTCTCACTAGCCCTTCTTCCTCGACGCATGGCAACATCCTGGTCCTCACTTGTCACCTGGATGTATGGCGATTACTGCATTTCTTGAATAGTTTGTCTAGCAAGTCCTGTTTGTGATAAATATAGTGCTTCTTGAGTAACCTCCACACCCACCCTGACAACCATCACCACTCTCCATGACTAGCTCGCCATTTATAACCAATAGATTAAGACTCACCCACTATATGGGCCTTTATTTATTCATAAATTCGTGACTAGACATCGAAAATAGGCTTGCTAAATCTAGGCCTATAATGCGTCTGGAAATAGCCCATCTCTATTCCGAACGATCAGGTTTTCAACCAATTCAGTCAAAGATAGTCAAACTTAGCTTCACACTGGTCGTCTCTGACCAATGACATGGCCACTCCAACTAGCAAACTGGTCAGAGGCAAGTGGTTCTTCCCACATAGCTCTACGTGCGGACAATTATCTGACAGGACACGTAATTACTTAGAAGTTATTACAAGAAAAGGAGTCCTTCGGCAAGAAGACACCAGTTAGCGTTTCTCGGTTACAAGTCATCCATCCAGAACTTACTTGCCGCCCCTTCATCAAGTATAAATAGGAGGACGATCAAATAATCAAGGATCATCTGACATCAGACATTCGCAATCTTGCACTCTTTGTAATAGCGTAGATCATCTTGTAATCTAATTTTCCTGTCATAGCCTCTTCGCCAATAAAGAAGCACTCCCGTTATTTTCATCATGCCGTGACCACAAAGAGGACAAAGGAGGCAAAGAAGCCGGGACAATGAAAGCGACAGGAGTGCGGATCGTGGAGGGGTGGACATGCCTATTTATAAGCCGAGCACGGCTTCAGGATGCGAGGAGTCGCGCCCCCACGAACCGACGGTTCGCAAAAAGATCATAATGGCGTGGGGCGACAAGACCTGAAGAGTTACGGCGGTCGCAGAGAGAATCTGTACGGTTGCATGTACAGGCGTAGGAGCCGTCCAGAATTGTGCCCAGGTCAAAGAATATCTTCAAAATCTTCTAGGGCGCGCTCCGGGGCTGATCTGGGGGGCTACTGTCGGTGTATTCTACACCAGGGTACTCTCTCCACCGCTGTTAGGTGGGACCACGTGTGCAAGATACAAAAAGAAGAATGTCCTGTGCAAAGGACTCAACACGCTAAAAGAGAGGCTTGGCGGCGACCAAAACACATGGCCGCCTGGCGGGTAGTTGGATGACCAGGTCTTAGCCCCGGGTGACCAGATCATGACCACTGAAGACCAGGACACGTGGCCGCCCGACGAGCAAGCGAGCCCATCGTCAGCCACCCGCGCAGACAGGGTTGGGAGGCTTCCGCCCGAAGCATTCGCTAAGATCACAACGTATCATAGTCATTAAATGCGCATGGGAGCCATTAAATGCGCGGGGAGCTGTTACAGTGCGCCTGAAGGCCATTTAATAGGTGTGGCTCCCTGATGCCATGATGACATGTCCCTCCGATTGAGCCAGCTTCACCAACTCCAGTTCCATCTACACCGCCTAGGGCGAGATGGGGAGACGCGTGTACCAGCGTTCAATCGCAATGCGTCGAACCCTCCCCAAGCGATCAAGACAAAGCGATATCAAGCAACAGCGTAGACAAAGAGGCTCTAAAGGACAGTAGCGACTGGACTAGACGCATTCAATGTAATTAATGTAAAACCACTCCCTCTGCTTGCCCTAGTTAGTTCCGGGAGTATATAAGAGAGCTAGTGTGCATGAGGCAAAGAAGGTCGGTCGATCAGTTGACAATAGAGAGGAAAACCCTAGCTTGAACGATCGAAAGATCGGGCGAACTAAGAACAAGCAGAATACTAGAGCAACACGAGTTTGAGCAGGACGTAGGGCTGTTACCCACATTGGGAGCCCGAACCTAGGTAAATCCCTGTGTGTTCCCTGTGTGTTCTTGAGCTTCCTGTCCTGCTCATCATGTGAAGAGAGTAGAGAAGAGAGCTGAGAGTGACGCAGCTGCGAAGACCCCCCTACTAAAGCTCGATTATACACTCGAACCAATACTGTCTAGCACAACCACGCCGACAGGAATACAGGTCATTATTGAACCACCTAACAGTTTTCAAAGAAATCGTCTCAGATCTCGAGTCTATGCATGTAAAATATGATGATGAAGATTTGGGTTTTATTCTTTTATGCTCGTTGACTAGTTCATACTCTATGTTCAGAGATACAATACTATATAGAACTCTTACACTTAATGAAGTGTATGAAGCACTACATGCGAAAGAAAAGATGAAGCTAATAGTTCTGAACGAAAGTTCAAGTTCTCATGCAAAACCTAATTGTCCGTGGTAGACAACAGGAGAGGAGTTTCAAACGGCGAATCAAAAGACAAAAGCCCGAGTAGAAATTACACCAAGTGGATCCGGGTTGACGGGTGATAATACACCATGCAAGATTGTAAACATTGGTTCTATCCAGATCAATATGTTTGATGGTATTGTCAGTATTTTGTCGAATGTTCGACACATTCTAAATTTAAAGAGAAGTCTTATCTCTTTAAGTACTCTTAATGCTAAAGGGTATAAATATTCAGGTGGAGGTAGAGTTCTGAAGGTCTCCAAAGGCTCTCTTATTGTGATGAAGGGTGATATGAAGGCTGCCAACCTATATCATCTGTGAAACACTATAATTATAGGTAATACGGCTATTGCCTCAAATAAATTATCTAATTCTGATGCTACTAATCTTTGGTATATGCATCTGGGGTATATGAGTGAAATTGGCATGATGGAGTTATGCAAAAGAGTACTTCTTGATGGTCAAAGTATTGACACGTTGAAATTTTGTGAACACTTTGTCTTCGGCAAGCAAAAAAAAGGTAACATTCAACACTGTAACTCACTCTACAAAAGGTATATTGGATTATGTTCACTCTGATTTGTGAGAAGAATCCTACATTCTATTGATTGGAGGTGCTCTACATGTTGACCATCATTGATAATTACTCAATAAGAGTTTGACCATATTTAATAAAGCACAAATCAGATACATTCCAAACATTCAAGAGTGGAAGATTATGATTGAAAAACAAATTTGCAAGCATGTAAAGAAGCTGTGTACTGATAATGGCTTGGAGTTCTGTTCTGGACAATTTGAAGCTTTATATAGATCAGAGAGTACTGTGAGATATTACACTGTCCATAGTACTCCTCTAAAAAATGGTGTGGCCAAATGCATAAACAGAACCATCATGAAAAAGGTACGTTGCATATTATCTTACTCTGGCTTGTCTAGGAACTATTGGGCTAAAGCCGCATCCACTGCTTGTTATGTGATCAATTGGTCACAAAACCTGGCAATTAATAAGAAGATTCCAATTGAGGTATGGTCTGGTTCTCCAGTAGATTATTTAAATTTGAGAATATTTGGCTATCCTTCTTATGCTTATGTTAATAATGGTAAATTGAAGTCTAGAGCCGTTAAGTGCATTTTTCTTGGTTATAAGTTTCGTGTGAAAGGCTATAAATTGTAGAATCCTGAAACTAGAAATGTGATTATTAGTAGAAATGTTACCTTTGATTAATCTGATATGTTGCATCGTAAACTATCTATTAATGTTCCCGTTGAGGAACAGCAGAACTCAAGTGTACAGGCGGAGCATATTATTGATTTAGGATCTACACCAAAAATAAAAAAGGAAAACATATCGGATGTTCCTATTATTACACAACTAACAAAACGTTCCATTACAACTGACAAGCCTAAGAAGAATATTCAAGCAACTAAGAGGTTCATTGAAGAAGCCAATATTGTGGCTTATTGTTTAAATGTGACAGAAGAAATTAGAGATATTGTAGAACCTTCAATTTATTCAGAGACTATCTCTTCTGATGATTCAGAAGATAGATGACTGCCATATATGATGAAATGCAGTCTCTTGAGAAGAACGACACTTGGGAAGTAATCGAATTGCCAATTGAGAAGAAGGCTATTTGATGCAAATGGATCTATAAAAAGAAGGAATGTGTATTACCAACCGAAGTTGTTAGATACAAAGCAAGACTCATTGCTAAAAGATACAACCAAATTTCAGATATTGATTTCACATATATCTTTTTTACAATTGTGAAGTATAGTTCTATTCGTATTTTACTCAGCATCGTGGCTATGCATAATTATGAGCTTGAGAAGTTGGACGTGAAAACTGTGTTCTTATATGGGGAACTAGAAAAAGATATTTATATAGAGCAACCGAAAGGTTTCATTGTTTCAGGAAAGGAGAATTTTGCTTGCAAATTAAAAAAATCTCTTTATGGTTTAAAGCAATCACCTAGACAATGATATAAGAGATTTGACTCCTTTATGATCTCTCAGAATTTCAAAAGATCAGATTATGATAAATGTGTCTATTTGAAGACTGTTAATAGTTCAACTATTTATTTGCTTCTATATATTGATGATATGTTGATTGCTACAAAAGATAAGGCAAAAATATCAAAATTGAAAGTATAATTAAGTAGTGAATTTGAGATGAAGGATCATGGTGTAGCAAAGAAGATTCTTAATATGAAAATTATTAGAGATAGACGATTTGAAAAATTATACCTAAGTCAGAAAGAGTATATTGATAAAGTTCTTCGTCGTTTTAATATGCATAAAGCCAAACCGGTGAGTACTCCATTAGCTACACATTGTAGACTATCTTTAGCGTCATGCCTAGAATCAGATTATGAAGTTGAGTACGTCTAAAGTTTCATATGCCAGTACAGTTGGTTCACTTTAGTATGCTATGGTATGTTCTCGCCTTGACTTATCTCAATCATTGAGTGCTATTAGTAAATACATAGCTAATCCTGACAAAGAGTATTAGAAAGCGCCACAATGGATTTTTAGATATTTGCGGGGCACGCCTATTGCTTGTTTACAATTTGGAAAAACTAAGATAGACTTATGGGCTACGTAGATTCAGATTTTGCCGGAGATTTGGATTAGAGAAGATCTCTCACTAGTTATATTATTCACTGCTGGAGAATGTGCCGTTAGATGGAAAGTAAGTCTGCAAGCTACCATTGCCTCGTTTACTACAGAAGCTGAGTATATAGCTATTTCTGAAGCTTACAAAGATGCCGCTTGGCTGATAGGTTTATTTATTGAACATTGTGAAAGTATATTTTGCACAACAATATTCTATGACAGTCAGAGTGCCATTTACCTTACAAAGGATTAGATGTTTCATAAAAAAACAAAGCATATTGATGTCAGATATCATTATATTAGAAGTGTCATTGATCAAGGTAACATTAAAGTCAGTAAGATAAGTACATATGATAATCCAGCAGATATATTGATAAAGTTAGTTACAACCGCTGAATATGAGCTTTACTCAGACTTAGTTCGTATCGAACTTATGGCGCACAAGGTGTTCATAATAATTTGTTTCAAGGAGAATTGCATTATATTTTAGCTACAAAAGGAATTCGTCTCATAGTGGAGATTGTTGAGTTGGAGTATAACTCTATTTCTAATCTGATTTGTACCATTATAAATATGACCCTATAACTTAGGGCAAAAAAAACACCTTATTGTAAAATCTTCTTATATAGTGATTGTTTTTGTGTATCTGTGGGTTTTTTTTTAAAGGGTTTTTCAAGTAAAAATCCTTGTCTTCTGTTTTCTATTTTTTGCATATTATTTGCAATAGTGAGTGACAGTGGGCATTCCGGCCCGTGGAGGGCTCTGATGTGTTAAAGAGTGTATACTCGGAGTTAAACAACACAGGCAAGTAACTTTGATGGTAATAATGTAATGTCACGTTCCGTATGCGTTCTGCTCCTGCGCTAGCATGAACAACTTCACCTGTGAGTAGGCGTGCAGGCTCAAGCATAGCTTGGGCTCGTGCCGAGTTTGAGTTAAGATCCGAGCTCGAGTAAACTCGATAAAAGTTAATATATAGTAATATTTAACAAATATTTTAAAATTTATCAGACTCGCGAGCTATTCGAGTTCGGCTCGATGAAGCTCGCGAGCTTAGGATTAAACTCAAGTTCAACTTATTTGGAGCTCGAAGCGAGCACAAACTTTTTTCACAACCCTCCCTACCTGTGAGAACGGCGCCACCTAGGGCGTGTTTGGTTGGTGGGATAAGGTTGAATAGGATAGGATGGTCCTGTACCATTTGGTTCTATTATTTTGGATGAATGAAATGGTTCAGCATCTATGGAGAATATTTCTCAAATTTGTATTACACTGTTTATGACGGAATGGTTCTATTCAAGCAACCAAATACATAGATGACATTTTTCTTGAACCATCTCATACATATACTACTTGGTACAAGCAACCAAATACACCCTTAGTTGGAGAATTCTTTCAGCAGTGCAAGGCAAGTTGACGAAGCTGACTCAGTTCCCCTACCACGTACCAACGTCCAAATTCCACGCCCTTCAAGGTAGATAGCAGAGTATGATGTAAAAGAATAGTAGTGTTTCTATGCACCGTATTTTTAATTTAATTTGCATAAATCTTAAAACAGTTAAAAGGGCAAGTATTCGTTATCTATCCTTTATTTATACTTTAATATTTATATAACATTTAAATAGCGATGCATAGAACCACTTTTTAAAAAAAAAATTGGCAACGCGAATGAGCATAGGAAGGCCTAGAGGCCAATACGCTTTACCAGCAAATATTTTCATGCATGTACTGACAAAAAAAAAATCGATAGTAATGATGGTTACCTCATCGTCGCCAGATTATTCGATTTGTGCAACACTTCCCGGCATCTCCCAAACCCATAGCTAGATTCGATCGAGTTACCTTGAAGCATGCTAGCGCGCCCTAGTGTTTGTGGCAAGTAATGTGCTTCCTGAGTTCCTTGGATGTATGTCTGATCTCACCTTGAACGCATGTAAATTCAATTTTCTTTTTCAGAACACTGCAACTAAAGGTACCACATAATATGATAAATAGGGGCGTATGATACTTAGGGTGCGTTTGGTTAGGTGTACAAGGATGAATGGGATAGGATGGTACAAGATGGATGGAATGATCCTGGATGAGATGGTACAGGAAGGTGTTTGGTTACCTAAATGGAATGATACAATATTTTGTTTGGTTGCTTAGATGGAATGATACAGGATGGTACGAGATGATATTTGGTTGAAGGGATATGATTGGATTAAGGGATGAGGTTGGCTTGAGGGATAGTGAGAGTGAATGATCCTGTCCTGAACTGATTGGTTCAACCAAATTTCCCGTACGGGATGGTACAGCATCTTTTTGGAATATTCCAAGAATCTGTACCATCTCATGCTGTACCAAATGGTTCCGTTCAGCCAACCATACGCAGAGACAGAATTAAATCCTGTACAGGATGGTTCGGTTCACCCTCGTACACCTAACCAAACGCACTCTTAGTTTCTTATAGACCAACACTAACCACCACCAATACTAACACAGCCAAGGGGCGGATCTAGGGGGTGCGCACCCGAAAATTTGAGAATAGTTACAAATTCACCTTTTTAATAGGCCAAATTTGTTGATTGTCTTGGTTTCAATTTTGATAGTTTGGGGATTTTTAAGATCTTAGAACTATCTATGTTGTATTTTTAGTAAATTTTAAATATGTGTGTTGAATTTATGATGTTATAAAATTATTATACAAGATTATAAAGTTGTATGTATGAACTGTGCACCCCCATCGATTTTTTTTTAGTTCCGCCGTTGAACACAGCCACATGGTTCTAGTTGGTTAAATGGTGTCCCATGCGTTACTATTAATTGGTTCTATTTGTTTCGGTACACAGAGATATATATATATTTACATGTTAAATAGCAATCAAGTAGAATATGCAATGTGAGCTACTGAAAATTATAGTTTAATTCCTGGTTTTTTGGCTCCTTTTGTTTGTACTAGTGATTGAAGTTTAGAAAGTTTGACCCCAGCAGAGGGAGTACTGGATAAATTGGTCCCCGAAAACCGTAAACAAAATATAAAACATCGATATAACATGAGGTAGAAGGAGCAAGTTCCATGATGTTGGCGAACAAGCAGCTCAGACACATCAACAGGCGATGGCCTCTTTTTTCGATGGACAAGGGAAAAAAAAGAGAGAGAGAAACTTTATAGCGAATAACACAGGTAATAAGTAGTGGTAGTATAAATCAAATCTAACCATCTATTCCTTAAGGGTATTTTAGACTTTTTCTACCATTTATCCGGAGTATTTTAGATTTTTCCTAATTCTTTTACAGTTTTGGATTCATCGAATACCTGATGATCTTCAGAGACTTCTTATCTATTCATCTGTCATTCATCAGGATCACAGAACATGTTTTACCGTATAGGACAAATAGTATGACAGAATTTTTTACCCTTTTATCCCTCTCTGAATTTTACTACAAATACTACAGGTGGCAGTATAACTAGATCTAAATTGATTTCAACCATTAGATTCAAAAGAATGGATGACTTATATTGATTTTAATCCACACTAAAAAAAAAAAAAGCTAAAAAACCCACCTCCCATTTTTCAGTATAGAAGTCACACAGTTTGCATATAACCCGAAGAACATTGCGGAGGATAGGAAAAAAAAAAGTCGAACAGCAAAAAACAAAGTAGCACGTCTCATTCGGATCCTCAGAAGTTTTCAAGAAGACCAAACCCCAGATACGTCAGCGGCAGGATACGCGTTCCAGTCGCAGTGGTTAACACATGAAGCAAAGATTGTAAGAAGCAGATCCCTGTGCTCCAGATAGTCCTAGCCGGATGCTGGTCCCTTTAACAGAGTTGAATCATAACAATTAAGCAGCAGCACTTGATAGCACCTTGACTACCAGCAAGGTCGCCTCTCCATTTTGATGCTTGCGCAACACAGCAGCACAGCTAGTCAGCAGGAGATGGCTAAAAGTACAAGGGCAAGTTGCAAATTACTGGCTAGATTATGTGCTAATTTACACGCAACAAATCTACGTATACAAAGGAAGGCTTACCACAGTGAGGTGAATCGTGAATACTGGCCCTGTGGCGCAGAAGTCATGCCGAGTAAATTAGCATAATCTATGTGTTGACATGCATGTTGTTCCCTGTCTCTACGTCTAGAATCTTTCTCTGGGAGAGTTCAGCATTTTCATCCAGGCAAGATGTTCCCAAGTGAAAGAAAACTAATATTATTACTAATATAATCCTCGATTTAATCCTCGCCAGATTAAACCTTCATTGCCAAATGACATCATGGTGCCTCCCTGTCCTGTACTCAAGCTAGAGCTTCAATCGAGAATTGGCAGTAAAGGCTCAGAAGTCAGAACTATAGACTGCCCTTTGTGTGATACACACGCATGCAGCCAGTTAGCTAGAGAGAAGTATGGTTTATGTGATGGGCTCTTGTGTGTGTATTATATATATGAAAAATATTTTTTACTCCCGGGTGTAGTTACTCACACCTCTGAAATACTACCTAAACGAACTTGAGATACTCCTTTATCACTTTGGGTACACTTATATACTAATTATAAGATATTCCAATGTGAACCACATGAAAAAATTGCAAGGGGTATATAGTTTTTAGTGTATTTTACAAATACCTTTATATATGGACATAAAAAGAAGTATATCCAAAAAAATATACATACCACCTCTGAAAAAATATAAATACTAGCTAGCTAGTCTTATATGCTCGTATACTACACGTACATATCCTCCGTTGCGCGAGATACTCTCTACGTTGTGAGATACAACGTAGGGAGTAATTACTTTCGGGAGTAGAAAAGAGGCTTCCTATATATATATATATATATATATCACCCAATAACTGAAATATCTTTCACCTGCTTTTCAACCCTACCATTAATGTTAGACCCAATGACACGGTAGTAGTGCATGTCTGTAGGTGCCCGTGCATGTATTATTAGCTCATTATTATTGCTTGTTGGTTCTGATTCATGAGTGAAAAGGACCGTCCATCTGAGTACTTCGCAAATGAAGAATTAAGGTAAGATGATGGATTTCGAGAATTAGTGGTTATAGTCATTCCAAAGTAAATCTCATCAACTCCTTAAATAAATCATTCGACAAAGATCAAACATCATTTTCCTTTTATTAACAAAATGTCATACACATATTCATACATCATCGGCCATACAAATGCCAAATACAACAAATGGGGTGTCCTACAACTGTATGCAACACAATATACTCGAGTATCAAATTACATCCAAAAAGGAAAATTACAAGAATATTCTAATGATTAATCAACTAAGTCCCTTGTGACCTTTAGCTACAATCCCCTGCAAAAGGTTAGTCATCCATATAATCGTGCACAAACAAAAAGCAATGGAAGCAAAAACTTAAAAAGGTTTAGTGTGTGTGCTGTCAGACCCAATCGCGAATAGGAAGCGCTCATCGAGATACCTGACCATCTGAGGGCAATTGGCACCTCTCACCAATTAGGTTTAATCATCTAGCTTATACAAATTTTGTAGAACTGTGGGTGACCTAGCCAACAATAAATAGTCAAAAATATCATGCACAGTCAAGAGAAAAGTGCCAGCTCGGTCAAAAAGGGGAGAAGAAGCTGGAACCAGCCTCCCTCAGCACATTCATTCCCCCTCACATACACTACCAAGAACACGGCCAGAGCAAGGTCCAAGGGCAAGCACGAAGAGCCACAGCCAAGAGCACCCCTAGCCTAGATTCAATTCCTTCACACATACCATACCAAAGCAAAGCTAGGAGCCAAGCCACTACCACAAAGCCAAACCGAGAGCAAGGCCAAGAAGAGGAAGTCTGGAGCACAGCAAGGAGCACCACTAGGAAGCAAGAAGGCAAGCAAGCAAACCAACAGGAGGCCAGAAGCTAGGAGGGAGCCAGAAGTCCAAGAAGAGGAGCAAGGCTTGGCCAAGACCAAGAGCAAGTCCAAGAAGAGGAGCAAGGCTCGGCCAAGACCAAGAGCAAGGAGCTCAAGCACATGGCCACCACAACAGCATCCTCACCATCCAGCCTCACCATCCCCCACAACATTTTCAACTTGAAATCTCCCTAGTAAGCAACCATCCTTTAGCCTCAAACCCAACCATAGAATGATCTCAGTAGAAGAAACATAGACAATAGTGACCGTAGAAGTGCTAGTGGTCACAGCGGGTATAACAGCCTAGGGGGTGGTGTCGTGCATTCCTGATAACCCCTTCATAATCCTTGGCTTACGGGAGATAATGGGTATCGTCGCGACACCGCCAAACCCTAGCATGTCCACCCCATAATCATCATTAACCAATGTAAGGCAAATCACAATGAAACGACTGCAAATCATGCTCACAATCAAATATTCTATTAGAAGAAATTAGGGGATTAAAGAGGGGGAGGAAAATTGATATCACAGTAAGGGAGCCATAGAGGAGGCATGGTAGGGAAACCATGAGGAGGAGCACGGCCTAGGAGGTCAAGGAGGAGGTGATCCACGGTGGGGGCCTAGGCCATGCGGATGAGCCAACGTGGGCAGGTACCAGTAGAGGCACAGGTGAGGGAGGCCAAAGGCCGAGCCCTGAGTAGCACGGGGCCAGTGGCCGAGCCTAGGGTGACGCTGGGCCAATGGCCGAGTCCCAGGACGGCGTGGGGCCAGGGAAGCACCGACAAAGGGGGAATCGGGTGTCGCTAGGGAGTGCTACAGAGGAGGCGTAGAGGGCCTAGATGGGGAAACAACCCAGCCAGGTAGGTAGGCGGCCCAATCACAGGACCGGTGGGGACGGGAGGGAGGAGATCGGATGGAGGAGGAGAGGAAGAAGAAATGGTGGAGAAAAAGGAGGGGGATAAGGTAGTCGATGGGGAAGAAAAGAAATGGGGGAAAGAAGAGAAGACCATAGAAGGTTTGGCTGAATGAAGAGAAGGGGAGGAGAAAAGAAAAGGAGAAAAGTAAAAGGAAAGGGAAGAGGAAAAGAAAGAAAAATAAGAGAAAAGGAGAAATAATAATATGATTCTAGTAGTAGTAGTAGTAATGAGGAATTAACATCCAAATAAGAATTAGT
The DNA here is from genome assembly GCA_036346375.1 of Guadua angustifolia. Classification (NCBI taxonomy): domain Eukaryota; kingdom Viridiplantae; phylum Streptophyta; class Magnoliopsida; order Poales; family Poaceae; genus Guadua; species Guadua angustifolia. Next base: position 18,782,915 of record CM070519.1, read on the forward strand.
AAAGTGCGTGAATAAATAAGAATAGATAAGGAAGTAATGAAGTAATTAATTCTAGCAACTGTTGTAATTCTCAAAATAGGAAATTAATGCATCTTTTGGAAAGAAATCATGATTCAAAATCTTAATAAATCGAGGAGATTAAAATGCATCAAAATAAAAATATGACAAGCTAAAATATCATAAATTTAAAATGTGCTAGATCAAGATGCGGCAAATTAATCTATCCTAAATCAAGATGCGGCAAATTAATCTATCCTAAATTAAAATAAGCAACCTCCTTGTATTAATTTAAATGAAATCAAAGAAAGGGTTGGATGCCATAAGACGTGAAAAATCTATTAACCACCTAAAATATGGCATTTTTGTAATTTCAGGAATTGATATAAAGCCAGTAGGAGATCGTCTGCTGTAACTGTGTGAGGATGCTTATTGTCACCTTAATCCAAGCAACCCTTGATCATGTTTCGAATCAAGGTTTTATGAAAATTAAATGTTGGTTTTACTATGGTCATTACTTGCATGTCAAAAATCTATGTTGAAATCAAAAAAGAGAAATTGAGGATTTAAATAAATGATGGAAGGAATGGCAAGACCAGCTGAAGGAGTAGTTGGCTTGCATATATATTATTATGGTGGGTAGAGGATGCCCAGGGTTGTGGATATTTGTGTCGCTAGTGGGGCTCTCTATATATGTTAGAATATAATGTTGAACAAACTACAATCGGGTAATGAGCCGTATAATTTAGTATCAACCATAGTGTGTGAAAATGACCAGAAAATATTATCCTATGAAGGTGTGTGATCTCCACAACGGGTATGTAATAGATAACTAGGGTGGTAATACTAGTATGGACCTGGTAAGGCATATTGGTAAGACCAACTAGTAAGATAGGTAAGGCCCGTTGAGGCAAAACCGGTAAGACCAAGGGAAACTAGTAAGATCTGTAAGACCATAAGGCAAAACAGGTAAAGCCATGGGAACTTGTACGAACGGTAAGGTTATAAGGCAAAACCGTTACGACCAAGGGCGCTATATTTAAACGCTATGAGATAAGTATCAGGGCTGTTGTGGTAGCCTGGTACAACTGTTAGCTGCGAGTCGGTAGGATAGCCTAGGGGAGGTGTCCACAGCTCGAGTTACCAGGTTTGGAGATCAGATACTCGAGTAGTGATAAATATTCTAAGTTATCAACTGTGGTTGATTTCACTATAGGTAAAGTGGTATAAACCTGCGTATGGTCAAATTATGAATTCATACTTGTCTCTTAGATTGGAGGCTATGAAAGCTAAGTCTGCCTCATATATGGTGCTAGTAGCATTTTTGGATAATTAAAAACAACCCCACAACTTTCCTAATAAAACTCTAATTTCTGAAAAAGGATTTGAGGAAGGTATGTGTGAGATGGACGTGGAAGAAAAACTCACATTATGTATTTTTCTATTAATACTTGTTGAGTATTTTTGTACTCACTTTTGCTAAATTCCCCTTTGCTAGAAGATCGCTTTGGAGGTCATGCGTCTGGTTGAGACATGGAACCCAATGGATTCACTTATAAGGTATGGGGTGAGGAGCAGCCACAAGATCAAAACTACCAGGATGAGGGCTATCAGGAGGAATAGTTCGTTAGGTAGACCGTACTTTGGCTTTATTAGGTTTCAGGATTAATTAGCACCTATGTATTACATTTTGTTGTACTTGGACCTTATATATAATTAATGTACTGAACATGTAGCCTACATGACAATAGAATGTAATAAAGTTTCTATTTCAGTCTCTAATTATTGTTTTTGTTGTAACACTCTAAACACGGTGTATTAACTGATAAAACATCGGGTGCACTCGATGTTTTGATTGGTTAGTACACTGAGATCAGTATAATTATCTCAGAGTAATGGCATGGTTACTATCGTTACCTAGACTAATTATGTAGGCCGCCACAATGAGTTGGAGTAATTTACCCATGCTTGATAGTTTTGGTGAGTGAAAAATCACACAAGCTCATGTAGTTGCCGTACTTTCCGAGCTAGCCTGTAATGAAGGCCTCTCATTGCAGCATCCCTACAGGTTACAATTATCATGTGAATGTGAATAAGATCTGACCAGTAGCATATGTCGATGTTGGAGAAGGAATTCAAATTCTGTAAAACACTGCAACAGTATGTGCTATTCATTTGTAAATGGAAAAATCATGTGTTATTTTTTCCATCATGTATTCTGAATTGTGTAGGATCGAAATATACTAATGTAGCAATCAGAGGGGGGTGAATGATTGCGCGGAAGCTAAAATCAAATTTTTGAACTTTTCAAACACCCCAATTGAAAGTCAATTTGCTTGGAAATCAGTTTATACAATTGGGAAACCAATAGACTAGTCTCTGGCGACCCAGAGATCACTTGGCGACACTTTGGCCATTACTTGGCGACCAAGAGAACAATCCAAGCGATCAAGAGAACACTTGGGTGACCAAGAGGATACTTGGGCGGCAGCTTTGGCGAAAGCGGCAGGTTAGGCGCGGTTGGGCGATCACGTTATCAACTGGGCGACCAGTTCAGAAAAACTGAAATTCCCGGAGATCCAACCGTTGGATTGATGTGAAATTTTAACTGTAGAAACTAGACTCAATTCCGCAACTAAAAAAAGAATTAGGTCAATCGGATCTACGGATCTAAAGTTATATCCTACGCAAGATGATCAATCCGGCGACCACGCGAAAGCGATCGGCGGCAGACATCAATCTGGGCGAGTAGTAATTCCTAAATATCTAACCGTTGGATTGATGTGAAATTTTAAATGTATAAACTATACTCAATTCCAAAGTAAACAAAAGAGGAATCAGGTCGATCGGATCTACGGATCTAAAGTTATGACTTTCGCAAGATTACTAAAATAATTAGCAATCTAACAGCTAAGCGACCAGGCTAGCAATCTGGATGACCGCAAATTACCAAAGATCTAACCATTGGATTGATGTGAAATTGTAACTGTAGAAACTAGATTCTATTATGAATCAAAACCAATAAGAATCAATCCGATCGGATCTACGGATCAAAAGATATTACCTTCGCAAGATGATACCTTTGCAAAGAACAGCACTCCGTGATGAACTTCGTGACTGCTGTGATGAACAAAACTTCAAGCGATCGATCAACTATGTCGGAGCCAAGAGCAAGACAAAAATCACCAGCCACTGAAGATGCAAGAAGGATCTTTATTTCTGATCTGGTTACAGTACTCAAACAAAAGAGTACAACCCTAAAATCTTGCTCTAGATTAAACAGGGGACACCTCCCCCTATTTATACAGAGCAATCCTAACGAGATAGGATACAACTCCACTTCCAACATGGAAAGAGTCTGTATACATCTCAACTTGGCCCAACGTGACCACAAACAACTCTTGCACGTATGTACAGCCCACCTGCTGTAATTACGTGACTAACCAGCCTCCATGTGCATGTTCTCTAGCCCAAACGTCCCGCATGACATCCTCGACCACCAAGACCTCGATTCCTCCCTGAACCTAGTCCTGAACCTCAGTTCCTCCATGAACCTAGTTCTGGTCCCGTTATCGACCACGTTCGCCCTCGAGCAACACCTGCGCATGAATAAACAAACACATCCGAGCACAAGTCCACGACTTGACTCAACATCAATCCATGCAACCACTCACACGAGTGCATTACACCAAGCAAAACCATTATGCTATCACTAAGATAAACAAACGATCATTTGAGCACAAGTCCATGACTTGCCTCAAAAACAGTCCATGCAACCACTTACATGAGTGCATTGCATCAAACAAACTTCATCATGCTATCACCAGCATAATAAGCATATCACTATAGCACATGCACAAGCACCACACATGCCATAACCAAAACCACTTAGCAATGCCACTTTCACCAATCAGCCAATTTTTCATCACATGATCTCACAATCTCCCCCTTGATGAGAACATTGGCAACACCATTTGGAAACGAATATTGGCATTCACCTCACAATGGCAACACCATTTTTAAAAGAAGTAAAGTGACCAAAAGACAGAAAGAGAAATCTCCCCCTACAAAGAAGAACAAAAATCTCCCCCTATCAAAAAGAAAGACTCCCCCTAACAGAAAGAAGAAATGAGTGTGTGAATGTGCAATGTGTGACCAAAAATCTCTCCCTTTGACTCCAAAATTTCTCCAAACTTCTCCCCCTTTGACAATGGATTCATCAAGAATGCAAAAAGAGAGCAACAGAGAAACTTCTCCCCCTTTATGTTGTTGTTTTCCTTTTTTTATATATGTACTGAGCATTATGAATCATGCACAAATGCACTTGCACCAAGCCATGCTATCAACAGTACTTGCACCCTCAAATCTACACATAAACAATGTAGAGTAAGCATAACTAGAAATCAAATACTATTAACGATTTTTTGCATGGCATGATCTCCCTTTCTCAACAATCTTAAAACCTGAAAATATTGAATTTTTGTGCACTTTATTTGTGCTTTGAAAAAAAAACCGATTCATTACTTTGATTGCAACAATAACAATTGCAAGGAATTACATGCACCATTAGCCTTACTTTTCAACAATGCCAAGCAATCACAAGCTTAAGGTTTCATAGTTTCGGTCATACACAACCTCTTCCAAGTTCATATCATAGTGCAATGATAAGCAGTCTCGTAAAGAAGAAGTGCGACAGTACATAACCTTGATCTTGCTTTTATCAACAATCACTTTTTGAGCTTTAGCACTTAACTTTCATATTTAGCACTTTTTCGAGTAAGATCAAGATAGCCAAGAAAGTTCAACAATGACAAGATTTTAATTCAAGTTGTCATTCCATTTAAAAAGTCATGACATAAACTACACCATATATGTATAAACAGGAAGTTGCAAAGACCTTGTAGCATAAACATGGCTTCAAATGACATATGTGTGTGAAATACAATGCTCAGTACTTTTACTGTTTTTTTAAAAAAAATTCATTTAAGAAACACACAAAATAACAAGCATATTATACAATATTACAAAAACTTCAAAGAACTCCCCCTCAAAACAACCATCTTAAAAACCTTCTACAAAATTTTCACCTGAAGGGAATTATTTTAAAAACAAAAGACTGAAAAAACAAACCTCCCAAAAATGCAACCGAAAAGAATTTTCACCAATAACCAATAACTCCCCCTCAAATGGATAACCAATGAGATCAATAGAGAGGAGATGATGATATACATGAGCTTGAGTTATCATGGTATGTTTAATTAAGCATAGACATGAATCATGATAAGTGAATTCAAAGCATGAAAGACATGATATAAGATATAACATCATTGAACATGCCAAAGGATACATATGAGCATATGAACAAGAAGTCTCATCTCATGTCACAATTAAATATCTGTAAATGTAAAAGACATGAGTGTAAAAAATAGCTCATAAAGTAGATGAAGAATTATTGCACATGCCTCTTGAAAATCATCTCAAGGGTGAGAACCATCCAAGTCTTGATCTCATCTTACAAAAGACCAAGATCCACTAAGCTTCTGTTCTCCAACCCATTCCTGAAAACCTACATAGCACAAGAAGATGTCGAGGTCTCGGTATTGGGGTTAGAAATAAAGCATTTAGGAATCCAGTACTGAGACACACGATGAGTAGGCACAACACGAGTATGCTTGTTCACAAAATCATATTTTCCCTTTCTCGTGTTTCTTGCAACAAAAGGTGTTTGCATCACCCTAGGCACAAAATGAGGAGTAAAATGTGCCTTCCTGAAATTAGATCTAGCCTTAGTCTTCTCTTTCTTTTGCTGTTTGGCTAGTCTAAAGCAAAAATCTACTAAGTGTCCATCTCTACCACAATGAGTACAAGTGTACTTAACATGATGTTTAGCTTTAGTAATGTATAACATTTGCATTCATCATAGTAGAAGATAACACACCATCGATTTGAAAATGCTTTCTTAGGCTCATTGACAATTTCAATTTTCCACTTTCAAGAGTCTTCACAACAGCTTGGAGCATGTGATTTATGATGAGCATAAGAATCAAAACCTAAACCTTTGTGATGAGTAATGACCCTTGACTGATCCGTAATCATGTTTAGGTTTTTCTTTCTCGTAGTGAACCGTTCTAAAGATTTTTCCAAGTAATCAACCTTTCGAGAAAGAGTTAAACAGTTATTACATGGAACGTCTACTTTTCCTTTCTGTTTGCAACAAGTTGAGCATGAGAGAACTTCATGAGTGAGCATAGCATCTGTCATTTGAGAAACCCTAGCATTTGCATCATGCAACTTCAATTCCAGTATAGCACATTTAGAACAATGAGTTGTATCATACAAATCAACAGTTGAACAACTAGCGTTTTTAACATGTTTCTCATTTTCTTTCTTTTCAGCGTTGATTTGTTCTAACAAAGAAACATGTTCTTTCCTAAGCATAGTAAGCTCACTGTAAATTAAGTCACATGATTTGCAAGCATCATCATCAGGAATCAAAGATTTAAGTCTAGCAATTTCAGCATTCAAAGATTCCACAAGAACATCATGTTTCATGTTTCTTAATCTTCTTGTTGCATTTGTCAAGCAATTTTCCAAGACGAACAACAGCAATAGTTAATTCATCGTAAGAAGGTTCTACCTCATTGCAATCGCTGTCATGATCATCCTCGGTGAAGCTTACATCACTCCTAGCCATGAGACACAACCCTGTCAATTCATGTTTGCTTGGAGTTGTTGTATCATCTTCACTGCTCTCCGAATCCACATCACTCAAATTGACTTGTTCAAGAGCGGAAAGGACCCAGTGGACAACTTTGCTGTTGATGAAACTCTTCTTCTTTCTATTTCTTGGAGAAAACTTCTTTTTCTCTTTTCTTTTGTCATTGTACTCCTCCCTTGATGCTTTACCTGCGAGTTTAGGACAATTTGAACGCATGTGGTTGAGATCACCACACTCATAGCACCTTGGAGGGCCACCACCAACTTTCTTTCTCATTCTCACATTCTGCAAGGCTTTATAAAAACGAGAAGAAAGTGATGCCAAGTCTTCTTCTGGAAATTCCTCAATCTGTTCATTAGTTAGTGAAGACAAGAAGGACAAGACAAAACTTGAAGAAGCATTATTTTGAGACATGCTAGATTGAGAGGTCAATGCAATTGATTTATAATCAGTCCTCCTAACAAGAACATCCAATTCATGAGTTTTTAGCTTAGAGAAAAGAACATCTACAATAAGGTCACTCATGACAGTTGATTCTCTAATGGATGTAACTTTCATCTCCCAAATAGACATGTCCAATGCACCAAGCAATTGTCTAGCATTAGTAGCCTCATCTAAGAAAACTCCAACAGCACGTAAGTTGCTAAGAATCATATTGAAACGTGCAAAGAAATCATCTAGGGACTCACCAGGCTTCATCTCAAATCGCATGTATTCTTTCTTATATATGTCTTGCCTAACCTCTTTAATAGTGTTAGATCCCTCATGATAATCACAAAGAGATTTCCATACCTCATATACAGACTTGAGATGAATCACACGATCAAAATCACTTCTTCCTAGTCCTTGGATGATCAAATTTCGTGCTCTATTGTTTGCTTCAACATGTACTTGATTTGTTGTATTGACTTGATCATTATCAGGCACTTGATATGGCTTGTACACCTTTTCCCAGATTGCAAAGCCCTGAGCTTGAATGTATGCCTCCATCCTCCCTTTCCAAAACTGAAAATCAACACCATCGAAAACACAAGGTTTTGTCGAATACCTATCCATTGCTACGGTTTCTAATCACCGGTTAAGAATAATTAGACAAACCTTGCTCTGATACCACTTGTAGGATCGAAATATACTAATGTAGCAATCAGAGGGGGTGAATGATTGCGCGGAAGCTAAAATCAAATTTTTGAACTTTTCAAACACCCCAATTGAAAGTCAATTTGCTTGGAAATCAGTTTATGCAGTTGGGAAACCAATAGACCAGTCTGGGCGACCGGTAGATCAATTGGGCGACCAGTTTGGGCACTTGGGCGACTAGTAGAACAGTCCGAGCGATCAGTAGAACACTTGGGCGACCAGTAGGATACTTGGGTGACCAGTTTGGCACTTGGGCGAGCAGGCGAGCAGGTTGGGCGACCACGTTATCAACCCAAGCACGATTGTAAAACCGAAATTCGGAGATCCAACCGTTGGATTGATGTGAAATTTTAACTGTAGAAACTAGACTCAATTTCACATCTAAAAAAAGGAATCAGGTCAATCGGATCTATGGATCTAAAGTTATGTCCTTCTCAAGATGATTGAATCCGGGCGACCATGCGAGCAGTCGGGCGAGCAGGACATCAATCTGGGTGAGTAGTAATTTCTAAAGATCTAACCATTGGATTGATGTGAAATTTTAACTATATAAACTAGACTCAATTATGAAGTGAACAAAAGAGGAATTAGGTCGATCGGATCTACGGATCTAAAGTTATGACTTTTGTAAGATTACTGAAACAATTAGCGATCTAACAGCTGAGCGACCAGGCTAGCAATCTGGACGACCACAAATTACCAAAGATCTAAACATTGGATTGATGTGAAATTTTAACTATAGAAACTAGATTCAATTATGAATCAAACCCAATAAGAATCAATCCGATCGGATCTACGGATCAAAAGATATTATGTTCGCAAGATGATACCTTTGCAAAGAACCGAACTCCGTGATGAACTTCGTGACTGCTGTGATGAACAAAACTTCAAGCGATCGATCAACTATGTCAGAGCCAAGAGCAAGATAAAAATCACCAGCCACTAAAGATGCAAGAAGGATCACTACAAAATGACCCCCTTTAGCAATACATATATGCGTTGTTAAAAATCCATATAAGCGTTGCTAGGGTCTATACCAACGCATAATTATGTGTTGCCTATGCTGCCATTGCTAGAGGCTATTGCAACGCTTATATATGCATTGGAAAACCCTACTAATAACCGTTGCTAAATTGCAACGGATATTTATGGGCTACAGCAACGCTTACATGTGTTTGTGCCGCCCATGGGCAGCTTACCTCTAAAGCTTGTTGCAACATTTAGATTCGAATTGTGGCAACGCTTATATGCGTTGCAAGAAATTAACCATTGGAAAAATAATAATAATTAATATTTATTTGGAGCCAAATAAATATGTACAGGATGCGCAATGCGCATTTGAAACTTTTCCAGATCATCCAAGGCACACACATAGGAAATAAGCACAAATCACCTATATTAAAACAAATATTCACATTATAGAGTAGCATCCACAAATTAATTCATCACATAATCTGTGTTCAAACATTTTTGCTATGATAGCAAGATATATACAAAGGAATCCTCTTAAATCAAAGTCATGACAGATCTTGATCCAAAGAAAATGAGAAGCAAAGCACTAATTTCAATGGAAACCCTCACATCCTCAATTAGTCATGCTTTGGTCCCAAACCGAAAACAAAATGGAAAGAAAATATTCAGGCAAGTCAATCGGAACTAACATTAATTATTTTCGAGGTACTATATTCAAACCGAGAGGAAGTGTAAAAGGAAATTGTATCATTTGCAAGGTAAAGATAGAGCATTTGGAGCTAGTGTTGTTTGGTGGAATAGCTCTAAGTGGTCGAATGACTGATGCCTCATCAATCTTCTAGTTGAGCAATGGAACAAGTAATAAATTGCTTCATGTTAAACGAATTCATAGTATCACCAAGAATCGCAGCTCCAAATGGCCAATGTTATCTAGCTATTATAAAAAGAAGCTCTTTATATGTATTTCAAAGTGTAAACCAAGTGGATATAATATTACTTGCAGTGTGGTATAACTGATAGTAATTAAATTAGATGCTACTTCAGAATAAATTAGGTCTGTGAAAATGAACCTAAAGCTACTTCCCTATAGCTTGAAAAAGAACCTAACTGCATCGCCTCTACAACTTGTGTGATAGGTGTTTTTCGTACAAGTGTTGTTCTCGCACTAATATACATGTACATATACTAAAGGTTGAGGGACGGATGTAAGTTTTTCCATCTTTAAATTTAATTAGACAAATAGATTACATTGTCTATGAACTAGTTAATGAATCTATTGTTTGCACCATACAATGTATTTTGTAACATTTGGCATATATCACAGAGGGCATGTATGGAGATATCTTTGAGAATTAGAAACAAAACTTTAGGAATTAGTACATTAAAAATATATTATGAAACAAGCAAAGTTAGAAACATCACCTTGTGGTCAAATAAAACAAAATCCCCGCGTTGTTATTCATCTGATGGGATCAAATAGTTGTCTTTTCAATCTGCAAATGAAATTGGAATACTTTAATTCAATGCAATAGTTAGGAAAACAATGCCCTCATGATAGAACATACACAACTTGAAGGCCATGCTATAGGACTGTTGCCTACGTCTCCAATAACCTCGAAGTTGTTGTATGGTCGTATTAGTGGTTCATCAGCCACAACAATAAGACCGACACGCACCATCCAACACTCTTTACCTAACTGAACACCTCCAACTTTATGTTTTGGGTCACAACCAAGTATTGTGCCTAAGGCAACCTTCTTATTTTAATTCCTCCAGCTCTTCAGTATAACGTGAGTGCCAACCTAATCCACATGTCCAAGTATATGAATAAATATATACATAGTATTAACATAGTTATGGCAAGCAAGATCGAAGTGTACCATTATTGAGTTGTGAGCTGGCCGCTCGGTTGTACCAGTGATGTTTGAACAAAAGAATGTAATCAAGAAAAGTAGGCTATAGAAACAAGATGTAGAGTCCAAACTGAAATCCTCGCACTATATACAACTTGGTTGTGGCAAAGTAATGAAACCTAAAACAGCTTATTAGAAACAGGACTACACCAACAAATGTTCAAAAGAGTATCAAGTTCTGAATTTTTACAAACCTAGTGGAATGATTAGATATCCAAACAACCTTGTCAAAATCTATTCCTATCTTATATTCCAACCATTCTCAAGTCTAAATGAAATTCATTCAAATAGTCTAAATGAAATTGGAAAAGAGCAATTAAAACATTACTTAACAGATCGTTGGGAAAGGAAGAAGCACACATACCGTTGAACTGTTAGTAACAACTTGTTCTTCCAGAGTGATGTTTCTACAAAGGTATACTTTTATGAGTAACCGCAAACGCAAAACCATATCAACAAACAACAAGAAAAATGCATGTGGCATTAACTATTTTGCTAACAACCGCTTACTCGGTACTTATATGGTTCATGATTTGAGGAATTGGGAGTTGTTTCCTTGTCCATGACCTATGTTGTAGACTAGATTCAAGATAACTTTTAATAATTGAAAAAATTCAGAGAATAAAAGGATCACATTTATCACCTTGGCTGCATTAGTATAGTTGCTTTTGTCGAATCTATTATCGGGGGGATCTGGATTTGTTTTGCTGTTATTAAATAATAATGAGTAGGATATGTGATAAGCATAGTTACATATAAATGATTTATGTAATCGAAATGGCATAAAAGTGACTTTCAATGATGTTGAAACTCTACTAGCTTGTAGTGTTCATCCTCGTGGATTTGCTTGCTTGATCTGCACTTAAACAATACACAATTACATTAGTGAACATGAGTTAGGTGTGCATGATCAATCAGATTACTAATGGTCTTGTTCTGCTGCTTGTTGCTCCATTGCAACTGCTTCTGTGGCAGTGGCTCTATTGCATAGATAAGCTACAGTTTGGAGAGCTGCAGAGGCCAACAGTGTGGAGCAACAATTGCTGCTGTAACAAGCACACATGCCCAATATGTTTGCTACAACAGATTATAAACGCAATCAACATGCACATCCCTTTTCAACATTCACATGAAGCATTCTATTAATATGTTTGCTCCAAATGAGCAGAGATTGAAGTATTTGAATCTAGGCGTAAGTAGAAATGGAAAGAAATTCAATGCCTTTGTTTGGTTTTGCACTATCACCTTGGATTCATTAGTACACTTGTTTTTGTGAAATCTAATATCGCTATGATCTATTTTGGTTTGGCCCATCATTAGATAATAATAATAGTCAATATTTATGTATATACCATGTCCCGATAGGATAGGAATGATGTATGTATTGAAAGAGGTGATAAATTGACCTTTTGTATAGTAGAAACTCTTTTGTCCTGTTGTAATTTTCCTTGGGCATATGATGCCTCCACTGCAGCCTAAACAACATACAGCTTGCAATGGGAGGCTTCTAGCATTTAACAATGTTGAGTACGATTATACTAACCTTATCATGAGTTCTAGTATTTTTAAGTGTTATCAAAGGCCTCGCACTCATCATCCTCGCTTTGATCCTCTCAGAGTGATATAGAAAATTAGTAGCTTCACAAACTTAAAACTGGTATGAAATGAATGCTAACGATATTACCGGTGTGTAATTTAGTTCGTCAAGCATCCTAAATTCTTCAAGACGAAGATCACCATATACTCTCGATGTTAGAAAACAAAATATTAATTTGAATCGATATGTAAAAGCAGAAATTGCAAGACACATATTTCCTATAGAGACGATACTTTCCGCTTCGTAGTAGTCTGAACATCTCTGGGAGTCAACAATGAATCATCTAAACATCCCTATGAGTCGACAATGAATCATCTAAAAATTGGTATATACAGATAATACAAACATAATATATTCTTTTTCATCCATGTTGAGTTAGGTGTGAGAACCTTATCTGCAGTACGATAATATTTGTACTTTGGTCAGAGATCCTCGTACTCGCCATTATCACTTTGCTCCTCTATAATGAATAAGAACAATTAATAGGTTGATAAAATTAAAGCACGTCTGAAAATCATGGTAATGCAATACTACCATTGTGTCATTCAGTTCGTCAACCATTCTAAATTCTTGCCTTTTATGGTCAGCATATAGTCGCTGTTGATAAATACAAGAATATAAAATAGAATCAGCTATTACAATTATAATGTTGCAAAAAAAAGTTTTGTTAATTTTCTATATAGATCCATACTTTGCGTTTCAAATTGGGCACACATCAACACAAAATCCATCTCTTGGTGTCGACAAATCATCATCTAAACAACCCTGTGATAGCACGAAAATATTTTAGTACAGAAAATGCTAACTGAAGAAGTTCTTCAAATGTACCTGTGGCTTTTGTTTTGTTCCAAGCTTCTTGTCTTATGTTGCAACTCTTGTATAGTAGCATCTTGATTCTGCAAACGATGTTCGAGCTTTTCGATTTGTAGTCTGAGAGATACTACATCTTCACTTGATGTTGCATCCAACGAAGTCAAATTCAGATGCTTTAGACGCCTTGACGTTGGGTGGTCGAAAACTTGATTTGGGTTTGGAACAAGGCCCAAACCATGTACATGCCCATGCTTCTCTTCTCCTAATATTTGATTTAGTGCATCTCCCTTCCATACATCCTTTCCTTGACTAGTGTCACTAAGTCCGTTGTTGTGCTAAAAGCTCCTTCAAATCACCCTTGCAAAAGAAGTAAAGTAATTGATTAATTTATATAGAAATAGTATCAGTAAATAATAGAAGAATCGAGCCTTTCACAAAAAGAATACCACATGCGCATTTGTGTTCTTCTCCTCATATACTCAGTGTGTGAGGGTATTTCTTTTCGTGATCTTTGTCCTCTCATGAACAAGTAAATTAATGAGTATCAATGAGGAAAAGACTTAATATCGTTGTATGAAATATGGATGCAGCAAGGTGTACACAACTATAATTCTAAAAGAATTACCAACTCCTCTCTGTTTCGAGCGAAACTCTTTGTTCTAGCTGTAGGGTTGACTTCTTTTTTGTACAGTTTATCCTATTTGTCTCACTTATATCCTACCATAGAATGAGTAAATAATGCTACATAAGTTTCGTAGATATTGCATCAGAGAAATCAGTAAATGATGAGTGTACCAATAGCCATGTACCTGTGCCTTCTGCGTCATCCAATTATTGACAAGCGCAATCCACTGATCAGCAATTACACCTTGAGGAACATTGCTATAATTAACTTCCTTACTCTTATGCACGTCAAAATACATAGATTTCATATTGGACTTGTGCTGCCTCCATCTCTCTCCAATGGTTCGCAATAACCATTTTTCCATGCGGACAGGGTAAAGGAATCTCATCTACATACCAATTACAAAAGGCATACGAAAGTTTAGTCTTAAAGGTTAGTAAACAAGATTATATGAAGTCAAATAAAATTTACATACCTTTACTTGCTTAAGTATATCGTTCTTATTTTTTTATTCATTGGTGTTTCTTTCTTTCTTTCCTATCAAAAGTCTCCAATCCTTGTAGCCCAAACTACACAAGCACCCATTCCTAGCAACCATGCCAAGGAATTTTCCAAGAACGCTTTGCTTCTTCTCCAATCTACCGGTCGAGCTCATTACATGTAACTACAATCCTATGGCCTCTAGGAAGGTTCCGACATCTTTTAGTTTTGTCTTTCCACGCTTTGCTATCTCCTCGGTTTCATCTATGCAAAGGTTGCATTGAAAAAACAGATTGAATGATCAAAATTTGATAGAAAATACATTCGTGAAATAAAGATAATTTCTTGTTCACTACCTTGGACATTAACCTCAATATCACCTTCGCTATCTAATTGGTCTCCTCCATTAGAAGTCATTACAATATCAATAAAACTGTTATTTCATCTATGAATTGGTTGTGTAAAGTGGAAATTTTTGTAGCGGTAGATGTGAATCTTGATATCTGACAATCTTTGTTGTTAAATATAATAGATTGTCTAAAGTAAATGTGAAAGCCAACAAATAAAATGGTTAGTCATGACAGTGCAGTTCTTCATGTATAATAGACTCGGACACTATTCCACATCCGAAACCAAAGCAACAACGCTTCATACTCTGACAACTAAACAATGAAACTGACTGACTTCTAAAATTGAAACTCATACTACTCGGATGTCTGCACTTTCCAAAACCAAAACCTTCCTAATTACAAGATTAATTCTATCATTTATAATGGTCTTTATTATTCTGCCTAAATCAACCCTGCCAGATTAGTCATGACAGTGCAGTTCTTCACTGAAATTCAAGGTTCAATGCAGATTATCATCGCTATGACATAATGCCTTTTATCATAAGTTACTTTTGTAGCGGCGTTGTCAATTAAATATAATAGATTGGTACATACCTTGGACATTAACCTCAAAGACAGCATCGGTATCTAATTAGTCTGCACCAGTACTAGGACTACCTTGCCCAATATGGTCCTCTGACATGTATTCTTCAAAGCTTTGAATTGTGCACTTTCTCCTACCCCTTGCCATGTCCGCTGGATGATGACATAAATGAAAATGATGAAGTCAGTAGTGTCCTACAAAGTTCCACAAAGTGATCCATGTAAAAAACCATACTAGCAAAGATTAATAAGCAAGCATAATTACCCAAATTTAGCCAATGGTTTCAAAGAGAACCAAGAAGTGCTTAGGAATGTATCAAATCTTAGAAGAAAAGGATTCTCACAGAACAAAACATTCTGCACTAAATTCAGCACATACAACTAAAGAAGGATCGTATCATACTTTCAAATGAAAGCTAAACTAAAAACATATGGGTAACATCCGGTTCTAAACCACCGAGTAGAGCAGACATGATCACTCTTCCATTGCATCCCCACAAGAACCTCGACCTTCCGCTTCAATGGAGTGATCTTTGTGGACAATACCTCAAAAACAAAAGAAAAGGTTACAACTTCAAGTGATCCACATTGTTCATAACCCGATTCAAGAATACAAAACATCAACAAAGTGGTGCAAGTTCTACCGACCGTCTCGACAAAGTCAGATCCCTTGAGCCGACGTAAGTCCTAGGATTTGGCAACCGGTGGTTCCTCAAGTACTCCGTCTTACCCTAGTAACATCAATGGGAGACATGTCAGTGAGGGTGGGTGGGTCTAGCAAAATGGATAATAATCCCAACTCATCAAGCATGTTTTTTTAGTTATCACAGATCAAAACAAAACTATGTTATGTTAGGTTTTTTTTGGGGTGGGGACTAATATTGTTATTTGAATTGTTACCATTTTTCAATATATAGCATGGCAATTTGTGAGGATTACATACAATTCTTGTCAGACACAATCATTTAACACAGAAAGTCCATACCTTTGTAATTACACAAACATCAACATTGCCGCCACTACCCAAGTCATTGAAGATACCAAAGACAAATTGCTTCGGATACAAGTTGTATTCCTCCTCTCTCGGACAATAAAACATAATTTATGTGATAAGAGTTACAACCACGCTTTTCAAATCAACATAAAATATATGAATATTGATGTCACTCACATCGCTCCACCGCTTAGCCTATCTATATGATCATATAATCCGTAGTGCCACCCAAATGCGTCTCACAGCAACAAATATTAGCATCAACAGTTTGGCACAAAACGGACAATACAGGAAATATGAACAAAAAAGATTGTACAACCAGAACAACAAACCGACTCAAACACTATTCCACATCCGAAACCAAAGCAACAATGCTTCATACTCTGACAACTAAACAATGGGCAATGGGATCAAGTCCAATTTAACTGATTAAGTGACGAGATACAGTAATTGGGCAATGGGGCTGTCATTTTCTTTGTCGTTATTTACTTTTACTGCTTGAGTTGTTTCCTGAACTTTACCCTTTCTGTTAGCCGAACCTTCTGGATGTATTCAGAGTATAAAAACTCGTATGGAATAGGAATGAAGAACATCATGATTTTCCTCGTTCTATAGCTCGAGAGTTATATTAGTTATCCATCTGTGGTTTCCATGTTGTATTGTCCGAGTGAGAAGATCAACGAAGCTAGAGACTTAAAGCTACAATTTATCGTGATCTCTGAGGAGGCACTGGCGACTTCTGGCGACGAAGCGAGCCGAGGGCCAGCGAGCGGGCCGCAGCGCAGGGGTCGGGGTGGCGGCAAGAGCGCGCCGAGTGCGCGGCGGGCCGGGCAGCGGCGGCGGCCGTCAGCCTGCCGCGCCGCCTGTCGGCGCAGGATCTACTGATCGCGTCCAGAAGGGAGGATCTGCACAGGAATGTGGAGCCGTGGAGGTTTGCCTGGAATGGTAGCCGAAGATTTGTATGAGGCGGTTAGTAGATTGGTATATACATGGGGCTCACTATCTGGTAGGGTCCTCAGTGTAATATCTGGGATTGAAAATAAAAGGAGAGGGAAATCAAATTGGGGAGAATAAAAATGGAGGGAAGGACAAATGGAGGGAAATTGTATTCCTAGGCTGAAATTAATGAAATTAACAAAAAATATCATAAATTAATAATATCATTTAATTGCCAGATAGTGCCGTAAGATGAAATCTTAATAGAATATGCTGACTTTTGTTATATTTCGTATGCGCCATAGAATGAATTCCTGCGGCGAAATTTTGTGACATGTTAGCAGTGCAAATGAGAGTTCTCCGTGAAAATTTTAGCTCAATTCGATAGCAAATGCGCGCTTCAATTGCCAGATAGTGCCGCAAGATGAAAGCGAAATAGAATATGCTGACTTCCATTATTTTTCCTATGCGCCACAGACTGAATTCCAGCGGTGAAATTCTGTGGCATGTTAGCAGTGCAAATGAGAGTCCTCCGTGAAAATTTTAGCTCAATTCGATAGCAAATGCTAGCTTGAATTGCCAGATAGTGCCATAAGATGAAAGCTTAATAGAATATGCTGACTTTCATTATTTTTCCTATGTGCCATAGACGGAATTCCAGTGGCGAATTTATGTGGCATGTTATTAGTGCAAATGAGAGTCCTCCGTGAAAATTTTAGCTTATTTCAACAATGGCGATGCTTGAATTGCCGATAGTGCCGCAAGATGAAAGCGAAATAGAATATGCTTGACTTCAAGAGATTTAGATGCGCCACGTAATGAATTCTCGGCGAAATTTTGTGGCATGTTAGCTGTGCAAATGAGAGTTATCCGTGAAAATTTTAGCTCAATTCGATAGCAAATGCGCGCTTCAATTGCCAAATAGTGCCGCAAGATGAAACCGAAATAGAATATGCTGAATTCCATTATTTTTCGTATGCGCCACAGAATGAATTCCTGTGGCGAAATTCTGTGGAATTCAATAGCAAATGCTAGCTTGAATTGCCAGATAGTGCCGCAAGATGAAAGTCAAATAGAATATGCTGACTTCCATTATTTTTCCTATGTGCCACAGACAGAATTCCTGCGGCGAATTTATGTGGCATGCTATTAGTGCAAATGAGAGTCCTCCGTGAAAATTTTAGCTTATTTCAACAGTAAATGCATTCTTGAATTGCCAGATAGTGCCGCAAGATGAAAGCTTAATAGAATATGCTGACTTCCATTATATTTCGTATGCGCCACAGAATGAATTCCTGCGGCGAAATTCTGTGGCATGTTAGCAGTGAAAATGAGAGTTCTCCATGAAATTTTTAGCTCAATTCGATAGCAAATGCTTGCTTGAATTGCCAGATAGTGCCGCAAGATGAAAGCGAAATAGAATATGCTGACTTCTATTTTTTTCCTATGTGCCGCAGACGGAATTCCAGTGGCGAATTTATGTGGCATGTTATTAGCGCAAATGAGAGTCCTCCATGAAAATTTTAGCTTATTTCAACTGTAAATGCATGCTTGAATTGCCAGATAGTGCCGCAAGATGAAAACGAAATAGAACATGCTGACTTCCATTATATTTCGTATGCACTACAGAATGAATTCCGACGGCAAAATTCTGTGGCTTGTTAGTAGTGCAAATAAGAGTTCTCCGTGAAATTTTTAACTCAATTCGATAGCAAATGCTAGCTTGAATTACCGGATAGTGCCGCAAGATGAAAGCTTAATAGAATATGCTGACTTTTGTTATATTTCGTATGCGCCATAGAATGAATTCCTGCGACGAAATTCTGTGGCATGTTAGCAGTGAAAATGAGAGTTCTCCGTGAAATTTTTAGCTCAATTCAATAGCAAATGCTAGCTTGAATTGCCAAATAGTGCCGCAAGATGAAACCGAAATAGAATATGCTGACTTCTATTATTTTTCCTATGTGCCACAGAAGGAATTCCAGTGGCGAATTTATGTGGCATTTTATTAGTGCAAATGAGAGTCCTCCGTGAAAATTTTAGCTTATTTCAACAGTAAATGCATGCTTGAATTGCCAGATAGTGCCGCAAGGTGAAAGCGAAATAGAATATGCTGACTTCCATTATATTTCGTATGCGGCACAAAATGAATTCCTGCGGCAAAATTTTGTGGCATGTTAGCAGTGAAAATGAGAGTTCTCCGTGAAATTTTGAGCTCAATTCGATAGCAAATGCTAGCTTGAATTGCCAGATAGTGCCGTAAGATGAAAGCGAAATAGAATATGCTGACTTCCATTATTTTTCCTATGTGCCATAGACGGAATTCCAGTGGCGAATTTATATGGCATGTTATTAGTGCAAATGAGAGTCCTCCGTGAAAATTTTAGCTTATTTCAACAATAAATGCATGCTTGAATTGCCAGAACTCTAGTCTTACACAGACATAGACATTCCTCAGCATGTACTGCCTAGTTTGGCGCATCAATAAAGGAAGTATAAGTGAGTTGCCTACCTTACTTCATACAATGGATAGCAAATGCTAGCTTACTGTGGTTAGTTCATACAATAAAACCCCAGCCTAAAGTACTATACTTCTACCAAATGTTCTTCTTCTGTGTAGTTTCAGAGGACAGTACTATTCAGCTAAGACTGTTTAAGAACTGAAAACTGAAATTACAAACACTTGACGCTGAATAGTGTATGAGGTAAAACAAGAACGACCACAGATGCCCATCCGACGCCAGGTCAAGTTGATCAACCTTTCAAGGACATTGACTTGTTTACTACTTTTTCCGTTCGAACCAGCACACTTCATTGAAATATGAGAATTTCTACAAAACCATACAAGACATGGATTACAACATGGATAGCCATCACGTAATTGCGAAGGCATATATATTGTTTTCACCGTAATCGCCTCAAAAAGCAAATCATGTTAGAAGGCGCTTAAACTCTCCAACTCTCCTAAACCCAAGCATGAACGACATTTGAAAACGCATGTCGATTTGATACAAACTAAACCCAAGAGGAACGACATTTGAAATGAAATCATAGATCTGATTTTTTTCGCAACCAAAAGTGTTCTTTCTCACTAAACTCATACCGAACCGAATAGGTCCAGAGCGAAGCGCTTGTCGAGTTTTCCCAAAGAACAGCAATCCGCCGACAAAGGTAGGAAATCTCTTCACACACAAAGCCAAATAAGGAACAATATAGACAAGCATAAAAGACAATAAGCGTCCATGTACATGTAGAATTTTTCGCAAATCAGGCCTCACCCAATGAACAAATAGACCTGGTATAAGCTACAGCAAGCTCAGAGTTACAATCACAAACATATCATGGAAAATAAATGCAAGATGGCAAGCCAAAGCAGAGAGAGTAATAAATGAATCTTTCCATTGTTCGCAAAATCTTAATCAATTCAACACAAACTAGCACATGCTCTTGGCACTCGACAAAATTCGAGTCTAGTCTCTCCAGAATGCAACCATGCCTGTAACATGGATTGTTGCAAGATATCAAGCACAAGAAGCATATTATTAACACACTTCTTCCACATGTTGATTGGCATATGACCAAGTAAGCTAGGGTTGACATCAAACTGTGCAGAAATCACATGAAAAAGGATTTCTAGCTTGTGAGCAGGTGCTTGTCCATAAGCTTATCTTTCTTGCTCAACTTCTTTTCCCAGGATCCACCATCCTGGTCACCCTCCTCATTGTCATCCCCTTCCTCTTCTGATTCGGACATGGCTATCTTATCAGGGTCCACAATCTCCACATCACTATACTCTTCCTCCTCGTTATCCACTTCCTTCTCATCTGCACCAACATCTTCAAAACTCTTGGACCTGTAGTGCCCACGATTGATTGGCCTCCTCCTTCCTTCAAGTAATTAGTGCCATCGAATCCTCCAAGAACACCTACAATAACCATTAAGCAATGATTAAAGGGCACAAACGCCACTTCAACTAAAAAAGCCACAAACAAGTAGAAGTATTATCCTTTGGTGAGTACTTTATTCTGAAGCAGACTGGTTGCTTTTCGGAAAGTTCTATACTAAACACAAGTTGGTCACGAGAAGGTCTGCGTGTTTACATAGTTTTATCAGGACATGTCTCTAAAATCGCCATTCAAAACTGTAGATAGGAAATTAAAAAAAATAAATGCAAGTAAAATACTAACAATCAGTCATCCCTCCACTCAAACTGGCAATCTTCTTTACAACACTTGTAAAATGTCGTCATTGGCTCATCACCGATCGAATCAGATCTGCTTGTAGTATGCTTCTCCATTGTGGCACCTTGGGCATGTAGCTGAAAAGCAAGTTTACTTGATGTACTCATAGAAATATGGCTAGGCAGAATATGTATTCAGCTCCAGGTCATTAATGTAGCCAGTGCTTAGCATTTTTGTATACCACTTAACCATGTTTAAGAGAAATTTTCCTTTATGTGGCTATAGTCACTAGTGAATATATATTGTGTCAAAAAGAGATGCTTTCATAATAAAGTCCGCTAAATTGATTTCAAGCAAACCTTGGAAAATTGATTTTTCATTCCACTGCCAAAGATCAATTGCAGCCTATTAGGTCATCGCACTAGACAATCTAAACAATCCAGCATAAAAGCGCCCAAAAAAAACACTGATGTTATGTCTGCCATTTGTTTTGGCGATCATGTATGCATGCATGATGCATCTACAATGTGCTGCTACCTTAGTAACAAGGTAGTAACACCGATAGGAGTTAGCAACAAGTCAATCTACTACTCTCCTAATAAAAATGTGTCGAACATCCTAGAATGAATATTTCCTACTCCACGATTATGTTTCTTCTTGGTACTTGACTGATACCTGATGTGATTCATGTTTGAGAGATAAAAGAAATAGATTAAGCAAGGATCATATCATACTTCCAAACTAACATTAATTATGAAACAAGTTTGACCTTTTGTCGGTCATTTTCATCTAATTTTTTTATAAACAAGTGATCTAATTTGCTTTACCTACGAAACTAAAGAAACCAGGAAGGTATTTATATAGCACATTCAACTACACCGGACTCTTAGTAATTTACACGTAAATGCAAGCCGTTACTAGTACCAAAAAAAAGAGCAACTCTCTCATGAACAAAATTTCCCAAGGAATTCATGGCAAAAACAACGGATCTTTTCGCTCAATGCTAACCTTTTAGATAAATCTTGCAAGAACAATGACGATCCACAATCTAGAGATCGCGCAGAGTGGAATAGGGAGCAAACAAATGTAACAATTGATGATCCATCCCAATAGCTCAACAAGTAAGAAGGGTGAAGAGCTCACCGCCGGTCTTGGGGGCAAACTTCATGGCATCGGCCCGCCGAAGATGGGCTCCACCTCCTTCTTCACCACCTCACCTTCTTCACGATCTGCGCCCCTCACGGAAGCAAAGCCACCAAGCGGTCACAACAACGCATCACCAACAAGGGCGGAAGAGGCGAAGGACATACCTTGTTTTTGATGGGGCGACGAGGCGGTGGGGCGAAGAGGCGCAGGCGGTGGCCACGGTGGTCGATCAGATCGCAGCAGAAGATCCGCACGCCGCCGCTTCGATGATGCGCCGCCGCACCGGGGAGGAGGACGAGGATCGCCGACCGGGCGAGGAGGCGCCAGCCGATCGGATCAGGAGGAGGAGGCGCAGGCGCCGCTCTGGATGACGAGGAGGCGCAGGCACCGATTCGGATCGTGAGGAAGCACGCCGAGTCACCGCGGACGACCAATCACCGAAGACGACGCGTAAGTGGAGGCTGCTGGAGGCCTGGAGTCCTTTGGGCCACGAGGACATGCCTCTCGTTCGAACATCCAATAAATAGACAACGTTAAAATCCTAAACGCAAACGGTTCGCAGTTTGGTTGGTTAGCTCGTTGCGCCATTCAACAATAGGTGCTGGGTTCGAGTCCCAGCTCGCTCTTCTTTCTATCGCAATTATTTTACTGCATGCTGAAAGCCTACACGCAATCCGAAAAACAAAGGGTTCATACCGGTTAAAAAAAGTCTCACACGGAAAGCCTACACGCAATCCGAAAAACAAAGGGTTCATACCAGTTAAAAATGTTGCGAACAAACTTGGAGGATGATCTCATCCATACAACCGCTAGACTACAACGGACGCGAAGCATAATCAAGAACGACCTTCAATCAACCAACGCAATAATTAAAGCATAAGCTCTCATCTCTCCCTCTAATCAAATCCATGAATGGGTGAATCACCCATTCACCATGTATACATTATGATCATCAATGGAAAACACACAAGGTTCATTACATTACATTTCACTTCTAAACACGTTGTTAGACTCTACATTAAAATCTAAGAACAGAGAAGAACATCAACATTGTTCTTCACATTTCTTGTTCTTGAAAGAAGAAGAATAGACAGAGAACATCACGGCAATCACTACGGTAAGAAAATACCGATATTCACAGTAAACTTCGCCGCATCCATTCTTCTCGATGAGATCGTCCTTGAGTTCCACCATGCCGCACGTCGTGGATTCTTGGATCGGCACCGCCTTCGCGCTATCATCCGCCGCGCCCTGATGAGCCCCCGTCCTCCCGGCGCATGGGTTCCTCGGCACGGCGGGTTTCCCCATCATCGGCGCGCACGCGCCAGGGTTCCTTGACGCATCGGCCGTCCTCTTCATCGGCGCGCACGGGCTCGGGTTGATCTCTTCGCCACCGTGGCCGCCTCGCGGCTTCCCTCGCCCACGCCGATTGAAGAAGTGCAACAAAGGCAGAGGTTCCCGACCCCGGCCCCACCCGGCTTCGGCTTGCCCCCCACGATGGCAGCTAGGTCGGGGGCACCACCATTCTTCTCCAGCATCGGTGACACCACCTTGGCTCCACGCGCCCCATTGGATTTGACCCTCCTCACTGCGAACCGACGCCCGGGTCTTCCCCCCTTCGCTGGCGAGATACCAGGGCTGGGTGCCGTTTCTTCCTCCCATCCCCACGGCTTCGGAGGCAGCGGCATGCTCTTCTCCTCCCCAGATGAGGGGGAGCGCTCCCACCAGTGAGCGCCGTGCGACAAGGGGGAAGGGGGGAGCGCCACCACTGCCGTGAGGCTTCAGATCCACATGCGTCGGTGATCTTCATGGCACTGGTGGTGGTTCTCTATGGCCGGTAATGGTGGCAGATCGGGGAAATAGTGTCGGCTGTGGCTGCGTGAAGCAAAGGCGGCAGCTGCGTATGAAGCAAATAGCGGCGGAAAAAATTGGGAGATCGATTAGGGTTTACAAACCCTAATTTTTCTTTGGTTTTTATGCCGCACGCAGCGTTGCGCGTGCGCTTTTGGGCAACAATGACCCAAGTCTTCGTTGCGGCTCGCCCATCGCAAGACGCTTCATGCACAAAGCACCATGGGCCAAAGCGCCGGCCAAGAATGTGCCTTCAGCAGCCAAAGCAAGGTGGGCAGAAATTAAGCCCGTCACTAGTTATCTATTTATTTGTTTATTTCAGTATTTTCAGCATTTATGCATTTTAATCCTTGTATTTTACAGTATTTGCATAATGTTGTATATCAGTGTGTATCTTTTGTTTTAAAGACCCTGATATTATTTGTAATTTGTAAATATATATATGTGTGTTTGTGTATGTACTTATGCATATGTATATATTGTGTATGTTATTAATCTTGCAACTTAACAATTGCATTTTAATAACTTTAAAATTCTCACAATTAAGTGCCACTTAATTGTCCAGGATTTTAAGCAAATTTAAAAAAACATGTCTTACATTTTTTTTTGAGAATAAAACACAAGGTGATGGAGTCTAGGGTTTTGGCTGCGTCTTATTCAGTTTTCTGAATATTTCTGCCTGGAGACCATGCCTTTTTGAGCAGCAATGAAAATTGCCCATCACTATGAGGTCTACATCATGTTTTAAACTTGATGATTACCTATAAAGTGTTATCTCAATAATGTTTTTGGATATAAGGTCTACTCCATTTATGGAGATTACCTTAATTACATGGTCTACTCCATTTATGGAGATTACCTTAATTTGTGGAGATTACCATAATTATATGATCTACTCCAACCATCCAAAAACATAAGACATGATTTAAAAATTTGCACTTAAATATTACAACACCACCATTAAAGTTTTAAATTTACCAATATTTGGTGAATTAATAAATCGATGGTTATGACATGTAGGAAATGCAAAAAGAGTTTGAAGAACTCGCCCTTGATGGGAGCAATTATCCTTCATGGGCAACAGATATCAAAATTAGTTTTGCATCTCGAGGGATTTCAGCTACGATAAATGAACCAGTTGAAGGGGCCCCTCCGGTCCTTGATACAATGAAGTATACTGCCTTACTTTTGTTACGCACTTCTATCCATAAGGATCTCAAGAAAGAGTACATTTTGGAAGAAAATCCTCGTGTTCTGTGGGTTGCTCTTAAAGAACGTTATGAACATCAGAAGGAAATTATCTATCCTGATGCACAGCATGATTAGAATCACTTACGCTTACAAGATTTTAAATCTGTGGCTGAATACAATTATGCTGTTCATAGCATATGTAGTAGGTTGAAGTTTTGCGAAAAAGAACCAACGGAGGCAGAAAAGATAGAGAAAACTCTATCTACTATGCTTCCAGCGGACAGGGTATTGTGCAATCAATACCGAAAAGAAAAATACCAGGTTTATTCCCAGCTTATTCATACATTATCTCAGGTTGAAAAGAATGATGAACTTCTTATTAAGAATCATAAGTTGCACCCTATTGGTTCAGCACCTTTGCCTGAGGTTCATAATATTCAGAATAATGCTCCGAATAAAAGAAAATTTAATGGATCTCCATCTGGTCATCCAAAGAATTACCCTGGTAGACGCAAATTCAACAAGAACCGCAGACACCGTGCTAACAAGAAGGCACGTGGCAATGCACAAACTACCTATGACAATAAAAGACTTTGTCATAAGTGTGGTTGTAATACATATTTTGCCGCGACTTGTCGTACTTCAAAACACTTGGTTGAACTTTATCAGAAATCCCTCCGTGATGGCAAACAGAAGGCACCAAGATATGAAGCACATTTCAATCTTGCTACGGAGACTTCTAAGGAGGCTGGTTGTTCGTCTTCGGTTCCCAAAGAATCGCCAAACAATGAAGTCCTTACTCAGCAAATGGACTTTCCTGCAACGGACGATATGCTCATTGAGTACGCCTCGGGCGATATGTATGGAGATTTATCTTAAATTCCCCATGTCCGTAATTGATATCAAATAGTATTGTGTTGTAATAATAATTAGAATTTTAAAAACTATTTGTAATTTGGAGTTGTATATTTATTTGTACAAACTCATATGTATTGTAATATTGTATTATCGTTATGTTAATACAATGTGTGTATGTATCACTATATGTGTTGAATAAAGAATTTTAATTAATTTTTGTTCTTAATATAGATGTCTCTTGAAGTCAATCCTTCGGAGGAGGAATTATGCCTTGTGGACAGTTGTACCACAAACTCTATACTCACAGAAATAAAATATTTCCAAACTCTTAAGAAAAGAGAAGGAAATGTTTTAACGATCGCGGGTCGTGATGCGTTGATAGTTGGCTCTGGTCGAGCCACAATCACCCTCTCTATGGGTACACAGATTATAATCGAGGATGCTTTGTTGTATCCTGATTCAACTCGTACCTTGTTGAGTTATAGAGATATTCGTAAGAATGGTATTCATGTGGAAACACATGAAGAAAACAAAAAGGAGTATCTTCTCTTAACTAGACTTACTGGATATGGCAAGCAAATATGCGAAAAAATTCCAACTCTTGACTCTGGATTGTACTATACATACATTAAGCCCATAAAACATGTTGCATACAAGGTAATTTTTCAAAATGTCGATGCATTCCAAACTTGGCATGATCGACTTGGGCACCCCGGTGTTGGGATGATGAGAAAAATTATCACCAGTTCTATCGGTCATGATTTGACGGCTACAAAATTTCCCAAATCTTCAAATTTTGTATGCACAGCATGTGCTACTGGGAAATTGATTTTAAGACCTTCACATCTTAAAATCCGGGCTGAACCACTTAAGTTTCTTGAAAGAATGCAAGGTGACATTTGTGGTCCGATTGAGCCAACTTCTGGACCGTTCATGTACTTTATGGTTTTGATTGACGCATCTACTAGATGGTCACATGTGTGCTTATTGTCCACACGAAACCATGCCTTTGCGAAAATAATGTCTCAAATTATTAAGCTGAAGGCACATTATCCTGAACATCGGATTCAATCGATCCGAATGGACAATGCTGCTGAATTTTCCTCCCATGCTTTCAATGATTATTGCATGGCTTTAGGAATTCAAGTACAACATTCTGTTCCATATATCCATACTCAGAATGGTTTGGCTGAATCATTGATTAAGAGAATCAAGCTCATTGCGCGTCCATTACTGATGAATTGCTCATTGCCTACGTCGTGTTGGGGTCATGCGGTATTACACGCTGCTGACTTAATCCAACTTCGACCAACTGCATATCATGATTCTTCTCCCATGCAGTTAGTACGTGGGAATCCACCAAGTATTTCCCATTTGCGTAAGTTCGGATGTGCGGTGTACGTTCCGATCTCACCACCCCAGCGTACCTCTATGGGCCCTCATAGAAAATTGGGGATCTATGTGGGATTTCAATCTCCGTCGATCATTAAGTATTTAGAACCTCTTACAGGGGATCTATTTACGGCCCGGTATCTCGATCAGATATTCAATGAGGAATATTTCCCGGCATTAGGGGGAGATTTCAAGTACCAGAAAGAATGCCGTGAAATTGATTGGAATGCTCAAAGTATTTCATCCTCGGATCCACGTACTCAAGAAACCGAACTTCAAGTTCGAAAAATAATTGGTTTGCAAGATATTGCAAACAATCTGCCAGACGCATTTACTGATTATAAGGGTGTCATGAAATCCTTTATTCCTGCAAGGAATGTGCCTGAAAGAGTGGAGGTACCAAATAAAACCACTCAACCCCTGATTAGCAATAAGAGGGGGAGGAGTAAGGCCTCTAAGCAGAAAAAGGTAGTAAATGCAGATCAACCTATGGTTGATAGACACCAAAGTGGACTTGATCCACAACCCTCTTCGCCAGCACATTCTTGAACTTGGGACATCGGATAACCCCAGATCCATCGTTACGGGAAATAATGATGAATCTCTTAGGGTGAACGAAATTGCTACAAATTACATTGAGACTGGAGAGTCTTTTGACCGAAGAGCTACAGTTGTCGACACTTATTTCTTTGAGCATATTGTCGACATCTCAATGATCCAGATCCTAAGTCCATGGTAGAGTGTAGAAAACGCCGACCGGAATCAATGGAAGGAAGCGATCGAAGCGAGATTGCCTCGCTTTATAAAAGAGAAGTATTCTCGGAAGTGATGCCTACACCTCGTGGCACTTTCCCTGTAGGATACAAGTGGGTTTTCGTCTGGAAACGGAATGAAAATAATGAAGTGGTGAGATATAAAGCAAGGCTAGTAGCTCAAGGCTTCACGCAAAGGCCCGGTGTTGATTATAATGAGACTTATTCTCCGGTTATGGGTGGCATAACTTTCCGATATTTGATATCATTGGCAGTACAAAATCGTCTATCTTTGCAGTTGATGGACGTAGTGACAGCATACTTGTATGGGTCATTGGATTCTGAGATTTACATGAAGGTTCCCGATGGAATCAATGTACCGGATCCACAGGCAAATCATAACATGTATTGTGTAAAATTGCAAAAGTCATTGTATGGCTTAAAGTAATCAGGGCGCATGTGGTACAATCGATTAAGTGAATTCCTTTCTTTAAAGGGGTACACTAATAATGATGATTGCCCATGTGTTTTCATTAAGAAATCCTCTACAGGATTCTGTATCATTTCGGTGTACGTTGATGATCTCAACATCATCGGCAATGAAACTGATATTAATGAAGCACGTCATCATTTAAAGACGAAGTTTGAGATGAAGGATTTGGGTAAAACCAAATTTTGCTTAGGTTTGCAACTTGAGCATTTACCTTCAGGAATTTTTGTATACCAAGCTACTTATATTCAGAAAATATTGGAGAAATTCAATATGGATAAGTCGTATCCACTAGAACCCCTATGGTGGTCAGATCTCTAGACGTAGAGAAAGACCCTTTTAGACCTCGGGGTGATGGAGAAGAGATTTTGGGACCCGAGTACCCTTATCTTAGTGCTATTGGTGCGCTCATGTATCTTGCAAATAGTACCCGGCCGGACATTGCATTTGCAGTGAATCTACTTGCAAGACACAGCGCTGCTCCTACCAAGCGTCATTGGTCTGGAGTGAAGAATGTCTTTAGATATCTCAATGGTACAAGAGATCTTGGTCTTTTCTATGGAAGAAACCGAGATCCGACTTTGATTGGATATACAGATGCTGGCTATTTATCTGATCCCCACAATGCCAGATCACAGACTAGATTTGTATACTTACAAGGTGGAACAGCCATCTCTTGGAAATCTTCCAAACAAACTTTGGTGGCTACCTCTACCAATCATTCTGAAATAATTACATTATATGAGGCCTCCCGAGAATGTGTTTGGCTTCGCAGAATGATAAACCACATACTTCAGTCATGTGGTCTTGGTTCCATTGAATCTCCAACCATTATCTATGAAGATAATGCTGCATGTGTTATTCAAATGAAAACAGGTTATATTAAGAGCAACATCACTAAGCATATTGCTCCAAAATTATTTTATCCCCATGAATTGCAAAAGAGTGGGGAAATAAACATTCTGCAAACTAAGTCATGTGATAATCTTGCTGATTTATTCACAAAGTCTCTACCTTATTCTACATTTTCTAAATGTGTTGAGGGAATTGGTATGAGACGACTTAGAGATTTGCAGGAATCAGGGGGAGTTTCTCTCTCTAATAAATAACCTGTTTAATATTATATTGTACTCTTTTCTTTATATGAGTTTTTCCCTCTTTGAGGTTTTTCTCATGTAAAGTTTTTAATGAGGCAATATCAACATAGTTTATATGTCGTATCATCTATTTTTTTCCCACTGGGTTTTTTAGAGGATGATATTAGGCATGTCAAGAAATGGACAATATAATTCCATATTGATCTCAGAAGATGGATTCGATCAAGGGGGAGTGTTGCGAACAAACTTGGAGGATGATCTCATCCATACAACCGCTAGACTACAACGGACGCGAAGCATAACTGAAGAACGACCTTCTTAATCAACCAACGCAATGATTAGAAGCATAACCATCTCTCATCTCTCCCTCTAACTGTAATCCATGAATGGGTGTGAATCCACCCATTCACCATGTATATATACATTATGATCATCAATGGAAAACACACAAGTGTTCATTACAATTACTCTTTACATTTCACTTCTAAACAAAAAAAAGTCTAAGGATCTACAGATGATTCTTGCAACATTTGATAAACGTTGCCAGTGATTGCTTAGCTCCACAGATGATACTTGCAACGGTTTGCAAGCGTTACCACCCTGTTACTTGCAACGCATAAAATCATGTGTTGATATGTATCCGTTGTTAAAGGGGTGTTCTTGTTGTAGTGGATCTTTATTTCTGATCTGGTTACAGTACTCAAACAAAAGAGTACAGCCCTAAAATCTTGCTCTAGATTAAACAGGGGACACCTCCCTATTTATACAGAGCAATCCTAACGAGATAGGATACAACTCCACTTCCAACATGGCAAGAGTCTGTATACATCTCAACTTGGCCCAACGTGACCACAAACAACTCTTGCACGTATGTACAACCCACCTGCTGTAATTACGTGACTAACCAGCCTCCATGTGCATGTTTTCTAGCCCGAACGTCCCGCATGACATTCTCGACCACCAAGACCTCGATTCCTCCCTGAACCTAGTCCCGAACCTCAGTTCCTCCATGAACCTAGTTCCGGTCCCGTCATCGACCAGGTTCGCCCTCGAGCAACACCTGCGCATGAATAAACAAACACATCCGAGCACAAGTCCACGACTTGACTCAATATCAATCCATGCAACCACTCACACGAGTGCATTGCACCAAGCAAAACCATTATGCTATCACTAGCATAAACAAACGATCATTTGAGCACAAGTCCATAACTTGCCTCAAAAACAGTCCATGCAACCACTCACATGAGTGCATTGTATCAAACAAACTTCATCATGCTATCACCAGCATAATAAGCATATCACTATAGCACATGCACAAGCACCACACATGCCATAACCAAAACCACTTAGCAATGCCACTTTCACCAATCAGCCAATTTTTCATCAGATGATCTCACAAATTGTAAATTCAATTGGTTTCAGATCTAGAAGTTACATATATATTGTTGTGATCAACCTAATGTGTTATAACAAATCAGGAATTCTACTAGTTCAACGGTCATACGCTGGATTGACATATTCTTGCAAGTCAAAATTGCAGTTTCCCTTCCATCATCCTCAAGTAATTTATTCTCTCGGTTCATCTTGTGGTGCAGTGAGCAATGGTGCAAGTAACTTGGATGATCATGTCATGTTGCTTATGTCCTCTCCGATCTGTGACAACAATACCATCCTGTGGGAGAATTCCTTTCAGCAATGTGAGGTGTGTTAACAATGCTGACCCAAATGTGGCCAAACTACTGCACAACACACATTCCACGCGCCTTCAAGGTAGATATAGCGTACAGTATGATGTAAAAAAAAAAATAGCGATGCAAATGAGCATGAGAAGACTAATAAAAAATAGCGATGCAAGTTAGAGTGTCATGGTTTTCTTGGCCGGTTTTTTTCGTATTAGTGAATGAAGTTGAGAAAGTGCGCCCGGAAAACCATAAAAAGGTACAAAACTTCATACATGAAATAGATGGCGAACAAGCAGGTCAGCATCAACTGCTCACGGCCCCCAAGTTTTCAATATAGAACCCACAGTGTGCATACAACCTGAAGAACACTGCAGCTGATAGAAAAAAGAAGAGCTCTTTACTGTACACTAAATTTAATGTGAAACCGTGCATTCTTTCGGATTCACTGGATCGTAAAGAAAAAGAGAAGCAGAGTTCAAATTCAGATCCCCAAGAGTTGTCAAGAAGACCAAATGCAGTCGATGTGGTTAATTAACACATCAAGCGAAAGGGCTAAGCAAAAAGCTGATCCTTGCGATTCGGACTGAAGCACACACGCCGCGACAGTTGACCGCCCTTCGGCTCCCTCGAATTGCGCCTCTCCGTTTCCATGCTTCTGTAACGTACACAGCCCAGCAGTGCAGAATCCGTCGGCAAACTGAAATACCAACACAACTAGCTAGGGAGCAGGAGATGCCTAAAAGTAACAAGGGCAAGCAGCTGATCATTAGGTAGCTAGCCAGAATAAGGCATACCGCAACGAGGCGAATTGTGAATGCCATCGCATGGTGCAGAAGACATGCCAGGTAACATGATATAATCTATTTGCTGACATGCGTGATATGCTGCTTGAAACGAGAATTAGCAGTCAGGCTCAAAACCATACCCGTCGATACTGTACCGGATGCTATACCAGCTTGACTCTTGGAAGTTTCGGGTTTAATATAATAATATATATTTATAAGTATGTATATGTTTAATACATGTACACCAAATTTTACTTATAATATCTGTATAAATAAAAATAACGAGTGATATTAAAGGCACATCCTTCATTTTAAGGACAAGAAAATCTCACAATAATCCTAAAATAAAAGAAATTATAGGAATTCTCACATAAATCTAAAGAAAAAGAGAAGTCTTTATACTACTTATTTTGGTGGAGCCAGATTATATTGGTGCAGATTAATCATGTATAGATATTAGAGTTATATAACAAAAACAATTGTATTTTAATTAGTAATAAGTCTATTTACATCCCTGAACTATGAAAAAAATCTAAATAACCCCCAAACCATAAAACCAGTTATTTAACACCCTCAACTATCAATACCGGATCAAATCACACCCTAGGAAGATTTTCCTTGGCTATTTTGCATCTAACATATATTATTTAGACAAAAAATGATTAATAATTTTTGAAACTTTTTCATATGATCCTAAGACAAAAATTATACTCCCATAAAAATTTCAAACCATCATCACACTTGTAAAATTTTATAAAATTCTGACAAGGTCACTGTCTCAATTAAGGGTTTTATAATTTTGATTTTTCTGAGATATCAAATTATGTTCAATTAATTTGGTGATTTTTTCATATAATCTTACAGGTTTAAAGACAACACTGTAAAATTTTTAGATGATGATCAAACCTATACATTTTTATAATAATCTAATAGTGTTATTATTATTTTTAAATTGATGTTATTTTTATTCTCTAAATGTATTACATAATTTAAAATTCTTTGAGACTTTTGTGAACATTCTAGAGGTGGGTTAGGGTTTAATTAAATTTTATACAAAATTTATTCTTGCATGATTTTGAACTTCAGAGTTTACAAATCAAAGCTTTTTTAATTTGTAACCTCTGAAGTTCAAAATCATGGAAGAATAAAAATTGTAGAAAATTTAATTAAACAGTAATACACCTCAAAAATGTTACCAAAAAGTATCAGGAAAGTTGAATGCATTTAATATATTTATAAAATAAAAAATAGTTGTAATTTAAAAATAATAATAACACTATCAGATTTTTATAAAATGTAAATATTTTATCCTCATCTAAAAATTTTATAATGTCATATTTAAATTCCTAGTATCACACTAAAAATTATCAAATTAATTAAACATAATTTGTTATCCAAAAAAAAATTAAAAAACCCTTAATTGAGACATTGACTTTGTCAGAATTTTATAAAATTGTACAAGTGTCATCATGAACTAAAATTTTTATGGAAGTATAAGTATTGTCCTAGGATCATAAAAAAAAGTTTTAAAAATTTTGAATCATTTTTATATAGGAAATGCAAAACAACTAAGGAAAACCACCCTATGGTGTGATTTGATCTGGTACAGATGGCTGAGGGTGTTAAATAATCGGTTTTATAGTTTGGGAGTTATTTAGACTTTTTTTATAGTTCAGGAGTGTAAAATAGACTTATTCCTTTTAATTATAGAAAGTAGAGTTGTATATCAAAGATAATTATATCATAACATCAAGCCGCGTAGCAGGTATATCTACTAGTTACTCTAAATACATAGTAGTATTGTCAAATATAACATACAGTTCAACATATGATATTATCAATTCCGTTGGCATGATTGGTATTGCATATATGGTATCGAAGCTAGTATTAGATTGTATCAAACCAGGTATGGCCAATATTGATGTGTATGTACATCGGTACGGTCATCAGAACATGGCTTTGACCATTAATTTTTATTACAATATATTAATAAAATCCAATAAAGTTATAATATTACAAAGGTACTTTTCAAGACAAATCTACATATATAATTTTTATGTATCCAATATAAATATTAAAAAATATATTGATAATCAAAGTTTTAATAATTTAAGTGCACCTATATCCAAAATTATAACTGTTTTTGATGAGGCAGTATATTTCGGACCTGTTTGGTAGAGCTCCAAATCCTAGCTTCATCTGAGATCTGAAACTTGTAAACTGAAATAAAGTAAATTAAATTTATATTTTTGCTCTAAAATGTAAACAAGATGATTCATCTAAATACTCTTAATGTACTCGCAACTCCAACTCTACGAATCTGTAGAACTAAGAATACTCAGTTCCACCAAATCTACAAATCTAATAAAGTTAGAGCTCTACGAAACACACCCTCCGTATCACCCAACAACTGAACTACCCACTTGCCGTTCAGCCTTCCGCCCTAGCATTAATGTGGCTGCCCAATGACACAGTAGTAGTGCGTGCCTGCAGGTACCCCCATCACCCATGCCATCATGCATGTACTACAATTTTTGCTGCTTGGTTCTGGACTCCGGAAATAAATCCTACTGGACCTTTTCTTACCTTTTGACTCTTGTTTGGAGCTCTTTCAAATCATGACATATAGCAATGCAAAGAGGTGGCTGATTTATTTTACCATGTGTCATGAAATTGAAAGGGTCTAGAGGTGCTAAGGTCTTATAGTATTTTTTGGGTAAATTCCTCATATGCCACTGGAAGTTTACCTCATCCCCTATTTGCCACTCATTGTGTCATTGATACATTTTGGGATTTCTCAAATTCACAATGGCAAATTGGGAATTAATCCTATTTTGTTCCCTCTAACCCCTGATTCATGAATTGGAGCAATATTTACCTACTGGGCGAAAACATCAAATTGGTGAATAACTATTCGCAAGGACATCCCGAAAACAGGGGGAGAAAGGAGCTTGAAAATACTGATCTATGTGATGGAATATTTGGAAGGAGAGAAACAGAGTAATCTCTTATCAAATTTAATTAGCAGCCGGTGCAACGTTTTTTTCAGCTAATCACGGAGGATGTCTACAATAGGAAAAGAGCACCATGTTAATTTCTTTGGGTTATGGGATTTATTATTGGTGCTCTGTAACTGTCCTTTGTATTTTGTCCCATATGTTGGGTGTTAGCAGTCATGCTCGTTGTCCGAACTTTGTATTCTGAACTTTCTCTAATCGAAATAATTTTGGCACCGCTCCTGCCAGGCTTCTTTTTTTAAAAAAAGAGAGAGTAATTTACCCATGCTTAATTTGACAGATTTGGTGAGTGAAAACTCACACAAGCTAGCAAATGTAGTGGCCATACTTTTCTGAGCTAGCTTGCAATGACGTTCTTTCCTTGCAGCATCCCTGCAATTTTCAGAAGCTCGTTCTTGACAAGGTAGATGCCGCAGAAGAACTGAGTTCTCTGTGTTTTTCGAGCAGGGAACAAAAGTGGATGCGTTCTTCTCCACGGAAATATGTGACTACCAGCAAAATGCTGGTATCCGGCTAGTTGGAAATTAGAGGCTGCTTGTACATCTACCAGGCTAGTTATCTTTCGTGATGGTTAAAAACCGTCAGGAAAATACGGAAAACAATCAGGAAAAATTAGTTTTGGCAATTAGTTTTTCTGTCGGCCAAGTTCACGTCATGGAAATTAGCTTCCCTGACGGGTATCAGGTAAACCGTCACAAAACCTGTAATCCCTGACGGCGTTACGAGACCGTCAAAAAAATGATTATTCCTGTCGGTCGATTGCAGGTCCCCCAATAAGTGTACAGACCGTCATTGAAGATCACGAGTTCGGTAGTACACTCCAAATAGCACCAGGCTTAATTAGTTCTTCCAATCCTGGTGCTAGAAACTAAGGGCACGTACAACAGTCCAGACGGCTGTTGTCTATATGAGTTGCCATGTCACACGCAGACGGCAATACAAACAATATGTACAGTGGGCTGTCTATTTAGTTGTCTGTAAAGTGGTTAATGCATATAAAGCATACATGATCAAGCATACCCTTAGATCTATATGTACCATTTTGTTGCTTCTTCAATACAAATGATATCAAACATACATAAATAAGTTGAACACGAATACAAATATAATAATTTATATTAAAAGCTCAAATAAAATATTAATATATCAATATATATTAATAATACAAAATATGATGTAATAATGCATATAACGATTACATCATGTAGGTCTAATTTTCATCATGTCCGTTCTCTGCTTCGTCGTGATCAGGTTGCTTTGGCCATGAGGAATCCTATTTTGCTTCCCTGCCAGGATGCAACAATGAGAACCTTGGTTTTTCTTCCCTACGAACAATGCCAAGTTTCCCTGCACAAGATGAACCAAATCAACTTGTCATGCACTGTGCCCTCGAGATAATATAATTGTTTGTAAATTGTTACAATCATTTGAATGGCGAGTTTAGTGTTTTGCTTCAGATATGAACCGTTACCTAATATATGATAAAGACATAATATGATTACTCATATTGATCTAATTTTGCTCGTGCCCATAACGCTGCCATATATGCTCAACCAAATCCTTCTTTAGTTGCTTATGTGTAGAGCGAGCACGGATAGCCGAGTTTCTTTGAAGTACCTCTACGAAGCATGGGTTAGGATTATCACTGGTACCCACTTCTGGTGGTAGCACAATAGTTGCACTTGGATTCTCATTCAAATCCAAAGGGATTTTAAGTAACTCCTTTTCATCTTCAACTATCATATTATGAAGGATAACACAAGCTTGCATTATGTTCACAATATCATCCCTCTTCCATAACCGTGCTGGACGACGGACAATATCAAAACGTGATTGCAACACGCCAAATGCGCACTCGACATCCTTCCTTGCCCCTTCTTGATGTTTTGCATATAATTTGTCTTTCTCCATTTGAGGATGCGATATTGTCTTCACGAAGACCGCCCACTGGATAAATTCGCCGGCAAGATAATACCCAATGTCATATTGTGTCCCATTTACATTGTACTTTACTTTAGGAGCTTCCTTTTAGTGCTTCAATGAATAACGGTGACTTATTCAACACATTGATATCGTTATGTGACCCGCGGTACCAAAAAGCATGCCATATCGAAGATCACGTGATGCTACCGCTTCAAGGATCATCGTAGGAACGCCCTTGTCACCACGTGTGAACATGCCTGCCCAAGCTTTCGGGCAATTCTTCCATGCCCAATGCATACAATCAATGCTTCCTAACATGCCCGAAATCCGGGACTCATTATCTTGCGTGATTTTTTCTAGTTCGTCACTTCTAGGAGGCGTGGTACTCTTCACCAAAACATTGAATCACCCCTTCGGAGAATTTTCCTAAGCACTCTAAAGACGTGCTCGCTGCAATCTTTAATACCTCGTCAAGTTGGTCAGCTGGCGTGCCATATGCTAGCATTCAAATGGCAGCGATACACTTTTGAAGAGGTGAGTGTCCATCTCTACCAACATCCACTCTTGAGTAAAATAAGGAGATCGGTCAACGAGGGCATTAACAATTCTAAGGAATAGCGGCCTTGTCATCCGAAACCTCCTACGGAACATCTCGTCGGTGTAGATAGGATTTGCAGAGAAGTAGTTGGCAACAAGATCGTCATGACCAGCTTCTCTATTTCTTGGTATATACCTCCTAGGTCCACTTTGGCCGGCGGCGGCGCCGAGGTGGACTTGATGTTTCTCCGTCGATCTTGGCCTTCAATTTCTCTCCAATCTCCCTTCTATATTCTTCTAAAATTTCATCCTCTGCAATGAAGTCTTCTAGCGTGTACACCTCGGCTGACATCGAAGTCTTCAAGTGGCATCGCCTTCATCTGCAACAAATTCTTCTGGTTCTTCAGGAGGATCCGACATCTTCTGGAGTGGAGAAGAGGTGACAAGAATGTTTTGGAGTGGAGAAGAGATGACAGGAACTGGCATCAGGAACAAGCGCACACTGCTAATACTTATATGTGCTGATGGAGTCATGTTCATACATGAAATGGGTTCACACATGTGTGCCCTGTTCACACACTTGTTCACACATATAATTTGAAATTCTGTTCACACATGTGTGCCCTGTTCACACACTTTTTCACACTCATTCACACATGCAAATTGAACTGACGCTATCTGAACAAATTGATGTCATATGAACATGTACAGAACGACAATTCACACATGATTTAGACATGAGGGTGAATATGTACACTCACACATGCAATCTGAACAGAAGGTAAACTGAAGATTTATTCTTATGATCTAATTAAGCAGTTCCACCATGATGTAGACATGAGGGTGAATATTGATTGATTTCAGGAAAAAAAAACTTCTTTGCCATGTAACTTGCTAAAAGAAAAACTGGCATGATTCGTACCCCATTTTCATCTCTTTCAAGCCCATACGTTTTGCTGCAGAGCAAACATCAAAGATCCATACCTTTGCATTGTTATCAACAACAGATGTAGAAAAGAAACCTCAAGTTACAAAAAGAAAAGTTAATGGTATAGATCTTTTATGCTGAATTCTTTTCTTCTTCATTGTACTACATTAATCGTATTGCATTTCTGTAAAGAACCAAAAAGCATTATCAAAGGAAAAAATCTGAATAAGAAAGGTCAGTGTCATTGTGCATGGCAAAGTAAAAGGAAAAAATCATTGTAGCAGTAGCAACCAGAAAAAATCAGCAATCAAACACATTGTAATCCTGTGAATTCAGCGTGTACTCATTCAGATAAAACTCTTTGAAAAGAAATTGTGGCAAGGAATGAGAGCTATCTGGTATATGTCAATAAGGTGAACTAATTCCAATCACAGCTTATGTTAATTCTTTTGTCAATAAGGCAACACTTTTGTTCACCAGCACCACTAAATACGACTTTTGTTCACCAGCACCACTAAATTCGAAACAGCCATAAATCTATTGAGTTGCATGTAGGACGTGGAATAGAAGTGAAAATGCTACTAAATTGAAGGCATGCTAAAATGAACAGATCGAGAAACGTACTTGTTTAAGTTTCAGGAAATAACATCTTCGAAAACACTTCAAGGCAAGAAATGTTCAAATTTTCGTCATCATACATTTCCTTTGTGTCTCTTGAGAGGAGGCTGGTATAAGCTTCCATCATCTTGGTTTCTTTCTCATATTTTTTTGCCTCTTTGTTTTCCTTTGTTGCAAGATGAGCCAGTCTTGTTGATTCGAGCTTCTCAGTGATATTTTTTTTTGCAATTCTAATACCTTCATGTGGTTCTCATTAGCCTCAGTCTGGATTTTGCTAAATTTGTCAAGTCGATCAACATCAATTGCGATTGCTTTGTCTTTCCGTTCTCATTGTCATCTATTGCAACTACCTTAGACTTGAATCTCGCATCAAATGCGGCCTTTTTAGCGACCTTTTGTCCCATTGGCCGTGGTGTGCACTTCCCTCTAAAGAATCGATTTTTCTTCCTTTGCCTCATCTTGGTTTGATGCCTTCCTTTTACGTGCATTCTTGAGTGATTGTTGTATGTTATCCACTTTGGTTCGTTTCGGACAAGATACCAAACATCCATTAACACAAAATGTCCTAGCCTTAGCTCTTGGTTGTCATCCTCATAGAACTTGTGGGCCTTATCAATCCACATTTGATCTGAATAACCGCTAGTATATACTCTTCGAGCCTTCAGCCAAGCACTATGGAAAAGGTCTATCAATTTGTTAATTTTGTGCCACCGATCCTTGGCTTGCTTCATATTTCTTCTCCTATGTTTTGGTGTGGACATATTGTAAGAATCAACTACACCACTCCAATATTGTTCGTTCCTCCGGTCGGCTCCCTCGATTGGGTCCATCGAATTATTCAACCAAGAGCTCATCTATAATTGTAAACAAAGAATATTATCAGACTAAAATTGAGAGAAAGTTAAGTTACTAATGACCATGTTTTTCCATGTTACTCACCAGCCTAACATCTTCTGCTTGTGTCCAAAGTAGTCGCTTATCAGTTCTAACAACTTCGTCCCCGCTGTCCACGCTAATGGGATCCTGGTCTAGATGTTTTTCCGATGATTGTGAGGTCGGTATCTCCATAAACGGTGGCGAAAAACCTCCATTGTCTGCAGGACTTGGCATCTTGAATGGAGCGTAAACAG
The DNA here is from genome assembly GCA_036346375.1 of Guadua angustifolia. Lineage (NCBI taxonomy): Eukaryota > Viridiplantae > Streptophyta > Magnoliopsida > Poales > Poaceae > Guadua > Guadua angustifolia. Next base: position 18,823,610 of record CM070519.1, read on the forward strand.
AAGTCGCACCAACAAAATGAAAATTCTGCGAAGCTTGTGGCTGCTTATTGAAAAGATTCAAAAATCCACCTGGAGGATGAGGGTTATTGTCCTGCAAAAAAAACATGATTCATCCGCTTAGATCCTTTGCATAGATCACTTGCGCCACAAACGCAAGAATAAACTTCACATACCATTTCAGAAGAAGAAACTTTTATACTATTCATTTTCTCAAAAAAAAAAAGAAGGATCTCATATACTTTTACTCGGACAAGTCTTGTTTGGATAACGAGTATGCAGACAAATCATCCTTTTCACTCATGTTTGGTTGTTTCACATTAATCTTTGTCAAGCCCTCTACTCTTATCACTATTTATTTGTGATAGTCATTATGCAAAGCATACTCATGAAATTGTCGAGCAGCTACATCATATGGAAAAGTTTATAAGCTTGCGGTATGTCGAGCAGACTACATCATATGGCCATCTTTACCACCTATTCCCAAAGATTCATTTTATAAGCTTGCGGTACATCCAAAATGGAAATTGAAGGGCACATACCTTTTATTTTGAGCATTTTGGAATCATTTGGTTTAATTACTTTTAGAGACTCTTTGGCTCTAAAGTCATTATTATTAGTCCCATTGCATTTATCAATTAGAATAGTAATTGACTATTCTAATTTCTTAACAACATAGTTTTTGCTAAAAATGCACTTTTAGCAAAAAGTATGTTGAAAAGTAATTAAACCAAATGATTCCAAAATGCTCCAGGGTTGCTTTTTAGCAAAAAAATTTGTTGTTAAGAAAGCTTCTCATTCGTGAGATAAAACACACAATGAGAATAATGTATCGGCAAACAAGTATCTTTTTTTAGTGCTGCAAATACTGCTGCACTTACATTTTTCCTCTATTGCCTATATAGTTAGAGATTACAAAACCATGAACTGAATTCAGTTCTGATGACAATCCGGATTGCATGAACTAATTAGACTCTTAACTCAAACATCCGAGTTCTAACCGAGACAGAAACTCTTGTGCTTGTCCGACAACACGAACTCTGCAACCTAGTATCAGAAGATTCTAAACAGGAAAAACAAAACCAAAACCGACTGGACTCCTGACATTAACCAAAACTAGATTCATGCACAAGATTAATCTCAACAGATTGCAGATGGCCTCTGCACTAGAAATGCAATGCTTGCTCAGAGTCCAGAGTCCCCGCGCGCCCAGCAAAGCAATCAACCGATTAAATTACGGTTCAAAGTTGATATACATATATTTCTAATGTACTTCTAATGTACTAAATGGGCTACATGAAACAGAGTTGAAATACTTCTAATGTACTAAATGGGCTACATGGAACAAGTATGAAAATATTCTCTTTGCAGAATCAATGGAACTCATGACAGGTTCTACAGGCAAGATGTTCAGAGTTGAGATTCAATCATGACAGGTTCCAACATGAGTTCAATGATACTTTCTTCAGGGCATTTCCTCTATGCTGCTAACAAACATATGTTATTTTGTTATACTTACTGTGCTGCCAAAAACCAACAGCATCAAAAGTAAAAACTATGCAAAAGGTCAGTTCATCCCATGCTTAAATTTTATCTCAAATAATTGTGATGGAAGATTCATGCTTATACCAATGGATGGCCTTAGCTGCTTCCATGTAAAACGGTAAAACCAGTTTATAAAAAGTATCATGTGGCACACTCAAGGCACCAGCTAAGCCTTCTTGCTTCTCACGAACAGAATATGTACAGTATGAAAATCATGAATCAAGTTTTTGCTACTCTGAAGCACGCAAATCCTATTACTACACATATATCTTGCAATCAATAATTTCACACAGAAAAATACATTTAGGCATCAAGTAATTTACAGTAATGGATCCGATGCTTCATGTCGTGCCCCGAATTCCCACGGATTCGGACACTCTGTGTATTCTGTACTAGTTCAGGATCACGCTAGTACACACAGGATAAACAGGTTGAAGTACCACAATCATACACAGCGGAAATAAATAATAAGTACTTCAAGCATTAATAGTAACGAGTTACATGGCCTTATGGCCACCTTACAATACTTCGCCGCGCAGGGCGATAAATATCATCAGTATCAAGTTCATTCAATGAAGCAAAATACGATAGCGGGACCCTTCTTAACCACAGCTCTTGAGTGCGGCCCAACCCCTTAGTCCTCCTGGCCTTCAATGAACTCCTCCTCCCAAGCTGGTACGGCTTCATCTTCTGAGGTTTTTGTCGATGCAAGGGTGAGTATACAACATACTCAACAAGTCATGCACAATGCAGATCTATTACTACATGCATGGCTTATTCCAAAGAAAGGCCTAATTGGTTATTTTGCATAAAGCAAAGATTTCTTTTAATCGGGTAATCCTATTAGATTAAAAGCGATAAAATCGATATTATTAATAACTAATTTTTCAATTCTTTCTCAAGAGTTTTGGCACACGACCTAATTTCATTCATCGGTTTACACACACCACCCATCCACATCTTTTATTTTTAAACTCTAACCCTTGATTTGTAATCACCGAGCAATGTCCAATACCATGACACGGCTATTGAATAGATTCACACACACACTGCAGAGGTCAGACACTTTACCCACAGATACACTCGTTCACCACACAGCGATTGATTGTAACAAAGTCTTTCGAGACTAACACTTAGCGATGATCCTCTCGAAGATTGCCTTCCTAACACTTCCCTCACAGAGCCAAAGTTTAGAACGAGGCACATACCGTTAGATGGGTACCAAGCCGCAAGATGCACGCTCCCCGTCTGTTACATTTTTGGTGTAATTGTCACCCCGAGGTATCAAAGGAAAGATATTAGAAACCTACTTAACTAGGTCCGTCCCATTCGGCACAAGTGGTTGTACACGAACTCAGCTCAAAGGCTCGCAAGGTTAAGTCCTTAATTGTCCCTGCAAGACAACTATTTTATACATCTCGGCACACAGCCTTCACAATCTTTTCATACATCCCATTGCCACATTGCCCACACGCACGAAGCCTTCTTGCCACTTGCCCCGCTCAAATCATTTTCCCACCCCACTTTAACTTAAGCAACACATGCCATTTTCCACATCGGTTCAGAATAGCACCACACAGTCACTATCCCGTTCCAATTCATGACATCATCGCATTTTCCAAAATCGTTCCATAATTGTTTAGTCAAGATTCATTTGATATTTGAAAGTCATTCCACGCATACAAGCGGGCTAAGCGACTAATCACGGTCTAGCCTCCGTGTTGGCATCATATTAGCATCCAACATATTTAAGCATCTTAGGGTGGACAAGGTTTCAGGCATATAAACATTTATAATCAAGGTGGCATAACAAGTTTGGCTTTTAACTACCATTTCCCAATTTAATCAATAGTGGTTGTACTTAACATAGCATGCAATATGGAAATCAAAATATACTTTGAAAACTAGGCGCGAAATGATCAAAGCATGACTTGCCTTCAAGAGGAGTTGGTTCAGTCAAGGTCTGCGACGGGTCTTCAAACTCTCCTCGGCGAAATTCGAACTCCTGGTCTAGTCGATACAAGCAATCACTCAATAAACATACAATACAGACAGTAATATAAATTCTAAAAATAAAATAAAAATCACCAATAAATAGTTCACATTTTACAAATTTTTGGGCACTGGAATCACTCAAATCCGAGTTAAAATGCAAAAGTTATAGCCTTTACAATATTCTGAAAATTCATAAAAGAATAAACCGAATTATTCATCTATTTTCTACCGATTTTCCGGCTGATTTTCCCTCCGCTTGACACGCGTCGGCACCGAGCGAAGCCACGTCGCTCTCGCCAGCGGCAGTGGGCCCGGATGACGTCCACGCCGCGCGCGAAGACGATCGGCGGTCCACCCATCGACGTGTGGGCGGTGAAACAGCGCCGCCCCACATGTCGGTGGATCGACACGCGTCGAGGAATTATCCGCCACGCATGCATGCATTCCCGATCGTCGGATTAGAATCTAACGGCGCAAGACTAACCAAGCGGTTTACTATTTGCGGACTACGTGGCGTTACCTTGGCGTCGGATGAAGATCGACTACCGAGGTTGCTGCGAGTCGATGAAGATCTTGCGGCTGGCCGCGGGACTTGAAGAAGATGACGCGTCCACGACGTTTCGAGCCTCTCCGGTCGGAAGAAGTAACCACACGGGCATGCGGCGCGACTCAAGGAACTCGGGCCGGCCTCAAAGTGCGGCGAACGGCGACGGCGGCGCAAATGGCGGCAAGAACCGAGGCGGAAGAGAGGCTACTGGCGAGGCTAATCTAGCGCTGCTACGGAGGGCGAGAGGAACAGGAGTTGAGGCGAAATGAGCGGGGTGAAGTGCCGAGCACGGGATGTACTTCACTGGCCGGACACGCCTCGATCTTGCCAATATATCTCGACAAAATCCACCGAGGCTAATCAGCGATGCCATCTTCTTGATCAGCGGCTCTCGAGGTGGCGGTCCACGTCGACCGCTCGATCAAGATCCAACGGTCCGAGGATCGGGCGGCGATTTAGGTTTTTCCTCCAGCGAGCACAAGGTGTTGGGCCGCCCAACATCAGAGCAAGGATTTTCCGGGTTTTACGAATAAAAATAAATACCGAAATTCAAAGTAATTATTTGGGGCACTAAAAATACCCGAAAAATTCTAGAAAAATTCTAGAAAATATTTCAGAGCATTTTGAGCCTAAATAAAATATTAGTTTTAATTTTTGATAATTATATTTTCTGATATTTAATTACTCAAAGAAAAAATGATATAAATAAATTCCAATTAAATCCAATAAATCCCAGAAAAATTAGATAAAGGCAATTAAATGAAATTAAATGCAAATAAAGGTTGGTTAATTCATAGAAATTCAAATAACTCCAAAAATTAAAATCTAACCAAAATTCGGGACGTTACAAACCTACCCCCCTTAACAGAATCTCGTCCCCGAGATTCGAGGCTTAACTATAGAATAGGTTTGGGAATTCCTTTTTCAGATCTTCCTCTCGTTCCCAGGTGGCTTCACTTTCTGTGTGGTTGCTCCACTGAACTCTGCAGAAACGAGTTGTCTTGCTTCTGGTTCTTCGATCTATTATGTCCAGAATTTTTATCGGCTGCTCTTTGTAAGTCAAGTCTTCCTGTAGTTCAACTTCTCCTAATGACGTTTGCTCTTCAGGAATTCGAAGACACTTCTTGAGTTGCGATACATGAAAAACATTGTGCACTCTGCTAGTAGTACTGGTAACTCCAGTGGTAGGCGACTTATTACTACCGTGATGATCTTAAATGGTCCTACATATCTTGGCGCAAGTTTACCCTTTTTGTGAAACCTCTGGACTCCCTTAAGCGGCGTAACTCTGAGATACACGTAATCCTCCGGTTCAAAACTCAAATCTCTACGGCGGTTGTCTGCATAACTCTTCTGTCTTGACTGCGCAATCTTTAATCTTTCTCTGATCAGTGCTATTTGCTCTTCGGCTTCTTGAGGTATGTCGGGTCCGAAGACGCGACGCTCACCAGTCTCATTCCAATTTAACGGTGTCCTACAAGGTCGACCATATAATGCTTCGAAAGGTGACATCTGAAGACTTGCTTGATAGCTATTGTTGTAACTAAACTCTGCATATGGCAAACATTTGTCCCAAGTCGACGTATATGCTAACGCACAAGCTCTCAACATATCTTCCAATATCTGGTTGACTCTTTCTGTCTGTCCATCCGTCTGCGGGTGATATGCTGTACTGAAGTTCAAACGGGTGCCCATGGCTGTATGCAATTTATCCCAAAACCTTGAGGTAAATTGGGTACCTCTATCCGATACTATTTTCTTCGGCACTCCATGTAAGCAAACGATCCTTGCCATGTATAGCTCGGCTAACTTATCTCCTGAATAGGTTGTCTTCACTGGTATGAAATGTGCGACTTTAGTCAATCGATCCACGATAACCCATATGGAGTCATAACCTCCTTGCGTCCTTGGCAATCCGGTAATGAAATCCATTCCGATCTCTTCCCATTTCCATTCTGGTATTTTCAATGGCTGCAGCAGTCCTGCGGGTCTCTGATGCATAGCTTTGACTCACTGGCATACATCACACAGTGCTACGTGTTCAACAACCTCTCTCTCATATTCGCCACCGAACCGTTCTTTTAAATCTTGATACATTTTTGCACTCCCTGGGTGAATCGAATACTTGGAGTCATGAGCTTCCTCCAATATTAACTGCTTTAATTCCTTTTTGTTGGGTACACAAATACGTTCCTTCATCCATAATGCACCTTGTTAAGTCCAACTTAAAGTCTTTTGCTTGGCCTTCCTCCATCTTGGCCTTGATCCGCTTGACCTTCTCATCATCCTTGACCTTCTCTAATCTGATCTTCCAAGATAGGCTTTACTTCTAATGCGACTCTGAATCCTTCCTAACAACTTCCAATTTCAATCTCTGAAGATCCTTGCACGTTCTCCGGCTTTCTTCCACTTTCGGCTCGAGACCATGACCTTTTTCGACTCGGGGCATCACCACTACATTAGCCTTGCACGGATGATAATGAATACCCATGTTGTAATCCTTGATCAGCTCTAACCACCTCCTTTGTCTCATGTTTAGGTCGATTGGGTGAAAATGTATTTAAGACTTTTATGGTGCAGATATACACCTCACACCTATTACCAATAAGATAGTGGCGCCATATCTTGGGGCATGCACTACTGTTGCTAACTCTAAATCGTGCGTCGGGTAATTCCCTTCATGTGGCCTTAATTGCCTTGATGCATAGGCTACTACCTTTCCATTTTGCATTAACACACAGCCGAGTCCTTGGCGTGATGCATCGCAGTAAATATCGAAACTCTGATGCACATCGGGTTGCACTAACACTGGTGCTGATGTCAGTCTTTTCTTCAATTCTTGGAAACTCTTCTCGCAATCCGGTGTCCAAACAAACTTCTTTTCCTTCTTTAGCAATTGCGTAATTGGCCTAGCAATTGTCGAGAATCCTTCTATAAATCGGCGGTAATAACCAGCCATTCCAAGGAAACTCCGAACTTGCGAAACTGTCCTGGGCGACTCCCAATGTAGCACTGTCTCAACCTTGCTTGGGTCCACTGCAATTCCTTCGGCAGTCATGACATGCCCTAAGAAATCTACCTTACTCTTCCAGAAATCGCATTTACTAAACTTTGCATACAACCGTTGCTCCCTTAGCTTTTCCAACACTAATCTCAAATGTTGGGCGTGCTCTTCATCCGTCCTTGAATAAACCAATATATCATCGATGAACACCACTACAAATTTATCTAGGTATTCCATAAATACTTTATTCATCAAGTTCATGAAGTATGCGGGCGCATTTGTCAATCCAAATGACATAACGGTGAACTCATAATGTCCATATCTTGAGAAAATGCGGTCTTGGGTATGTCCTCTGTCTTGATTTTCACCGGTGATATCGACCTAAGGTCAATCTTGGAGAATACTCTGCTCCTCTTAATTGATCGAAAAGATCATCTATTCGGGTGGTATTTATTCTTTATTGTCACTTAGATTAAGTCGCGATAGTCTATACACATCCGAAAACTCCCATCCTTTTTCTTAACAAATAGAACCGGCGCCCCCAAGGTGACGAGCTCGGTCGATGAATCCTTTTTCCAACAACTCCTCAATCTGTTTCTTCATCTCCACCAACTCTTGGTGGACATCCGATATGGTCTCTTTGCTATCGGTCTTTGTTCGAACACTAAGTCAATTCTGAACTCTATGTCTCTGTGCGTGGCATTCTGGTAATTCCTCGGGAAAAACATCTGGGTATTCATGACCCTTCGGTACATCTCTTATCTTGACAGGTCTCCAAATTGTTCACTAGCATCCGTCCTCCTCGGCCCAACGCTTGAAATTCCACCTTTCTATCATCGGGGCTCTCGATAGACACTACTCTGCGTCCACAGTCTAATATAGCCTTATGCTTAGTCAACCAATCCATTCCCAGGATAACATCCAGGGTTTGGGTATCTAGTATAATAAGGTTCGCTAGGAACTCTACTCCCTTTATTAGTAGCTTAACTCCAGAACACCCGACCTTAGAACGGAGTTGATCCGAGATTGAACTAGGAGTGTACTCTTAAGGTTAACAATATCGAGATCATTTGTCTCGGCAAAATCTTGAAAGCGAGCGAATCTGAAGCTCTGAATCAAATAGTACCAGAGGCGGCTTCGAGTTGACTAGGAACTTACCGAAACCGACGTCCGTAGCATTTTGGACTTCGTCTGCGGAGATATGATTGATCCTCCCTCGCGTGAATGCCTGCGGTGTAGTTCCAGCTTGTGCAGGTCCTCGGCTTCCTCCTTGGGTAGGGGTCTTGGTTGGGGTGTTTCCTAAATTGAAGCGCTTGGTGTCACGCCTCCTTTCTTTGGACATCGTTGGCGAAGTGTCGATCTCATTACAATTGTAGCGGCGCCTCCACGCCATTTGCTTGATTTCCACTATTACGATTAACATTCTGACCGGAGTCCGAGGGTTTGTCCATTTGGTCTTGGCATTGGCGGCGTCCCCGCAACTTGTTCCTGGCTGGAATCGGTGAATTCTTTGGGTATCATTCTCATTTTCGATGACCACAGACGTCCTCCTGTTGTGCCATGCGGCGTTCACGGTTATCATCCGGTTCCTTGCGCTTGTCTTCGATATGAGCGCCTTGTTTACCGAGTTCTTGAAATCCGGAAAGTGTGGGTAATCGGTCCCACCAGAAACAAGATGTTAAGTCCTTTGAAGCGGGCGCCTTGCCTTGTCTGTTACTCGTCTTACGGAGCGTGGCGTGCTAACCGAGTGAATTTATTGAGATAATCGACCATTGCTGGCCTCCTTGCTTCAGCCGCGAATTCCTCCTTTTTGGTTCCATAATACCCTCGGCACATGGTATTGACGGAAGCTAGGTGAATTCTTCCCAAGTAATTTCTGCGGGCTCTCTGTGTGTGATAGTTCTCCCACCATTCACCGTTGTTCCCTCAAAATGGTGAGAGGCATAAGTACCCTCTCGTTCCCTTCACACTTGCGTTATGTGCAATTTCCTTTCGATGGTTCTTAACCAATCCTCCGCCTCTAGCGGGCTGGCATTACCGAGAAAGTCGGCGGTCGTGTCCTCATAAATTCAGACAATCTTGAGTAGGGCGCGGGTCCATTGTTCATAGCTTTGATTATTAGCGACGGCTTTGAGTCTTTGTTGTTACCTTGTTGTCATCATTGTTTGCATTAAGCGTATGCAGGCTGCAAGGAATGCTCCGAGATTCTGCATATCTCTTGGCGGTCTTTGCTGGGTGTGGCGTACCATTCGACTACCTCGAGCGTGAACCATCGCCTCCGGCTCCATTGTTGTGAGTGTTCACCATCTGTTGATTGCTTTGGGTTTAGAGATAAGGGGAAAAGAATAGGCAAGTATAGGAACTTATACGGGAAGCAGTGTAACTTAAAATGAAAATAACAAAAGGAACTTAAACATCCTAGCATATATGATAATTAAGTATGGTTTATCACATAGTCTAGGGACTATGCAACCATCGACAATCACAAACATCACATCAATTGTTCATTACAACATCGCATACTAATGTTTGAAATAAAAGACGCGACTCAAAACAAGCGAGTCTCAGCGCAAAAATTGGACACTACAACTCGACAAATCATCACTCATCGAGCCAACCCGCCGCGCTCGCCGATCACGTAAACCGGCGGGTGAGCTGCATCGGGCAACCGATCCCCATGCCCTCCCACTTGGTGCACTGGGGCACCTCCGGCCAGCCTTGGCTCCTCCGGCTCCTCGTCGTGGTCGTCGAGCTCCATGACGTCTGGCTCTCCGTGGCGTAGGGCCTCCTCCAACTCAGCGATCCTCTGGGCCAGGCGTGCATGCGGGTCTCCGCAGGCCTCTCTGCCTCCTCCAAAGCACGGTACCTTGCTCGAAGCTCGTGAGTCGTGGCGTCCATCACCTCCTCTGAAAGGCGCGCCAGCGACCCAGTGCACGACGGCGCGTCGTCCTCGAGTCCAAGCGGGCTGCGAGGTCCACCCGTCTTGACACCAGCAAGGTCCCACAGCTCGCCGTGGTCTCTGCTGATCCGGCGCAGCGCAACTCGAGCACACTCTGTATGCCCGCCTCGTGGCAGCTCGCTTCACCGCGAGGCGGCGACGACTAGCACGCGTGCTCGGCGTACAAAGTGAGGTGGTCTCCCATCCATGGCGACCCGTTGACTATCCAAGTGCGGGATCGGTAGAGAGGGCGGTGAAGCCTCCCAACACGGAGCATCCTCCAGAGCTCGGCCGTAGAGCCACCGTGGCGCTCTCCAAAGGAGTGAACCATCCATCTGCCAAAAGCAACGCGTCGAACAACAAATTTTAAAGAACACGAAAGTAATAGCAAAAATACTGAGAGGTATGAAGTAAAGAAGAAGAGATGAGTCAAGATTTCATTGATTATTCTTGTCCAGATTTTATTCTTTAGAAATTAATTTGGACTCCATTAAAACGGCCCGATCTAACTAGGGTCAAGTCCTCTGATCGGTATGGCTCGATACCATCCTGTCGTGCCCGAATTCCACGGATTCGGACACTCTGGTATTCATGACTAGTCCAGGATCACGCTAGTACACACAGAATAAGCAAAGTTGAAGTACCACAATCATACACAGCGGAAATAAATAATAAGTACTTCAAGCATTAATAGTAACGAGTTACATGGCCTTATAGCCACCTTACAATACTTAGCCGCGCAGGGCGATAAATATCATCAGTATCAAGTTCATTCAGCGGAAGCAAAATACGATAAGCGGGACCCTTCTTAACCACAAAGCTACTCTTGAGTGCGGCAACCCTTAGTCCTCCTGGCCTTCAATGAACTCCTCCTCCCAAGTGGTACGGCTTCATCTTCTGAGGTTTTTGTCGATGCAAGGGTGAGTATACAACATACTCAACAAGTCATGCACAATGCAGATCTATTACTACATGCATGGCTTATTCCAAAGGAAAGGCCTAATTGGTTATTTTGCATAAAGCGACATTTCTTTTAATCGGGTAATCCTATTAGATTAAAAGCGATAAAATCGATATTATTAATAACTAATTTTTCAATTCTTTCTCAAGAGTTTTGGCACACGACCCTAATTTCATTCATCGATTTACGCACCTGACCACCCATCCACATCTTTTATTTTTAAACTCTAACCCTTGATTGTAATCACCGAAAGCAATGTCCAATACCGGACACGGCTATTGAATAGATTCACACATACACTCTGCGGGTCGTACACTTTACCCACGGATCGATCGTTCACCACACAAAGCGATTGATTGTAACAAAGTCTTTCAGAGACTAACACTTAGCGATGATCCTCTCGATGTGCCTTCCTAACACTTCCCTCACCAGAGCCAAAGTTTAGAACGAGCACATACTGTTAGATGGGTACCAAGCAGCAAGATGTGTGCTCCCCGTCTGATTACATTTTTGGTGTAATGTCACCCCGAGGTATCAAAGGAAAGATATTAGAAACCTACTTAACTAGGTCCGTCCCATTCGGACAAGTGGTTGTACACTTAACTCAGCTCAAAGGCTCGCAAGGTTAAGTCCTTAATTGTCCCGAACAAGACAACCATTTTATACATCTCGGCACATAGCCTTCACAATCTTTTCATACATCCCATTGCCACACAGCCCACCCGCACGAAGCCTTCTTGCCACTTGCCCCTGTTCAAATCATTTTCCCACCCCACTTTAACTTAAGCAACACATGCCATTTTCCACATCGGTTCGTGAATAGCACCACACAGTCACTATCCCGTTCCAATTCATGACATCATCGCATTTTCCAAAATCGTTCCATAATGTTTAGTCAAGATTCATTTGATATTTGAAAGTCATTCCACGCCTACAAGGGCTAAGCGACTAATCACGGTCTAGCCTCCGTGTTGGCATCATATTAGCATCCAACATATTTAAGCATCTTAGGGTGGACAAGGTTTGAGGGCATATAAACATTTATAATCAAGGTGGCATAACAAGTTTGGCTTTTAACTACCATTTCCCAATTTAATCAATAGTGGTTGTACTTAACATAGCATGCAATATGGAAATCAAAATATACTTTGAAAACTAGGCGCGAAATGATCAAAGCATGACTTGCCTTGAAGAGGAGTTGGTTACGGTCGAAGGTCTGCGACGGTCTTCAAACTCTCCTCGGCGAAATTCGCAACTCGGGGTCTAGTCGATACAAGCAATCACTCAATAAACATACAATACAGACAGCAATATAAATTCTAAAAATAAAATAAAAATCACCAATAAATAGTTCACATTTTTACAAATTTTTGGGCACTGGAATCACTCAAATCCGAGTTAAAATGCAAAAGTTATAGCCTTTACAATATTCGAAAATTCATAAAAGAATAAACCGAATTATTCATCTATTTTCTACCGATTTTCCTATTGATTTTCCCTCCGCTTGACACGCGCGGCACCAGAGCGAGCCACGTCGCCTCGCCAATCGACAGTGGGGCGGGATGACGTCACGCCGGCGCCAAGACTGACCGGCGGTCCACCCATCGACGTGTGGGCGGTGAATGCCGCCCCTTCCACATGTCGGTGGCCGACCGCGTCGAGGAATTATCCGCCACGCATGCATGCATTCGCAAAGTATGCATCCATGGAGAAGCCTAGAGAAGAGGGCATGCAAATCCATGCGTGAAGTACTCAAAGACGATTGGGCATAGGGAAGGAGGATATCTCGCTTGCTTAATTCATAGAAATTCAAATAACTCCAAAAATTAAAATCTAGCTTAGGACGTTACATGAGCATCCATGGAGAGAAAGAGGTGCAAATCTATGCGTGTCGATTGTCGCGACTCTCGCTGCGTGCCGTGCCGACACCATTGTCGCCGCCACGCCTCTTCTCCTCAAACGCCGCCCGCCCTTCTTCTTGACCGACCGCCATGCGCCCGCTTGTCTTGTCCGTCTGGCGCTTTCTACTGCTGCCGCATCTCCGACGCGACCATCCGCTCCACCGCGCTCTTCCTCCCTCGCGCCGCCGCCGGATCCATGATGCGAATTGCTAGGGTTTAGGGTAGAGACACAGGCGGGAGGGGCAAAAGAAAATGGCGCTTTGGGGTGGGGAATTGGCGCTGGGGGTGGGGAATTGGCGCGGAGTCTCCAGGATTACCCGCCATCCGCTCTTTTCCCGCGCCCACACTCGATCTGGCGTCGACGGCATCGCAAGGAGTGATACAACGGAGAGGAGGCCGGCGATACGAACTGGGAGCACGAGCCAACCCCGTCGTCTCGTGAGGCGACGGCTGCCCTCTCTCTCCACAATTAATTGCGTCCACGTAGGATAAGAGAGGTGATGTGGCAGCTTATAGACGGGATAATTAAAGCCGTTGTACGTGCTCTAAGGCCTGTTTAGTAGAGGTCTAAATCTTAGTTTCACCTAAGATCTGAAATTTGTAGGTTAAAATAAAATGAATTAAGTTTATATTTTTGGTATAAAATGTAAATAAGATAATTCATCTAAACATTCTTAATGTATTTATAACTCCAACTCTACGGATTTGGTGGAGTTAGGAATACCCAGCTCCACCAAATCCATAGATCTGGTGGAGCTGGATCTCTACCAAACACACCCTAACCCTTGCACTACTTTTGTGGTTGTAAGTCTTTAATCAATTGTAGATAATCATGTGAATGTGAATAAGCTGATCTGACCAGTATTCAGGTTTCGACGAAGTAGGAATTCATATGTTGCAAAAGATACTAACAATGCGTACCATTCATTAATTTGTGAATGGAAAGATCATGTGGTACTGTTTCCCAATGTGTTCGGAATTACTTATTACATGTAGGAGCATCTTATTTGCTTCTTCATTTCATTTAGATTTTGGAGGGCCAATGGTGTCGTGGTGACATCGAGTTCATCCAGCGCGCGACAAGAAGTTTCTCCTGGAAGTAGCAATGAGTCAGTTTCTCTACCACAAGCGAAACCAAACTGAGATGCGGACAGCATGCACCTTGAATATTTCCATGTACTTTTAACTAAACACAAGAAGGAAGATAAACACTGAATAATGTCAAAAGATATGCTATGTGGAAGGCCATGATGAGCGATAAAAGGCAAAAAGGCTTGCCATGGAAACAAAAGGTCAAGTAGCGATAGCAAACCTAGTGACTCGCCGATAACTTCACAAATTTGCAGCCTAGGAGGACTTCCCAGCACTGTTTCTCTAGGCCGCCGCCGCCTGGACTTTACTCTCCCATCTAGCGGCCTAAACCGATTTATCTCGTCTAGACGGCCATTTAGCTCATCTAACAGGCGATTAGGCGCTAGATTGCCGGTTTGCCGTCCTATTAGCGTCTAGCGCATTGGTAAACAATTAATGCTTCCCAGCACATCATAAATCTTAGAAGGTCTATCAAACGTGGCGGCGAAGAGTGACTTCCCGGTACATCCCAAACCCACATAATTCAAGCCAGTCTGAAGCATATGGTGTCACTAAATCATCTTCCTCATCTCGAGGTATAGCAATTTCCTAGTACTCACTTGTCACTTGGATGTGTGGCGATTCCTACATTTCTTGGGTATTTTGTCTAGCAAGTCCTGTTTGCAAAAGATATTATTGTGCCTCCTGAGGTTCTCTACACCCACCGCAGTTAATATTGCAATTATGTCTTAGCCAATCCGAACCGTCCATCACGGAATCAACGCCCAAGTCTGAGACCACTATGCACATCTAAAGCTCTTTGATGTTTGGAGGGAAACAATGGATGGTCCCCAATAATCAAGCGGGAAAAAGCAATATTCATGATAGTGATGATATTATGGAGCTCTGCTGCTTTCCGAGTGTGATACCCTTTTTTTAAAGACTTGTTTCGACATAAAACTCAGGTAAAAAATCTCTATTTTAAGGGTATGTTTGGTAGGGCTTCAGCTCCACTAGATCCACGGATCTGGTGGAGCTAGGTATTCTAACTCCACCAAATCTGTGTGGCTGAAGCTGTGAGTACATTAAGAGTGTTTAGATGGGTCATCTTGTTTACATTTTAGACCAAAAATATAAAGTTAATTCACTTTATTTTAGCCTATAAGTTTCAAATCTCAGGTAAAACTGGTATCTAGAGCTCTACCAAACAGGCCCTAAGTGTGTTGATATTGCTCCAGGTTTAGAGTGGAAATCAATAGGGAGTCTCTAATTTGTAATCGCCATTAAACTATTCTTCTCAGCAACCAATTGTAGTGACATCCAAAAATCAAAACATTAAGGCCCTGTTTGGCAACAAGGTTTTGCAAAACTATAGTTTTGCAAAACCATGGTTTGGGAATTGTCTTGGCATAAAAAACATGGTTTTACCAAACCCCATTAAAACCATGGTTTTTCTTGGAATCCTCAACTGTTTGGCTACAAAGTTTTCAGAATTGTTTTGGTGCCAACGCTCAGAAAATTTTGCCCAAAACCAAAGTTTCCAAAACAGAGAAAAAACCATGATTTTTAAAACAGAGTTTTTTGAAGGGCTACCAAACACCTCATGGTTTCTAAAATAGAGTTTTTCTCTAAAACCATGGTTTTGTCTAGAAACTATGAAAAAACCTTGTTGCCAAACAAGCCCTAACATGGGCATACTTGCTTCCTTGCTAAATTCCACTGTCATCCAATAAAACGAAAGAAAAATAAATCACAATTAGAAGCGACCAGCTTACCACTACCATATTAATAACTAGCCAGAGTAACGCACTACGTTGCGTCGCGCAAGATGATACAACGTGTAAAATTTGGGAAATTTGGTCGTATTTTTTGTTTTCGTATTATTTTTTAAAAAATGGGTTGTTAGGACCCGCCAACGAATCTATGGGCTGCTATAAACCTTCGACGAATCTGTTTTTTTTAAAAACCGCAGTTAGGACCCGTCGGTGAATCTATGGGCTGCTATAAATCTTTGATGAATCTGTGTTTTTTTTAAACCGCGGCTGTGTTTTTTTACATATTTTGGGAAATGTGGCCGTATTTTCAGTTTTCGTATTTTTTTAAAAAAAATTGGGTCATTAGAACCCGTCGGTGAATCTATAAGCTGCTATAAACCTTCGACGAATCTGTATTTTTTTTAGAAAACCGCGGTAAGGACCTGTCGGCGAATCCCTGGGCTGCTATAAACCTTCGACGAATCTGGATTTTTTTAGAAAACCGCGGCTGCCTTTCTTTTATGTATTTTCGGTTTTTGCGCCTTTTTTAAAAAAAAAGGGTGCTAGGCCCCGTCGGCGAAGCTGTGGGTTGCTATAAACCCTCGACGAATCTGTTTTTTTTTGTCGAGACGTAATTTTGTTTTTGAATCCGCTTCTCTAAAAACCACTGACAGGAGCCAAATGTAAACTGTAAAAGGACCTAAAATAATCTATTTTTTTTGGATCCGTTCCGCTAAAAACCACTAGGACCTAATAAAACCACTAGGACCTAAATGTAAACCACGTAGAGACCTAAATGTAATTTTAATTTTTTCGGACCTATTTTATTAAAAAACCGTTGAAAGGACCTAAACATAATTTTTAATTTTTTGGAGAGCCTTTCCGCGAGACCGGTTACGTGGCACCTATCTTTGGCCTTCAATCCTCACCACTTTAATATATAGTATACATTGCTTCCTGGGTAGTATTGTTTTCGTCCGACATGGCATTTGACATTCACATCATACAAAAACGTTACGACTTGCACATCAATATCAGATTTGACTCAGCTTGTAAGTAGAAATGTGGAAGCTATAAAATCATTTTACTACCACAAAACAACACATAGGTGACGTTCTATTTGGGCGGTTCTTTTGGAACCGTTACAAATACACTTATCAATGGCGGTTTTAAAGTTCAAAATAGCGAAAAGACTATTTGTGGTAGTTTTTATTTGAAACCGTCACAAATAATTCGTTATCGGTGACGGTTTTTCTTTGGAACCGCCACAAATACTTTTATATGTAATTAGATTATCGGTGACGGTTTTTCTTTGGAACCGCCACAAATACTTTTATATGTACGGAAGCACAAATCATCCTTTATATGTACAAAAGTACAAACTCACCTTAAGACATGTTAGCAACACCAAGTATATCAATTTTTCTCTTATCTCTTCCTTCTTAGGCCTTGTTTGTTTGGGTTTTTTCACTGGTTTAAAAGCCAAAAAGCTACAGCCTAAACAAACAAGTAGTTTTTTATCTGGGCTTTTCAAAAGTCATAAGCCTCCAAATAACTAAAAGCCAAAAGCTACTAGAGAGAGGGCTTTTTTGACTTATTGATGTTTGATTTTAGACTAATAACATTAAAGTTAGGTAAAATTGTCCACCTCTATCATGAACAAAAGCCGTTGGGTTTTAAGCTATTTAAGCCAAAAAGTCTAAATCTAAACAAATAGGGCCTTAACCTTTATAATTCCCTCAATAGTCAGAGAAGTTTTCTATTCCTTTTCTTTTATGTGTGTACTATTATTTCTCTCTTCTGTGTTTAGTTCCTTTCTATGCCTTTGATGTATAGGAGGAGGCTCCTTTTATAGCCAAGGAGAAAGCCAGTGCGAGGAAGAGAGAAGCCAGAGCAATTCCTCCAATAAATGCATCAGTTTCATTGCACTCCTCGTACTAAATGCATCATTTTCAAGCACTGAAGACAGTCAGTTTCTGATGAGGCTAATGGAGGCTTGATATTTCGGTGAGATGGATAACTATCAATTAATGGAAATACCCCTCACGATCCAGGCTACGACCGAAACATGACCAACGCGCAAGCAATCGCTGAACCAAACTCCAAATTATTATCAACCGTGCCAAAACCCGGTTGATCTGATCACGAAGATCAATTCTTGCAAGTAATCGAAGAACAAGTAAGAACAAGACAAAAGCAATCTAAAATTGCAAATATAATTGAAGTGTTGATGTCAGGTTCTGAAGCACAGTATAGCTGTTGATCTCGTCGAACAAAAGAATACCAAATAGTTTCACTAAGGAAAATTATGACTAAACAAAATCCAAGTAATTTTGGGGGACCCCCTAGCTATATATATGTAAAAGAGAAGAGAGATTCAGCCAGCACAAAGGAGTAGCCAAATAGGACTCTTACAAGACCCAAGGCCTAAGTTTGACTTGGACTGAAAAGTTGACCAATTTGTTTTGGCGATTGTGGAGTTCTCCAAAGAAATTTTTAGGTGGGATCAGATCCATTGAAAAGATCTTGAAGTAAGCTTTTAATCAAGTGCAAGAACTCTCCAATTGAACACCGTATACAAAAGTTATGCTTATTTTACTTCAGGCCGGTATCTAGAAACCTAATTGGATTCCATAACGTGATGGATTTGATATCTCTTTTTTCTTAGCCCAAGGATGATATGTTGGAGTTGATCCAACTAGGTATGGTCGTATCCGTAGTAGTGATGTCCTCATCATTTTCCAAAGAGAGAAGCTAGAGCAATGTCAGTTTCTTAAGAGAGAAGTTAGAGGAATGTCAGTTTTTCATGCACTAACCCTCAGTAAAACTGGCACTTTAATTCCAACTCTTAAAACTCAATGAAAATGACTGTAACTCAGTATTTTAATACATATATGGAAACTAATTACTATTGCATTGCCATGCACCCTCCTGTAGCATTATGCTTAATAACACTAATTAGTACACAATTAAATATTTGGAAGAGAGAGGAGAGGGATTTTAAACCCCATTATTCTTAATCTTTTAATCTAGCAACTATCACACTTAGACCATTTTATTATAAGAATCATTCTGTAATTTACATGGGCCATATTATGTTCAAATAATTTAACACAACTAACACATTTGAAGCGTCTGTTCTAACTTCCAGACGATGAATCCTTTTGTTGATGCATCTCTTCTTGTTTCTTTAATGCATCTCTTACTGTGGGTGTTTAGATATTTGCTTTGACAATCCAAATAGGCCAAACGCTTCTCATTATTAGTTGTTTCCAGAATAGTTGTTTCTAAACACTACTATAGGAATATACATCACAATCAATTCTTCTTCATCATCACAGTCAGTTCTGGTGGCGATACAAAGTCATTAGATAGTGATGAGACGGCAATATCACAGCCGGTTTTCGCCCGATTATGATAAACGCATTATCACATTGTATAATTCAGCCGATCAATCAATCAGTTAGACACTATGGCGTGAGTTCAGCCGATTTGGTTTCACCCACATGCACCCTACCCTAGCCGCCCACCTCCTCCCCACCCTTTCTCGCCACGCCGCCATTGCCGGAGCGAAGCTCGCGGGAGGCCCGTCTGACTTCCGAGGAAGGCGACGGCGGGGCCAATCACGCCCCATGGACTCGAGTGCCCAGATCCGCGAGGGGATGATGGGAGGGTGCCATGGCGTCCCCTCCACGCGACGGGGGCGGCCAAGGAGAGGGGGCCGCGCTCGGCTCGTCACAGAGGAGACTGCGTCCGCCGATTGGAGTCAAGGCTCGGGTTCGGTCTTTTGCCGGTGGCGAGGCGGATCTGGTGCCCGAGGCGGATACACCACCTCTCCTGCCAGTGGTGGCCAGCACGGCCAGGGCGCTTGGTGGAGGGGGCTCCCTTCCCCCACCCCTCAATCCCTTTGTGGTTGCGCTCTCCTCTCCGTGGTGGAGCTCTGTGGCTGGGCAAGGATCTTTAGTGCCCTCTCCGGATTCGTGCTCTCGGCCCTGGATTTAGCTGTTCTTGGTGGGAGCCTTGCCGCCGGATGTCGGTCCATTGTTCGGTGCGGCGCCCACCTATCATCGGCTTGAGGGTCGGTGTCCGGTCCTTCACAATGGCGACAGTTTGGGTGGCCCGTGATGATGGCATTCTTGGCCCCTCGGTGCCTTATGGTGGTTTAGGTTGGATCCCTCACTTGTTGTGGCCAACACCGGTCTTTGGTGGTAGCTTCGACAACTTGTGGATGATGGGCGATCTAGGTGACTACTCTTCGCTTCAGCGTCTTCATCTCTTACTAGCATTGTTCATACATTTCTTTTGACCTATGTCATCTTAGCATCGATTTGCGGATTCGCTTTTCTTAGGCGACACAACTCATTTTTTAGATGCACTCTATGGACTTGATGATCGTGTGCCTATTGGCTAGCTCGCGAATCTGTCATCGTAGAGTCGAACATCTAAAAATTGTTTGTCTAGCCTTGAGAAGGTGGCCGTTGCTATTGGCTAAGATTAAGTGGTATGGTGGCACTAGCTTGGAATGAGGGTGGTTGCAACACTAGGATCTCCGATACTTCGACTTCAGGGAGAAATCCCTAGGTCTGACCTTAGTTGGTTGTGCCTGGCAATGGCCTTGTTGAAGGCATTGTTTTGTAGTCTGAGGATTTACTCTCCGAGGTGAAAACCTTTGGTCTGGCCTTCACTGATTGGATCATGGCAATGGCGGTGCGTGTGCGTATCTAGTCCTTCTTGAAGGCGTTGTCATTGGAGAGCTTTTATCGCGGTTCAAGTGTTGCTATGATGGTGAATAGCCTTGAAGACAATATTGCGTGATGTAGTTTGCCGCGACGGTTCCTTTGTCTTTTTTTGTGTGTGTGTTTGGCTGTGTACACCCTAGCTGTGTAGAGGCCGGGAGTCTTCTTAGTATAATTGTATCACCTTGATGTAATTTACTAAGATTAATAAAAGCTTCCTTTATCGAAAAAAAAATCACATTGTATAATTTACTCTTATGTTGGATGTAATAAAAGGTTGTCTTGTCAGAATGACAATTATAGGAAGCAAACCAGAAGAGTACAGAAGAAATCATAGGTTCTAACCAGGTGAAGCAACTATATTTCTTATGGGCAATAGAAGACACAGCAGACAACTAATTCATTCTTACCAACATTTGAAGACCCAAATGGTCCTAGCAGCTGTTTTTAGCAAGCATTTAGGCTGTAGGATTGCACTATACTTCTGAATATAACAAAGTTGTGTATTTCAAGTTTTTGTATGTATAAACAGCTTGATTATGCAAAAATAGTATAATTCGAGAACAACACAACACAATGACTGAGTGTGCTGCAGCAAATTGCTTTTGTGAAGCTGAGATTACAAATCCTCTACTCTTAGCACTCAAGAGCTAAGATATTTAAAATCAGCAGCAAGCTCATCTTGGATCACAAAGTGATATCCATTGGAACTTCTCAAGGCTTGAGAACCATCTTTAATTCATGAACGTTACAGTACCCAGCTAAGCTTTTCTATTCAATTCCCTGCATTCAAGTCAGGTTTAATGATAGCAGTAGTTGAAAGAATAAAATAACTGTATTTCTGGAGTTGTCTATTTGTTTTGCTTAATTTCTAAGGCATTTGTTAACCTGGTTTCTTGATGGCTGTGGTCTTCCAGGTTGCATCTAGGAGACCATGTTTTTTACTTTCCAGCTTTTAGTCTCCTAAATGCAACTTACCATTAGTTTTTTATCGCATTATATCTGTATAAGTCATAGAAGTAACAATACAAAAGTACTATGAATAAGCTCATATCATTTAAGATGGTATAATTGGTCAACGATCAAGTTTGACCATATGCTTCAGACTTGTGACAAGTTTTTGTGACAGGAAGATGAAACTGTTGTTGAGGTCAATTCAACAGTCACAAAAAGAAAACAACTACCCTAAAATAGGATAGGTTGGAGGAAATACTTTGTCCATAAGCCTGTAACCAATTGTTGGCATGTATTACACCAAGTACATAACAGCCAGCACAGGCTGCAAACAAAATCACAAAAAATCACATTGAAGATTTAATATATATGAAAATATCATACTGTACCCAGGGTCTCACATATAAAATAGAATGTGTATACTTCATTAACATTTTTTAAGCAATGGTATGCATTGTTGATAGTAGAGTAGGTAGCAACAGGGGAGTTGCTCGAATCTAAATAATACAAGCTTTCTACAAACCCATATGTTACTACTATTTCCGCACAAAAGGGTGTCATTTTGGAGATCGGCAAGGCTGCCAAAGTGCAATTTTGACCACTAATTTCTATTGTAATATATTGTTTCTAAAAAAATGTGGGCAGAAACTTGCTATTTTATACTTGGGTAGACGCGTGTAGAGCCTTGTGCTACCCACATTAATTAATTATTAAGGAACCTTGAGGAATAGTTTTCTAATATACAAATGAGCTACACATGGCCGTAAATTTCTACCATTGATATATAATAAGTTCAAGACTTCATTCAAGCTTCCAAATCATGGTGCAAGCAGTCATGTTTATAAAATGAAATATACCTGATATGATATCCATGCTTCTTTTAGTCCATGAGTTGCTGCAACAATTGTCAGTCCAGCACACCTTTCCACTGAAACACGTTTCTTCAGGGGAAAACAAGAATGAATGAAGGGGACTCGGAGTTAATCTGTAGGACCCAAGAATATAATTACTACTAAGTACTAACTGAACAAGGTGTGAGATTGTTCTGGGTCGACCGAGCCCATGAACAGTACCACGGACACTGTAGCAGCGGTCCAGATTGCTTAGAAAATCAGAAATCAAGGGTTAGGTTAAATTAGTTACTATAGATAAGATTAGTTACTATAGATTAGAATATTGCTTTCTTAGACTCCAAGTTAGCCATCCTATAAAAGGAGTGTCATGTATCACTTTATGCATCCAAGCAATGAGTAAACCAAGTCTCTCGCAGATCGGTAGCGCCATCGATAAGCGGCCGGTGGCTCAAATGCAGCCAAGGCGCTAACCGACAACAACTCGTTTACATACGTTAAGGGCCCTATCTCATCCCGTTCACGTGTGCGGATCGTACTGCATAACAATTTGGTATCGAGCCGTGATCCTCCTACCACGGTGACCATCGAAGATCGCATCTCAACCTCCGCGCCTCGCCGGCCGAAGCCGCTTCATCTCGTGCGAAACTTCCAAACTTCAACCTTGAGGACAAGGTTGATTCGCAAGAGGGATAATGTTATGGGTCGGCCGAGCCCATGAGCATACCACGACGCTTCATTCACGTAAAGCGATACCACGCAACGCATGAGCGACCATCCGTATTACTTAGAAAATAAGAAATCAAGGGTTAGGTTAGATTAGTTACTATAGATAAGATTAGTTACTATAGATTAGAATATTGCTTTCTTAGACTCCAAGTTAGCCATCCTATAAAAGGAATGTCATGTATCACTTTATGCATCCAAGCAATGAGTAAACCAAGTTTCTAGCAGATCAGGCGCTGTCATCGATAACTGGCCGGTGGCTCCGTACAGCCAAGACACTAGCTTCGACAACAGCTCGTTTCGCCCATGTTAAGGGCCCTATCTCATCCCCGTTGCGTGTGCGGATCGTACACGTAACAGAGATCTGCATGCCTTGCAAGGTTTTTCTAGTGAACTACCTTTTGTTTGTCTGCAAGAATCAAGAAAGTCTAGTAAACAAAGAATAACCTCTGAAGTATGTTGTTTTGATGAAGAGGTTGCACCAGAAGTTTGTGGTGTTTCAATCGGTCCAGGACAGACAACAGTGACCTTAATGCCTTTTGTACATAACTGCAACATACGACATACTAGACATGAGCAACTTTTTTGTGAAAAAACAAAATAAACATACAAGAAATCAAACAATTGTCGACGGAAAGCCATCCAACCTCAAAATTCCATTTTGATCAGAAAAAGGTCAAACTGAAGTTTCAATAAAGGGACGAAAGAATTATTTATGAATACTAGTTGATGACAGTAGTGATTGCCTCATATGTAATAAACTTAGCACACTGGAACGTTGCAGGACTATAGTGCAAGCTTAATGAGTCAAAATTACAATGTTTAATACCTCAGAACGCAAGGAAGCAAAGTATCCATTGAGAGCATGTTTGGAGGCAGAGTAAAGGGCCTGACCAGGAGACAGAACCTTTCCAGCTGCACTACTCATCTGTAAACAATGAGTTAGCTACAATAATAACCTTATAGAAACTGTATTAACACGAAACATTTTGAAGCGAATTGGGTTGCAGATAAATATACCAAAAACCAAGTAAAACACAGTTCATATACCTTAAGACCTACCTCAGTTTCTTCCAGAGCACCCCTTTTCTATAATTCGATTCATACGTTTAAGAAGCAGTGTCGAATATCTAAATATGGGATATGGACACGCATGGGAAACTCAGAGACCATACCGTATACACTCAAGTAAGCATCTAGAAACTTTGGATATCACGGTCCCAGTTCTATGTGACAAGATATACGCGGAGAGAGTATCTTCATGCAGGGAAGAACTCAATCATGTTCCCAATGCGAGGAAACCAACTCAAGTACGCCTAGTATCTAAGGAAGTTTGGATATGCTCTAAAGATTATGCGGCAATGCACTCCTCATCGGCTACGATCTGATATCCCAAACCGACTACAATTCGACCTGAGACAAGGCAACCCCCGCTATATAAGGACGGGGTAGGCATCTAGGGAAGCAGGCAATTCTCATATTACAAGCCATCCAGAGTTAGATGACCTTTTGAGCAAAGCATCCAAGAGCCAACGAGCTGCGCTTCGTCAACCTCTAGCCATAGCTTAACCATCCTCCAAAGTTCAATCTCCATTGTAATTAGAGCTAGGCATTCTGCTTTATATTCTGTTCACCGATTCCATATATCATCCATATAGGAGTAGGGTATTACTCCATCCGGAGACCCAAACCTATCTATATCATGTGCCCTTGATTTCGTGCCTGACTCTACTAAATTCGAAGGTACCCGAAATTATAAGTTTATTATCGATTTCTAACCTTCGATAATTGACGCGCCAAGTAGGAGCCTTCAGCTATTTTTGCAGATCAGACATGTCTTCGGTGCATGCTTATAGCAGAGTTTCCAACGTCGACCAAGCTTCACCAGTAGGATCTGAGATCGACTTTAGAACCATGCTGTATCGATAGGGACCGGACAAAAATCTTACGTTGGCTTCACCGAGTCCTGCTCCGAGGACCCATACCAAGGGTGTGCTTCATAGACTTCGACCCTATGGAACCCAGCGTCCTCAAGTACGTCGAGACAGAAAGTGACAATGACAGCGACGGTTTCAGCAGTTAGAGTAATAGCCGAACGGATCGATGCGTGAAAAAAAATAAAAAATCGCCGTGCGCAGGAAATTTTTTTTCCAGCGGTGTTGAACCGCTGAAAATAAATGGAAAAAAATTCCATTGGAATCCGACCACCGGATTTAGCTACTGAGGGATAATTCCACAATTTCGTCGCAAGAACACCGCCAGAGAGCTACTACACTAAAAAATTCCAACCATGAAGACAGATCCTGTAAATGTCCGCAATCACGTCAATTTCTTGTGGTGTTTTTACACTCGGTTGTCCGGTCTTGTGTGTGACGAAATACAGTCTTTAGTGTTTGTCAAAGCTGGCAACCATTGGTTGACAAAACTATACACAACACCTAATAGCAGCTGAAGGCGTGAAAAGTCATGTCACCATGTAGTCAAATCTTGTATTGATGGAGGATTAGAGGGGCACCATCAAAAGCATATCATCCGTACATCAAAGGCCTGTTTGGTAGAGATTTAGAGTTTTAGTTTCACCAGATTTGTGAAGCTGAAACTGTAAGTATATTAAGAGTGTTTAGATAAATCATCTTGTTTACATTTTAGATAAAATATAAACTTAATTCACTTTATTTTAACCTACAAGTTTCATATTTCAGGAGAAGCTAGAATCTAGAGCTCTACCAAACAGGCCCCAAGTTAACCTCATGCTTACATTAAAAAATTCCCAGCCACATGCCCGTGGGAAAAGACCATGTTCTTCTCTTCTTAGATGCTGGCTTGGTGGGTGGGTGTGGGGGGGGGGGGGGGGCATCCCAAGTCCAAACAAGAAATTACAGTACAACTTTTTTTTAGGATATATACATTGTACTTTCAGTAATGGCCTGCACAAAATGAGAACTTTTGCAACATCAACAGCTTACAATACACAATTATAACAATTGAACTCCATTCATCTAAGCAACATACTAACATCCACTGATCAGAAACCAAAATTTTCAGCACATAATAATCAAGCCATGCGAATTTCAATTCATAGTAAGCATTAAGCTTATTACTTCTCTATTCCGAAGTCCAGTCTGCCGCTACAAACCTAAAACATACATCAATAGAAAGCAGTAAACCAAAGGGGACAAGATACAAGATAGATAAGTACAATGATCTTTGAGGCTGATTGTAGACATCCTACTTTATGAAACGATATCCACCCATGTAAACTTCCCTGACTATTATCGAATAAACTACCATTATACTAGGGACGCTTCTTGTTGGTTTCCAGTTTCCGCACAATTTTTTGGACATCCATCTCCTACCTGATGAATAGCTTCTGATGTTGCCGGAATCTTGAATTGGAGCTTCTGTTAATCAAATGAACAAAGAATTGCTTGGGCAATGAGATTCTTTTGCCGCATTTCTGGTATGGAATCTAATTGACCTTTCAATGGAGGTGCTGTTTCACTGATCTCATTGTGTTTCCAATTTACAACAGCTGACCTCAAACTTGTAGCACCTGACAATGGATAATGTGACTTTTCAAGTTCCGACCTGCAATGGTCGACCACAAGTTTGCGACAAATGACCTGTGCTGGACCTTCCGAGCAACAGTCTCCCACATGCGTGCACTGTCAGTCTCAATACTCATTGTTGGGTCCGAGATATCAACAAGAGTGATGCTCATGTTGTTGCGAATAATGCAAAGCTTCCCATTTAATGACACCAAAGCTGCAGCTTCAAAGGCACGCGAGCTACCTAGATGGTGCTTGCTGTCCATGAATTTTGTCCATGTTCCTGTGTTTGCATCGTAGACTCTAAGTTTGCAGCCATCCCGACAATCAGATGAATAGAGCCGACCATTGAAGGAAATGCTTGGGTTCCGCCAGCCTGTAACCATTTCATCATCAATGGTTGACCACAAATTGGATGACGGTAGGTAGACTTCGCTCGTCACTTGACGATGGGAATCAAGCCCTTTCAGGAACCACTTGCCATCAAATACAACACCGATGAAAGGCACCATCCCATTGTTCATTTCAGGGATGCAGGCCCATCTGTTCCTATTAGGATCATAAACTTCAGCAGACTGGAGAGTCCTTTGTATTCCTTCACACTCGCCACCAGCAACATACAGGCAGTTGTTTATGACACAAGAACCAAAAAAATGTCGTTTCCGTAACATATCTGGCGCTCGGTGCCATTTGTTTGTCCGAGCATTGTAAAATACAACACGCCTCATAGAGCCCCTCAGAGAATCCTTGCCGCCAAATAGGTACAGATAGCAACCACTCAGAACAGCACAGCCAAAGCCCACTGCTTCTGAATATTCTGGTGGAACTGGTGGGAGTGACTTCCAGAGCTGGTGCAGTGGATCAAAGGCATGCCAGGATATCTTCCCTTCACGGTCCCTTTTAAAGACATAAACCCATTCTTCTGCCATGCCAAGCTTCTTGCGTAAAGAGTAAAAGTAATTCCCAGACAAAAGGCGGTTCCATCTTTTGCAAACTATCCGAAGATTGGGATGTTCCACTCGAGAAACCCGTATAAGACAGGCAATAGCAAGGTCATCAGGAAGGCCAGGCAAAAGTGGCGCTTGGGTTCGGCATCTCTCCTTTCGCGAGCTTCTTGACTTGCGCTTGTTGGGTTTAACATCAGGTTGCATGCACATCTTTGCTCCAGGAACAAACTTTCTAGCATCAACAACAGTTTTAAGACCAGTGTCTAATCTGCAGTAGCAGGAGACAGACTCTACCTGAGAAATGCAATGATCAAACAAGTTCAGAAGTTGTGCTGGCATAGAAGCAAAACACTGCAGTGGCAAAAAACCTGGAACACAGCAAAACCTCAAATGATATTTACTAACAGTAAAGTTTGAACCAGAAAAACTCGCCTACTGATCCTACTTTTAGCCACACACAAAGATAAAATATTGTGCCATCCACCTAGTAGAATATACCACGTAGATACTCCCTCCAGTCACAAAAGGAAGTCGTTTTGGACATCAACATGGCCCCCAAAATTCAACTTTGACCACTCATTTCTATTTAATATAGTTATAAAACATAATAAAATTGTAATATTATGATAGTACTTTTCGAGACAAATCTACACATCATTTTCATGTGACATTCTAAATATTCAAAAAGTTATTGATAGCTAAAGGTTATAAAGTTTGACTACAAGTAATCAAAAACAACTTCCTTTTGTGACTGGAGGGAGTAATATTTACATTGACATAGCAACAATTTTTAAATTCACCATTACACTATTCAATTATGTGAAATGTGATAAATTACTATAGTAGTCCAAGTTACAATGGATTGCCAGATAGATAAAAATATATGGACACATGATCTTGAGTCCAGTTGGTTGACTAAAAACTCCAAATGGACTCATCGTGAAAAATCAACAACACAGCATTACAGCGCCTCTAGTTTAAAAGAACTATGCTTAAGTGCAGGGCGAGTAGCATCCATTGGACAGCCTCTTCTATCATATGTTTGCTCTATCAACTGGTTGAGTTATTTATTGTATTGTACCTGAGATCTATTCACACATTGGCATAGAGAAAACAATAGCAAGTAGGTCATCATATATGGTACAAGGTGATAAATTCATAAATACACAAAGTCCAACTCTAGCAATAAATCAAAGAGGTAAACAGCAAATTTTGAAAATGCTAAATATAAAAATTATATTCAGTGATAACTCTGAACACACAAACCATATTACAGCATGATGCAATGGACTGCTTGCTTTTCTTTCTTTTTCCAAAGTTGGTTTTTGTTGGCATGCCCCAAATAGAAGTTACTATGGATTAGGCAATTAGCAGCATGATAGAACAGCATTTTCAGCTCACTTGGCTGGACAAAGATTGCAGAACACATTTCCAATTTAGAAAATAGTTCAAAACTAAACGCCTCTATAAATTACAAGCACTTATAATAGAGATGATTTAGGCTTAGGTTTCAAAGAGAACATGTAAAGCAAGAGGTAGTTGGGAGTCAGAAACCAATCAAATCATTAACAAGATACCTTTCCTGTGCTCAAGCTGAGATGTTTAATTTCTACAGTTTAAGATCACAACCATAGGAGGTTACGAGCATTACATTAATAGACAAGGCCTCAGAATTCATGAGTAGGACAACCCAGTTCAAGAACATGGTAATCCATGAACAACAAGCAAGTTATGTTCATGGTCATAGCGTTAGTGATATGCCCTTGAGGCAATCATGGAGATGATTGTATCACGTCTATATTCATGGAATAATATGATTATCTTGTCCCTTAAATAAATATCATTAGTATCGATCAACAAGTATGCGACTTGTTCGTGAAACTCCTTATTCATATTTTGATATTATTCGGAATTATCCCTGACCTTATATCATCATGTCGGACAATCGTGATTTATAGGTCAACACATGTATTGATTGATGATCATGTTTCATGGATCATAGATATAGGGATATCAAATAAATAATATGGACATATGTTGGAGAACATGGCGTTGGAGTGACCCACCATGAGACAACGCGGAAATTGTTATATTCTTGTGTCATCAGTTGATCTCATACATAGTGTTTGTGGAATCCTTAGACCAGAGATAGTCATGGTTTCCTACATGTGTAATAGCATATTTAAGGGTTGCCAAACACTAGTCCATAACGGAGTAGTCATAAAGTAGCTTTCGAGTATACTATAAAACATGCAGAGGAATGTAAGTAATCAAAATGGAATTTGCCCCTTTTATATAACGGGAGATATATCTCTGGGCCCCTCAATGTGGTTGGATTAAGGAAGTGCATGGCCATGCCAAATGTGATTGATGAATCAATTGCAACTGAGTAATCTACTACAGAATGAGTGAATGATCGAGCTATCAAAGGATGGCGCGTTTCTCGCCTTGAGTTTGATCTGGTGCTGTGAGGCAAAGGGATCAGGACATGAGTACTATATAGGTGCATACAATATGATTTTTGTGTATATTTGGAAGTCGCTACGCTCTGCTAGGGGCCGTTGCTGAGTTATAGGCCAAAAGGAGTTTCCGAGTTATGGCCGAATACTCATGAACTAACAGGGTCACACTTAACGGGTTGGTATACATTGGTTCGGATTGGATCCGTCAGAAATGGGCTAAGTGGGCTTTTCACCTTTGTTAGGCCCCTAACATAGGGTTCCACCGAGGGGCTACATAAAGGGAGTACATGAAGGCTAGGGGACACAAATGTTGTATCATCGCAGCCACCGAAACCCTAGCAGTCACTGCTCAGGCCCTACCGTGCGTGCTGGTGCTAGCACTCCGATGCACGGAATCCTTCCCCGAACGTGTGGATTTCGGTAGAGGCGTTGCTGCTACTGCAGCGCTAATCGAGATGATTGTTCGAGCACGTTCGACCATTGCTCGAGGATGGTCGATCACTGCTCGAGGACGCGCGCTACGTTAATTCAGACTACTTCAACTCTCCTTCTGTTGCATTGCGCATCTAGTGGTAACGATCCATGATCTTTTATTTGCTTGGCATCTTGGTTTATATGTTAGAATTTTTAATTTGAGCTAGTGTAGCCTACCAGTATTCCTTCACATAGAACCTCAGGAAATGTCTGGAGTAATTTGTAAGTAACGTTGTTACTAAGTAACGGTGTTCAGGATGGCAGTACTCAGCTGAAAGAGGATACAATGGGATGAGAGATATCCACCCACCTGCCTAATTTTTCAGTTACCTGTGCAAACCCTTGGTATGGTACGGAAAAGGATGATGATCTAGGTAAGGGCCTGAACGAAATAATTGCAACTTTGTAACCCCAAATGGCATTTGGCCAAATGCAAGGTCACAGTTGACCCAGGCCACACACAAGGATGACTAGTAGTGAGATGCATGCTACCGTCTTCTTCGAATGCACAAATACCAGTGAATCGAGCAGAATACACACGAAAAATCCTAGCTAACCGATAGGGGCCAGACGGAGCCCTCTTAGAGCATAGCACAAGCTCATGCAACTTCAACCGAACATACTTACGTATGGTGCAATCCGTTTAGGGTGTCCAAGACGCAATTGTTCGAAGCATGTGATGTCCCGCAGAATCCCATAGCATGTTCCTAGCTACCTAGAATTAGCATCACTCACGAATCAGCGCTAAGATTACTACCGCGAGCACTCCCATGTAGCAACCAATTGCGCGGAAGAAAATTCAGATGAAAGCCACGCACATCGTTTCCACGGTCCATTTCCGCCGATTTCCCACACCCCTGTGACGCCAAACCCCCCACAAGAACTCACCAAACCAAAGCCCCAAGCACCCAGATCCACGCCCCCAACCGCACCGACATCCCCCCAAACCCCTCACCTCGCAACACGAAATCCCCATATTTCCTCCGAAAGATCACACCTGGGAACCCAACGGCAGCACCTTCAGCCCAAGAACCCCCTAAATCCGACCCAACAACCGCGCCTTGGAGCCAAGAACAAAAATAAAAAGAAAGCGGCGTTTGCAGGGGCTCACCAGCGGCGCGCGGACGCGGACCCCGGCGCCGGGCGGCGGCGGGCGAGCTCCGGCGGCCGAGTCCATGGCCAGATCGAGCGGGGAACCCACGCGGCTTCGGCTCAGGAAGGGAGGAGAGCTCGTAGTCGCCCGGAGGGGGGGGCACACAGCAGGTGACAGGGAGCCTCTTGTTTTTGGACAAAACCCCGGAGAAGGGAAATGAGGGAGAAAAATGGGGTTTTTATTTGAATAATTAATTGCAAGTAATGGACAAGTGTAGACTTGGATTGAAGCCTTGGACTGGAGCCAGGTCTAACCAGACACCGGTCACCATCTCTCTCTCTATGGGTTTGTGGGGTTGGGTTGAATTTTGGGGTCTGACCTGGCTTAGGTTAGAGATATTTTCCTTGATAAAATGTTTTCTCAGGCAACTCCTTGAGAAAATGTTGGAAATATTTTGGGTTTGGGCAATGGTTTTCTTTCATACTCCCTCGTTTCAAAATATAGGGCATATTAGAATTCAGAAAAGTCAAATTACATAAATTTTGACCAAGAATTAGTCAAATTATGTGCATGTTTAATTTACAAAAGATGTATTAATTGATTCATATTTCACTTATCTTTCAATTATTGTTGGTTTATTAACAATTCATAATATATTATAACAGAAATTAATGGTCAAATTTACTTCAAAATACTTTTTTGAATTCTAATACGCCCTATATTTTGGAACGGAGAGAGTAGTTTTTAGCCATTAATTAGGGTAATTTGGCATACTTTCTCTTCCCCAAAATATCATGTGGAGCAAAAAAAAAAGTAAAAAGGAACCACAGAAAAGAAATAAATGTTGCTAAACATCATATTCTTATTTTAACAAAATCAAGTTGCTGGTAAAATTGCTCTTCATCCCTTTTCACTTACAAAGGGGATGGCTAAATCCACAAAACACACGGTCAAAAGCCGAAGAAATGATTGAAGGGATTAATTAGCTCCTTGCATGCATTGGCACAACTTTAGTGGGACAGCCTAACAAAACGGTCCATTCAAGCAATGATGTATATTACATGCAACAGCAAAAGGTGTTGCCACACAGGTCGTTCGTTCGTTCATTACATTTGATTTTGATTGATACGCGCTGCCCTAAACAACACCTTTGCTTCCCTGGTTTGGGAAGCATCATGCATGCATGATGCTAAATGAGAAAAAAAGAGCAAAGATATAAATTACTTTGTGATGATCGCAGAGAAAGATCGCAGATTCTCTGCCATAACGATAGAGTGCCGTTGAGGTACTGCCGTGTGATTGGAGTGCACGCTGCATAGGCAATCCGAGACGGTGCACGCAATTAAGTTGCCAAACATGAAGAGTCTGTGGCTTGGAGGGCACCTTTTTGGTTATATCCTGCTTTTTCATGTCTTTAAACATGTTTGGAAGGCTTCAAATTCTTTGTTTCTCATGTATTGGATGCGCCCCAAACAAGGAAAGAAAATGTATGAAAGATGTTTCCAGTTTGGTGTCGGTCGATGCAGTTAGCACAGTCATGCTTAATTCAAAGGCTTTTGTATAATAAGTTGGATTTGGAAGTTGTTATACTCGTTGGAAAGCTAACTTTAAGCTAACTGTTGTAAATTTATGTTTCCTTTTTTTCTCGTATTGGAGTCCATGTCTTGTTTAGCTGTCTTATGGGGGGTATATAGCTAAGGGGTGTGCCTCATGTAATTTTTAGACTCGATATTATGAATTAATACACGTTTGTGTTTTAGCTTTTAGCTATTCCCATGATGAGGGTCTCACTTTTACCTAGGCCACGCCCCTCTTCTTTCCATTTGCTTTGCACAGCCGCAACATTGAGGGGGATAGGGTGTTCTTCTATCAAAGATCTTTTTGTCTCTCTGCCGGGAATTGAGAGATCGATTCTTCACTCAATGGTTGGGGGAGAACGTCACGCATGTGTTTAGGTGAATCAAAGAGTTGCAGGTCCATTGCATTGGCAGCGAGGGATCAATTACAGTTTGTCAAGTTTTTGCGCAATTACCATCGATTCTATATTGAGAAGATTGGGTACTTTGTATCATTTTGCTACTTATAGTACTATATTCTTTCAGGTTTTAATATTGGATTTTTTAAAATACTTAAATATTTGAAAAGGTCTATGCTAATTACTAAGACAGACGTGTAACATTTTCTGTGTTTTTTGACTTGAGATACATATACTATATAGGTCTTGTTTGTTTGGGATTTTTCATTAGTTTAAAAGTAAAAAAGCTACAGTCTAAATAAACGAGTAGCTTTTTATCTGGGCTTTTCAAAAGCCATAAACCTCCATATAACTAAAAGACACTGAAAAGAGGCTTTTTTGGCTTATTGATGGTTGATTTTAGACTAATAACACTAAAGTTAGGTAAAATTACCCATCTCTATCATGTACAAAAAGCATTAACTTTTAAGTTATTTAAGCTAAAAAATTATCTTTAAACTATAAGCCAAAAAGCCTAAACCTAAACAAATAGAGCCATATTATAGTGGAGAGGATCAGCACTAGATTAGTCATGCTACATGACCTGTTTTGCGAAAAAGGCCCCTAGGACTTTTGTGATTGTATTCAGATCTTGTGTTACATATAGCGGGATCGTCGGATTGCGATCACACGGTAGAGATCAGACTTCAGACTGATACAAAACAATGGGATCACAATTTTGTGACAGACAATCCAGAATGATCCGCCCTGCCTCTGCTCCTCCCAAAACCCTAGTCGTCCCCTGCGCGCACCAATCACCCGCTTCCTCCCACTGCAGCCACCAACACACGGCACCTCATACTCACCTGTACGTAGATCCCCTGTCGTCACGGCCTCTACCGTTGGAGCCCTTTGCCGCGTGAGCTACGCTGCTGCATGGGGCCCACGCGCGATGGGCTCAACAACAGAGATCTATGCGACAAGCGATCCGTTTCCCACTCACACTCACCTCCTCATTTCAGCCTTCTGCTTCAGTTTTCTTCGTCTAAAGATTTCTGAAACTCGCTAGTTGATGAACATTCTTATGTGGCAGGTCCACTTACGATGGTTCCTATGCTAGATGTCAGACGCATTGTTAATTGTCCAGTTTATTGTGCTGCACCCCTGCCTTCGTCACCGGTCTTCCATTCATGCTACACGGCTCCGGAGCTGCTAGACATCCTTTGCTCTGCTTCATCACCCTCCTCAGGCTTCATGCAGTACGATCGCACGCGGCATAGCTTGTGTTTTCTCATCTAGTGTATTTTAAGGAAAGCGAGAACACACGCAAAAGATGGACTCCGAATGTGTTCTCAAAAAAAGATCTTTTATGAGCTGCTCTATCCATAATTCTATGCTAGGTCGAATAGTGCTGCTGTCCTAGCTAGCAGGTCAAAAGCTGAGATCGGCTATCTGAGTGAAGAAAAAAAAACTCCATTCTTTGTTACTCTTGGGATTTGATTGGCTAGCAAGCTTCAAAGATAGGACGATCTCTCGAGCAACAATGTAGTTGTCAATGATGGACATCTACTTTGGGTGTGAAATGCTCATGTCCTTGGGTCTACGGCAGAGAAAAATATGACTACTAGCTAGTGGACAGGAGGTGTTAGTGAGATAAAATCCATTGTCACTGGTCAGAGTACTGATTACTAAACGATATTAACAAAGAGTAGTGGAGTTCGGTGACTAGAGAACCCGAGATAGATTGTTGCATCACTGATTCAACACGTTTTCCCTTTTATCATACAGAACATATAGCTCTCGCGTTCATATAAAACAAACAGCTCTTGCGTATAATATATTCCCTTGCTACTGTATTAGCCTTCGTTCTCGCAGCCGGCCGCGTCGCCCCTTTTCTTCGAATCTTCCGAACAAGCTGTCTATCTAATCGGTTCAGAGTCTCCCTCTCCTGACTAGGGGCAGAGTGGAAAAAGAAAAGAAAAAAAAGCTTGTCGGATTTTAAATTAAAATTGTTTTGATTATAGTAGTTAATTTGTTTAAAATTGAAATGAATATATTTAGAGCGAAAAGGTTAATGAGAAATGACTCCATAGCGATTCAATAGTTTGAATTTAAAATAACTATTTAAATAATAAATAAAATAATTTTATGTAAGCCTATGCTAATTTCCAAAGAACCTCCCGTCGCTGCCACAGGCTCGTTTTCGCCACGGCTGCCTCTTCTCTCCCTCTCACCCCTCCTCAATCCTCTCTACTTGCTCCCTCTCACGACATCTTCCCGGTGGAGAATTGGCCTGGCTCGAGCACTCCAGATCTAGCTAGAATCGACTGGAAAACCACTGATGTCCATTCACCTCTGTTCATGGTTGCTCCCACGCGTGGTCACTGAATCGGCATGTCGTAGTCCGCAGGCGAGACGCAATGCAAGCAGCGCAAGCAATGAGCAAGATGGGCGGTGGCACGACAGCCTTCGCTCGAGGGTAGCAGTGCCGTGCAGCCATAGCGCGAAGGGGTGGCGCAATGCGGGCGAGGCAAGGACGAGGGTGATATGCATGCAAAAGGCTAGATTGCTTCCCCTGCAATACCTGATTTCCTTACACCCCTGATGCACCCGTGTTTAATCCACGGATTCATTGCCGATTTGCAGTAGTGGAAGAGGTGGCAGTGGCCTCAACTTGCAGGAGGAGGCTACAGCGACAACTTATAGGATGAGGTCTAACTGTCGGTGAGTCGCTCTGGAGGCTCTTGCCGCCACCCCTCCCTTGAAGACACTACGACATGGACGACAGGGCACCGGACAACGATGAGGGCGCCACTTAGTACACCGCGACACTCAATCCAGAGCGCGGTCGAGGAGGTCAGGAGGAGCCAAGGAGGTGGTGGCAATCCGCGTGCTCTTCGCGGTGCTGGGAAATGATCAGCAGCCAATAACACACAGGGTGGACGATCAGTGTAATAACCCAATTTTCACCCTCTCTTAAAAGTTTTTACAAGCAAAACCTTTAATATGAATCAAACCCTGCTTTAATGATTTTTCTGAATATCTTTTAAAAGTTTTGCATATTGAAATATGCACCCCTGGTATTTTTTTGAATTTTTTGGAGTTCGTTTGCTATACTTTCTTGAGCTTGATTGGATGTAATCCTATTCATGAAATTCAAAAATTCATTGCTTTTCCTAATTTCATAGTGGGCTAAATCTTTGTTAGCCTATCAACCTTCCCTGCCATTGTCCCGTCTACCGCCCACTTCGGCCCGGCCTCCCTAAGTCGTTTGTCAGCCCAACTCCCTTTATCCCTTCTAGCCCAGCTTGGTCCAACCCCACCGAAACCCTAACACTAGTGGGCAGTGCCACCATCCACCCATCTCCTATATGTGCCACCTCCATAGTAGCACTGTCGCCGCCTTGGCTTCCGTGCCTTGCATGCTCTTGAGGCTCAAAATAGCCGGGTGAACCTCGTGCCACGGGCTTCTCAATTCGCTGCCTTCAAAGCCCTAGTCACCTTCGTCAAAGCTCTTCGTCGTCATCCGCAGGAGTTCGTTGGAGCTGGTGAAACTATCACCACCATTGACACTAGAGCTCTTCGTCACCAGTGAGCTCCCTAAGTTTCCCTCATCCTCATCTACCTTGCCCAAGTTTCGATCTCACCGAGAGACCGTCACATCACCATCTTAGAAATAAAACCCATTCAAAGTCAATAAAAATCTCTAGGCCTTCGATCTTAGGTCATGGGTACATGGATCGCTGATTTCCATGGACTCCTATCTAACACTAACTCTTTTGGTACATTCCATTCTCTCAAATCTCATTTAACTGCTTTTTCCCATGTTAGTCTCGGTCGACCTCTAACTCTTCTTATGTTTTTGAGATGAATTAAAATATTCCTATGCATCGGTGCCTTAGGTGCATTCGTTGAAGATGTCAAAACCATCTCAAATGATGTTGAACGACCTTTTTCAATTGGAGCCATGGTTATTAAATCGTCGTTTAAGTGTCACTTAAGTAGTAAAGCAGTCCAGGGTCCTATGTCACGACGTTTCCTTGTCGAAGAAGGGTATGGCATCTACTTTACAGCCGTGCCGTTTTGCCTTACAACTGTGGTGTCTCTAAGGCGTCGTATGACATTGTGTTGGCCTGAGGTGGACACTATGCTTCCTCTTTTCCAACACCGCCACTCCTCTACTCCAAAGGCTAGATCTAGCCATCAGGTACAATTTCCCGCCACCGTCAGCCTCTCTCTTCCCCCTCCCCTTGTCTCCCCCATCGGTCTCCCACTCATCTCTAGAGTCCAAATCTGCCTCTGTCCTCTAGTCCTCTCCCCTCGTCTCTCCCATCAACCTCCCCCTCCCCTTTGTCATGCAACTACTCTGCTCTCCTTTGCCTCTTCTCTACAGCCCCCTCTACCTCTGTAGCTACTATGCTTCTCCTCTTATACAGTATGCCGATGAGGATTGAGGATGACCAATTAAGGAGGAATGACCAAATGAGGATATATTCATATATATGTATTGAGAACTAAGGAGAAATACCGATTGAGGACTGTGTGTTACTGTTTTGGTGTGCTACTAGCTACTGATCAATGCTCTTAATTTTGCTCTTACGATGTATGTATAGAGTCGTCTCAATGCCCACCTTAAGAGCTTTGGTGGTAAAAAGGTAGTGAGCCGTTTCGCCTTATCACTTTAATAACCTTGATTAGTGCTACTCTAACACTATCACGTATATTATTATTGTGGATTCAATCCTACCTTGTATGATTACAGATCCACCACAACATCTGCATATCTGCTATTCTCATCTTCTATATATGTTGTCTTTCTGTCGCCTAACATTCCACTCTATACAACATCGTAGATTTGATCGCTGTCCTATGGAACTTACCTTTCAACTTTTGAGGGATTTTTCTATCACATAGGACATCAGATGATTGGCACCATTCTTTCACCCTACTCGTATCCTAAGTCTCACATCCTTATCAATCTCACCGTCACTTTATAGCATTGATCCTAATATCAAAAAATTTCCTTCTAAGCACTAATTTTTCGTCCATACTAATATTTCTATCATCTCCTATAGCACCACTCAAAGTATACATTATATAAGCCATTTTAGTCCTACTAAGTCTAAAGCCCTTCGGTTCTAAAGTCTTCCTCCACAACTCTACTTTAATATCAACACATACCCTACTCTTTTCAATTAGCACCGCATTATCAGCAAAAAGCATACATAAAGGAATATCTCCTTGTATGTCCGCGTAGCTTTATCTATCACCAAAGGAAAATATAGAGGCTTAATGCTAACCATTGATATAGTCTTATTTTAATAGGAAAGTCATTGGTATAGTTAGCACATGCTTTGACATTAGTTACAAGATTAGCTTACATATTCTTTCTTGGCACACTGTCATAAGCATTCTTCAAGTTGGCAAACACCATTTGTAGATCCTTCCTTTCCCCCTATACCTCTCCATCAAATGACAGTTGACCTGGCCACCTGCATGACACTCTTGTTGTCATTTTAAATGGCTACAAAGTCTTTGCGCTGTTCAAAATGGTGGTGATAGCACAATTTCGAATGGTGACAGAGGCTTTGTCGCTATTTTAAACGGTTACAGTGTATATTTCTGTAATTTTTTGACATATTATTTCTATAATTTTTGTACTATTTAAAAAAAATCGTTAGCTTTTACCTGGCATGCACCCCATGTTGTGTTGTCTTTTAGATTAAGTATTCATCTACTAGTAGAAGGCTTTCTTCTTTTTAAGAGGAATAACACATCACACCATTCTACATTGTTCATATCCTTTATGTCGTTGACATAGATGGTGTTCATATTCTTTGTGTCACTGACTTAAGTGATATTATGTCTTTTTGTGTCATTGACATGATGGGCTAGGCTTGCTTGGCTTTTTTGGCCTCTACACACTTTATTTTGCAAATCTAGCCTCTCCGTGCGAACAGATTTGAAAATTAGCCATGTTGCTAATCGCACAAGCAACGGCAGGGTGACACATGTCACCCATCGTGCAATAGGAGCTTGGCAACAGGGATCTGCTGAGCTTGCTTACCTGGTATGTAGGTTGGTTGATTAATTAATTAAAGTTGTTAATTAAGTTATTAATTAATTTAAGTGATTTGATCGACACAATCCTGCCAAGGAAGAGGAGCTCGATAGAAAACCTTGCCATGGTACAAGAGCATAGCAGATGACATGTGTGACCTGCTGCACCTTCCGTGATTAAAGATGCTATTTTCATAAATTTATTTGGAAGGGGACTAGATTTGGAAAAAAAAACTCTGGCTAGGGCTTCAAAAGTGAAAGCTTTCTATATCCGTGTTACCTGCCACACATTCCATGATTAAAGTTGCTATTTTCACAAATTTAATTAGAAGGGAGCTAGATTTAAAATAAAAAAGTGTAGCTGGGGCTACAAAAGTGAAAGCTTCCCATATCTGTTATCTTCCTTCCTAGCCAGTTCATTACTTCCACTCTAGCTAACGTCCGTAGGATGTAATTAGATCGGATAGATGATGACCGATTGACCGATCGGATCCATTTGAATTGAATTTGGATAGTCGTCTTGGATATTTTTCAGATTCGGCATTGGTTTCATATAGTTGGTTTTGGATTCGGCATCAAATTCGAGAGATCACTATCCGCCGGATCAGAATATTTCGATTATATTCTTGGATAATTCTGGATAACTCTATTCATATATTCGGATTCAAATATTTATAGCCCATATTTTAGCACATTCAATTGGGTCAAATTAAATAGCCCAAGCAAATAATATAATATTATTATTTTTGTGCAGTAAATACTTTTTAAATGATAAAATTCTTTTTAATATAGAAAAATAATAGAACGACTCCAAAAATTCTAGAAATTTCATAGAATTGAAATAGGGTATTTTAAACTTACTAAAATTATTTCCAATATAATAATATATATATATATATATTTAGATAGTTGTTAAAATCTAGAAAGGCT
Source organism: Guadua angustifolia (assembly GCA_036346375.1). Classification (NCBI taxonomy): domain Eukaryota; kingdom Viridiplantae; phylum Streptophyta; class Magnoliopsida; order Poales; family Poaceae; genus Guadua; species Guadua angustifolia. The sequence continues at coordinate 18,864,058 of CM070519.1, forward strand.
TTTTAGAAAATAGCAAATAGAGTTCACAAATTTGGAAAAAATCACATAAATTCCTTGTGACATTTTGAATTTAATAAAATTATTTTCAACTAAAAGTTGATTTTTTTACACAAAATTAATTTTTAATTTTGAAAATATTAAAATCCTTTTAAAATTTATGCGAGAAAATTAGAAATAATTATTCAAAATCTATAAAATTGAATTATTCTCTAAAAATTCACAAAAGCCAATAATATTTTTAAATTTATTTTATAATTATTATTTTTAAAGATAAAATTTTAGGGCGCTACATGCCATGTAGTTAGATCTTGATATGAAAGAATATGCTTTCACTTTCTACGTGAATATATAGTAGCCTTTTACAAAACATAAAAGAATATTTGATATTTTTGTAATTTTATTGGACTACTTGATAAAATAACTTATTAAATTATGATAATCCTGTTGTATGTTGAACTCATATAATTGATTAATCATTGTTATATTTATGCTATATGTAGTTTCTGTTTTTGCATGATATCTAACAAACAATATTCGGTACCGTATTAATTTCGCTCTGTATCCACGTTGAATTCTTGACCGATATTATTCGTGTCATATTTGTATTTGGCACTATACTCTAAATCCGATAAAAATGATAACTTAGATATGAAAAAAAAGCAATATTTGACCGATTCCGTGCAGATTGCACCCAAGCGTGTGTCCGGCTCCCGTTTCTCTCTATTCCGACCAATCGTCCTCAGGGCCCACTGCTCATCCTTTTACCCACTGACATCTGGGCCCACGCTGAGCAACTAGCGCCTTCGTTCCCAATCCCCACCGTTTCTCTCCGCTGCCAAGCGGGCTCACCTGACAGGTGGGCCCTACCCTGTCTCCGCGTCCACTCCAGTTCCCTCCCGCCGTCCCGCGCCCACCTTTGGCCGGAGTTAATATACCCGAAGCCCCCCTCCTCGACCGCTCTCCTTCTAGCTCTCTCGCGCCGGCGACGAGCTCGAGCTAGGGTTAGACCAGGGTCCCGTCTCGGCATCGGCGTAGGGAGAGATGGAGGACGCTGTGGGCTCGCGCGGCGGCAGCGGCGGATGCGGGGGCCTGGACGCGCAGATCGAGCAGCTCATGGAGTGCCGCCCGCTCCCGGAGCCGGAGGTGAGGCTTTGAGACCCGCGGTAGTTTCCCTATCCCATTCGATCTGGGTACTTCGGTTGTTCCCGCATGAGATTCGTGGCGCGATCGGGTGGTTTGGGTTCGGCCGGCTTCGGCGAGGGACTTCCTAGGGTTAGATCGTTCCTGGGCGAAAATTGCAGGCTTTGCGGTTCAGATTCGGTCGCGGAAGTGGACTAAATAATGGAGCTTTACGAGCTCCCACGATGGCTGGATCGGAATGCGCTGCCGTAGTATTTGTGTTAGATGCCGCATCTATCTCACCGGGGATATGTACCTGTCATCAAATCGGCTTGTTTTTCTTCTCTTTTTTGTTTGGTTCGATGACATGCGTCATCCCTCCCGTGGTTGACTACGGAATGAATCCGTCGCCGCGCTTTTGCATGGTGTGGGGAGGATTTTCTGTGGGTGCATAATAGTATTCCTGGAATCGATGAGTCTGCCAGTGTAATAATTGGACCACTTGCAGGTCAAAATGCTGTGTGAGAAGGCGAAGGAGATATTGATGGAGGAAAGCAATGTTCAGGTATGGCAGAGCTTTCGTACAATTTTGCAATGCTGTAATAATTTTAGACTGTGCATTACGAATTTACAATGGCATCCATGTTATTGGTGCATAAGGTTTGTTTGAGAAATTGATGACTGTATGCTCTATTCAGTTTGGGTAACATCATCCTTATAGTTGTGTTCTTTCTGTAGTTAGCATGTTCTTTTCAATTTTTATGTGTGAAGGGAGCCAACTGGATATGGACAGGAAAACTAAAGCTCTTATTCTGTATCATGTTTTGGTGCTCCATGCAAGAAGTTGCCCTTTTCAAGTTTAATTTCTGAAGGGGACTGGTATCTTCCACCTCTGGAATATAGTGTTACTGTCAGCACACTCTTTGTGCTGGTGGGTATGGGGAATAGATTGCGTGAATTTTCCAGCCCATAAAAGTATCTGTAGTTTTTATTTTTTTTAACAAGGTTGTTTTTCACCTCCTCCTGCTGGGGATCGAACCAGGTCAGAAGCTACATGCTCCTGCGCACCCACCACATCAAACCTGTCCCTCTGTAAATCCTTTTTCCATTTCGTAGAGTTCCCATTTGGACCTACAAAATATAAATAATTTTAGAGAAGGTATAAATATAAAAGCCTATTGCTTTGGACGCACAGATTTTTTTTTTAAATAATACATTTTAAAATTATTTTACAAAAATAATACACTAAAAAAATTACAAAAATATACCTCTGTCACCATTTCAATTGTTGATAGAAGCATATTTGTTTTGTTGCGGATTGAATTGGCCAACAGATTATTTTGTGGTGGATTCAATTGGTTGACAAGGCTAAGGCTTTTGTCGCCAAATGAATTAGTGTCACTAATTCATTTGGCGATAGGTCTTCTGTCAGTAATTGAATTGGCTGCAGAGCTTCTGTATATTTTTGTAAATTTTTTTGGGGTATTATTTTTGTAAAATTATTTAAAATATTTCTGCAGCACACATATATCAATTTTTTTTCATCCCTTGCAATTGCTGATATATATAGCCTCAACCAAAAGGGTGATTAATGTGTGGCACTCTCATTTAATTCGCCAGCTTAACTATTTGCTTATGGTGTGTTGCACCAAATATAACAAAGTTTTATCTATATGCAACCAAACCCTGTATGCTGATGCCGTGTACATGTAACTATGCATATAGTACCCGACATCAACATGGTTGGTTCATATTTAGTCTATGTTATGAGGTCCAAGAAAAGGTAGGTTTTTTACTCTAACCCTCTGTATATTTTACATACAGCCAGTTAAAAGCCCAGTCACAATTTGTGGTGATATTCATGGGCAATTCCATGATCTTGTAGAGCTTTTTCGGATTGGCGGGAAGGTATCTCTTTATGCTTGTTTCATCTCTCTTTGTACTATTTGCCATCATTCATTTCGTTCTTTAAAAGCTGACATATTTGTTTATATTGTTTACCAGTGTCCGGATACGAATTACTTGTTTATGGGGGATTATGTAGATCGTGGCTATTATTCTGTTGAAACTGTTACTGTAAGAGCTAAACTGATCCTTGCTTTTGTTTGCTTAGAATTTTAATGTTTATCTGTTTAATTTATTGGATTTGGTCCACCATGTTGTCACGCCAACTTAGAAACTAACTGATAAAGATATAAGATATATGCACATGCTCAAGTGAACATCTTGACTATCAGGGCAATATTTTGGCCTAGGACACTTAATTGATAAGTCAATATTATTATATGGATATTCATCACTATCGGTTATACTGTTGTACTACTTGGACAGTTGGATCATGCATCCTGCAAATATTTTTCCTGGATATGCATTGCCTTTCTTTGGTTCATTCATTTTATAGATCAAGAACAAGAGCAGAACATGAGTGGTATATGTGGTGTTTTTGGTTAGTGCCAATTTTTCTCCACAAATTTCACCAAAGTTTGGTTTGACTGATTTATGGAAAAGTTATTGGGGTATGTTTGGTTGGTGCCCCAATGTGCCTTGACATTATGAATGGAATCTTGCCAAAATTTTGGCAACAAATCAAATGTCTGGCAATTCTGACAACAATTTGGCAGTTCTTTGTTTGAAACCTAACATACCTGTAGAGAGAATTATGTTTAAATTCATGGTATTGAAGCCTTTTTTTTCCCTTTCGCATTACTTCTTGACATCATATGGTACCATTATGCAGCTTTTGGTTGCACTGAAGGTGCGCTACCCACAACGGATTACAATCCTTCGTGGAAACCATGAGAGTCGGCAGGTACTGTTAATTCCACCGTGCCCATGACATGATTCTCTATCTCCATCATAATAAGTGCTCAAATGAATTTGAAATGGAAACCTTCTCATTTATAATGTTATCTTTCTTTCTTAAGCCATTCTTTGCTTTGTAAGCATTAGATTATGTCTACTATTTATAATAAATTCATTCCATTTTTTAATTCTAATTGGCAACTCATCAATCACTGCAGATCACACAGGTGTATGGATTTTACGATGAATGCCTACGAAAGTGAGTCTACCTAGGTGCTTGAAAGTTGACATAGACATACTCTTATTTTTTGTCTAGCCTGTTCCTTGTGTACTGTAATATCACCTTTGTGCTAGTGAGCCTATGCTTGCTCAGTTGCTCAAGGTGAATCCTAGAGTTCTGCCAACATAAGGGTTCTTAGTTCTTACCTTTGTGCTAATAATTGCAGCAGTTCTGATGTATGTGCTGCTTTTGCTCAGATTTATTTCATTTGAGAAACTTACAGAGGAATACCGTAGTCAAGGACAATTGTAGATGTCATATTGATTGTGTACCACAATGCTAGGAAGTTCAACTCACTTGAACTTTCATTGTAGTACTGCAATATGTACTTATGCTGCAATCTAAATGGAATTCTTAAATATTTATATTTTTGGGGAAAAACTCTGTATTTCATCTAAGTTAGTTCTTTTAGTGTTGGCTTATGACTACGAAGTTCCCTAGCTTAATCCATTTTGTTTGACCCTGTTCCATTTTTTACTGTTTTAAACAGGTATGGCAGTGCAAATGTCTGGAAGATCTTCACTGATCTTTTTGACTATTTTCCGTTGACAGCATTGGTGTGTGCTCAGCTTGAAGCCTCCTTTTTCTTTTCCATCCCTATTACCAGATTAAGTTATGCTCTGTTTGGCTCTACTTATCATCATTTACAAATGTGCTACTTTGTCAATTTCAGTGTTCACTACCCTAAAAAAAATTCAGGCTTTGCAGTAGTTGAGCATGTATCCTTTTTTTTCCTGTGTGAGAATTTGATGAATAATTTGTTTTGCATTCGATGGTTGGATCTCTGAGGGTTTAGTAATGTTGATGATCCTCTTGTGCACTGCCACAATAACTGTCAATCCTTCTTCTGGTCCAGACCAAATAATATATAAGATCATATAAAATACTTAAAATGATATACCCTTTGTTAACCGATGCCATCCCCAGACAATTTTCTGTTTGTTGTTTGTAGTTAATATCTTTGTGACATAATTCTTAACTTCTTATCTATTCTGTTATGTTGCTCCATTGCCTCCTCTGAGTAATTAATTAATATATCTATTGTGCATTTCTGTCTCTTTCAGAAGTTCAGAAATCCATTTTAGTTGCGCTATATCTGTTCAGAAATCTTACTGATGCTACATTCCTGTTCTGCTTGAAGGTGGAATCAGAAATTTTTTGCCTCCATGGTGGTTTATCTCCATCAATTGATAATCTTGATAGTGTTCGCAGCTTAGATCATGTTCAAGAGGTCCCTCATGAGGGACCTATGTGTGATCTTCTATGGTCTGATCCAGATGATCGATGTGGTTGGGGCATATCTCCTCGTGGTGCTGGATACACGTTTGGCCAAGTACTAGATATACTCTGTCTAATTTCATAGTTTTTCCTTTTACTTATTGATATACTCTGTCCCATTTCTGTTGTCGATTGTCTACTTCTCATTTTTCAGGACATATCGGAACAGTTTAATCACACCAACAAACTCAAGCTTATAGCCCGGGCTCATCAATTAGTTATGGAGGGATATAACTGGGTACATGTAAGAAGTTTAGCACATATTTAATTGAGATGTTTGTTTAGCTAGTATAATCTTATTATTCTTTACCACACGTTCACAGGAACAAAAGGTCGTGACCATATTCAGTGCACCCAATTATTGTTATCGATGTGGCAACATGGCATCCATCCTGGAGGTCGATGACTGCAGGAACCACACATTTATTCAGGTAATTGCTACTTCATCCTTTCTGGATACTGACTAGCCTATATATCTGTATTTTGCTTTTATTTTGGTAGTGTTAACTTGCAACTTTTTATCATGTACATGATGTAAGGTAATATGACTTGATCGAAGATCAGAACAGTAATTTTGATCTTGTGCTGTAATTTGGATTCTTGCAGTTTGAACCAGCTCCTAGGAGAGGTGAACCGGATGTGACAAGGAGAACACCTGATTATTTTCTTTGAGTTATCTGTCGTAATTTGTATCATTCTCTCTTCTTTTCTCTAAGATTGCAATAGTGGATGCTGGTCAGTAAAATTTTGTTTGATCCCTATGATAACTAAACCGACCAGCAATAGCAAGAAAATGCCGATGCCCAAAGATTTATACTGGTTCGGGCTGAACGTCCCTACTTCCAGTTCGTGGTGGTGGATCTCGTTGCTCTGGGTGTGTTGGATTACAAGCGAGAGCTAAAGACAGGCCCCTAGCGCTCGTCCGTGTGAGGAGGCCCGGGAGCGATGAACGCCCACTCGGGTCGGACGGCCCGAATCGGGTCGGGAGAGCGAATGGGATAGAACGCAAGATATCAAGAAGTCCCCCTTGTCCCAGAGGGCCTGCCTCCCTTTATATAGCCGGAGGGGGCAGGTTACACGGGAGAAGAAGAAGAAAAAAGGTAGGGGTAGGTTACATCCGGGCGTCGCGGTCCTCGGTCTTGATGACTGACATTTCCTGTTCGCTCCATGTTGGGTTGGCAGGCTCGGTCAGCGACGTCCTATCGATAGACTTTAGCTAGCGGCGCTCCATTGGGAAGATGCGCACCCACCCTCTGTGCGCCTGTCAGGAGTTGGCGTCGTGAGGGTGGCGCCTCTGACGTTGCCTTGGGAAGGGTCGCCAATCCTTGCGCGGCCGTCTGGTTCTGACGGAAGGTAACCAACTTCGAGGTCGATCAGTGATGTGGACGAAGTTCTTTGAGAATGCCTTCATGGGGTCCCCGACCGATGGTGGGCGTCTGATGATGCACCTATTCGTCCTGCGGCCTGGTCGGAGCTCGCGGGAATCCCTGACCTGAGACTGGGTCGGGAACCGTGGGGGCATCTGCCCCGAGGCCAAGTCGAAGTGCCGTTGGGGGTTGCGGCGAAGGCCGAGGGCCCTCCGACCGGAGCTGGGCCTAAGAGGGTCCATTTAGTACTCCGGTCGATATTTAGGGATAATCCCACCTGTGAGGGGCGGGCCTTTGGTAATGCCCCTCCTAGCACTCTGCGCCGACCTTGTCGTGGTGACCGTATGACTGAGAAATACGATCTTGAAGTGGATGTATACTTTCCTGTGGGGTACCCCCAGTATGAGTATTCGTCAGTAGCCCCCGGAGCCATCCTGAAACGCATGCGTTTCCGGATGGTCCCTCTGTCTGCGGCGGAGTGATCTTCCTCAGCGGGCGTGACGACGCTTCGGCTTACTTTAGTGTTCAACTCGAAGATGATGGGGAGGTCCTGATCGAACGGGTCTGCTTGACCTAGTCGTTCGATCTCGATGGCGTGTCTGTGGCGCTTGATGGGTGTTGCCCCGAGTGGATCGGGGAGCGGTCGAGGTTACTTGATCGTCGAATATTAAATGCAGAAGTCTGGCGGACTAAGTTGGACTCATGCTTCGAGCGGATCGGAGACCCGATTGGGCGGAGTTCGACCGATTTAGTCGGCGATTTGGTAGGTGCGTCTTGGCGCTTTTCGGTGGAGTGTAGCCCGAGCCCCGAGTAGGTCGTGGAGCTAGTCGGGGGATTACTCTTGCGAGTTGAGTCCGTCCGGGTCGGCTCGACGCTGTCTTCGGTTGGGAAGAATACCGAGGCGTCTCGAGTAAGGCCCCAGTCTCTGAATGCTCGTTTTATGTCATAGCTGGACGCGGCCGTGGTCGGCAGGGAGGTCCAGATGCCTTCGCGAGAGGTTCTGGTTCCCGAGTGCTCGTTTTACGTCGTAGCTAGACGCGGCCGTGGTCGGCGAGGAGGTCGAATGCCTTCGCGAGAGGTTCGGTTCCCGAGTGCTCATTTTACGTCGTGGTGGACGCCTTGGTTGTGGTCGTGCGGGAGGTCGAATGCCTTCGCGAGAGGTTACGGTTCCCGAGTGCTCGTTTACGTCGTAGCTAAACGCGGCCGTGGTCGGCGGGGATGTCGAATGCCTTCGCGAGAGTTACGGTTCCCGAGTGCTCGTTTTACGTCGTAGTTAAACGCGGCCGTGGTCGGCGAGGAGGTCGAATGCCTTCGCGAGAGGTTCTGTTTCCGAGTGCTCGTTTTACGTCATAGCCGGATCTGGCCGTGGTCGGCGAGATCGAATGCCTTCGCGAGAGGTTACGGTTCCCGAGTGCTCGTTTACGTCGTAGCTAAACGCGGCCGTGGTCGGCGGGGTCGAATGCCTTCGCGAGAGGTTACGGTTCCCGAGTGCTCGTTTTACGTCGTAGCTAGGCGTGAGGCATCCATCGAGTCCTCGTCGGGCGGCGTTACCTCTGAGGAGGAGGCATTGTCGATCCCATCGCGTCGCCCGTCGCGGTGTGGGACTGGAGGGTGAGCAGCGTGTTTGCCATCTGTGGCGAACACCGCTTCGTGGAGTTACAAACGGGTTATCCGAGTGGGCCTGAGGATCCCCGATGAGGATCCTTAGCTAATCGTCCTGCGCCGGGCGTCCGGCCACTGAGGCGACCCATAAAAACCTTTCTTTACTCGGTCTGTGTCGGACCCGAGTCGTTCGTAACTTCGAGCGCGGTTGGCCCCCTTCGAGGGGCTCATGAGAGAGTGTGAAGTGTGGTCTCGGACACGAGTCAAGGCGATTGGGTCGTCCGCCGACCCAACTGCAGACCCACCGAGGGTTTGCCCTTGACCCGCCCCTCGCTCGGCTCGCCTGCTGGGGCGGTCGGGGATCCACTTGGTAGATTCTCGCCCTAGGAGCCCGCAAACAGGTCTTAATCGCGAGGCATTCGAGCCCTCTCGCCACCTCGAGACCGCTACGACCCGGTGGGCTTTTACTTTGCCCGCTGCCAGACGGGGAGGCGAAGACCCTAGTGTCTCCTGCTAGTACTTAACGCGCGCGGAATTTAACGTGAATTGAAATGGTTGGGGGCGATAGATCTTACCGAGGCGACATTCGCCCGCCTGGTCGATGCGTGGTGCCGCTTTGGTCCGTATGCCGGGGTATGCCAGTCGTTCGACGAGCGAGGGGGTAGGCCCCGAAGATCCTTCGGCGCTTCTCTTGGTCTCCGTCAAGTCGGTCCATGCGTCACGATAAGCGTTGGCCGGATGTTGCCATGGAGTGTTCTCCACAAGAGGCGAGAAAAAAGGCAAATGTTTTTTTTAGACATGTGAGGAGCCCCATCGTATAACAGATCGAAGCTCGTTTTATGTTTTGGCCAGTCGGGCCGTCCTGTAGGTCCGTCCTTATCTTTTGTACTTTTCCTGGGGTGATACCCGTTCGTCGACCGTAGCTTCAGGAACCGCAGAGGTTGTGAAAGCGTAGGTCGGCGTGTTAACACCTTCGAGGAGAAACCAAGGAAAAGGACAGGGGCCCTGAGGATAAATCGCTTACTTGCACTCGACACGTAAAGGAGTATTCCTGGCCGGCTGTGGGTCGTTCCGCACGGGTACTCCCTCCTCCCATAGAGCACTACTTTACAACCGTAGCCGCCGGGGCATAGGCCGCAGCGTTTGGGTCGGGGGGATTACCACTAGGAAGCACTGAACAGTCGGTCGGGTCACCAATCCGTCTTGAGTGTACAAGCTGCGACCTCAAGCGGCGTGAAATTTGAAGTCGTGGCGCCACGCTGGCGGGACTCGAGAACGCAGGGCTTGTCGTGGGAATGAGTAAATGTAAGGTGCGAAGTTGTCTTAGCTTCTGTTCCGCGCGCTGGGGTCGTTGTAGTGGTTAGGCCCATCGCTCTGCCGTTCGAGATAATGACGACGATCCTTTAATCACCTTAGCCGCAACGGCCCACGCCTTCGCCGTCGTCTTTGGTGCGATCGATCACGGGGTCGGCCGAGAAAGTCGTGGCGCTGCGCGCCGGCAGCGTCTGTCGTCGCATCGTATTTTGATGCGCAGCAGGAGGGATGGAAAGGGCGCGTCTCGTCGCGCAGGGCGTGGAGTTAATCGCGCGTCGACTCTTGCCGACGAGGCGTTTGGCCGCTCGCCTTGCTTCTATAAAGGCCGCATAGGGTGCCGGAGGGCGACGATTCCTTGCCGTTTTTGCTTCGCTTCTTCATCCCCTCATACCGCCTTAACACAAGAAGGGGAGGTCGTTATACCTCGAGCGGAGATGGCGACGGTGGTGACGGCCGGAGGGTGAAGCACGGAGGCTGACCATAGGCCGCAGACGCCGACACCAAGAGGCCTTGCACTGATGTTGGGTCTACTGCGCCTCGGCGAGGGCGAGATCATGTTGCCCGTCAGCCTTCCGCATTAGGATCCCCCTTCGAGGGTAAGTGCGCTTGGTCAGGGTGCGGACGGCTTCTGTTTTGCTTTTGTTGACGTCGGATCGTTTCCTCCTCTTCTTAGCGCTTCTAGCTCGGGCGTGGCGACCTCTGTGGCGCCCGTTGGCTGCCGGAGCGAGGAGGTGGGCGGCGCAGTGCGGCTTCCATCGGCCCTCCGTGATCACGGGCCATCCCCCATCGGCGGGGGCCCGGGTGACAGACCTGACGGTCGCATTGGCGCGGCTGGAGGCCTCTCTTGATGCCCATGTTGCGAGGGCCGCCTCCCTTGCGGCGGAGGTGACGCGGCAGCGGGCCTTTGCCCGGGCCGCCCGGGAGGAGCTCGTCAAGACACGCGAGGAGGCGCAGTCGGAGCGGGCTCGGGCCGAGATCGCCGAGGCGGAGCTGGCCAAGCTACGCGAGGAGCACGAGACCTCACGCGAGGCCCTCCTGTCCATGCTTCGGCCAGCCTTCGAGAGTATGGGGAGGAGCCTGGTGCCGCTCGGGGTGAGGCTGAATGAACCGCTGAGCCGCACCCCGCCGGGATACGCCTTCGGCCTTACCCAGGCGGCCGATGCCCTGGCCGACCTGCCCCGCGCCTTGCGCGAGCACTCTGTCCACGAGGGACGAGGAATCGCCGCCGATGTGGCGAATGCGTCTTGGCTCTTTGTGCGGTAGTGGCGCCTCGCCGACCCGATGGCAGCCGTCACGGGTATCGAAGGAGACGCAAGCCCAGTCTTGGGCTAGGTGCGGCGGCGAGAAAGTGGCGGCGGCGGCGTCGTCGCGAGCGATAACGGCTTCGGATAGCGGCGCCTCGGTTAAGAACCTTCCGCGCCTCGCTTTACTTTTGTTTTTATACGATATAATGTATTTTGGATGCTTTTGTTAATATCCCGCCTCTTTGCCTCTTTTCTTCACGACTAGTGCTCTTGAATGACCGCACCTTTAGGAACCACAAGGGCGGCTGGCGTAGGTCCCAACTAACCCTTCAAGGAAAGATGCAAAGACAAAGAATGACGTCCACGACCCGAGCACGCTCCTCGGCGACCAAGGGCCATCCGAGGGGTACCCTTCTCATAAAGCACTACTTCTGGCCGTGGCCGCTTGGCGTGGTGCAATACTCCGGGTCGACGGGGGTTCCGCTTGAGAAGTCCTAATGGTCGGTCAGGGCATAAGCTTAAGCGAACGCAGCGTCTTGCGCCGCCCAGCAGCGCCTGCTTAGCAACCGTAGGGTGGGTCGTCATGCGGCGCTTTGGACTCGGAGGGACTCAGAAGGATGCGGGGGCGATGGAAGGGCTCTTTTAGGGGTAGAGTTGCCTTAACCTTTCCATACTTTCCGCGTCGGGCGTGATGTCACCATTCGGGGTCTTTGATTTGAACGGTGCCGGGCTGGGGGAACCTCCACGGCGGCGGAGGGTTCTTCCCATGGGGGTCCTCGACGCGGTATGGTGGCTGCGGACACCCCTGCAGGCGGCGAGTAAGGGCCGCCTTCTTCGGTCCACTTGAACGCACTCCTGGAAGATCTCGATCCGGCCTCCCACCGAGAATCTTGCGTCACGCGCGAAGAGACCATCAAGGGATGGTGGGAGTCGAGACGAAGACGATAGCGCGAGCCCCTACTGGCGGGCCAAGCCGGGTGTTTAGTGAAACCAAGCAAGTAGATTTGTAAGTCAAGGGGCCGCGCGCTCCCTCTCCTTGATGGTTGACGCAGGGAGCCCAAGATTTATACTGGTTCGGGCTGAACGTCCCTACTTCCAGTTCGTGGTGGTGGATCTCGTTGCTCTGGGTGTGTTGGATTACAAGCGAGAGCTAAGGACAGGCCCCTAGCGCTCGTCCGTGTGAGGAGGCCCGGGAGCGATGAACGCCCACTCGGGTCGGACGGCCCGAATCGGGTCGGCAGAGTGAATGGGATAGAACGCAAGATATCAAGAAGTCCCCCTTGTCCCAGAGGGCCTGCCTCCCTTTATATAGCCGGAGGGGGCAGGTTACACGGGAGAAGAAGAAGAAGAAAGGTAGGGGTAGGTTACATCCGGGCGTCGCGGTCCTCGGTCTTGATGACTGACATTTCCTGTTCGCTCCATGCTGGGTTGGCAGGCTCGGTCAGCGACGTCCTATTGATAGACTTTAGCTAGCGGCGCTCCATTGGGAAGATGCGCACCCACCCTCTGTGCGCCTGTCAGGAGTTGGCGTCGTGAGGGTGGCGCCTCTGACGTTGCCTTGGGAAGGGTCGCCAATCCTTGCGCGGCCGTCTGGTTCTGACGGAAGGTAACCAACTTCGAGGTCGATCAGTGATGTGGACGAAGTTCTTTGAGAATGCCTTCGGGGGGCCCGACCGATGGTGGGCGTCTGATGATCGCCTATTAGATCCTGCGGCTGGTCGAGCTCGCGGAATCCTGACTGAGGCGGGTCGGGGCAGTGGGGCATCCGCCCGAGGCCAAGTCGAAGTGCCGTTGGGGGTTCTTGGCGAAGGCGAGGCCCTCCGGCCGGGCCGGGCCTAAGAGGGTCCATTTAGTACTCCGGTCGATATTTAGGGATAATCCTACCTGTGAGGGGCGGGCCTTTGGTAATGCCCCTCCCATCACTCTGCGTCGACCTTGTCGTGGTGACCGTATGACTGAGAAATACGATCTTGAAGTGGAGGTATACTTTCCTGTGGGGTACTCCCAGTATGAGTATTCGTCAATATGCTTGTAATTTCAATCATATATCATTAATGACACGACAAACTGATCTCTCGGTTGCAGAACATGGGAAGAGTGCCTTGCTGCTCATAGCAAATATTCTGTTTCTTATTCTATTTGAGAAACACTGTGCATAGTCACTTATTAGGACGGTCAAGATTATGCTCCAACTTTGTTTGATAGCGCTAACATGTAAAACCTTTTTTTTTCCCCTTCTCATTTTTCATGTTATTCATATGGCTGTTGAGTGAACAATGCTTCCTTTGCATTTTTTCATGTATGACCTTTCTTGATGGGACTGGTCATGCACTAATGAGACTGTTTCTTGTGTATGCTGTAGTATACTTTTTGTGGTTTCTTGTGTATGCTCTGCTGTAGGATGAGCCCCCGATCTGCTTGTCACTGGGCGCTATGGTGCCACGAATGTGCATGTTTCTGTATCAGTTCCATGAGCACTGTGGTAGTTCTCCTTGACATGAGACATTAGCAGTGCTGTGTGGTAGCGAAGATTCAGTCTCGTCTAGGGCTGATTGGTAAATACATAAAGAGACTCTTGATGTTCAGGAAGAAAGTGTTATGATATTTGTATCTAATGGCTTGCATCAGTAACCAAAATGAGAGCTTGGATGTGTAAAAGGGTAACACGATGCAACATGTTATAGCAGTATGATGCAAACTACTGATGATGACTCCGGAAAGAGTATAAAATGAATGCATGAAGAATGCATAACGCGGGTGACTCTGGAGAGTGATGCTCAATCCAAAAATAATGTCAATCAACAACATTAAGTAACTAGGCTCTACAGATTAAAATTGTGCGCAAATATTCCACACAGGTGTGCCTGCAAGCAAGGGCCCTGTTTCATTGACGCCTTTCTGGGCTTCCTGGTTTTATCAGATGCTTGCTGAGGTATATACCTCATGGTCACCCAACTTATGTGCCTTCAATGAACCATACCAGACCCCGTGCTGCCACGCATGTTGAAGTTAGAAACCCTTATGGGGAAAATATGAATTCTAATCTCCTGATAAGCACCGAAGGCAACGGCACTGGAAGCCAAATCCTTCAGCAAGAATCTTCTGCCGGGCATTGGCATCCATGCTTGCATCAATGTAGCAGATGCGCAGATCTTCAGCTATAACAAATGAAAATATTACGAATTTGGTAGTCATCAACGCTCCTGTTTTTTAAACTCTGCATATCACTATGCTTTACTGTACCTTCGTCAATACCGTGGAGGGCCTTCAATTTTGTATCTGCGTTTTCCAGCCAAACTATGAGAGTATTTGGATCTGCAAGTCAAGAGGAAAAAAATGTGAATATTTGGATCTGAATTTCAAAAGAACAGAAAAATGGTATTTAACCAGTACAAAAATTGCTACTCATAGGATGGAACATCTATTGTCACCATTATTAACCACATGCAGTCTTCTTTCTAATGCCTTAATTGATTAGTCACCCAAAAGTGTCCTTAAAAAACTCAAGAGACGTTTCGTCATTGATAGTACTTTTAGCAAATAAATCCATTCGTGGATATGATGTAGAGTCGTAGAGTATTGAAATATAGTGAGAACTCAGGATCCAAATCAACTTTTACTGTACCACATCAAAAAGGCAGTAACAATCCTATAATTTCACAAGGAAATGCAACACTTCAATCTTTGCTTCCAAAGAAGAAATCTTAGGAGTGAAAATGTTAAATATTGCTTTTGTTCCATAGGGAGCATGTGAAGAGCCATACCATAGTCATGGTTGTAGAAAGAAGGGAGCATATAAACAGCATTGCCAACTGATGCTTCACATGCTACTGAGGCTGCCACTGAGGATAAAAGATGCTCATATGAACTTGGAACCAATTCAATGTGGAATGCATTTATGCGTATTCTTGCAACTTGAAAGTACATTGATGTAGCATTGTTTGGTCAAAATTGATATTGTCAAAGAAAATTAGCTGGGAAAATGAAGTTGGAATAAGTACTGGATGCATTTATATGTATTTTTGCCAGTATGTTAGTGTTCAGCACTTGGCCAATCATAGTTAGGTCAAGAGAAAACAGTCCAGGAAAACCCAATGATAGATGGAATTCAAATAAGATATCAAAGATACAAGTTTTGAGTTCTTCCTGAAACCCTGCCTTCCAAAAAGTGAACTCTAACAACTCGAACTCCTCTATCTATAATATTCCATTGTCCATGTAAGCACCCAACCAAATAACATTATAGAGCAAGAAAAACGTGATTGCTACATGACTTTCTTCAGAGATGACAATAGTTACAGCAATGACAAAGGGACTATGGGAAGGACAACAACAGCTACCTCAGTAAGTGTCCCCTGGTGCAAACGGGCTGGCTGAAAGTATGTCAACACAGTCTGCACTAACAGCTCCTGATATAACCATGCAAGCTAGCCACTTGACCATGTGTGGATACTTCAGACAATGCGAACTTCAGAACAAAGGGGAGAAAACCTAATTAAGCCAAAATGCCATAATCTTATGCTACCATAATAATTGCATGTCTAACGAAATGGCATCGCCATAACATTAACAAACAAATGTAACCAAGAGCATGATTAGAGATGCAAGGAGGAAGTCAGGGAAGTGCACATCTATAATAAGATGAAATGTGGCAGTACCAACGCACCTGCAGTGGTCATCAAACAAAGACCAATCTGCATTCTTTTCAACGTCACGGAATCCCTAAATCCACGGAAATCACAGCTTGTAAGCTAAACCATTCTCAGTTGCTTGAAAGAGAATTTTTATTTTTGAAACAAGGGAAATAAACAACTTTATTTTATCTTTCTGACATGCCAAAGGAAACATCACACAAGAAATTTAAGCGTGTCGTGACTCGCGAAAAATTGTAAGCTTTTGAACCATTATAGGACGATTTCAATCTATGCTCCCACAAGGTACAATTAACATTGCATTCTCCTAACTGAAACTACACGAGTGAATAGGAACAGCACACTAACACCTACCGATTTGTGATTCTTGAACACTGGTACACTCGAAAGATTCCAAGCGAAAAGGCCACACTATGCATACGAGACTCTATACAGGGAGTAATGGTGCAGAGGCGTCACCTTGGCGTGCTCCCTGCACGCGTCGCCGCAGCAGTAGCAGCCTGCGCTCGAGTCGCTCCCCCCGCCTTCCTCCTGAGGCAGCTGTAGCACACCTGAGCAATCCAATCCGATCCAGTTCACCACATTCGTAGAGAATAGGTGGGTTTTTTTTGGGGATGGTGGCAAGAACTGAGTGGAGGAGCTCACCTCGTGGAGGGGGGCCGGGAAGGTTCTGTATACTCCAGCTCCACCGGAGAATTGGGGAAGGGAGCAGTTGTTCAAGTCTGGGGGAGAATCCAGTAAGAGCATTCTGGGAGGAGCGCCAAATAATTCAGGAGGAAATACTCGGGGAAGTAGGGAAATGGGAGATGCTGCGAAAGGGGTGCTGCCTAAAATGATGTTTCCCAAGTTTGAAGGTGAGAATCCCCAGATCTGGAAAGACAAGTGCGAAGAATATTTCCGGTTGTTTAACATTCCTTCAGCCATGTGGGTCTCGGTAGCAGCCCTTCACATGGAAGGGAATGCTTCCTAATGGTTGCAAGTGTATAAGATCCGAAATGGAATGGGAAACTGGGAGCAATTCATGCAGGCTGTGGAGACCAAATTTGGGGCGTTTGATCATCGGATGTTGTTGGGAAAATTGATGGAGCTTAAGCAGACAGGAACAGTAGCTGAATATCAGCGACAGTTTGATGGGCTTCGTTATGAGATTTCGGTGCACAATCCTTTCTATGATGAAGAACTTTTTGTGTCGCAATTTATCAGGGGTTTGAAGATGGAACTTCGAGGGGTGGTGCAAAGCCAAGTGCTAGAGACGGTGGAAAGAGCAATTCTGTTGGCCAGTGTGCAACAAGATATAGTAGAGCGAAGTAAGAATTGGAAGACTAAGTTCGGCAGTGTGAGTCGAGAGGGGACGGCCACGCAGAAACTTGAGTCAGGCCAACCACCACTGAAGCTCAATCAAGGGGAGTTGTGGAGGGCCAGACAAATTAAAGAATATCGTCGGATGAATGGGTTGTGCTACCAGTGCGGAGAGAAATATGAGCCTAACCATCACCTTCAATGCAAGAAGAAAGTGCAAGCACAGCTACAAGCCATTAGTGCTGAAGAATCTGCGGAATTATTGTCGGATGCAGTATTGGATTTGTTGGAAACTACTAAAGCGGACAGTGAGGAGGAGTACCGGGTGTCCATAAACATGATGTCGGGGAAGGAAGATGTGGGAACCATGAAGATTCGGGCACTGGTCCGGAATCACGTTATGCTCCTTCTCTTAGACTCGGGTAGTACTCATAGTTTTGTGAGTGCTCGATTTTTGCAATGCCTGGGGTATGTGCCACAGAAAACGGAACCGATCCAAGTAAGGGTAGCTAACGGAGAGGTTCTTAAGTGTGATCAGTGGGTGCCCAATTTCAGTTGGTGGACTCAGGGGTACACTTTTCAAGCAGATCTACGTGTTTTGGAGTTGGGAGCATACGACGCTATACTGGGAATGGACTGGTTGAAACGACACAGTCCGATGGTGTGCCACTGGGAGGACAGAATGGTGGAATTTGAGCATCAAGGAAAGAGGATACAATTGTATGGAGAAAATTCAGGCCGAAACAATGTGCTGCAAATGGCCACTCTGGAACAAGTTGAAAAGTGGAGGAAAGGTAATGAAGTGTGGGCAATGGCAGTGGTAGAAGAGGAACGGATTGTGTGGGGTGAGGAAATACCCAAGGAAGTTCAAGGAGTGATAGCTCGTTTCAGTGAAGTGTTTGCGGAACCAAAGGCCTTACCACCTCACCGGGATTATGATCATGCCATCACATTGTGTCCAGGAGCGGTGCCAGTTAATTTGAGACCCTACAGGTACTCTCCTATGCACAAGATAGAAATAGAAAGGCAGGTGACAGAGATGTTGGCTTCTGGAATCATCACACCGAGTATGAGCCCCTTTGCGTCCCCCGTTTTGTTGGTGCAAAAGAAGGATGGCACATGGCGATTTTGTGTTGATTACCGGAGGTTGAATGATCTTACCATCAAGAATCAGTTTCCTATGCCGGTAATTGACGAGCTGTTGGATGAGTTGTCTGGCACGAAGTACTTTTCCAAACTGGATTTGAGGGCTGGGTATCATCAAATCCGAATTAAAGAAGGAGATGAGAGTAAGACCGCATTCAAGACCCATCACGGGCACTATCAATTTAAGGTGATGCCTTTTGGGCTAACAAATGCACCCGCCACATTCCAGTGTGTGATGAACTCGGTGTTGGCACCATATCTGCGCAAGTTTGTCCTAGTATTCATTGATGACATCTTAATATACAGCCCTGATTTGCAATCCCATATCGAGCACATAGCTACTGTCTTGCAAGTCTTGAAAGATCACCAACTCTATGCTAAAGCGTCCAAATGTAGCTTTGCTCAGAAGAAACTTGAGTACCTAGGACATATCATTTCAGAAGAAGGAGTGGCCACTGACCCACAGAAGACTAGAGCTATGAGTGAATGACCTTGTCCTGCTAATGTGACGGGATTGAGAGGCTTTCTAGGGCTTACTGGTTATTATAGGAAGTTCATACAAGGGTATGGCCTTATAGCTAAGCCATTAACTAATTTGTTGAAGAAAAAGGAGTTTCAATGGAATGATCAAGCACGAGGAAGCTTTTGGCGGCTTAAACATGCCATGATCACGACACCGATTAAATTGCGGTTTTGACCAAACTTTTGAGGTGGAGACAGACGCTGCGATAATGGGGTTGAGGCGATCTTTGTTGCGACAAGGAGGCCGGTGGCTTATTTGATGAGCTTTGGGCATGGTTCACGGTTGTCTATTTATGAGAAGGAGTTTTGGCTTTGATGTTGGCGGTGGAAAGATGGAGAACTTATTTGCAAAGGAAGGAATTAGATTATCTGCACCGACCATCAAAGTCTCTGTTATCTTGACGAACAACGATTACAATCCGACATGCAAAAGAAGGTTATGACTAGGCTCATGGGACTTCAATTTGGATTGTATACAAGAAAGGAAGGAAAATATTGTGGTCGATCGTTATCACAATCGGAACATTACAAGCTCTCACGGTGTTCAACCAATTTGGTTGCGAAGTCCTTAATACCTATGTAGCAGACGGTCGGGCTCAACGATTGCTAGCTCAACTTGCTATTCACAGCCCAAATGAGGAAGGATTTGATTTACACCAAGGCATTATCCGGAAAAAGATCGGATATGGCTCGGGAGAATTCGACTATCTGAGACCAAGCTCATCTCTGCTTTCACGCATAGCGCCATTGGGGGCATTCCGCCTCTGAGCGACGTATCGCGGTTGAAGAAGGTGTTTAGATGGAATGGAATGAAGAAGGGTGTTGCAAGTTTTGTCCAACGATGTGGTGTTTGTCAACACGCTAAGCGGCAGCGAAAACCCACGGACTCTGCGGCTGTTGCCGATTCCTCACGCATAGTGGCAAGACCTCACCATGGATTTCATAGAAGGTCTACCTCTATCGATGGCTACAATGTGATTGTGGTGATAGTCGATCGCTTTTCCAAGTATGCCCACTTCATACCTTTCGCCATCCATACTGCTTGCCCGAAGGTTGCTCGAATTTTCCTTGAGCAAGTGGTTAAGTTACATGGTGTACCAAACACCATCACCAGCAGAGAGACCTGTGTTTACCGAGAATTTTTGGAAGGAGCTGTTTAAATTGTTGGACACCAAATTGCAATTTAGTACCGCCTATCATCCATAAGCGGATGGGCAAAGTGGCGCACTAACCAATGCTTGGAGATGTACACGAGGTGTCTTGTCCATACTTCTCTGGAAAATGGAAGTCTTGGCTCGCTTTGGCTGAATTTTGGTACAACACGAGTTATCGGACTTCACTTGGTTGTTCACCATTCAAGGCTTTGTATGGATGCGAACCGAGATATGGCGCCTCTTGCATTACGATGACCAAGCCCCACTTGGCGTGCGAGAACTTTTGCTAGAGCGGCGAAGCATCTGAGAGATGTTGAAGCGTCATTTGGTGGCCGCCCAAAACTGAATTAAACTACTGGTGACAAGAAGCGTCAAGACAGGCACTTCGGTGGGGATCGGTGTTTTAAAGCTCTGACCTTACGCTCAATCCTTTGTTGTAAGCAGGCCATGTCCCAAGCTAGCATACAAGTACTTTGGCCGTTCTTTGTTGAAGCAAAAATTGGAGCAGCGGCATATCGGCTGAATTCTGGAAGGAACTCAGTGCATCCGGTTTTCATGTGTCTCGGTGAAGGAATTTCATCCGATTATTCTCCTATGTTCCTGAAGCGCCCAAAATGGTGGAGTTGGTGCTGAATGCTGCGAACCCGAGCAAGTTAAAGCGAAGAATGGTGAAAAAAGGGAATTTAGTAATCATTCAAGGACTGATCAAGTGGCGTGGGATTCCGGTGGAGGCGGCAACGTGGGAAGATCTCACAGTTCTTCAGGATCGTTTTCCACGGGCTCCTGCTTGAGGACAAGCAGAAGTTCCAGAGGGGGGTAATGTCACAGCCGTGAGTGCAGAGGAGGCAAAGTATGAGGAGTCAGAGCATGAGGCGTAAGGTGCGGTGCAGGCGCGGCAAGGTATCTGAAAGTAAAGGAAGTCGGCAGCAATCCTTATTAAGCGACGACTTAGTTTTATTATATCACGATGGTTTTAGGTGTCAAAGTGATTCTGAGACAATGTTATGATAATTCTTGGGTAAAGAATAGATGCTTGGAGGGTATATAAAGACTTGTACTGGACGTTGTGAGGCATGAAAGAAATAGATATACTCTGATCTTCTTCCTCCCCACGAAATCTTCTTCTTCTTCCTGTATTTTGTCTTTTCTATTGGTACCCAATCTCACGTCTGGATCGCCCAGGCTAAGGGATATCACAAAGGGGTGAGAGACAAGGGGCTGAGCTGAGTGGAGGACCTCGCCGGCGGCGACGGGGCGGGTGGCGAAGACCCGTGGCCAGCGAAGCCTGTCAAGGCCGTGCGGCGGCTGCCGCGGTGGAGAGGAGGCAGCGGCGGAGAGACATGGAGGAGCACGGAGAGCGGGGGAAGAGATATCGACCATTGATCTGCCTGTTAGATTCTCGCCCAACTGCCGCGTGCGCGGCGCATACCAACCCGCCGACCACACGTACGGCTTCCTTCTTTGTTTCTTTAGGCTATTTCCAGTGCATAGTAACATACCTATTTAATGTATGCTATATAAGCATTTTTGATGATGTGGCAAGAGAGTTAAGAGGGGAGAGAAGAAAGTTGTATCTTGAGGAAGATACCACTTGGGCACGAAATCATAGACACTGAAACTTGAATCATCTAAGTGGCCCACAATTCATACTCTTGTACACATCTAGCATTTAATTATCTTGTGAGGACTAACAAACAATCCATGATACCATGCATTGGGATAGTTGTATCTTCTATAATATCATATGACATGACAGCTTTGGATATTGTGACAAGATACAATGCACTGTGAATAGCCTTAGCAGCTCAAGGTAGACATTCTAGTGGGGCTGTGGCCTGTCGGGGAAATGGTTTCCGTGCAGTCCTATACCACTACAATTTAAGTAGTCTCTTATGGAACTATTTGATAAAAAATAAACGGTTTGGATCAGTTAAAAACATCATGAAATTTTTTACTGTATGAAAGCACTATTTATAACAATACAACAAAATCTTGTTCATCCGGTTCTGGCTGATCCGGACCATCCGATGCGTCAATCGGACGGTCCTCGCCTATGGGGACTGCTTAAATTGTAGTCCCCATAGAAATTGCAGGGGAACTATTTCTAACCTGTGGGTATTTTGTTTTGATCTTTTTTTATTTCTAAAAGTAGTCTGCAATAGCTAATTTTAGAATAACACTTTTGTTCAATACCAATACAAACGATGCCGAGTTTGTATATGTCAGCACTGTACTAGCTAGCACTAAAATCTGGTGCCATGTCAACGTTCAAGTTCTAATATATGCTATGTCAACGCACCTCAGCACCAATTAGTACGGCACTGAGATGTACAACCTTAGCATCAGATAATACAACATTGAGATGTTGATCTAAAGTGCTAGTTCTATCGATGCTAAGGTAAGGGTCATTTCCCATATATGGCATAGTATTTGTTTGCAAGTAGTAGTTGAAACGACGGTACGTAAAACTTATCCATGATAGGCAACAGAGTGTCACATGCACTTATACAATAAGCAAGTCATGGATTTTAGCCTAAGCAATACTTGTGAGTTATATGGTAGATAGGGTGTGGAGGAGTGCATCTCTTGTTGGAGTATTTCATCTCTTTTATTTGTTTGAGTATTTTATGTGGCTTTTGGTTGGATGATTGCAATTTTCGTTTATCTAATATATTTTGGACTATCAAAGACACATGTGGAAGCATGATCATATGCTTAATTTAGAAGATAAAGAACCACCGAAATTAGCTATTTTTTTTATTATGTGATCAACTGGATTAATATTTCGTGTTCTTCAGTTTGAGCGAGACCAGCAATAAAGATGACATTTGAAGCCCGACATAATAGTTGCCAATAAAGGTGCGAATTACATACAAGTAGCATCATACACAAACCATCCACCTAAATTACAAGTACGATATGAACACGTCTTTTGGGAAGAAAAATACTTGATAGATCAAGTCATGCTTGCAAACATACGCCTACTCCCCCTACGAGCTCTCCTTCTGGCCTCGAACTCATCCAGCCACCGCCCTACAAGGTCCTTCTTTGGTACATCTTTACTCTCATCTTCCAAAGCTTGTTGGTGTCCCTTCTGTAGTTTCTCCATGTAAAACTCTTGTGTCTTCTCCCATGCAGCACTTTGCTCCTTTCACCTAGCAATAGTCACTGGCCTCGTAGTTGATAAGATCCAGCTGTCCCCTTCCATACCCAGTGGCGGAGCTAGGATTTTTGTACGCCTTGGGCCAAAAAATAAGTGACTGTTACTATTGTCAAAGACTACAGATATTTAGATATAACAAAAGTACAACACAAATACACAATTAAAAATAAATTTGAATTCTACACTTAATATTTAAATTAAATAGATAAAATATGTCAAAAAATATAGCGTAGTGGAGTGGTAGAAAAGTTAATACCTAATTAAGGAAGGTAATACCAGTTTAGCACTAATTTACTAGTATTTATCTAAGATTTCAATGGTTTTCACTACTATGTACTGTATAGAGCATGAGTTTCACTTTTGTCGGGAGAGTGGATGATCACATAAAGAGAGAACCTAAAAAGCACCATTAGCAAGTAAGCAACCATGGAACAAACATTCATCACACAACTAGAATCCAAGGCACACAAACTCACCTCTCGAAAAAAGTAACTAGTTGTTGACCAAGGGATTGCAGATTTCCAATGTTGCACAAGAGATGTAGTTAGCGAAATCAAAATACAAACCTCGTCAAAAGGAAGTGATTAGGATTTTTACGCAATTCTTGTTGTAAGTTCTGCGAAGAAAACTAGATCATAACCCAAGTTTCTAAAGAGTCACACTAAAAGTGAGACATGAAGTAGCCCAGATAAGAACAAATTCTGCGAGAATTACATAGAGTAACAACGGCTAGAAATCAATGTTGAACTACGGTTTGATTCTTAACAATCTTGAATAACAACATGGCATGATCAAAATATTCAAGAATCAAGGCAGTTAGACATGAATGTATAACACTCAACGTGAATCCTCAAGATGATCCGTAACAAGTAACAATGATGATGAATCGGTGAGAACTAAGAACAATGAAATTTAGACATGGCTAATTGGCTATACTAGATTACTAGTCATTAGTCAACACAGGTTAAAAACACTAAAAGTTCAGACTTTAGACATGTTGCTTTCACCAATCACCAGAGCTTGCGATCGATGGGAGGCCGAGGACCAGACGACGGGGCCAAGGGGGCTAGGGGCGGCCGCCGGTGGGCGTTGCTAGGGGTGGCGACCGGCGGGCGGTGACCGTGGCTTCGTCCCTCGCGGGATCGGCCAATGAGCTGATCTGCCAATCTATCATGGGCCTCGTGGCCTCGTGCTCGTGGGATCTACCGGTCGATCTGCAGCCTACGGGGCCGAGGCGGGAGCGGCGGCCGGCCGGTGGGGGCGGAGTCAAAGGCCGACGGCGACGCGAGCTCAGATCGGGCGGGAGGACTGCGGCCTGTGGGAGAGCGACGGCGCGACAGCGAGCTGCGAGTGTGAGTGCGTGACCTTGCGTGCTCGCCCGGCGCCCTGGTGGCCTGGTCAAGCAAAGCGAGTGTGCTGGCCAGAGCCTTGGGTCAACAGTGTTTGTACACTATCATTTGGGCTAGGCCTCGGGCCCAGGCCCCATTGGCCCGAGGTCCAGCTCCGCCCCTGTCCATACCGACTCTATCCAAATAAACCAAACATACACAACCAGTAACAAAATATAGCTCACAATCTGGTCCCAAGTGAAATCAATCGATTTGGGCACATATGGGGTGGATTGGGGGAGATGGAGGAGAGAGGCATGAGCGGGCCAGAGGCTCTATTCTTCCTGCACATGGGGTTGCGAGTGGGAACTGGCCCACTCATGGCCTTGATCCTAGGGCTTAACGCCAGCCACCTTGGTGCTGATCTTAGTGCTAATGAGTTTGGTGCTTTCCTCAATGCTTGAAAAGGCACCACAACTTTACCACCCAAAAATTGGCTAAGTGCTGGGATGCCACCTCAACGCTAACATCTTTATCGCAAAGCCTACAATGTTAGAGACACATCAACCGTACTCATCCACACATCAACCCATTTCTGGAATTAGTTCCTACAAGGGCCATTTTTTAAAATAGAATAGAAAAGGGTCAAAATAGAAAAAAAGGTTGTGGCTAGCCTTTTTTTAGATAATGGAATACAAAATTCCGGCTTCATCTCTCTTAGAGAGAATCAGTCCATACTTATTACAAGATGCAGATTAGATGCCAGTTCGACAAAGAACGAAAACCTCAAACAGGATAACCAATTCTAAGTACAAAAGGCCAACCAAAAGACGCAAATAGCTGCATTGCTACTGATTCCAATTGACGACAAACATGGAGAAGAGCCTCTTTGTTCGATTCACGCCGCTGTAATTTGGCCCATGTACGAATCCAGTGTGTTCCTCTGAATAATACCTGCAAAAAGGATTTAGGTATGCATTTGTCAAAACTGACATCATTCCTTGTGAGCCATAAGGCCCAACAAAACCCGACAGCAATGAAAATGTATGAGAGGATAGTGACCCCCTTGCTTTAACCACCCATTAAACAAATGATGGATATTTATAGGAGGACCAATACCCAAGGTCATGTATACCAATCGCCACAGGAATTTAGCATAACAACAATCAAAAAACAGGTGTTGGATAGTTTCGGTTGTACTACAATAACAACAAGATTTATCGCCTCGCCAATTACGCTGAACTAAATTATCTTTGGTCAACAGCACACCCGTCTTTAAATACCATAAGAAGATTTTAATCTTTAAAGGTAACCTAGTGTGCCAAATCTCCTGTGAAACTTGAATACCATTATTAACCAAGAAATTGTACATGGACTTAGCAAGAACATCCCATGACGATGGAGATGCCACCTAAAATAATCGGTCCCCCATGTAAGGTTACATTCATCATTCTCGCAACAAGACCCTCCCAATCCCTCGGTTTAGTCCCCACTAAAGACCTCCTAAGAATACGTTTAGAGAGATGAACCAAGGACCTCGACCACGATTGCATTCTTCTTCCTAACTATATTAAACAAAGAAGGGTATTGAGTCTTTAAGGGTAGATTATCCAACCAATTATCCTCCCAAAACCTTACTTGAGTCCCATCATTTAAAATATAGGAACCAAGGCGAAAAAATTGAGATTTAACCCCATGAGGCTACTCCAAAATGAGAATCACTGATTTCTTTTCTACAGGCTTAAAGTTTTCCCTTTCAAATATTTGTTTCTCAACGATTCTTTGCCACATCCCTTGCTCATTGCATAACTTAAACAGCCACTTGCTTTGAAGAGACTTTTATTTTGGAAATCAAGATTTAGAATCCCTAACCCACCTTGATCTTTTGGTTGGCATAGGATATCCCATCTCGCAAGCCTATACTTCTTCGTGTGTCGATCATTTTGCCAAAAAAAACGGGATCTATAATAATCTATTCTTTTGAGAACACCCCTTGGTACCTCAAAGAAAGACATCATAAACATTGGCAAGCTAGACAACACAGAATTAATCAGCACCAGTCTCCCCCCAACTGACATCAACTTACCTTTCCAGCCACTTAATTTTTTCTCAAACCTTTCGACAACCACCCGCCAATCAGAATTGTTCAACTTCCTATAATGCATTGGAATCCCCAAGTACCGAAAGGGAAAAGATCCTAACTTACAACCAAACAAATTGGAATATGCTTCCTTATGATCCTCTGCATGCCCAAAACAGAAAATTTCACTTTTGTGAAAATTTATTTTGAGACCTGAAAGTTGTTCGAAAGCACAAAGTAAAAGCTTCATATTTTTTGCCCTTTCCAAGTCATGGTCCATGAAAATCACAGTATCATCAGCAAATTGAAGAATAGATAAACCTTCATCAACCAGATGAGGAATCACCCCGTTGATTTGGCCATCCTCTTTCGCCCTTGCTAAAAGAATAGCCAGCATGTCAACCACTATATTAAAAAGAATAGGGGATAATGGATCACCCTGACGAAGACCTTTCTTAGTCTGAAAATATGATCCCATCTGATCATTTACCTTAATGCCAACATTCCCACCTTGAACAAAAGATTTAATCCAACTACACCAAGTAGGCGAAAAACCTTTGATTCGCAATACCTGCTGTAAAAAGTCCCATCTTACTTTGTCATAAGCTTTTTCAAAATCAATTTTAAAGATAACCCCATTCCGCTTATTCTTATGAAGTTCATGCAAAGTCTCATGAAGAATTACTGCACCCTCCATTATGTTCCTTCCAGACAGGAAAGCAGTTTGAGAGGGACTAATAACCTTCTGAGCAACAAGGGCTATTCTATTGGTTGCCACTTTTGTGAATATCTTAAAACTGACATTCAATAAACAGATAGGCCTATATTGATGAATATGTTTTGCCTCACTAGTTTTTGGCAATAAAGTAATAACCCCAAAATTGAGACTATGAAGATTTAAAGAACCATTGTGGAATTCCTCAAAAAGAGCCATCAAATCCTTTTTGATTACATGCCAAAAGACTTGATAAAACTCTGCCGGGAATCCATCTGGCCCGGGAGCCTTATTGTGTTCCATCTGGAAAATAGCCCCCCTAACCTTCTCCTCTTCAAACTTTGAAATTAAGACCTCATTTTCCAAAGATGAAACTTGAGGAATATCCGCAATTCTTGTTTCATCCAACGAAAGCTGAACATGATCAGGAGGACCAAATAGATTCTTATAATAGTTAGTAATATGGTTTTTTAACGCAGCATCCCCACGAATGAATTCCCCATCATGTTCAAGCTGAAAAATCCGAGACTTGCGGTATTTACCATTAGCTACCATGTGAAAAAACTTGGTATTGGCATCACCATCAAGCAAATACTGGACTTTCGAACGCTGGTACCACTTGATTTCTTCCTCTCTTAACAAATTAGAAAGCCTCTCATGACAGGTGTGTTTAATATTTAACTCGTCAGACGAAAGGGACATGGACTCGGTCTTCTTATCCAACACATCTAGCATGTGAATTAACTGTTTCTTTTCCTGTCTATAAGTACCATTAACATTTTTAGCCCAACCCCTCAAGTGTTGGCGCAAGCGCCTAATCTTGGATTGCCAACGCTCTAGAGCCGATCGGCCAGAGACTTCAAACTCCCAAATATTCTTAACCATATCAAAGAACCCTTCACGTAATAGCCAACAAAGTTCAAACTTGAACAACGGTTGACTACTCGATGTAGACGAGTCCCTAGTGTTAAGAAATAAAGGAGTGTGATCAGAAATCCCCCTGGTTAAAGCGAGTAAAGTAGAATGAGGAAATTTTATTTCCCATTCCGTGGTAACTAACACCCTGTCCAGTTTCTCAAAAGTTTGATTTGGTAGATTATTTGCCCAAGTAAATTGCCTACCTGACATATCCAACTCTCTCAGATTAGAAGCATCTATAATGGCATTGAACAAAAAAGGCCATCTATCATTATAATTCGCATTGTTTTTTTTCATGCGGGCCCCTTATAATATTAAAGTCTCCACCTATTAACATAGGTACAGATTCTTTAGTACATAGCTGAGCCAACTCTGTTAGAAATGTTTCTTTAGAGTTCATTTGCGCCGGCCCATACACAGACACCAAAATCCATTGGTAACCATCGCTTTTGTTTCTGAGTTTAAATTTCACAAAAAAATCCCCCTCCTCAATTTCCCCCATATCAAAAGACACCAAGTTTACCCCCACTAACATGCCACCAGATCTACCAATAGGAGCTTTGCAATGCCACAAAAAATCCTTGCCAGCACAAAGATTTTTAAGAAAAGCCTGTGAGCACTCACTCCTACCAGTTTCCGATAAGGCCATAAAGTCTAAATTTTTTTCCAACGTAAGATCCGATAAGAACTTGAACTTTTTTGGGTCAGCTAACCCATTGCTATTCCAAAAAACACCCTTCATTAACAACCTAGCTTAATAATTTTCTACTTTTACCCGATTTCTGACGAACCTTAGCCCTGGATTTTTTAATGCGGGTACCAGCTTGTTGATCACTGATATAATCCAGCTCACCCCCACTAAACCCCTCAGCAACTCCTCCACAAAAGTGGTTAACCGAAAGCGCACCAGAATCATTTTCATTGTCAGAGCCCTCCCCAACCACATCATAAATGTCAGCTACATCACAAGAATTCACCACTGAATGGAAACTACCAGTTGTTCCAAAAGCTAAAGCCCTTAAAGATTGGACATTATGATTTATTACAGAATCTGAACTACCAAAGGAAATGCCAACCGAATTCATATTCGAAATAATAACATTGTCATAAACGAAATCCACAGGAGTAGAATTAGTATTACCTTCACCTGTAGGTTCCTCCAAATTAAGCTTGGCTTTTAACTTGGTAGCCCGATCCAGCGCATTTTGATCAGCTGCTGCAGCCGACCTTTTACTTGAGCGAGTCGGAACCACACGCAACTGAGAGCCCCCCTTTGGAGATAAAGGAGAATGTGCTAATACTTTAAGAGCAGCAACCTCAGACTTGTTGGAGGAAATAGCAGCAGGAACTATCACAGGCGCCAGCATCTGATCAGCCGAGGCAACCAAGCCCTGCTGAGATGCCATACGGGAGGGCTGCAAGGTCACAGTCGGTAGAGTAGAAATCTCACCCTGTGACCCCTGAGATAGAGCCGAACCAGCAATATGATAAGCATCTCCTGCAGAAACTATTTTTGTACCCATTTGATCACAGGAAGGCTGCAAGACCACTGCCGGTGTAGAAGTAAGTTCCCTCTATGTCCCCTTAGATGAAACCGAACCAACAGTAGGAATTGCACCCCCTGCAGAAACTGATTTTGTATCCAGTGGAACATTGTTCTTAGAATCTTTCACGTCATCCAGAAGATCATCCTCATCCATATCATTGTCAGCATCATCCTCCGAATCGAGATCCATATTGATTGGCTGTGGATCATCCGGTTGCATATTCTTCTCAACGCGAAATTGGAGCTCATATACAAAATCACCGACAACCACATTAACAAACTCAGGAATGAGGTCAGGATTAAGACACGCCACCTGCACTCTGGCTATGTCATGTTTCTTTGTAAATTTCATATCCACTTTGCGAGAAGCACCAAGGATAGACCCCACAGCCCAAATGATCGGGAACATCCGTAATTCTTGAGTTAAGCCTCTGAATTGAACCCAGACCTTAGGAATTTCGTACCTAAAGACATCAGAGCCTGCCTGTTCCTCAATACTCATTGTAGCTTTCACACTTTTAGCGACTACAGGTCCCCATTCCACAAACCTCTGTAAGTCAGCTTTTGATGGAAAGACAGTAATAAAAGAATTGGGACTACTCTCTTCCACTTTCCACTCCCAGGTACCAGGTAAAAGCCTCTCCAGCTCTGCTTTAACATTCATAGCTGTCATTGAGTTCTCGAGGACTTTTACCACCGCAGTTGTGGATTCGTTTGAAGCCTTTTGGTTACCAGAATACGGGATATAATAAAACCCCAACCCCTCAACTGCATAACCACTAGGAATAGCTATAGACTTTATGTGTTTATTTGATGAACATAGCTTAGTAACATGTTCATCAGAACCACAGATGTCACAGCTCAATTCAGTGGTACAATTCATGTTAATGTGGCCCTTAGTGAGACATCTATAGCAATAAGGCCTATTAACCTTGTTTTTCACAGACCCTTTAATAGATGATTCCGTTGCTGCCTTTTTAGTATCATCAAGTTCCTTATCATCCAAAACAACAGGTTCAGGCACTGAATGAGGCTTACCAGCACCCAATTGTTGAAGACCAGAATTGAATTGATGACGACCCCCATCACCTTGACCGGCGACAGCAGCAGTACCACCTCCTCTGGCGCCATGACCACCACCCCCGATTCCGAAGCGACCAGAGTCGAAGCCGTCACCTCTAAAGCCGCGCCCACCATTGCGAAAGCCACGACCCCTGCCGAAGTCACCTCGGTTGAACCCTCGACCAGCGGTGCGGCCGCGACCACCACCATAGCCATGGCCGGCGACACCAGGATTGAACCCCGAATTGAACCCAGGATTGAACGACTGGTGCGCAGGCCCATCACCGCCCCCGCCACCTCCAACGCTAGCACCCTGCTGCGCCATAGCGCCAAGTCCTGCCCGAACCACTTCCGCGTAAGAGCGAGTCAGCGAAGAAGAGGGATTAGGCGAATTAGGCTGGGATTGATGGCGTTTAGGGTTGCGCCGCTTTTGCCTGTGCAAAACATGGCGTGAGGTGCCAGTTCGGGAGAAAAACGCCACCAAACCGGAAGTGGGCCGAAACCACATACCAGGCCCAAGTAAAATTCGATTACAATCTCTCTTAAAACGGCCGTTAATCAGGGATGATTTCCTGCCCAGAAATCGCGGAGACATTACAGCCTTACCCTTATCACAACACCCAGCAGACTTCCCTGATGGTGGCACCAACACAGGAGCATACTGATCAACAGTCGATCTTTTAGCATACCCCGTTTTCGTTAACGGAGATGGTGTGGAAAGCATCGAGCAACGATGGGTGGCTGCATTATGAACACGTTTCGCAGAACACAACGCATCCCCAAATGTCCTAGGCGGTGACACCCTTGGAGGAGGCAGCGGACCCTGCCAAGGACGCACACCAATCTTACGTTGGACAATTGCGGTAACAATACGATTAGCCAACGAACATTTAACCTTACACGAAATGCTAGAGTTACTTGGGGATGTTTGAGCCGAAAGTTCCTCTTCAGCTCTATGAAGATCACTCTCCGAAAACCCCACAGCTTTTGCCTCAGCAACAAAGTCTTCGGATAGGATTTCATCATCATCCGAAGACTCGGCCTCCGTGTCACCTCTCGCCCAGAATTTGAATCTGTGCTCATTACCAAGAACAGGACGAGGCTTAGAGCACGATGCTGCAATTGAGGCGACAACCCTAGCCAAATTTGCTCTAGCCGCCTGCAATTCCAGTTCCGATAACTCCCTACATTGATCTACCTCTCCCATGAAAAAACGGGGTTTAAGCTTAGCACGAATCCCCGGAGCAAGAATAAGACGTTTTCCAGTCATTCCATTGCCAACCAAAACAAACGGAAGAAGCCAATCGAGGGAAAACAGAAAAGCGGAAGAAAACTTTTGATGAACCCACAAATTCAACAGAAAATGAACCAAACGTTGATCGAACACAATGCAAATTATCTTCCTCACCTGAACAAACCTGATCACGCAAAGTCATCCCATAAAATCGCCCCACCGTGAATTCTGGATCGTCAGATCTTATTTTTCTTTGACCCGAATTTTCAATGACCTTTCTGGCAAATATGTAGAGTAAGACTTGGTGTAAACTTTTATGTAAATCTGATCAACACCCCTTGGTTTACAATGCTTGTGGCTAGCCTAGCCGAGTGCTATTTTTTCTTCTTCATTCTTTCTTTTTTCAGGAAATACTATAAAGTAAGCTGCTACAGTATAAATATATTTAAAATAATATAAGAAGTGATATGTATGAGAGCAGAGGCAAGAATATACAACCCTACATTAACAAAAAATCTAGCCAAACAAAAAAAGGTTTGAAAGTTGCTTTCACTCAGCACACATGCAAGATCGAGATCAGGATTATGTGCACAACTAGTTGAGTACTTAATATGCTCACCTTGCAACAATAAAACAATCAGTTGAAAATGAGTGAACACTTTCTATTGAGGAGTTCCAGGAGGAAGCGAGTTATTAGGAGTCGAACCTTGTCAATTGCCTATGGCATGTCGATGGGTTCTTTGTCAAAGTTTTCCTTTTTGCTGCAATTTTCTTAGTAATAAGCATTGTGAGTCCTAATAAGTGTAAAGTCAACTTTAAGGTCTTCAAACTATCTTTTTACTTAATAAATCTAGTAGTTTATTATGTTTTCACTATATATGATTTTGATATTACATCTATGTTGCTATAGTGTGCATTAGCATGTTCCTAAACTAGTGTAGTATATATAGAGTTAACATATTTAGGTCCTGACAATTGCACCCAAGGGTTTCACTCTCCACCACAGAACAAGCCAAGGAATCAGAATGGCAGCATGGCACCTCAGATCTAGCCTCCCCCTCCTTCGCACCCACGGTTTTTTGTGAGAAACCACGCGGTTTTCGTGAGAAATCGCTCTATTTTCACCGATCAATTGAATATTCCTTAAAAACAGTTTTCGATCAGTTTTCAACGTATAATTTTTTTATTTTTTTTATTTTTTTATTTTTAATTAGACCGGTTTTAGATCTTGAACCATAGCAGTAAGGTCAAAAACCACTGTTTTTGAGTGGTTTTCGCCAGTTTTTGAAACCCTGCCCTGTCCTGCCCCCCTTTATTTATAAAAAGAGATTTCATTTTCCATATTTTTATGCTTCTATTGAATCCCTTAGTCGATCTAGATTTGTCTTATGTTCCTAGTATTTTTTGATATTTTCCTTTGGGATTTCAATCTCTCGTCTGTCTAAATTGTTTTCTATGTGATTTTTCTTTTGATTATCGTGCAGGCTTGATGTGTTGGTTCTGGTGAAGGGGAAGAAAGCGGAGGGGTCACACAGAGATGATGGGGGTGGAGAAGGGACATGATGATGCCGCCGTTGTGCTCAATTGCGGTCTTGGACATGGAGGTGGGGGAGGCGTGAGAATTTAGGAGGGTGCAGGGGAGACAGTGGTAGCGGTGCCTACGGAAGGTGGGGCATGAGGGTGGGGGTTATGCTATTGAGGGCCAGAGAGGTGGGGGGGGACGACAATGGAGGAGATCATGGAAGGTGGGATTATGGTGGTAGTTTTTTTTGGTGGGCGGTTTTCCTTTAGGCAGATGTGGGACAATTATTGTGTAAGTAGGGGTAAACTTCTTTTATTAGTTAAGATATGATCCTAAGAGTAGATGAACCCATTTTCTGTACCATTGGTGCTACTCTGAGATCACTGCGAACTATTCTTTTTATTTTTATTTTCCATTTTTCTTTGATGGGACATAATGGGTCATCTCAATAGTACATGTGTGGCCCACATCCCATCCCGATCCTACCCTCTCCCATCTCTCTCTCCGCGTCAGTCATTCTCTCCAGTTCTCACTCTCTCTCTCTCTCTCCACCCAACATCTCTCTCTACACAAGTGAGGCGGGCAACGACCGATGAGTGGAGCAGGTGGCAATGAAAAGGCAGCTAGCCTTCTTCCTCTACTCTAGTGAGGCCACCAATAAGGTGCACCTCATTGATGTGCGTGAGGAACATGGATGACATCTTCTTCCTCAGTAACTACGCTACTAAGGTGCTCCTCAAACTTAAAAAAGTTTTTTTAGTTTCCCTAAAGTTTCTAAATATGTCAAGACCCTCTTTTCTGATATGGAATACTAGAGGGCCTTATGCACATATCATGCTAGTCCCATGATCAATTAATGGTTAGTAAACACATTTACAACTTGGTATTCACATCTATACACACTTATATGTCATAATACGAAGGTTAGTGGTACATAGTTCTTACAATAAGGCCTTAAAGGCCAAACAAAATGTAGCGAAAAAGTAGCAGAAGCAAGATCTCATGGTATGCCTTAGCAAATAAGTATGCACAAGCAACCGACAATGATAAAGTCTTAGAAAAGCTCGTCATTGTAGTCCTACGGTAAAGTAAGAATCATCGGGACCGCAACTTTCTCAACCTTTGAATATCAACAAGCAATGGTGAGTACATTTGTACTTAGCATGACTTGCAATGTATCATAAATATAAATATATGCATGGCTTATCAATGGAAACACTCTATGCATACAAGCATAAACCAAGGCTATGTCAAAGGATTTCTATCCTACCGGTTCTTTTGTATAAAGCTAGATTTAGTTAACAATAATAAGTAGTAGATTGTACATGGAATTTGTAAAAAGCAAGTGACAAGTATGTAAACAACAAGTATATAACATACATAAGAGTAACTTACAATCCTTCATGATTGTGTTCATTGATCCATTGCCTATCATACTTGGCATAACATCTAAAACATGACTGCCCCATTAATTTCCAATTCAAATATTTTTAAAAAATAAAAAAAATCTATTTAGTGTCAAAGTAACAAAGCCACACTTGACCGCAGGTGTGTCTTTTCGAAAAAATTTAAATCTACAGAGATGTGCAACATTACCACCAGGACATGACCAACTCCATTGCTATTTTCACCCTTCCTCTGGCGTGTAGCAGAGAGATCATGACAAGAACCGTTGCATCATCTAGACCTAACTTTGCATACCCTAGTGATGTTTGACCCTTACTACGGCAGCAAAAAAACTAGACTCGAACACACAGTACTAACGACAGTTTACGCTGTGTTACATCCTTTTCCCCTCATAGCTAGGCATACACTGTTGTATCAATAAGCGTTATTCCTAATATCTTGGTGAGGGTACTCCTGCAAGCAATCCATCTTAGAAAGCCTGTACTACTCTAGTCTTCCAATGTACAAAGCTATACCTAGACGACTTAATAGGTTAAGACTACCCTATAATAGTACTTATGGTTGTACGGATATCTTGGATTATAGCAACACTACATTTGGTCCATAATTGACCTGGGTGAGAACTCCCCATATATTATATGCAAGTCCATGCACTTCAAAATTTGTATACATAACTAGCCTGCGTCAAAACTTTAGTTTTTAAGTTATGATTTTATAGCAAAATAACAAACGTAACTTTCTCACTATATCAAAATTTACATCCCATGAACAAATAGTATAATCGACGATTTGTTCTCCTAAGTCTAAGGCATAGCTAAGAAATTGTACTTACAATCAAATATACTCAAGTTGGCATTATTTATTACCTAGCCCCTTATTATATGGATTTCAAGGTTGACATCTATGTAACAAGTAAGAATATCTACCAATACCTATAATATAGAAATTTTTATTAAAAGTATACACATGCATATATAAATTTATAAAACAATATAATTTAAGTGAAATAATATGATTAACATGGTCAAAGGAGGTGCTTGTCTTGCTTGTTGAGTTCTAGAGGTGGTTCAAGGTTAATGAAGTATGTTTTCGAAGCGTCAGTATCTACACATAGTATATTGTAAAGCAATAATAAGAGACAAATAAATTTAAATAGAGATAAATTCTAAATATTTTTTTTAGAAAAATAAAGTTCATGATTTAAAAAAATTAAAACTGGTTTCACTCAATTTAGAGTTCATTTGCAAAAGTTATGATTATTTGATTGTTAATAGGTTGGAAATTCCCTAAAAAGAAAAGGGGCTTACGTCAGAAACGTACTTTTGATGTTTTATGCTTTCCAACGGACAAAGCGCATTTCTCATTTTGGGATTTTTTTCCTTTTCCAAAGGGTGATAGGTGGGGTCTATCTGTCAGGTTTTATTATTTTTGAAAAAGATTAAAATGTTAGGTCCATATGTCAATGACTCATTACTTTGAATACCGGTTTGATTTATCAAAAAGCTTTCATTCTCATTTGGACCCACATGTCATAGAATCAATTTTTATTTTTGATTTTTAAAATAAAATTCGATAGGCGAGGCTAGTCTATCAATGACTCGGAGAGAGGAAGGTTGCGTGTTCGTGACTGACAAGGAGGGCCCATTGGCTAGTGACTTAGAGGGAGGAAGGTTGTGTGTTCATGACTAATAGGGAGGGCCCAGTGGCCAGTGACTCGGGGCAAAAACACGGCGTAGGTGAGGCTCACTGACGGTGAACAATAGCAGCTTAAGTGGAGTGGGTGATCAGGCCAACTACAAGGGACCAAGAGGAGTTTACGAGAACCTTCGGTGGTGGTTGGAATTGACCAGAGATGGCTGGGGGCTAAGCTTTGTGGTGGGCTATTGGTAGATGGCAAAGAGGGAAATGTAGATCGATTAGGTGAGGGGAAAGCATCTAGGGGGCAAAGGTGGTACCATTTTGGGGGTTGGCGGCGATGGAGACTCACTAAGGAAGGCTAGCGGTGTTGACTATGCTCGAAGAAGATGACGAGTGAGGTGGCGATGCTTGGACAATTTGAGTTGCAAACAAGGTGGGCAACGGGATTATGGAACCCTAAGGGTGCTCTAAAAGGAAGGAATCAAGGTATGTCTTACTAGGGGGCTCAATCGAGCTTGGCTTGCTCAGAGAGCTTCTCTGTGGTAATGGTGCTTCATGGTGGCTCGAGGCATCGGGTTTTGGACAGGGAGAGTGTAGGGGAAGTGAGGGAGCTAGGGAAACCACGATATGGCTTTTATAGCTGCTGGGGAGGTGGCTTGGCACTTGGTAGGTGAACTTGGTTTCACGGACAGGGAGAAGAGGATGGTGATGCTCTATGGCGTAGGATTTTCTGGTGTAATCGTCATGCCTGCAGTGCACTAGGGGTAGCAGTGAGTAGTAGAGGGTGAGGTGACAACTTGGTGGCTGTGGCTGACATAGGCGGCTAGGGCACAACACAAGTACCGAGGCTTGGCGTGGCTTGGTTGGCGGGAGAAGGCGTTACTGAGGCTAGCACTATAGGCCAGTGAAGCACGATGACATGACAATAAATTCCTACACACGCATGGGTTGGGGTGTGCATGCTGGCATGCCAGAGAGTGCACGATGCTGCATGGCACAGCGCTTGGGTGCGCACGGGGCCAAAGGGGGTGGCTGGCAGGTGGGCTAGCTAGGCGGGCTGACGGGTAGGGCTCAGGTGGCAGAGAGAGATATATTAACTGAGAAGGGAAAGCACAATTCAGCTCAGGGTGTTTTCTTTATAAGAAAATGGCTTTTGGCAAGACACTTTCTATAATGGGATTTAACTGGATTTTATCTTAAGTTTTTATTTATAGCTAGCTATTTCTAAAATTTTTAAAGCCAACAAACTAGCTCCAAATTTTATGAATATTTTTTACCATGATTCTGGGGTGATCTTGAAAGTTTTGTAAAATTCTCATAATATTTGTAGCTGTGGATTTCCTTACGTAATCCTTTTAGTATTTCAGATTTTAATAAAGTATGCAGCTTTTTATTTTTTATAAATAGAAAACTACCTTTAAAATTCATGAAATCATTTATATATATCACTCAGACCATATATGTTTTAAATAAAATATTTCTAGACTTTGAAATGTTCTAAATTTGAAGCTTAAAAATAAGAATCACTAGTAGTTTTTTTAAAAAGCATTTTATTTAAATGTCAAAATCCAAGAAAAATCTGTAAAAATTATTAAAAATAACTCAGTAATTCATTTAGAACTTTATTATTTTAGTTTGGCAAAATTTTGGGCTGTTACAAAATAGAAAGTATTTTTTAACCATTTTTGAATGTTTTTGAATCAAAAGTTTTTTGAGTCAAAATTTTTTGATTGAATTGATATGAAAGTTTTGAATCAAAATTTTTTGTATTAGAGGGGAAGGAAGGGGTGGGAATGGAGAAGAGAAGGGAGAGTGAAGAGAAAGGCACTACATGGCAACAACAGGATGTGTCCTCAATGAAGAATTGACGAGGGTAACCCCAAATTAGTAATACCCAAATATAAAACCCAATAAGATATATGTTATCCTACTATACTGTAAGAACACGGTCTGAGTTGATGCCATTACATCCGGCTCCCTCAGAACCAAAAAAACATGCAAGAATGGGTTTGCAAAATCCATCTAATCCAATGTGAAGCCACCAGACTGTCCTCATTGTGTGACTGAAACGACAAACACTGGACACCAAGGTGCCATTAAGAACAAAGGGAAGAAGAAGCAAAGAAGAAAATCCTCCAAACGAAACAAACGTCTCGGAGTTTACTCTTGCTTCCAAATTAATACTCCCTCTAGTCACCAATAGATGTTGTTTTGGATATAGGTACGGTAAAAATTTGACTATCAACATCTTTTTAAATATTTAAATTGAAAATCATGTGTAGATTTGTATCGAAAAGTACTTTCATATAATATTATAATTTTACACTACTACAGACTGCTTCATCCGCGACCCCCCATCACTGTCGGGTAGGCTTGACCCGGCAGTGATAATATTATCACTGCCGGTTCTAATTTCAACCGGTAGTGATAATATTATCACTGTCGGTTCTAACTTCAACCGGCAATGATAGTAATAGTATAATTTCCCCGCACGAATGGAGGCAATATCATTGCCGGGTTTAGAGAGAACCGGCAGTGATAAGAAAATATCAGTGCCGGTTTACACAAAAAATCGGTAGTGATTTATCATCTCCGGTTTTTGTTTTTAACCAGCAGTGATAAGACCATTTTCACTGCCAGTTTTACTCCAAAACCGGTAGTGATATTACTGTTCCCCAAAATTAGCTAACATACAGAACATATCAAAGCATAATTAGTTAAAAAATAGAATATATTAAACACTTGTAATTTATCTTGCGCAGAACATTTTTAGTCCATAATTACATATTTAGTCTTAATTTTATATACAAAATGGCATGAAACCCTATATCCAAAAGTCATCCTCCTCCTCCTCCTCCTCCTCGTCGTCGCCGGAGCTACCGCTGGATGATTGATCGGAGTTGCGGCGGTGCTCCTCCTCCTCCTCTGAATCCGATTCGGTGGCAGAGTTGGTCTTGCCCCAACACCGAAGGAGCTCACCGCAGCCGCTGTCGTCGTCGCCCTCCTCCTCCTCCTCCTCCTCCGCCTCCTCCTCCTTCTTCTCCTCCTTCTTCTCTGGCGGCGGATCAGTGCTTTGCCCAGTACGTGTTCGCTTCTTGGGGGGGCCATTCCTGCAGCAATGGTGGTTGTGAGGAGCACCACAGATTGAGGCTGCATTATATAGAGGAGGAATGGGAAGCCCATGATTGCCAAAATGGGTAAGCTTCTGCAGTTGGCGAGAGGAATGTGGAAGAAGCGGCAGTCGTTGGCGGTGGGAGTTGGAAGGTTCATATTATCCTTTGCGGTTCTAACTTGAACCGCGGTGATAAACGATGTCTGCTTCGCTCATTGGAAGACAATATCATTTCTTGAGAAGCGACTCAATATCACTACCGGCTTTAGATAGAAGCCGGCGGTGAATGTATTAATGTCGGTTCAACGATGTAACCGCGATGATAAAGTGAATTGTGCGGAAGCGGCGGCCATATCACTTCTTGGTTTTGAGATAGAACCGCGATGATATATTCTTCTTGGGTTCAAGAAAAAACCGCGATGATATTATGGCACTATATATACCTAGCTCCCTTCCCCAAACTGTCGAGCAGAGAGGAGCTCTGTTCTTGCTCGATTAAGGTGGAGAAAGGCGAATTTTGCTCTCAAATTTGGTGTAATTTATCGTTTCTAACTTATGATCTAAGGTTAGTATATTGTTTAGTTGGATATTCGTTCTATATTGTAGTAGGTTGTGATCGAAATTATTGATTGCCTAGTCAACACAATTAGATTTCTAATCTGGAGTTTAGATTTGAAATTACCAACTTTTATATGTATAGTGATTGCATTTAATCGTTGATTGAATTTAAATGTGGTAGCACTTCATAATTAACTATTGTTTAATCTAAATACTTAAAATTGTTTCTTTATTTCGTGTATGTTAATTTAATACTTTTGTAAGTAATGTAAATTTGCTGGACAGACCATTATATATAACTAATAGCAATTATTTAATTGATTTTACAATCGAGATTTGGATATAGATTTTTATATATATCTAATAGCAACCACGTACTAGGCCAAACGGGAATCGATAACCATGAAGGTCGGATCGTAACTTAGTTGTATAATTAAGGATATGCTTTATTTTGTATGAAGGTCAAGCTTCAATTTGTAATATAAACATTTTTATACGAAGGAAATGCTTAAATTTGTAATGTATGGAGTATTGATTATTATAATCATCAAGAAAAAGTAAATGTCAATGGATGAAAAGGTATATAATTGATGTAAAAAGGCCATGCATAAAAGAATTATGTTCCTCATCAATACTCCTTGATAAAATAATCTTGAAATGAGAGAAGAGAGACAATAGTACTCAAATTTGTTGGACGGACCATTATATATAACTAATAGCAATTATTTAATTGGTTTTACAATCGAGATTTGGATATAGATTTATAAGTAATGAAAATTTCTAGATTAATTAGCACTACATAACAAATTAAATGTATAAAACAATTTGTGAGCACTTATTGATTCTTGAGATTTTATTTGTTGTAAATATTTGTAGATGGATCGAAGATGGATGTATGAAGCGGACCGTCGCGATAGAAATACTTTAGCGGTGTGACTAGTTTTTTATTGCGGTGCGGTGTACAAGTCAAATAAGGCGATGGACTATATTTGTTGCCGTGCATCGATTGCAAGAATGAAAGTAATTTTGAACCTTGAGGCGATCCGTGCACACTTGCGAAGGGTTTCAAGCTGCCTATACTGTTGGACCGAGCATGGTGAAGATGAGATTGTGCGTGAAGAGCATCGATTGATGATGATGAAGACAACGACTTCGACAGCGGTGGAAAATATGTTAAATCGACACCCATGAAGAGACATTCATCGATAACCATGAAGATGATCTAGAACGGATGTTGCATGATGGGGAGGAGGACCTCACGAGTGAAAGGATTTTCAAAAGTTTGGCGTATGGTAGAGGATTCTACAACACCCTTGTACCCGGGTTGCAAGAGGAGTTCAAAAAGTGCATGTTGTGCTTCTGCTGCTGCTGCGTTGAAGGCAAGTAATGGTTGGTCGATAAGAGTTTCCGCAGGCTGTTAGGTTTCTTGAGATGTCCTTCGAGAGGGTAGCGTGTTGCCGGCAACCACGTGCCGAGCCAAGCGAGTTGTTTGCCCATTGGGAATGGAAGTCACGAAAAATACGTATGTCCAAGCGATTGCATATTGTATCGCAATGAGTTTGCAAATTTGGATGCATGTCCCGTTTGCAAGGCATCTCAGTATAAGCGTGGCGATGACGATATTGAGGGGCAGTGTAAGAAGAAAAGACCTCCGACCAAGGTGGTATGGTATTTCCCTATAATCCCCCGTCTGAAGCATCTGTTTGCGAACAAAAGGCATGTTCAATTGCTGCGATGGCATGCCGAGGAGCGTAAAAAGGATGGAATGCTTAGACACCCTGCTGATTCCGCGCAGTGGAGGAATATCGATAGAAAATACAAGAAACACTTTGCATATGATATGAGGAATATAAGGTTCGGACTCAGTACGGATGGGATGAATCCTTTTGGCAACATGAGTAGTCGTCATAGCACTTGGTCGGTGACTTTATGTATTTACAACCTTCCTCCTTGGCTTTGCATAAAGCGGAAGTACATTATGATGCCGTTACTGATCCAAGGGCCGAGGCAACATGGCAACGATATTGATATGTTCCTCAAACCACTGGTTGAAGATCTTCTGCTATTGTGGAACGACGATGTATGGGTATGGGATGAGTACAAAAGAGAGAACTTCATGCTACGGGCGTTGTTGTTCGTAACCATCAATGATTACCCTGCTCTTGGCGATCTTTCGGGCCAGACTATAAAAGGATTCAATGGATGCGCGCATTGCATGGGTGATATAGGGAGCCGGTGGCTGAAATACTGTCGAAAAATGTGTTACATGCGGCATCGTAGATTCCTTCGCAAGGACCACCCGTATCGCAACAACAAGAGAGCTTTTGACGGTACAAAGGAGCGCTTGACTCGAAACATCATAGCAACAAAGAGATATTTGCGGTAGTAAAGGATATTAAAATTATCCATGGAAAGGAGCGGAAGTACATCGATCGAGTTCGGTGATCTGGCTCCTTTGTGGAAAAAAATCGTGTTATGGACCTACCTTATTGGCGACACTGGATATTCGACATGCTATCTATGTCATGCATATAGAAAAACATGTGTGACGACTTGTTTGGTATTTTACTAAACATACAGCAAAACAAAAGATACTGCTGAAACGCGGATGGACTGAAAGATATGAAACTTCGGGAAGGAGCTGCATCATGAAGACACAGGTCAAGGAAAAAAGTACCTTCCATGACTTGCTACACTTTAAGCAAGATTGAGAAAATTAAGCGTGTGTGAGTGCTTGCGAGTCAAAGTTCGTCGGTTATTACGCCAACATAAAGAGGCTAGTCTCAATGAAAGACTTGAAATTAGTTGGTATGAAGTCTCATGATTGCCACGTGATGATGAAGCAGATGCTTCTGTAGCAATTAGGGTGTTACGCCAAAGAAAGTCACGAGGCTCAATTATAAAGTTGTGTTCATTCTTCAACGCAATTTCACGAAAGGTCATTGACCCGTTGAAAGTGGATAAGGCTGCGACAAGGCGTGATCCACACTCTATCTTGCTTGAGATGTGCTTCCCTCCATCCTTCTTCGATATTATGGTCCATCTCATTGTTCATATTGTGAAAGAATCTGATTTCTTGGCCTGTGTTTCTACATCGGATGTACCCTTCGAGAGGTTCATGGGGTTGTGAAGAAATATGTTAAATGTCGACATCGGTAGGAAGGGTGCATTGCGAAGGTTGGGGAACCGAGGAGGTCATCGAGTTCTGCATCGATTACATGGATCTCAAACCGATTGGTGTGCAGTATCTCGCCATGAAGGAGGCTACAAGGAAAAGGACACTAGGTCGAAATCGATCCGTACAAATGATCGTGCTTCATTCACTCAAGCACATTTCTGATTCTGCACCGATCGGTTATGGCGGCCCCATATGTCGACATGCACAAGAACATGCTATGAAGAAAACCCATGTAAGTCGAGGTTTGGATCGCGAGAAACACAGAGATAACTTTGGAGATTGGTTGCTTAGATACATGATGCATCATAAGCAGTCGCTCAATTGAGAGCGCGGCTAAGGGACCATCATATACAATTTTGACATTTGAAGGATCGACATCAATAGATATACATTTTATCACGAGAGCACAAGATAACAAGAGCACCAACCAAAACAGCAATGGGGTCCGTATAGATGCCTATGATGATAATGGCAATATCTGGGGCGTACTCAGATTCATAGAAGAGATTTAGGAGCTTGACTATGGGCCTTTGAAGGTCCTCCTCTTTCGGTGCTAGTGGGTCGGGCTACCTAAGGCGTGAACATCGACAAATCTGATATCACTACCGTGGATTTCAAACCGTCGGATCTGAGAGAAGAACCATTTGTACTTGCTAATGCCGTTACACAAATTTTCTTTGTAAAGGATCTAGCTGACAAGGAACGCCACGTGGTTCTTCAATCAAAAAGAAGGATTGTGGGAGTTGATAATGTAGTCGACGAGGAAGACTATAATCAGTTTGATGAGCTTCCTCCTTTCGGTGAGAACATCGACCTAGG
This sequence comes from Guadua angustifolia, assembly GCA_036346375.1. Taxonomy (NCBI): domain Eukaryota; kingdom Viridiplantae; phylum Streptophyta; class Magnoliopsida; order Poales; family Poaceae; genus Guadua; species Guadua angustifolia. The sequence continues at coordinate 18,908,117 of CM070519.1, forward strand.
TCTCATGGAAGACATAGAGGAAGCTACATACATACGCCGCGATCATAACGAAGGTCGGATTGTAACTTAGTTGTGTAATTAAGGATATCCTTTATTTTGTATGAAGGTCAAGCTTCAATTTGTGATATAAACATGTACGAAGGACATGCTTCAATTTGAAATGTATGGAGTATTGATTATTATAATCATTCAGAAATAGTAAATGTCCAATGGATGAAGATGAGATAATAAGAGCAAGTTTTTATTGATTATTCCTAATTAACTGAAATTTTAAATAAAACAAAAAAGGAAAATTACCAATTTCGTTTCCATACGACTTCCAAAGTTCATCCATAAAATTTGGTTTTTGTATGAAGTCCAAAGCAAAATCTTGGATTAGCTGAAATTTGAAATAAAATTCCAATGTTTGTATTTGGGGTTTTTTTACAAATAAATAAAACAGGTGTGCCAATTTTCCTTGCCGCGGCAGAAAGTCCTTGTCGTGGCAGCATGTGCCACCGCGCCACTACGCCTAACAGGCGGTTGGGTGGCGAGGAACATCGATGCTTGGTTGACAAACGAGAACAGACACTAATAAAACACATGGAATATCACGGGCACTACTATGGAAACGTCACTGCCGGTTCATAAATGACCAGGCAGTAATAGTTATATATCACTACCGGGTCATAAATGCCCGGCACTAAAAATGCATTATCACTGCCGGTTCACTTCTTTGAACCGGCAGTAATAATCCTCCCTATATATACGTTTTCTTTCCCGCACTTAGCCATTTCGCAATTCGTTTGGAGTTCTTCTGTGCGCCCTAGCCGCCATCCACTCCCCGCGCCGGCCCTCCCTGTGGTGCCTCCTCCCTACGGTGACCCCTCCCAGATCCGGCCCTCCCTGCGGCGACCCCTCCCCGCGCCGACCCTCCCTGCGACGACCCCTCCCTGCGTCGGTAAGCTCGTGATGATTATTGTTGGCCGATGCTGCTGCTCTGTGATGTAGAACTAGGGTTCTCGATGCTGTTGCTCTGTGATGATTCTAGGATTCTAGGGTTCTCAATGCTGTTGCTCGTGATATGTGCTCTGTGATGATTATTGTTGGCGATCTTTGTTGCATTTGATTATTGTTGGCGATCTTTGTTGCATTTGATTATTGTTGGCCCATTTGTGATGAGATGAAGGTTCTAATCTTCATTCAAACCCAATAATCTGAGAGCAATCATACATAATGTATAAACTAGTCTCTATTTTGATTTTGCTATAGCTACCCTATGCTTGTTGCTCTTGCTATGAATGTGGAAGTTACGTGGTATGGAGAATGAAATGAAATGTGGGGTTGTGATGCTGCTATGATTTTGCTATAGCTCCTTTATGTGATCTATTGCCATATGACATAATGTTGACTTTATGTGATCTGTTGTCATATGTATCTTTCTTGTGTCGTCGTGATCGATAACAACAAGTATATATACGAACTACGATTAATAAATCGGCAAGGCGGCGCCCAGAGACAGGGCCCAACTCATATATTCTTTAGAATATTATTACTTATTTGCTCAATAAAAAATAATGAATCATTCTTATTCCACACTAATATGATTTTCAAAAAATGAAATAAGGTTATAAATCCATAACTAGAATGTTAATAGTTTATTACACCAAAAGAAAGCAAAGCGATCATTCCATGTCAACCAAGCACATCACCTCGTGGCTCGAGTCTCTCGATGTATCGTATGCTCTCTGGCGACCATGCTTTTAGAACTTGCGGTCTTTGGTCAAGCCGGTAAAACCTTCTCCAGCAGTCAGCACCATATATGCATGCCGATGGGCTATAGCGACCCGACAACATTCTAGTTGTGCGTTTATAACCTTATTTCATTTTTTGAAAATCATATTAGTGTGGAATAAGAATGATTCATTATTTTTATTGAGCAAATAAGTATATGTGAATTGTCAATTGTATATGTATCATGTGTAAGCACATGTGAAATGTATAAGTATATGTGAATTGTCAATTGTATATGTATCATGTGTAAGTATATGTGAAATTGTATATGTTCTTTGTTACCTGCTCCCTCTGTCCACGAAAGTAGGTTGCCGTAGGATCGATCCATGCGATTAAGATTTTAAAATTTAGACCATTAATATATATATGCGTTACGATATTATCTAACGCATGACAAAATGGTGATTCGCCTTATATATGCACAACATTGATATATATCACGAAGATTCATCTCATGATTTTGTTAATTTAAAATTCTAGAAAACTTGCCACACATGGCCTCTCACAATGGACAAGTCTTGGGATGGCGCTGAGCCCATGGACCAAAGCCCAAGCAAAGCCAGGCGGGGTTCCTCAAGCTGGAACAAGTCGAGGCAACAAATGTACATGAGGTAAGTCTTTATTAGGATTCTTTCGTAGGATATGCTTCCCGATGAAATTAGAGCAGAGTCAAACGACTAATGAAACAATCAGAATGCAGGGTCAAACATCTAGTGCACTGAACCAGCGTCGTGGACGAGGTCCCAGCAAGATGCGCACAGGTGAACGAAAGGTGATAGTTGAGTTTAATGTAGTCGGAGAACCAGCTATACCCGCGTCATTGCTTGGCCCATATCGGACAGCATGCGGGGTCCTGGCTAGAGATAATGTGCCCATCATCTACAAATCATAGACACATCAGCGCGATACCCCGTCGTATGTTCCCGATGACATCAAGCAAACATTGTGGACAGAGTTGACAGCGAAGTTTCAGTTTCTTGAAGATCAGTTGGAGCTTGCCCGGAAACGTGCACTAAGCATTATGGGATCTGCATGGAAGAACTGGAAGACAAAGCTGAATAAGGAGTATGTCAAGAAGGATTGAACGTCGGACTTTAATAAATACTCGAGGTTACAGCAATTTTGGGATGAATTCGAGCAATATAAGAAATCTGATGGAGCCCAGGCTATTAGCCAGTAGAACAAGGCAAATTTGGACAAGAACATTTACCCCCATGTGCTAGGCACCGGTGGCTACGTGAGGAAAGTACCCAAGTGGGATGCATGGGAAGAACAGCTAACACTTAGTGGAGTTATTCTTTGCGGCGTCTCGAGATGGCCCCAAGATCAAAATCTTGGCGCTTGCGAGGAGCTACTCTGTCGGATGATGGTAGCTTAAGCGAAGCGAAAAAAGGCGAGAAATCTCGAGGAAGATCGCGGATGCCCACTCCGAAGCTATTGAGGGCTCGTTCTGCCAAGAAGAGAGGACGCGAGCTAACACGCCTTGGGTAATAAGGAGCACCACAGTCGCACGGAGGGTTGGCTTGGTGCCTGAAAGTAGCATTCGAGAGGATGCCTATATGTACAAGCGACCAAAGAAATCCGGACAACAACGGTTGGATAAGCGTGTACGAGAAATAGAAGACCGGTTGCACAAAAGGAAGTCGAATTTGAAGAACAGATGAAAATGATCACGAGAAATGGTAGCAAAGGTCCTTAGCGAACATCAATCACATAGCGTGGGTCACCAAGACGAAAGTCCGCGGGGTTCACAAAAGCGATAGCGTCCGCTAACCCTCTGAAGAGGACTCGGCGTGTTGTTTTTAGTGGACAAAATCATAGAGCCGACACGCTGCGATGCACTTTTGCGCCGTGCGAACATTACCATCAAGGTGGTGAAGGATGGCTTGGCCATGCAACGAGGCGGATGTTGCATAACCGCCCAATTCCTCGGGGATATGCTAGAGTTTGATTGATGGCGTGGTTGTGAATCTGCAAAGTGGAGGTTGAGATCCGGCGAGGAGGGCAAAGTCTTGGACAAAGCATGGGCACATTCATCGCGTGGCACAAGCGCTATATAAAGTTTGCCTCGAAGATGACAACGGCGATGATCTTAACAACGATGACAAGGCGGAGTCTCCATCTAGAACGATCCTCCTCCTCCTCCGCGTCATCGAAGAAAGCTCCTTCTCCTGCTCCAGCGCCACCCAGGAAAAGTCCTCCTCCTCCGCCGTCACCCAAGAAAACTCCTCCTGCTCTAGCGCCACAAGACAGCCAAAGAGCACCATGATCTGAACATTCTACACGGTCAGGGGGGAAAAGTTCGTCATCTGTGAAGCTAGCCAAAACTCTTAGCAAGAAATGACCATATGAAATGACCGACGAAGAAACAAAAAAAGAAGTACGTGCGACTGTAGTAGAGCACTTCAAGAAGACGCCACCACCTGCTAAGATTGAAATTGAACATGCCAAACGGGATTTCTTCCTGAACTTAGCGAAGGTTAAACAGACAGGACGGATAACTGAAGCTCCTCAACCTAGCCAACTATCAGACTACGATCGCATCTCTAGGAAGAAATCTAAAGAAGATGGTGGTAAAGCAGTTGTTGCTGGAAGCCAAAGTGGTGCTGAAGGGCAGGAGCCACCTGTAAAGTGGCTATTCGTTAACGGGGAACCTTTGCTGCATCCAAATAAGGAGCTCAAACTGACCACACAATTACGGCGTCTACATCAATGGTACCTGCAGTATGTCCGAGAGACACAAAACGTTGCTTTCCCCGTCAAATACAAAGATATGGACTTTCACAACAATGACGGCTCTTTCTGGGTTGAACACATAGAACTATATCAGATGTACCAACGAAACGCTCTGGACATGTCTATATTAAGAATATGGACTCTGTAAGTCTCTTGTATAATTCATGTTGTATATTCACGTACTCTTAAACTTAGGGTCTGACTTCTTTTTTTACGTAGAATGAAGACAATGACACTTAGAGCAGACAAAAATGAAAAGATAGGATTCCTGGACCCGGGCCTTGTCAACTGCAAACTTATTATAGATCCAAGAACAATAAATGATGTTGAGGTGTACGTACTCAAGGCCTCGCTAATGCTACAACACAAGGACTACATACTTTTACCCTACAACTTTCGATCGTGTTTCCTGCCTACTAGTCTCGTATATTTGATCGCAACACTATGTGATGACTAATTGGCCTGCGATTTTCCTTTGGATCGTCCTCGTCATCATGTTAAATGAAAGCAACATCACTGTCTTGGACTCACTGAGGAAACCGACAAGCGATTACAAAGAATTAATAGACTTGCTAGACAGGTAAACTTAGTCGTTGCATTATTGTTCCAGTAATCTTCCATCCTATTGCACCTAATTAATTTTAATGACTACTCGAAACCATGAGCAGGTGTTCAAAAATACATAAGAAGAGCCAGCAGTATCGTCCATACACGCAACATTTCAGAATATACACCGATTTTACATGCCTGAAACAACCCCAAGGGAACAATTTATGTGGATACTACGCAATGACACATATCCATGCGTTCATCACTAACAATTCAGACTACAACGGCCAGCTGGTATATCGATCATTACATGTTGACTCGTACTTTTCTTTATAAAGACGATGACACTAATTAATGCTTGATTTCTCCCATGACAGTAGCGTCAAGCGAGGCACCAAAGACACCTTGACCACGAAATGATGCCCTTCAAGAGCGAGATAGTTGGGTTCACCATTAGAAATTATCCACTCGAAGGCGAGTTTCACGAGCATTTGTAGATTAAGTGACATACCAACAATTGTGAATGAACAATGTAATGCTTCAAAAGTGAATGAACAATGTAATAATTAAATATTATGATGCTTCAATGTATTTCAATTACACTTTAGTGATGCTTCAGTACTATTGTGCACAACGTATACCGTACAGAATACATCTACTGTACAATATATATATATATACACACACACACACACACACACACATACATGCTACAACATATACTACAAAAATATATATGCAAAAAGGTTTAAAAACCCATCACTGCCAGTTTTGGATATCAAAATAGGGCACAGAGTTATCACAATAGGTTAACAAAAAAAGGCGATGATAGTAGTTATCCTTGCGGATATTGATAACAATTAGGCGTTGATAGTTACTATCACTATGGGATATTATTGAAAATGTGGCAGTGATAGTTAATTATCACTGCCGGTTGTAAATAATAACCAGCAGTAATAATTATTATCACTACCGGTTGGACAGTATGAACCGGCAGTGATAGTTATTATCACTGCCGGTTGGTAAGTATGAACCGGCAGTGATAGTGATTATCACTGCCGGTTTATATCCGGTAGTGATAGTCCTCGACTATCACTGCCACTTAGGTTGTGCCGGGTCCACATCCGACAGTGATGCCCATGTGGACCCGGCAGTAATCACTTGTTCGGTAGTAGTGTTATTAGGTTTTATAAATATATTATAATAGAAACTAGTGGTCAAAACTATATTCCGAAGACCCTGTCGTTGTCAAAAAGAACTATTTGTGACCAAAGGGAGTGATAAAAAGAACATAACATTCTTGATTGCACAATTCAAATAATAAGCAGTTCAAATTCTTAGCATGTCGTCAATTTTGATTTGTGCCCCAAGTTTCCATATTACATGTTATCCCGGCAGAATAGCTCCCAACACAAATCAGTGCTAAGCTAGATATATTCTCTCTCTTTTTTTCAGGGATTGACATGTATTATCTCGACCATATAATTGGAGTTTCTTGGGGTATGTATGATAGTAGTATCTAGTAATTATCTAGCACAACAAAATTTAAAGAAAGATGATGTTGGGTTTAATCCCACATCGGTAATTGATTGTGGGGGAGCACAACATATAAGGTGGGGCATGACCCTGGAGACGTTCAAGGGTCCGATGTGTGATGGGGGAAATTGTTGGGTTTAGTCCCACATCGGATATTGGTGATGAGGGAGCACAGCTTAAAAGGTGGAGGCATCTCTCACCCATCAGGCTAGTCTTTTGGGTTGAGTTGGGCCAGGACCTTAGTTGTGGCTCTGGTTGGGCCAATGGATGTGGGAGATCTGGGCCGAGACCAGGTGTTTGGTCTCGGGGGGAGCCGGATCACTGCGGGCCATGAGATGGCAGAAGCGCAGCGGCCCCAACAAGTGGTATCAGAGCCATGGTCTGAAACCCGGAACATCTCTAGAAGATCACACGGTATAGGGACAAGGGTCCGATGTGTGATGGGGGAGATTATTGGGTTTAGTCCCACATCGGATATTGGTGATGAGGGAGCACAGCTTAAAAGGTGGAGGCATCTCTCACCCATCAGGCTAGTTTTTTGGGTTGAGTTGGGCTAGGACCTTAGTTGTGGCTCTGGTTAGGCCAATGGATGTGGGAGATCTGGGCCGAGACTAGGTGTTTGGTCTCGGAGGGAGCCGGATCACTGCGGGCCATGAGATGGCAGAAGCGCAGCGGCCCCAACAGATGATGAATTAAACCAGGCTTTTGGCGGGCTATACAGCATTGTCGTCGTCAAGTTGGGATTATATGGTGCAATCATTACGTAATTATAAAACGGAGGGAGTGATTTACAGGCATATCAACTTTAAGTCCCATAGGAATTGAAGCAGCATGACGAGGACTCAATAAAGCTTTCTTTTCCCTCAGAAAAAAAAACCTTAACTCGGTCACTTAATTCTGAGTTGACATATCGGCGAGATAAGATCTGGTCCATACTTACTAACTGATTAATTAATTAAAACTTAAAATCAAACATGCACATTAGGTCTGGCCATGACCATCGCCATCAGCAGCCCATGGCCATCACCGTCCTTGTGGTGGCAAATCTGCAGTCCCGTAGCTACCAAGCTAGCTAGACACATATGTGCACTGAATGCGGCACCACTGCAGCATAAAACGCAAATGCAAATCACCCTCATCATGCAGCAAATCTTGAATATATTACTATCACAATTATCCATCTTCTTGGCCCTGTCGATGACCTGCATGCCCAACCAGAACCAACGCGGTTTTACTTATGGACACAACGCAAACCACTACTGCTGCTGTGCTTCACTAGTGCACCGCATATATATATGTGCTGGCCAGCTGTGGCGAGCCTGTCTGTCCGTGATGTTCACTTGAATGAATGAATGAATGAAGTCAGTACTATGAATTACCATTCTGGACTCAACGTCGGTATTTATGTGTGTAGGCTCCACACGATGATGCATAACCATTCCCAGCTGCTTTGTCCCCTTCACCAACACCGGCCATTTTCCTGCATTTCCAATAGAAAATATTGCTCTATGTGAGCTACAATTTATTCTTCTCAATTTTATGCTCCATCTTTACTATGTGTCATGTCGGTGAAATATGCAATAATATTGTAAATTTGGAGGTGTTTGCTAGAAGGTTAAGGAGTTTTGGCACCGTGTTATTGGTGCCATTAGAACTTTTTTTAACCCGTGGTGCATAGTATCATTTAAAATATTCAGATTTGTCAACTTTCCGTGGAATATATGAGCAACATACACTACTATAGAAAGGCCTATATGAAACGTCTTATCACTGACGGTTTTCAAAAACCGCCTATGTTAAAGCTAATCACATATAGTTTTGCTAATACGACCGTCAAAGTTACAGGATATGTTAAGAGCCATATGCGGTTCGTGGTACAAACCATTTGTAAAGTATCATGAACGGTTTGCACCACAAACCGTCGGTGATATTAGCTTATCATAGATGGTTTTTTAATCGAACCATCTATGATAACACTTCCGTATTATATAAATTGTACTACGTTTGTTTTCATTGCACTCCTCACCCAAATGAAATCTTACATACAACTCCTCGGCCTCCTTCTTGAGCCCGTCACCATCGCTGTCCTCGCCGTCACCTCTGAGCCCATGCGCCTCCTCCCTGAGCCCATCGCATGCCTCCTCCTCGAGCCCATCGCCACCTCCTCCCCGAGCCCATCACCGCCTTCTCCGCGAGCCCTAAGGTCTCCCTGAGCTCTCGGTCATATGGTTTGGACATTATTCATCTCCCATATACTAATCGTTAATAAGCAAAAGATGAGCCACCCATTGACAAGGTCTATGCATTAACATTATTTAACTACGTACGCAAACAACCTTCCGAGCCGCTCTATTTTCAATCGATAAATCAGTGGGTGTAAAAATTAGATGCTTAGTTATATTGTTCCTATTAATGCTTTTCCCTTAATGCATGACAATGCCTCTTTCATTGCGGGATGGATGTGAATTTAGGCTTTGTTCATTTAATTAAAAATTATCCTTTTGATCGCTTGAATTATAATATATGAGTGGTGTCCATTTTAGATATACAATACCCACTACTTAAAATATATGACTTCGAGATTGACCTAAATAGTTAAATCCAAATGTGAATGACATTGCAATTACATTCTTCCTAAGGGTCGTTTGATGTACATGTTTTGTGCCATGTTTTATGGTAAAATTCAATATCAATCTCTAGCTAAGCTTTTCATTTACGTATTTAGTCACCAAAGGATCTCTTCAGTGTTTAAAATCCAAGGGTTGATATTTTAATTGAATTCAAGCTACCAAAGGTGATGTGGCATAATATGGAACATGCTCAATCTATTAACTTCACCCCTTTTCGATCTAGCCTAGAAATTAAACACTACCTTCATGTTGCATGAAGTATAATTACCAGACTAAGTTTGTTACAACATTAAAACCTACCTTGGTGTTGAATGTAGATGTTTAACATCTTAGAGAGAGAGAGAGAGTAATTTGGATGTTCATATGAAATTATTCAATTTACAAATAGTAATCTAATTATAAAAAGCATTCCAAAATTTAGGCACAAGGATAGAAGAAAATAAAACCATGGCTATTGCTACATCTGCCGTGATTCACCATATATTTATTTATATCCCAGTGACTACAAATTGTACACATAAAATGGAGCCTACAAACAAGATATTCGACATGGAAAAACTGTTGGATGCTACACAAAAACTTGAGGTAGAGAAAGAACAATTGAAGGGAAAGTTTGATGTAATGGAGTAGAATAGAAATGAAGAAGATTATGAGTTAACAAAAAATATTTATGAGATGAAACAAAAACTGAAAGATATAGATGACAAATCAAAAGATATTGAATCTCTTATCAAGGTACTCGTCATTAAGGAGCACAAGGTAAATGCAGAGCTAGAAGAAGTCAAAGCTGGGTTATAAAGGTAATATAAAGGTTTCTAGTATTTAATTCGATGTGGTTACTAATAATATACCAAGACACCATTTTCACAATAGCATGATCGTTTTTGTAGGGATTAAGAGGTACGACTAGAAGTCAATCAGTTATTGGTATCAATCAAATGGGCATTTTGCCGAAGTTGTGGAACTTTAGGGAGAACCGAAAAGCCTCTATTGCAGAAGTTATGGCATATATGATGGTAGATATGAAAAATCTGTAAGGTATCCTTGTTTTGATCTATCAAATAATGTTGTTTCTCAATGTATGCTTGTTGACAGTGGCGAAGCTAGAATGAAGATGGAGGGTGGGCTTAAAGGACTAAGCTCCCAACCATCACTGTAGGCCTCGGCTATCCTTTACACTACTATTCGGACCTCCTCAAGTGTCAAGGGCTAAACAATATGAGGAAGATGATGTTACAGAATAGAAAATGGTAACATGGAAGTTTACATTGACTAATTAGTATCCCAGACAACATTTGAGTTTTATTATCACATCAAGTCCACCTGGTGAGGTCTTTTGTTGTGCGATAATGGTGGACATGCTTGAAGACAAGCTTAATCATGAGGAGGCTGTAAGTTTTAGAGTTACATCTACATTTCTCCTTGGTAACTATGACATAATGGCAAAACCTGAAGGCACCTGATATACTTATGTTTGTACAGTGGTCTATAAACTCCATTATTGCCAATGTGCAAACACAACATCTCCATGAAATGGAGAGTTGTGGTTAGGCCTTATGTGGAAGTTGGGTTGTCTCTAGAGGCAATGAATATTTTGGAATAAGCATGCAAAATTCTAGAGTTGAAACATGTGTTTGAGGCATGATATAAACTTGTGTGCAGAGTTGTACGACGAAAATTGAATTGAAAGTTGAAACCTAATTTGCCTTCTTGGATCTTACCTTCTTATGTGTGTTCCTCTCAGCCAGTCTTGAGATATGTGGTGTGATCGCCGCATGGCCGCATTTGCAATCCTGAAGAAATCCCATGCCCCAAAAGCAAAAACGGTGCCCAAAAAGGAGAAATTTTGTAGGAAATGGCCTCCTCCTCTCTGTGAGAGGCGCACAAGGCTGTGGTGAAGAGTAGGGGTGGAAATCGAGCAAATCCTCATTTTTTCGAGCTTTTTCTAAAATTGACATAATTTGATTTAATATCATTTTATCTATAATTTGGATGTATTTTTAGAATCGAGCCAATGAGTCGAGCCGAGCCTAGCCGAGCCAGAGCAAAATCTAATTTCATTCGAAATTAACTCATTTTAATATTTAACCAATGAACGAGTGTAATTGGATCAATTTTGAACTGAGCCAACAAGCCCCACTACCGAGCTTTTTTTCCAACCCTAGTGAAGAGCGCAGGGCGTCTCCAATGGCGGCCTCCTCCTCCTTGTGTGGTTCCCTGTAGCAATCCTAGTAAGTACGTATCTCTCCCCACCTTCTCAGCCCTAATCCACCTCCCATTGCGCTAGGAATGGTTGATCCTGTGCTCAGTTCATCCTCCCACTTGGTTCTTGGCCCCTCGCGCCAAGCTCTTCTTGGATGCGGGAGCTTTCTGTGACAAGCTCACGCAATAGAGGGCTATTTGAGGGACTAGCTGTGTAGCATTGGTAGGGGAGACGGGCCCCGCTACAAGCAAAAGCTGTGCTTGGACTTGGAGACAGAGGAGGTGGAGCTTAGCCTTGGGCTTTCGCTCGGCACCTCAGCGGCTAGTTCGGGCTGGAGAGGAAGGGGAGAAACTAACCAGGTCGTTGTCAGACACGTCTGGGCCGCCCTCGCTCGCGAGGATGAGCTTGTTACCTGCTAAGGCAGAGCAGATGCCATGGTTGCTGCCTATCAGACCGAAAAAGGAGGTGGGGAAACAGCTAGTGGCGTGGAGGGTGGGCTCGAGCCTAACGGAGCCCGCTCCCCCCTCCCCCGCTAGATTCACCTCTGCTTGTTGATATTTGTGGTATAATATATTCTCAATGCATGTATTATCACCTGAAATTGCCCTTAATATATATTTGGTCATCTTAAATCCAATTACTGAATAGTATCTTACTTGTTGGAACCAAATATTATCATAGGAATATTCTACTGCACAAGAGATGGATAGAAAATTTATCATAAATTGACAACTCTATGGTCCACATATTTTTCTTTCTCTCTTGGAAGAACTTCCATGATTAGTATTTATTATTGGAAATTTTATTCTCCTTAAATATTTCTACAATGACATTTATAAGGCACAACCAATTATAGATTTTATAATTGAATATCTAAATATCCTAGATGCATCCAGGCAACAGCTTGTCTGATCAGGATCGTCTTAAAATATGAATATTTGTAGCACTTTTATCTCCTTTCTCATTCTAATGTTGATGGATACCAAAGCAAAATCCATATCTTTCCATTGTTTATCATGAAAGTTATCTTTTTTTTTGAAAATTGGCCAGGAGCTCTGGCGTTCAGTATAGAAGAAGAAACAACAGGCGGGCTACACGCGCACACACTCCACACACACACGCACTCCACACGCACGCACTCACGCGACACGCACCACGCCCCACGCGCACCCGCGTCCGAGCGACGTCGAACGCGGGCGGGCAGGCCGCTCAACGAGCGAGCTCGCCAACTGCGCTATACGCCCAGCCGCATCATCATGAAAGTTATCATACTCTAATTTATCTTCTACTTCATCCTCATCTCTAAATGAAAATACCACAGGCAACAAATTTTCACTATGGTCTTGTGCATGAACAGGATTATTTTGATGGAGCCTATCAAATATGGAGTCTATCAAAATGATTATGTTCCTATACAAGGCCAGAGTGAAAATATGTTGTCTATAGTATTCTCATTTGAGAATGAGAACGAAGTAGAAGATAAATCAGAGCATAATAACTTTCAAGATAAACAGTAGATGGAATTGGATTTTACCTTGGAATACATCAATATTAAAATAAGAAAGGAGATGAAAGCGCTACAAAGATTCATATTTTAATATGATCCTAATCAGATAAGCTGTTATCTCGATGCATCTCGAATGTTTAGATATTCAATTATAAAATTTATAATAGGTTGTGCCTCGTAAATATTGTTGCAGAAATATCTAAGGGGAAGAAAATTTGCAACAACAAATACTAATCATGAAAGTTTTTCTAGAAGAGGAAGAAAAAATATGGATCATAAACGGTTCTTTAAACAAACTACCTATGATAGTATTATCACAGATGGTTTGATACAAACCGTCTATGATAGCATATTATCACAGACAGTTTGCACCAAGAACCATCTGTGATAGGTGTTTCATAAATGGTTCATACAACAGTCTGTAATGATGTTTTTGAACTGTCTATTATGGTCTTTTTTGTAGTAGTGACAAAATCCTTATAAACATTATGTTCGTTGTAGAAATGTTTTTCATTATTTTTTATACGTTTGATGAAAATTTTTAATACAAAAATAGTTGTTAGAATTGTATCTCCGAGACCGTAGAAAGCTAAGATCTTAAAAAATTTATGAAAAAAAGAGCATTAGGATTGCAATCATGCTAACACGTATAGAATGTATTGATTATTCCATGTCTCCGCTAGGGCTTTTGTGTTTGAGAAGTCGCTATCCAGTTGTTGTGGACAAAAGTTAGGATGGGCTAGGTGTTGTCTTTGCATCTCAATCAAAAGGATTTAGCAAGGTATCTTGTAGTTTAAGGTTGGCTAGTATGGAATTGGTGGGGAAGAATTCTTGACACCTTTTCTTTTTTATTGGTAGGGAAATAGTTTTTGCACTTGCAAGCACTTGGCAATAAGGGATTGTTGGTCGTCCTCCAGAAGATTCAACCGCCATCAGAAAGTGATTTTCCCTTTTGTGATGCAGACATGGATAAAATTTGGGTCAGAAGATTTCGATTTGATTAACATCCGTTAGCCCAAGTGCTTCTGTTTGATGTAATGTGTCGGCAAAATGCTTTTGAAAGTGAGTTTGACTTAACTGTATGTTCATAAAAAAAAATTAAAAACAATAGTATGCGAAACTCTTGTACCAAAATAAAGGCCAGAGAAAAAACTCAACAGGTTCCCTTTATCAGGGCAGAAATGTAACCATCAAGTTTAGTAAATACCTCATTAACACAATTATGATGAGATAAACCCCAGCAGGGGTGGATCTAGGGGATGCCCGGGCACCACCAAAATTTGAAAAGTGCTACAAAATCACCTTTTTAATTGGCCAAATTTGTTGATTGAATTGGTTCTAATTTTGGTGATTTAAGATTTTTAAGACCTTAGAACATTTGTATTGTACTTTTCACAAATTTCAAATATATGTGTTGAATTTATGATATTATGAAATCATTGTGTAAGACTATAGAGTTGTACGTGTGAAATATGCACCCCAAATGAAAATTTTCTAGTTCCGCCACTGACCTAGTGGCCAATAATTAAGACTATAGTATAAACCTCCAGAATTTTTTTCTCCATTTACACTATTTATAAGTAAACAATAGAACTCACTTGAAGGGAGGAGAAATAAATAGAAAAATGTCAGAATAGCCCAGTTATCTCTTGACACCAAATCTTATTCTCTTTTTTCCCTATTCGTTCAGAATGCTCACTTCAAGGTGGACCCCGTTTGGAAGCTGCTTAATCTATGCTTGCATGAATCTTAGCTATTATATACTCCCTCCATTCTTTTTTATTTAATGTTTTTTTTATTTTTATGGCCTCCAAGATGCGACTTTGGCTATTACTTTTTTATAATTTTATATTAATATATTAATAAAATTATAATATTATAAAACATTTTGAATGATAAATCTAACTATATAGTTTTTATGTAACTAATCTAGATAGTTTGAAACATATTGGTGATCAAACTTTAGAAAATTTGATGGCATGATGGTAGAATATCAAATAAAAAAGAACGGAGGAATTACATGTTATTATGCATCTATTTAACTCACCAAATATGTCAGTTAACTATTTGTTTTTGCCAACACTGGGACACCTCAAGTTTTGCTTTGTTATTTATAGGGTTGGGCTTTGAAGCAAGCTGCCCTGTGCTCTTGCCACCTTGGCCATTTATATTTGGCTCCTCCTAAATCTCCTCCCATTGGCCCTGTACTACACCGATTATCCTTCTGCGTCACAACCTTGTCTCATAATTAAGAAGCCTTTGTGAGGTCGTTGGCACTTGATACGAAGGATTTGGAGGCAATCAATAAGGTACAGTTTTTGGTTCTTGATTCTTTTTTTGAAACTTTTTGTTTGTTCCTCCTTTTCCTTTTCTTTTGTTCGTATGTTCTCTAGACTATGCATTTTGGGGAACAAACAGATTGTTGCTTTTATCAGGAAACGACAAATGGAATGGGATGGGATGGAATTTGTTCGTATTCGGTTACATATTCTCTTTCCATGATTTTTCTTGAGTACTTGCATTTTGTTCTGGCCTGACATGAATTCTGTTCTTGAAAATAAAGAACAAAGAATAGATGGAGGACATGAAATGAGCTCTTCTGAAACAGTGTTAAACATTCCTGGAAATTTACATTTTTTTGTGTCCATTAAATAGCTTTTCTTGGCACAGGTTAATATAAACCACAACTTGTGTGATACATAACAACGGAAGCAAATCAATTAAATCAGGGAAAAAGGAAAAAAGGCTTGCAAACATCACATCTTGCAGCCAAGAAAATGGGGCTGTCAATCTCATACCCACCAGACGACTACCTGCCAGCAATGGAGGACAACATGGGCAGGCTGTTCATCCGGTCCCTCAGCTTCGACGACATGGAGGCCGTCGAGTCGCCGTCGGCATTGCTCCCTGCCTTCAGCTCCGGCAAGCTTGTCATAGAAGGCTCCCTGAGCTTCAAGAGAAGAGAGGCTGACCCAGTTCAGATGGAGACTGTCGTATCCATAGTGAGTCCTAAATCTGACAGAGAGATTTGCAGCAGCAAGCTAACTACTACTGCTCGCCTATCAAGATTTGGGCCGACCGGAGACCGGGCACTGGATTCTCCTGTGGTCGGAATGGCCAGCCCGAAGCACCAGGCCGCGGCAGTCAGGCTGCAGAAGGTGTACAAGAGCTTCAGGACAAGGCGGCAGCTCGCCGATTGTGCCGTTCTTGTCGAACAACAATGGTAGGCTTGTCATGTGTTTTGCATTTGTCATATATAGTTGGGACTTGGGAGAGCCTATTTTTGTCTCTGGGGATGCTGGTTTTTTTAATATTTCTGGTGCTGAACTCAGGTGGAAGTTGCTCGATTTCGCACTGCTCAAGCGGAATTCAGTGTCGTTCTTCGACATAGAGAAGCCTGAGACGGCTGTTTCGAGATGGTCTCGGGCCAGAATGAGGGCTGCCAAGGTAATGTTCTTATTGGTCAGGTATGATAACCTCAGTATTGTGATCTTGCTAGTGTAATACATGTCTGAACTGTAGAACTGCCACCTAGGATGTCCGTATACCCGATACCAATATGAATACGCGATACACCGATACCGCGATACACCATTTGCCCAAAAACACTACTATGGCGATATGTGTATATTTATATAGTAAAAATATAGAGAAACATAAATGAGATATTGGTATGTTACACACAAAATAAATATAAAAAAGACACTATAAAAAATGAATAAGCAAATGGGCCAGATCATCTCGTAGGCCCATCAGCCCATAGCAAGTGATTTAAGGCATCTAGTTTATTGATATCCCAAATGTTCCCACAATTGTGCACTTCTATGTCTTGCTTCCTAGCTATTACTACACTCACCAGCTCCTGACTGCCTAGAAATATACCACACTACTATAGTCAAGAGGGAAGAAGAGGACTAGTGGGAGGACTCATCATGCGTGAGGACCAGGTCAGCCGTAGTGTCGGTAGGGGGAGGGATTCCGCGCGCCACTGTCTTCAAGAGGAGAGGAATGTTGGCGTGAGAGCCTGGGAAAGAGAGGAGCAGGGGTTGCGGTGTGAGAAGCAAGAAGAGCATATGGGATGGGAATAAATGATTTAAATGTTTCCTTCTAAGTTGAGAGAGGTATTATGGTTGGGAGGTATAGGGAAAGTTTATTGGGAATTATTTCCTTTTTTTTTTGAAAAATAGGAAATTAAGTCAACAATACAGGCAAGATAAGTATCTTGGGGCTGTATCCATATCCAATATGGTATCCGATAATGATACGTCAGTTTTCTGAAGTATCCGATTATCAGATATTGCCACCTTTGTATTATCAGTTATCTAGGAATATACTGCATTGTTGACACAGGTGTAGTATTGCTATCACCTTTAGGTTGGCAAAGGTCTGTCCAAGGATGAAAAGGCCCAGAAACTTGCTCTTCAGCATTGGCTCGAGGCGGTACGTGTCAAAAATATGATGTCTCGACTATTCTGATGATGGCATTGTGCAAGGAAAACTGTATTTCATCTCATTTTCTGATTGTCAGATCGACCCTCGACATCGGTATGGCCACAATTTGCACTTCTACTACCACCTTTGGCTCCATTGTGAAAGCAAGCAGCCATTCTTCTACTGGTACGAATGCGCAAAACTCTGAAGACTAGTCGCACTCTGAACGAAATGGACAAGGTCACTGACAAATCTGTGATTCTGCAAACAGGTTGGATGTAGGTGAAGGGAAAGATGTCAGCTTAGAAGATCATTGCCCTAGATGGAAGCTGCACAAGCAATGCATCAAATACCTTGGCCCAGTAAGTTTCATCATTCCTCTTTTCTGGTCTCGAAGTCGAAGCAAACATTCAGAAACTGCTCAGCTGCAGGAGTTGCATCCTACTAACAAGATGCGTTGTCACGGGAATCTGCAGAAAGAGAGGGAGTCCTATGAAGTGATTGTCGTGGATGCAAGACTGATGTACAAGCTGAGCCGTCAGATCGTCGACACAACCGGAAGCCCCAAGGGCACAAAATGGATCTTTGTGCTTAGCACGTGCAAGACTCTGTTCATTGGACAGGTGAATGCTACATCCATGCCACTTCTTTGATAGGCTGCTAGAAAACTTCTACAACCTCAACATTACATTCACTGATGAGATGCTGAAATCTTCGACATCGTTACAGAAGCAGAAGGGCACATTCCAGCACTCCAGCTTCCTTGCAGGGGGAGCCACATCTGCTGCCGGGAGACTGGTTGTAGAAAATGGAATTCTGAAGGTACCATGGGAATTTTGTATATTTCTGCCAGTAACACTGAATTTGCTATTTCTAACCTAGAAATTTTCTCTTTTCAGGCTGTCTGGCCTCACAGCGGGCATTACCGGCCGACGGAGCAGAATTTTCAGGAGTTCATGAACTTCCTGAAGGAGAGAAGTGTGGATCTTACCAATGTCAAGGTGAGGAGCAAAAGTGCAAAATGCGAATCATATGTAACATCTGATCTGCCCAAGATAGGTAACAAGAGATGCTAACTCTACTCCAACTGATATCGGTGTTGTTTTGGTTTTCGGTTTTGCTACAGCTGAGCCCATCAGAAGGTGAAGACGATGCCGAGTTCAGCCTCAAGAGTGGCCACTCCCAGGTGGACTTAACCGAACTCTGCCAACCTGACGAGCAAGACCACGAGACACAAGTGCCACAACGCAATGGCACCGCAACAACCGAGATCAGCAATGGCACGCCCACCGCTATATCCAGTAAACCTACAGCGAGCACACCAACAATCAGGAAGACGTCCTCAGCCAACAAGCTGCAAGGGAAGCGGCCGCCCAGGCTGCTGATCAGTTCCAGCAACGGAAGGATACCCGCTGTGCACAGCAATAGCAAGCCATCACCCAGTGCAAAGGACATCGACCAGGATTCCGCCATGTTCGGCGAGTGCCTCGACTTCTGCAAGAAGAATCTGTTTGCAGAGGATGGCGACGAGGAGGAGGAGCTGGTGGAGGTGCCGGAGGAGCTCATCCTGAGCCGCATCAACTCCAAGAAGGCAATGAAGTCATACCAGCTGGGGAAGCAACTGTCCTTCCGGTGGAGCACCGGGGCGGGGCCTCGGATCGGGTGTGTCCGCGACTACCCGTCGGAGCTCCAGTTCCGGGCATTGGAGGAGGTCAGCTTGTCGCCCCGGGGCGGCAGGCCGACGAGGTTTTCCTCGCCGAGGCCGAGCCCCTTGACACCGAATAGCATTCCTACCGCAAGGGGTGGTGGCACTCCTGACAACATGAACATGTTACTCAAGCCTAGGCAGAGGAGTGTCACTTGGACTGCTTTTTGATGTTGATGCCATTGCCCCGCAAATAGGGTTGGCAGAAAAGCTCGAAGCTCATAAGCTGCTCGAGCTCAGCTCGTAAAATAAATAATCCGAGTTGAGCCGCTCTCTTAGCTTTGTATCTTAACAAGACGAGCTCGAGCTAATTCATGAGCCATTAGCTCGTTAAGACTCGGTGACTAAATATTCACTGTGATAATTTTTGATGTGAAATACTTTTAATTAGTTGAATGTTTAAATTAATGTATGTCCATGTAACCACATTAGATTGGACTAGAATTGTTAGGATTGCTAATCGGTTCCTGAGTAATTACCTATATTTTACTTGCATGCTAGATAATTAGCTCTGATTTCATTTCTGTAGTCCTACTATTGTATGTATGTGTTAATGTGTGGCATGTGCTTATGACATGGTTTAGCTTAGCTCCTGACTAATTAGCCTAACTCACGTAGCTTAGCTTAGCTCAGCTCATCTTAGTTGACGTGGCTCATGAAGAAGATAGCACCTTTCTAGCCCTTTACTCTCTTTTTTTGGCAAATATGGCCCCATTTTGAACGCAATTGCAAAAATAGCTCCCTCTCCGACCACAGAAGGCGTGATGACATGTTCCTATGCCGCAACAGCACCTGCCGCAGAGCAGGAGCTCAGCAGCACCACTTGCCCAGCACTCCAAGCTTAGTAGGTTAGGTAAGCTGAGTAATTAGGTGATTTAATTAAGCATGTCTTTAAGAGATTAATTAATTAAAGTGATTCCTATTAATTAAATGAATTTGATAGGATCAATGCTACCGAAGAAGGGGAGCTCAACAGCTTCTTTCCACGATACAAGTGAGCAACAGGTGACACATGTCACCTATCGTGTTTTTTATGATCAGAGACAAAGTTAGTTATGTAATTGTGTTTGAAAGTGAGCTATATTTGCAAAAGGCAAAATCGTCGGACTAAAAAAGCATTGGCTTCACTCGTGAACTACTCATGAGCAGCTTGAGCTTTTTATCGAGCCGAGCCAGTTTTTTAGCTTGTTTAGCCGAGCTGATCCAAGCCGGCTAAATAGCCTGCCGGCCTGCCCTACAAGCAAACCAAGGCTTCTTTCTTCCTGGGATGATGACTCAAAACTGTGCATAGTGAGAAAGAAAGGTTGAGAGAACGACTCTTTTGCTGATGTAGGTGCGTAGAGCAAAGACATCACAACGCTTTGATAGATCGAATACTAAGTTACATAATCTTATCAGTTGAAAATCCAATAGGATGATTTCAGAACCTCTTTTGTAGGGATATTTCCAGGCACACAAAAGGAGCAATGGGAAATTTGCAGTTCTACAAACATATTAGCACGCTACAGGTCCTATTCAAAAAGTCAAGCATGTAAAGCAATCTGAGCCAATTACAAGCACAGGCTAACTTGATTATAACATGAAAGTACTCCATCAGACAAAGGTCTCGGATTTGTAGTACCACTCGATCATAGTATTCAATATAGCTTTTTTTTTCGAGAGAGAAAAGAGAAGGAGAGACTCCTACTGGGATTCAACATAGCATTCATCGAATCAATTCATATTAACGAAGGTGACAGTGCATAAACATGTCTCACAACATCAAGTGCATTTTAATTTAGACAACGGACCAAAACTGCAACCAGGTAATTACTCATTACATTCTCCATTGCTCATAACTCGTACCCACAGCCCAAGCGAAAGAGAAACCAGTGTTCAAGAACTTGATTGGAAAGCAGTACACTAAGCAAGGCAAACAACCAAGCATTTTACGCTTCAAGACAGGAACCACGAAGCCACCTCAGCGCAGTCTCCTGGCCTCCCTCTCCGACTCAAGCAGGGTGAGGATGTCGCCCTCACGGACCGGGCCCTTGACGTTCCTCATGATGAGACGGTTCTGGTCATCCAGGAACTTCACTCTGACCTGGGTCACCTGACCCCTCGAGCCGGTGCGGCCCATCACCTTGACCACGACGGCAAGCTTGACCTGGGTATCCATGCTGCACCAACAGAAGGCTAACCATTAGGCAAAAGAGGTGCAAGGTCTGAAACAGCTAGTGTACAATATCTATTGCACCAATTCGGGCACAAAACTTGTGACCACAATTACTTCCGATAGCATAGGCAAGTATACAGATGGTCACGTACATTAAATGTAAAACAAAATACATGCCTTGCCACTGCAAGTCTGCAATTCAATTGGAGAATTCTATAACTAAGCCAATGTGTATTACATAACTCGCCCACATTTACTGCAGGAAATTTCCTATATTTCTGCAGGAATTGAACTGTTTACAGTTAAACTTTCGAAAAACTCCTATGTACTAAACAGGCCCTTAACAGTTCCATGTGTTGTAAATGGAGGGGCTAGCCAGACAACTGATCACGTTTTGTTCGGTCAAATCCGCTATCTGTGAAATCGAGATATGATTATGAACACCGAAACCACAGTCACAGAACATGTGTTTAATGCCAAACAGAATTCAAGTTGCTACCTTGAACTAATGATGTCTATATACACCAATTCCCAAATCCTATAGCATAAAAAACCAATCGTGTACGGTGTACCCATTACCCTACCAAGCAGATCATCAAGAACCAGTCACTAAAATGCAACAAAGGTTATCACGGATTCACAAATAAACGAATCCGAGACTTACTAAAGATCGAAATAGCAGCGATTCATCTAGGCACAAATCCATAAAAGAAACATCTAAAACGAGACAGATCGGGAGATAAACTCCAGAAAACATCAACCCACAACACCTAAATCAGCTACCGCGCGCTCCTCTACCATACAAGAACACACGGATCGATCGCGGCCTCCGTCAAAACCACATCGGTACACACCGCGTATGAAAGCACGGCCACCCCTCAACGGAGACGAGAAGGGGAGGGGAGAGAAAACGCACCTTCCTTCGGTTGTTGGCGACGGCGGTTGCTGCGACGACGGCGCGAGGTGAGTGAGAGTATTGCAGGAGGGTCAAACCCTAGAGCTCTTCGGGTGCTTATATAGAGCGGGCTCGTAGTCGTAAGCGGCTTGATGATCTGCTGGGCCGGTCTGCATGGGCCTAAACGCTGAGCTTTTCCAATGCTTTTTCTTCTTTTCATTTTTGCTATTATGCCAACTTTTGTGTATCTTTAAAGGCTTAGGTTTTGTTTGTTTCGATTTAGATTTTTTGGTTTGTTACTTAAAGCTAACTTTTTAGCTTGGATAGCTTAAAAGCTATCTGCATTTAAGCCAAGCGAAGCTGTTTGGGAGGCTGACTTTTGTTGGGTCAGCTTATTATTGCGAAGCATGAAATGTCCAAAATACCTTTATTGCATAATTTTGGTTTGGAGTGAACATGATATTGATGAACACATAGCAGTCATTAAAACTGAATATCAAAATTTGTAATTCTTGCAAACATTAGAATTGTTCATACAAACAATCATCTTTGATCAAATTGCTAAACAAAAACATAGCAAAAATTGGAATTGTTGTTCATACAATCATCTATGATAAAGTAAGAATGGTTGTTCGTGATTCATCCATCATCCTTCGCTCAATCCACATGCCTCCCACCGTGCCACTACCGAATCCGTCTGCCTCCACTCGCATTAGATCTACCTGCTCCACAACCAGATTCAGACTTCCGCTGCTCCACCCGCGTCACCTGAGCCAGATTCGGTCGCCTCCTACCATGCCAGATCAGGCTGCCTCCCACCGCTCCACACTCGGGTCCAACCGCCTCAACCACTCCACAGCCAGATTTGAACTCCTGTTGCTCCACCCGCGCCACTTGAGCCAAATCCAATCATCTCCTGTCGTACTAGATCCGGCCGCCTCCCGCCACTCCACACTTGGGTCCACCCACCTCCACCCGTGCCACACCAAATCTGGCTACCTCTCACCGCGCTACGGCTAGAGGCATGTCACATGGGGGAGAGAGAGGGAGGAGGAGAAATGAGGAGATTGGGAACGATTCTCGAGGTTGTGTATGATGGTATTTGGTGGGTAAGTTTGGAGACTTTTAGTGGCAAAGGATTATTTCATCCCAAGAAAAGCCTAAAAAGCACCTCTCACCTGGGTTTTGGATTATAGTTATATAGAGGCTTTAGGCTTTTTTAAGTTTGGCTGAAAAGTTAATCATTTGTTTTGACTTTGACTTTTTTACTTTTAAGTTGATGAAAAAGCCGAAACAAACAGAGCCTTAGATTGGCATTGCGGTGGATTATAATAAGGGAATGACTACACCATGCTATATCATCCAACCATTCAACATAGTAATCGGACGCACCTAATCACCATCCTCTTGCATCTGTAATCATTGCCGCCACCCCTCCCCTCCCTTTCCCTACCACTTATCAACCCTCCCTCACTTTTCTCTATACTCATGCTCTCCTCACCTTCACCATCATCGTTGCTGCCCATCTCTTCCCTCACCGCTTCCCAGCCCTTCCTCTTACTTCTCTATGCTCACGCTCTCCACACCTTCTTTGGTACCAGTCGCACATCCGCACGCCTCCTCCACCTCCCTCTGTGGACCTGTAACACCCCAATTTTTTGCATTTCTTGAATTTAATTTATATTTTAAAGAATTTTTTACAATTTATTTGAATTAATTTACATTATTCAATTTATGGCCTATTTACAAAGTTACTTGGGAAATGTGAAAAGTATAAATAACTTTTGCTGGAAATATTTTATTTCAGTCCCAAATTCCTTGAAATATTTTCTAATTTTTTTTATATTTTTTTGCTATTTTATTTGGCTTGTTCTATTTTGCTGAATTATTTTATTCGGTAACGATTTTTAAAACCCTTTGAATAGTGTTGGGCCGAAGCCTGTTCAGCCCAACCCAATTCTTGCATCGTCAACCCACATAGTCATCTCATCGAGAAACCATGGCCGCCGCCGCACGTCCCGACCATTGGATCTCAATCCAACCGTCGTTCCTCACCCGCGTCGTTTGCGCCTCGTGTGCCATTGGATTAGATCTGCGGGGATGGTCACGATTGCGCCACGTTAGCTTCATTAGATTCTCTTTGAATTCGTCATGCCACTATAATCCGTGATCCTCAGAGTTTGTTTCCGCCTCATTCACTCTCGTCGAGGCGGCTATTTAATGCGCCACCTTGCGCATTGTGTAGCCCACCTCAAGCCTCACCCGTAGCCCTAGCACACGCCCGTCGAGACGCCATCTTATGCTCGCACGAGCTTACTAGAGTAATCCAAAGCCTACCCCATTGGTTTTCCACTGCTTTCATCACCATCGAGCCTCGTCTGCAGTGTTTGAGCCCGGATCCGAGAAGCCCGCACCAAGCCACATTGAACCAGGGTGAAAACATCGCCGGAGACTCGCCGCATCATCGTTGCTTTGGTCTTCATTCTTAGCGCCGATAAGAAGCCACCGTGTAGCACCGCTATGACATTACCGCCCTCGTGAGCTTGCACCACTGTCTGATCTAGATCGTACGGTGTAGATTGCATCGCGTAGTATCACTTTGGGTTAAGTTTTAGCCGTCGAATCATGGATGGATGGCCAAGATTCCACCACATGTCACCTCCGCAGTACACCTTGCACTGCCGCCTCGCTACTAGTCTTGACCGCTGGATCTTGATCGCGCAGTTTTGGTCGTACCGCATGTCACCCGTCGAGGTAAACACATCACCCCAACGCTTCGATTTTCCTCCCGTAGTCACTGTCGTCCAATCAAATCTAAATGATCAGGATGCCACCGCATGTCGACTTCACAGTAGATCGGGGTCAGGTTGCATCAGTAGATCTTGACCGTCCGTTTTGATTTGGGCGGGCAAGATTGCACCAAGCATTGTGCTAGCCGCGTCACGCCGCGTGTCGTGCCGTGATTGGGCCACATGCCATCGTGCACACAGGCACAGTGTTGCCAGTCCACGGTGGACTGAGGCTGAACCGTGGATCGGGTCCATGCGCTAGCGACACGTGGCAGTGACATCATAAATCTAGTTTTTCCGTAGAAAAATATTCGATCAAAAATCATTTTCTTTGTTGACATCAGCATGATGTGATAAATGCTATTTTCCAGTATAAAAATAATTCAGTTATTTCGGATTTTTCTATTTTCTTGATTTATCTTTTATTTCAAATTTTGAATAGCTATTTCTCCCTCATACGAACTCCAATTGAGGTGATTCTAGTTTCTAAAAATTTGTAAAATTGAGCCTATTTAATGATGAATTTTATTTAATTTTTAGAGTTGATCTTACTCTCTATTTTTGGTATTTCTTACTTTCTCTCTCATTTCACATGAACATTGAGTTGCCTAATGAGATTGTGTTCGAGGAGCCAGCACACGAGCAAGGTCCAGAGCAGGATTCAAAGCTTTTCAAAGGCAAGTTATGCGTTGATCATGTTGAACCTATACTTTAAATATTATATTATTTTAAAGTATTGCATGCCAATTCAATTATCACTTGTTTCAATTATGTTGGGAATAGTTAATTGTCCACTTTGTATTACATCCACCTTGCCATATCATATCTCATTGTCACCCTAAGATGGTTCATGATAATTGTTAACTATTAATTGCCAATATGGGTAGTTAGAACGTAAGCAATATGCTTAGCCATGCAACGAGTCACTATTTTATGTGAAAATGATTAATCTTGCTTAATGATTATAGAACATGTTTATTAACTTGTGTGTTGGGTGTTGTCACACAATGTTGTTGTTGTTGATGATACGTGGTGCATGGTAAATCAACCGGGGTGGTAAAATGATTTAGACCGAGGCAAGTGGCAAGAATTTGTGGTGGGCCAATGTGGCACTTGGGCAGTCACATTGCTTTTTATTATAATTATTGGTTCATGGTTATGATGATTATTGATTAGTCTTGCCTTGGTCAATTAAGGATTTTACCTTTCAAGAATTTGAACTGAGTCATTCATACAACCAAAAGTCTGGTATGGGACAAACCTAACTGATTAATTTGTTATGTCTAAGCTTTGGTACTATTAGTGGTGGTGTGAGACTCGGGTTGTAGTAACCAATCCTTGCACGGGTAGGCTCACATGGCACAAGAGAGGGGACCCTAGATGTGGTAACCAGTCCCACCAGTGTTGAAACTTTAGCGGGTAGTACCGGATTTAGACAGGCATCGGAAAGGTTTTGTTATAATCACTCGCCTTTGTGGTGTTTGATTGTATCTTGTGAGTAATGTGTATAACCTCTGTAGAGTGTAAAATCTATACGAATAGTCGTGCTCGCGGTATTGAGTATTGCTTGGTGATTACAGTTAAGGGTTAGATTTTATCAAAACAAATGGGGGTTTGGAGGTTGAAATATGGATTAAGGTCATGAGTTGGTCATTGGAAAAACAAATGAGAAATTTATTATTGTTATTATTTGTTTTACTACCTTTCAATCTATTTATGCTATTCCTTTATAAATACTATTTTATGCAAATTAACCATGTTAGCCAATCCTTGTAATAAGCTAGGCATATAGTATATTAGACTTGCATTCTGTCACAACTTGTTGAGTGATTTATGTACTCACCCCTTGCAACAAAACATCATCAGTGGAAGAAGCCACACCTACTTTTGAGGAGTTCCAAGAAGAGGCAAATAATTAGGGTGCGAATCTTATCAATTATCTGTGGCAAATTGAAGAGTTTTCTACGAATAAGTTTATATCTGCTATAGTTCATTTATTTTCAATTTTAGCTCTACGAGGCGTATTCATGTGAGGTGGACCATAAGGTCATCTAACAGTTATATTTAATTTGATAAAGTCTTTATTATGTTATCACTGAGTATGATTGTGATAGTCATCTATATTAAGTTTGTGTGCACTAGCGTGATCTTGGACTAGTGCAAAATACACAGAGAGTCCAGATTTGCAAAGTCAAGTCCAGACAAGACCCAAGCTCGTCGCTTCACCATAACATCGACTCCCCCTTCCCAACCGACCACTCCACCCAACCTAATATTTAGTGTGTCGCCACCTTGCTATGCCACTTTCCGCTATTGCCCATTGCTACAATAATCTCGGTCGGGTAAAAAATCCAAGATTTCCACAATCCTGTCCAGGTAAAAAAATTGAAAAAATTAATTTACGATAGTAATCTTAGAAATTTCGGTGAAATTTCATCGAAATATCAGGTTTTTGGTCAGTTTTTGACTTTTTATGGCTGTATTTGACTAGATTTGGTCCAATAACCCTTAAGAAAGTCATATTCCATGAAAATTTGTTGAAAAACCAAAATTTTGAGACATTTTAAAATTTTGGTAGATACTGTAACATTCCAAAATTTGCTTTATTTGGATTTATTGTGCCTTTTCCTTTTTGTTAAATTTTCTAAGATTTTACTTAATTTATTTTATAATTATCGAATTAAGTATTTTGCTATCTTTTATTTATTTAGTGAAAATTTTTGGTGATCTTTGGTTGGAAATATTTATTTGAGTTCCAAATGTCTTAAAATATTTTCTAAATTTTTTTCAGAATTTTCATATTATTTTTGCTATTTATTTGTGCTTTGTTTACTTATCAGAATTATTTTTATTAAAAAATAATTTAAAATCTCAGTGAATAGTGCTGGGCCGTAGCCCAGCAGGCCGGCCCGTTTTCCATGCCACCAGCCTAGTCTCTGCCGCTCAGCCCGCTTGCCCCAAAACCCTAGGATCTTAGCTGTAGGATCCATATCATGTGGCCATCGTTCCTTCGCGTCGCTCGCATATCCCATGCCGTCGATGGCCTGCCACGTGGATAGTTGAGATCCGTCCACGTCATCAAGTTGTATTGCCACCAGATGCCACCACCACCATAGTGTAACATCCCAATTTTTGACATTTTAATTATTAAATATTATTTTATTGCAATTTATGTTTTTTGTGAATTTTCTGGAGTTAATTGGATTTTCTGAGAATTATTTGGATTATTTCGTATTTAAACATAATACCTTTTGTCAAGAAATAATTATAAAAAGAAAGGTTTAAAATAAAGTTTTGGTGAAAATATTTTATTTAAGTCCAGAATGTCTCAAAGTAATTTTGAGATTTTTCTTGGAATTTTTAGAGCATTTTTATTGCTTTAAATAAGTCAAATGAATTTCTCAGATTATTTTTAATCGGAAAACCCGGAAAATCGCGTGAATCGTAATAAAGTCGGCCCAATTCTTGTCTTGGACGAGCGGTGAAACGGGAGGGTTAATATTGACCGTTGGATTGGGATCTAAGGGCCTTCGTCGCGCCACGACATTTATGAAGTCGTAGCGTTTCGTAGCCGTTTGATTTCTATCGTGCGGTCATCATTAGATCTCACCGATTCGGGAAACCCTAAGCCGTCCGACCGTCGGATCGAGATCGTGCGGGCGTGGCTCATCGTCTGCGAGAAGGACTCCTCTCCACCGTCTCCGAGTCAAACACTGCCGCCGCCGGGGAACTTTCCTTGTTTTCCGCGCTTGGCCGGGTATTTAAGGAGCCCCAACCCTTCCCGAGACTCACCTCGAGCCGCCGCATCTTCTCGCTCTTGCACCGTCGCTGGAGAACCACCGAGGAAGCCACGAGTGCTCGCCGGAGTTGCCGAGAAGTTATAGTAGCGATTCCACCACAGCCGATAACTCTTCCGTCGACTTGGGGTAGATTCAGATTCGCCGCATCAAGACGAAGTCGGGCCGTCACTTCTTCGTCACCGGGAAGCACTGCAATGCCGCGTGAGTGGTCGTCGTCCCCAGCTCCGGTGGGCTCAAGCCGTCGGGTTTCCATTGCCGTTCGGGAGAAGCGTCGGCCGTCGGATCAACATCGGATGATCGGAGTCAAGCCACGTCGCCTTTGTACACAGTGCATCGCTCGGGTAAGCCTTAGCCGTTGGATTAAGATCGTAGGGTCACGGTTGGGCCACGTCCTTTAAGTGCACAGTAAAACCCCTCGGGTTAATATTGATCGTTGGATTTAGATCTAATGGTGGATATTTAGCCACGTCACCAAATTACCGATAGCCGTTGGATTGGTATCCAATGGTCCAGATTTCGCCACGTGTTGTCCGTACAGCTCGGGGCGCGAAATTCGTATTTTCTTTTATAAAAATAATTCAATTAAATTTGGAAATTCAATTTAGTTTATTTTCAAACTTCAAAATGCTATAACTTTTGCATATGAACTCCGATTGAGGTGATTCAAATTCCTAAAAAATTTTAAAATTGATATCTTTCTAATGGTGACTTTTGTTTGAATTTTTTAGTTTATTTGTTCTTTAGTTTTGGTGTTTATTTGCTATTTATTCTCGATTCGCGTAGACGTTGAATTGTGCGAGGCTTCGGAAGAGGAATTTGCAACCCGGGAACAATCTTTAGACCAAGACCAGGAGCTTAAGTGTCGTGCCCCGAATTCCCACGGATTCGGACACTCAGGTATTCTCAGACTAGTCGAGATCACGCTAGTACACACAGATAAGCAGGTTGAAGTACCACAATCATACACAATGAAATAAATAATAAGTACTTCAAGCATTAATAGTAACGAGTTACATGGCCTTATGGCCACCTTACAATACTTACAGCAGGCGATAAATATCATCGATATCAAGTTCATTCAATGGAAGCAAAATACGATAAGCGGGACCCTTCTTAACCACAAAGCTTGAGTGCGGCCCAACCCTTAGTCCTCCGGCCTTCAATGAACTCCTCCTCCCAAGCCGATGCGGCTTCATCTTACGAGGTTTTTGTCGATGCAAGGGTGAGTATACAACATACTCAACAAGTCATGCACAATGCGGATCTATTACTACATGCATGGCTTATTCCAAAGGAAAGGCCTAATTGGTTATTTTGCATAAGCGGCATTTCTTTTAATCGGGTAATCCTATTAGATTAAAAGCGATAAAATCGATATTATTAATAACTAATTTTTCAATTCTTTCTCAAGAGTTTTGGCACACGCCCTAATTTCATTCATCGCCGCACACACCACCCATCCACATCTTTTATTTTTAAAATCTAACCCTTGATTTGTAATCACCGAGCAATGTCCAATACCATGACACGGCTATTGAATAGATTCACACACACACTCTGCGGAGGTCAGACACTTTACCCACAGGATACAATCGTTCACCACACAAAGCGATTGATTGTAACAAAGTCTTTCAGAGACTAACACTTAGCGATGATCCTCTCGATGTTGCCTTCCTAACACTTCCCTCACACAGAGCCAAAGTTTAGAACGAGCACATACCGTTAGATGGGTACCAAGCACAAAGATGTACGCTCCCCGTCTGATTACATTTTTGGTGTAATTGTCACCCCGAGGTATCAAAGGAAAGATATTAGAAACCTACTTAACTAGGTCCGTCCCATTCCGCACAAGTGGTTGTACACTTAACTCAGCTCAAAGGCTCGCAAGGTTAAGTCCTTAATTGTCCCTGCAAGACAACCATTTTATACATCTCGGCACACAGCCTTCACAATCTTTTCATACATCCCATTGCCACACAGGCCCACAGCACGAAGCCTTCTTGCCACTTGCCCCTTCAAATCATTTTCCCACCCCACTTTAACTTAAGCAACACATGCCATTTTCCACATCACCAGAATAGCACCACACGGTCACTATCCCAGTTCAATTCATGACATCATCGCATTTTCCAAAATCGTTCCATAATGTTTAGTCAAGATTCATTTGATATTTGAAAGTCATTCCACGCATACAAGCAAAGCTAAGCAACTAATCACGGTCTAGCCTCCGTGTTGGCATCATATTAGCATCCAACATATTTAAGCATCTTAGGGTGGACAAGGTTTCAGGCATATAAACATTTATAATCAAGGTGGCATAACAAGTTTGGCTTTTAACTACCATTTCCCAATTTAATCAATAGTGGTTGTACTTAACATAGCATGCAATATGGAAATCGAAATATACTTTGAAAACTAGGCGCGAAATGATCAAAGCATGACTTGCCTTGAAGAGGAGTTGGTTCTGGTCGAAGGTCTGCGACGGGTCTTCAAACTCTCCCTCGACGAAATTCGGCAACTCGGGGTCTAGTCGATACAAGCAATCACTCAATAAACATACAATACAGACAGCAATATAAATTCTAAAAATAAAATAAAAATCACCAATAAATAGTTCACATTTTTACAAATTTTTGGGCACTGGAATCACTCAAATCCGAGTTAAAATGCAAAAGTTATAGCCTTTACAATATTCTGAAAATTCATAAAAGAATAAACCGAATTATTCATCTATTTTCTACCGATTTTCCGGTTATTTTCCCTCGGCTTGACACGTGTCGGCACCAGAGCGAACCACGTCGCCTTCGCCATCGACAGTGTGGGCGGATGACGTCGTCTTGGCGTCGGATACCGGCGGTCCACCCATCGACGTGTGGGCGGTGAATGCGCCCGCCCCACATGTCGGTGGATCGACACGCGTCGAGGAATTATCCGCCACGCATGCATGCATTCCCGATCGTCGGATTCGAATCTAACGGCGCAAGACTAACAAGAGCGATTTACTATTTGCGGGACTACGTGGCGTTACCTTGGGCGTCGGATGAAGATCGGACTACCGAGGTTGCACGCGAGAGTCGATGAAGATCTTGGCGGTCTTGGTCGCCGGACTTGGAGAAGACGCAGGATGGCGGCGGCGATTCCGTGTGTCTCGGTCGGAAGAAGTAACCACACGGTGCTTCTCGGCAGGGAACTCGATGAGGGTCTTGACGACGGCGGGGAACGACGGACGGCGGCGGGGCACGGGAAAAACCGAGGCGGAGGAGAGAGCTAACTACGGCGAGCTCTAGCGAAGCCTACGGTGAGCGAGAGTGCACGAGAGAGGTGGCAACAGGAGCGGGATGGAGTGCTGAGTGCAACGGGCTTTATCTCCCGCTCGGGCGAGCCTCGACACGCGCGCAAATCTCTGACAAATCCTCGGCAGCCAACGAGCAACGGCGGTGCCAAGGCGCGCTCAGCCCCGAGATCTTGTCACATCGACTGCTTCGATCGCGATCCAACGATCCAGAATCGGCGGCGATTTAGGGTTTTCGGGTGAGCACAATGTTGGGCCTACCAACACTGTAGCTAGCTTATTTCGACTTTTCGCAATAAAAATAATTCCAGTAATTCAAAATAATTATTTGGGGCACTAAAAATACCCGAAAAATTCTAGAAAAATTCTAGAAAATATTTCAGAGCATTTTGAGCCTAAATAAAATATTTTCACTTATTTTTGATAAATACTTTTTCTGGTATTAATTAATCAAGAGAAGAATGGTTTAAATAAATGTTTATTAATTTCAATAAATCCCCAAAAATTCAGATAAAGGCAATTAAATGAAATTAAATGCAAATAAAGGTTGGTTAATTCATAGAAATTCAAATAACTCCAAAAATTAAAATCTAGCCAAAATTCGGGACGTTACAAACCTACCCCCCTTAATGTAATCTCGTCCCCGAGATTCGAAGGCTAACTAGAGAATAGGTTTGGAAATTCCTTTTTCAGATCTTCTTCTCGTTCCCAGGTGGCTTCACTTTCTGTGTGGTTGCTCCACTGAACTCTGCAGAAACGGGTTGTCTTGTTTCTTGTTTTCCGATCCATTGTATCCAGAATTTTTATCGGTTGCTCCTTGTAAGTCAAGTCTTCCTGTAGTTCAACTTCTTCCAATGACGTTTGCTCTTCAGGCACTCGGAGACACTTCTTGAGTTGCGATACATGAAAAACATTGTGCACTCCTGCTAGTGACTACGGTAACTCCAGCTGGTAGGCGACTTCGCCCTTACGGCTTATGATCTTAAATGGTCCTACATATCTTGGCGCAAGTTTACCCTTTTTGTGAAACCTCTGGACTCCCTTAAGCGGCGTAACTCTGAGATACACGTAATCCTCCGGTTCAAAACTCAAATCTCTACGGCGGTTGTCGGCGTAGCTCTTCTGTCTTGACTGTGCAATCTTTAACCTTTCTCTGATCAGTGCTATTTGCTCTTCGGCTTCTTGAAGTATGTCTGGTCCGAAGACACGACGCTCTCCGGTCTCATTCCAATTTAGCGGCGTCCTACAAGGTCGACCATACAATGCTTCGAAAGGTGACATCTGAAGACTAACCTGATAGCTGTTGTTGTAACTAAACTCTGCATATGGCAAACATTTATCCCAAGTTGATGTATATGCTAACGCACAGGCTCTTAACATATCTTCTAATATCTGGTTGACTCTTTCATCGCCCATCTGCTGCATGGGTGATATGTCAGATTGAAGTTCAAACGGTGCCCATGGTCAGATGCAATTTATCCCAAAACCTTGAGGTAAATTGGGTACCTCTATCCGATACTATTTTCTTCGGCACTCCATGTAAGCAAACGATCCTTGCCATGTATAGCTCGGCTAACTTATCTCCTGAATAGGTTGTCTTTACTGGTATGAAATGCGCGACCTTAGTCAATCGATCCACGATGACCCATATGGAGTCATAACCTCCTTGCGTCCTTGGTAATCCGGTAATGAAATCCATTCCGATTTCTTCCCATTTCCACTCTGGTATTTTTAGTGGCTGCAGCAGTCCTGCTGGTCTCTGATGCATAGCTTTGACTCGCTGGCATACATCACACAGTGCTACGTGTTCAGCAACCTCTCTCTTCATATTCACCACGTAACCGTTCTTTTAAATCTTGATACATTTTTGCACTCCCTGGGTGAATCGAATACTTGGAGTCATGAGCTTCCTCCAATATTAACTGCTTTAATTCCTTTTTGTTGGGTACACAAATACGTTCCTTCATCCATAATGCACCTTGTTCGTCCAGCTTAAAGTCTTTTGCTTGGCCTTCCTCCATCTTGGCCTTGATCCGCTTGACCTTCTCATCATCCTTGACCTTCTCTAATCTGATCTTCCAAGATAGGCTTTACTTCTAATGCGACTCTGAATCCTTCCTAACAACTTCCAATTTCAATCTCTGAAGATCCTTGCACAGTTCTCCCTGGCTTTCTTCCACTTTCGAACTGAGACCATGACCTTTCCGACTCAGGGCATCAGCCACTACATTAGCCTTGCCTGGATGATAATGAATACCCATGTTGTAATCCTTGATCAGCTCTAACCACCTCCTTTGTCTCATGTTTAGGTCGATTGGGTGAAAATGTATTTAAGACTTTTATGGTGCATATACACCTCACACCTATTACCAATAAGATAGTGGCGCCATATCTTGTGGCATGCACTACAACCGCTAACTCTAAATCGTCGTCGGGTAATTCCTTCATGTGGCCTTAATTGCCTTGATGCATAGGCTACTACCTTTCCATTTTGCATTAACACACATCCGAAGTCCTTGGCGTGATGCATCACGATGAATATCGAAACTCGATGCACATCCGTTGCACTAACACCGTGTTGATGTCGATCTTTTCTTCAATTCTTGGAAACTCTTCTCACAATCCGGTGTCCAAACAAATTTCTTCTCTTTCTTTAACAATTGCGTAATTGGCCTAGCAATTGTCGAGAATCCTTCTATAAATCGGCGGTAATAACCAGCCATTCCAAGGAAACTCCGAACTTGCGAAACTGTCCTGGGCGACTCCCAATGTAGCACTGTCTCAACCTTGCTTGGGTCCACTGCAATTCCTTCGGCAGTCATGACATGCCCTAAGAAATCTACCTTACTCTTCCAGAAATCGCATTTACTAAACTTTGCATACAACCGTTGCTCCCTTAGCTTTTCCAACACTAATCTCAAATGTTGGGCGTGCTCTTCATCCGTCCTTGAATAAACCAAAATATCATCTATGAACACGACCACAAATTTATCCAGGTATTCCATAAATACTTTATTCATTAAGTTCATAAAGTAGCGGTAGCATTTGTCAATCAAAGGACATAACTGTGAACTCATAATGTCCATATCTTGAGGAAAATGCGGTCTTTGGTATGTCCTCTGTCTTGATTCTCAATTGGTGATATCCTGACCTAAGGTCGATCTTGGAGAATACTCCTGCTCCTCTTAATTGATCGAAAAGATCCTCTATCCGGGGTAATGGGTATTTATTCCTTATCGTCACTTCGTTAAGTGCGCGATAGTCTATAC
The DNA here is from genome assembly GCA_036346375.1 of Guadua angustifolia. Classification (NCBI taxonomy): domain Eukaryota; kingdom Viridiplantae; phylum Streptophyta; class Magnoliopsida; order Poales; family Poaceae; genus Guadua; species Guadua angustifolia. The sequence goes on from CM070519.1 coordinate 18,943,387, forward strand.
ACATCCGGAAACTTCCGTCTTTCTTCTTAACAAATAGAACCGGTGCTCCCCATGGTGACGAGCTTGGTCTGATGAATCCTTTTTCCAGCAACTCCTCAATCTGCTTCTTCATTTCTACCAACTCTTCGGTGGACATCCGGTAAGGCCTTTTTGCTATCGGTGCTGTTCCAGGTACTAAGTCAATTACGAACTCTATGTCTCTGTCTGGTGGCATTCCTGGTATTTCCTCGGGAAAAACATCTGGGTATTCACTGACCACTGGTACATCTCTTATACTGGCAGTCTCCAAATTGTTCACTAGCATCTGTCCTCCTCGAATCGCCATTGCTTGAAATTCCACCTTTCTATCATCGGGGCTCTCGATAGACACTACTCTGCGCCACGTCTAATATAGCCTTATGCTTAGTCAACAATCCATTCCCGTGATAACATCCGGGGTTTGGGTATCTAGTATAATAAGGTTAGCTAGGAACTCTACTCCCTTTATTAGTAGCTTAACTCCGAACACCCGACCTTAGAACGGAGTTACGATCCGAGATTGAACTAGGAGTGTACTCTTAAGGTTAACAATATCCAGATCATTTGTCTCGGCAAAATCTCGAAAGCGAGCGAATCGCGAAGCTCTGAATCAAATAATACGGTAGTGGCCTTCGAGTTGACTAGGAACTTACCGAGCACGGCGTCCGTTGCGTTACGGACTTCATCTGCGGAGATATGATTGATCCTCCTCGCGTGAATACTGCGGTGTAGTTCCAGCTTGTGCAGGTCCTCGGCTTCCTCCTTGGGTAGGGGTCTTGGCTGGGGTGTTTCCTAAATTGAAGCGCACTGGTGTCACAGCTCCTTTCTTTGGACATACGTTGGCGAAGTGTCCAGTTTCATTGCAATTGTAGCAGCGTCTTCCAGACATTTGCTGATTTCCTCCATTCTGGTTAACATTCCTGACTGGGGTCTGAGGGGTTTGTCCGGCTGGTCTTGGCATTGGCGGCGGCGTCCTGGCACTGTTCCCTGGCTGGAATCTGGTGAATTGCTGGGGTATCATTCTCATTTTCTGATGACCCTGACGTCCTCCCTGTTGTGCCATGCGGCGTTTACGGTTATCATCCAGTTCCTTGCGCTTGTCTTCCAGTATGAGCGCCTTGTTTACCAGTTCTTGGAAATCCGGGAAAGTGTGGGTGTCACCCCACCAGTAAACCGATGTTAAGTCCCTCAGAAACGGGGCGCCTTGCCTTGTCTGTTGCTTACGTCTTACGGGCGTAGCGTGCCAACTGAGTGAATTTATTCAGATAATCGGCCACTGCCTGGCCTCCTTGCTTCAGCGCGCGGAATTCCTCCTTTTTCAGTTCCATAATACCCTCCGGCACATGGTATTGACGGAAAGCTAGGGTGAATTCTTCCCAAGTAATTTCCTGCGGGTTCTCCTGTGACGCGCAGTAGTTCTCCCACCATTCAGCTGCTGTTCCCTCAAGCTGGTGAGAGGCATAGAGTACCCTCTCGTTCCCTTCACACTGCGTTATGTGCAATTTCCTTTCGATGGTTCTTAGCCAATCGTCTGCCTCTAATGGACTGGCATTCCCTGAGAACGTTGGCGGGCGCGTCCGCATAAACTCAGACAATCTTGAATAGGGTCGTGGCCCATTGTTCACGGCCTGATTATTGGCGACTGCCTGGTGGTTGATCTGTTGTACCGTTGCCATCATAGTCTGCATTAACTGAGTCTGTGCCGCGAGAAATGCTCCCAGATTCTGCATATCCTTTGGCGGTCTTTGCTGCGAGGTGGTGTACTGCTCGCTGCCTCTGGCGCGAACCACCGCCTCTGCTCCGTTGTTGCGAGTGTTCACCATCTGTTGATTGCTTCGGTGGTTTAGAGATAAGGGGGAAAGAATAGGCAAGTATAGGAACTTATACGGGGAAACAGGTGTAACTTAAAACGAAAATAACAAAAGGAACTTAAACATCCTAGCATATATAATAATTAAGTATGGTTTATCACATAGCCTAGGGACTATGCAACCATACGACAATCACAAACATCACATCCAATTGTTCATTACAACATCGCATACTAATGTTTGAAATAAAAGACGCGACTCAAAACAACTGAGTCTCAACGCAAAAGCTGGACACTACAACTCTGACAAATCATCACTCATCGAGCCAACCCGGCTGCGGCTCGCCGATCACGTAACCGGCGGTGAGGCATCATCGGGCAACCGTCCCCATGCCCTCCCATCGGGCGCAGTTGGGGGCTCCTCCGGCCGGGCGCTGCTCCTCCGGCCTCGTCATCGCTGCCGAGCTCCATGACGGCGTCTGGCTCTCCGTGGCCGTAGAGGGCCTCCTCCAACTCAGCGATCCTCTGGACGGCGTGCATGCGGGTCTCCCGCAGGGCCTCCTCTGCCTCCTCCAAAGCACGGTACACTGCCTGAAGCTCCGTGGTCGTGGCGCCCATCACCTCCTCTGAAAGCGCCGCGAACGAGTGCACGACGGCGGCGTCGTCCTCCAGGTCCAAGCGGGCCTGCAGGGGTCCACCCGCGTGCGGGTGCACACGAAAAGCAGTGTCCCACAGCTCGAAGCCGTGGTCTCTGCTGATCCGGCCTGGCGCAACTCGGGCACACTCTGTATGCCCGCCTCGTGGTGCTTCGCTTCACCGCGAGGCGCGGATGACTAGCACGCGTGCTCGAAAGCGTACAAAGTGAGGTGGTCTCCCATCATGGCGACCCGTTGACTATCCAAGTGCGGGATCGGTAGAGAGGACGGTCGAGCCTCCCAACACCGGAGCATCCTCGAGCTCAAGAACAGAGCCTCCGTGGCGCTCTCCAAAAGAGTGGACCATCCGCATCCGCCAAAGCAACGCGTTAGTACCAAAGATTTTTTAAAAGAGCATAAAAGTAATAATGTATCACAAAGAGAGATATGAAGTAAGGAAGAAGGGTAAGTCAAGATTTCTTTGATTATTCTTGCCCAAATTTTATTCTTTAGAAATTAATTTGGACTCCACCAAAATGGCGATTCTATCTAGGGTTAAGTCCTACAACAAGATGGCTCGATACCATCCTCGTCGTGCCCGAATTCCCACGGATTCGGACACTCTGGTATTCTCACACTAGTCGAGATCACGCTAGTACACACAGATAAGCAGGTTGAAGTACCACAATCATACACAATGAAATAAATAATAAGTACTTCAAGCATTAATAGTAACGAGTTACATGGCCTTATGGCCACCTTACAATACTTCACAAGCAGGCGATAAATATCATCGATATCAAGTTCATTCAATGAAGCAAAATACGATAAGCGGGACCCTTCTTAACCACAAAGCTCTTGAGTGCGGCCCAACCCCTTAGTCCTCCCCGGCCTTCAATGAACTCCTCCTCCCAAGCCGATGCGGCTTCATCTTCTCGAGGTTTTTGTCGATGCAAGGGTGAGTATACAACATACTCAACAAGTCATGCACAATGCGATCTATTACTACATGCATGGCTTATTCCAAAGGAAAGGCCTAATTGGTTATTTTGCATAAAGGCATTTCTTTTAATCGGGTAATCCTATTAGATTAAAAGCGATAAAATCGAGATTATTAATAACTAATTTTTCAATTCTTTCTCAAGAGTTTTGGCACACTGACCCTAATTTCATTCATCGGTTTACGCACACACCCACCCATCCACATCTTTTATTTTTAAAATCTAACCCTTGATTTGTAATCACCGAGCAATGTCCAATACCATGGACACGGCTATTGAATAGATTCACACACACACTCTGCAGAGGTCAGACACTTTACCCACAGATCTGATCGTTCACCACACAGCGATTGATTGTAACAAAGTCTTTCAGAGACTAACACTTAGCGATGATCCTCTCGATGATTGCCTTCCTAACACTTCCCTCACACAGAGCCAAAGTTTAGAACGAGCACATACCGTTAGATGGGTACCAAGCCGCAAAGACAGTACGCCCCCGTCTGATTACATTTTTGGTGTAATCACCCCGAGGTATCAAAGGAAAGATATTAGAAACCTACTTAACTAGGTCCGTCCCATTCCGCACAAGTGGTTGTACACGGAACTCAGCTCAAAGGCTCGCAAGGTTAAGTCCTTAATTGTCCCGCAAGACAACCATTTTATACATCTCGGCACACAGCCTTCACAATCTTTTCATACATCCCATTGCCACACAGGCCCACACGCACGAAGCCTTCTTGCCACTTGCCCCTGCTCAAATCATTTTCCCACCCCACTTTAACTTAAGCAACACATGCCATTTTCCACATCACCAGAATAGCACCACACGGTCACTATCCCGTTCAATTCATGACATCATCGCATTTTCCAAAATCGTTCCATAATTGTTTAGTCAAGATTCATTTGATATTTGAAAGTCATTCCACGCATACAAGCAAAGCTAAGCGACTAATCACGGTCTAGCCTCCGTGTTGGCATCATATTAGCATCCAACATATTTAAGCATCTTAGGGTGGACAAGGTTTCAGGCATATAAACATTTATAATCAAGGTGGCATAACAAGTTTGGCTTTTAACTACCATTTCCCAATTTAATCAATAGTGGTTGTACTTAACATAGCATGCAATATGGAAATCAAAATATACTTTGAAAACTAGGCGCGAAATGATCAAAGCATGACTTGCCTTGAAGAGGAGTTGGTTCAGTCGAAGGTCTGCGACGGGTCTTCAAACTCTCCCTCGACGAAATTCGGCAACTCGGGGTCTAGTCGATACAAGCAATCACTCAATAAACATACAATACAGACAGCAATATAAATTCTAAAAATAAAATAAAAATCACCAATAAATAGTTCACATTTTTACAAATTTTTGGGCACTGGAATCACTCAAATCCGAGTTAAAATGCAAAAGTTATAGCCTTTACAATATTCTGAAAATTCATAAAAGAATAAACCGAATTATTCATCTATTTTCTACCGATTTTCCGGTTATTTTCCCTCGGCTTGACACGTGTCGGCACCAGAGCGAACCACGTCGCCTTCGGCCACTGACAGGTGGGCCCGGATGACGTCGTGCTGACGTCAGCACAGCCGGCGGTCCACCCACTGACGTGTGGGCCCGGTGAACAGCGCCCGGCCCCACATGTCGGTGACTGACACGCGTCGAGGAATTATCCGGCCACGCATGCATGCATTCCCGATCGTCGGATTCGAATCTAACGGCGCAAGACTAACCGAGCAGTTTACTATTTGCGGGACTACGTGGCGTTACCTTGGGCGTCGGATGAAGATCTGACGGCTGAGGTTGCACGCGAGGAGTCGATGAAGATGCGGCGGTGCTGGTCGCCGGACTTGGAGAAGACGCAGTGGGCGACGGCGATTCCGTGTGTCTCCGGTCGGAAGAAGTAACCACACGGGTGCTTCTCGGCTTGGGGAACTCGATGAGGGTCTTGACGACGGCGGGGAACGACGGACGGCGGCGGGGCACGGGAAAAACCGAGGCGGAGGAGAGAGCTAACTACGGCGAGCTCTAGCGAAGCCTACGGTGAGCGAGAGTGCACGAGAGAGGTGGCAACAGGAGCGGGATGGAGTGCTGAGTGCAACGGGCTTTATCTCCCGCTCGGGCGAGCCTCGACACGCGCGCAAATCTCTGACAAATCCTCGGCAGCCAACGAGCAACGGCGGTGCAGTCGCTCCTGCCCGAGATCAGGTTGTCACATCGACCGTTCGATCGCGATCCAACGATCCAGAATCGGCGGCGATTTAGGGTTTTCCCGGGTGAGCACTGTGTTGGGCCGGCCCAACACTGTAGCTAGCTTATTTCGCTTTTCAATATAAAAAATAATTCCATAATTCAAAATAATTATTTGGGGCACTAAAAATACCCGAAAAATTCTAGAAAAATTCTAGAAAATATTTCAGAGCATTTTGAGCCTAAATAAAATATTTTCACTTATTTTTGATAAATACTTTTTCTGGTATTAATTAATCAAGAGAAGAATGGTTTAAATAAATGTTTATTAATTTCAATAAATCCCCAAAAATTCAGATAAAGGCAATTAAATGAAATTAAATGCAAATAAAGGTTGGTTAATTCATAGAAATTCAAATAACTCCAAAAATTAAAATCTAGCCAAAATTCGGGACGTTACATTAAGCAAGGCAAGTTGTGCTTTGATCATGTTGCACCCATAGCTAGATTAGTTGCTATTTTGTTTTAACTATATTGCATGTTGTTTCAATCGTATAAATGATTTCAACTTAAATTTGGGATTAGCTAATGCACCCTTTGAATTGTACCCTACCATGTCATTTGTATGCCATGATCTATTGTCGTCCTAGGTTGGTTCACTATAGTTGGTTAATAATGAAATCAACATGGATGGTTAGATCGAATTAGAATTGCTTAGCCATGCCACGTCATCACATGTACTTGAATCTTTGGTAAATAATCTTGACTAATGGAATATGGAACAATGTTCTGAATTTGTGTGTCATGTGTGGTCACACGATGAGATTGAGTTGTGGTGGCAATGGATGTCACGAACGATATTGAATTGTTGATGGCACGTGGTGCTTGGTAATCAACCGTGGTTATGATTTTAGATCGGAGCAAGTGGCAAGGGCAGGATGTTGTGGTGGGCCCGATGGGCGAGGGTATGTGTATGTCTTGCTTTGATCAACCCTAAGGACACCTTTATGAGCCTTTGACCTGAGTCAATCATGCAACCACATGTCTGTTATGGGGCAGTCTAGCTGACTAATTTGCAAAGTCTTAGCTTTAGTACTATCGTGGTGGTGTGAGACCCGGGTGGTGGTAACTAGTCCATGCTCGGGGTGGCTCACATGGCGCAAGAGGGGGGCCCTATTGTGGTGGTGTAGCCCTTCAGTGTTGAAACCTCAGCGGGTAGTACTGGGTTAAGATGATGCATTGTAAAGGCTTTGTCATGATTCTCTACCGGCACACCAAAGGAAGTGTGCTAATGGCCAGGCACAAAGAGATTATCATGTCATGTGGGTAAAGTGCATAACCTCTGCAGAGTGTACAATCTATTCGGATAGCCGTGCTCATGGTATTGAGCAAAGCTCGGGGATTACAGTCAAAGGTTTAGACTTTTGCAAAATAAAACTTGGGATGGATGGCAGGTTGCCATGAAAAGTTGAATCTTAACTTAGGATGAGAAAACTTGGTTTACTTGAGAAATGCTGAATCTATCTATTACCTTTATTTGTTTTTACTGTCTTTTCAATCTATATACTGTACTTGTTTATAAATGCTGCTTTACTACAAATGAGCCTCTTAGCCTTCCTTTGGAATAAGCCTTGCATATAGTTATGTTAGGATTGCATTCTGTGCACAACTTGTTGAGTGCTTTATGTACTCACCCTTGCCTACAACAACATCATCAGTGCTGAAGAAGGTGTACCATGAAGAGACGAATGTTTAGGTGCGAGCCTTGTCAGTTGCCTGTGGTATACTGAGGGGTTATCTACGTCTTTATTTCCGCTGCAGTTCAATTTGTTGTTCAGCCTTGTGAGGCATTGTTAAGTAAGTTGACCATAAGGTCATTTAACTAGTAATATTTAGTATGTTATATCTTTTATCTTATTTTCGCTATGTATGATTGTGATATTCACTAATGTTGAGCCTGTGTGCACTAGCGTGATCCTGGACTAGTGCAGTATACACAGAGGGTCCGGATTTGCATATTCGGGTCCCGACACACAGTCTCCTCCGTGTATCTCTCAACGAATGGGAATGTCGAGGGCGCTATTTAATGCACCGTTGCTCGCATTGAAATCTCCGCAACCTGCCACATCTTCTGGCCAACTCATGCTCATTGAGATGTGCCCTAGCCACCACGTTTGCTCACCGAAGTTCTGCCACCGCCGCCACATTCTTTCATCATTTCCGCCACCATCGAGACCCTTCGGCGGTGTCCAAGCCTGGAGTTGAGCTCATCGTGTCGAGACCGATCCGCCTCGCCATTTATTCATCGGAGTGCCATGCCGCCATTTTCATTCTCCTCTTTGGTGAGCCCCTACCATCGTGCACCATGAGCACCGGTCGAGCTTTGCCGGCCATTCGATCAAACCCGAATGGACCTGATGTTGCTGCGTATGCGACCAGCGTCTCACCGCCCATCCAATCGTGATCGTTGGTTGTGGCCTGGGCGAACGTGATCTCGCCACGTGTCAGAGACTAGGGAAGCCACGTCGCCTCCCCACTGCTGTAGCCTCAGAACCGTCGGATCACAATCATGCGACTGCAATTGCCCCCACGTGTTTGCGATTTGTGGCCATCCGATTGGATCCGTGCGGATCAGATCGCACCGGCACTGCGACCAGTCGCATGCAGCCGCGTGTTAGGTGAGTCAACTGAGGACCGTGCACTAAGTCTACCGTGAACCAGCGTGAACCGTGGACTGGGTCTATACACCTACGACATGTGTCGGGCCGTGGTGCTGCCGCGTGTCCGCTATTGTCGGCGTGACATCATAATTTAGTTTTTCTTAGAAAAATAATTAGCCAATAATCATATTTGGTGCTGACATCAACATGACGTTATAAATGCTATTTTTCTGTATAAAAATAATTCGGTTTTTCCAATTTTTTTATTTATCTTTTATTTCAAACTTTGAATAGTTATATCTTTTGCATCTGAACTCTGATTGAAGTGATTTTAGTTTATAAAAATTTGTAAAATCAATATCTATTTAATGGTGAATTTTATTTAATTTTTAGAGTTGATGTTACTCTCTGTTTTGGGTATTTATTGCTTTCCTTCTCGTTACGCATAGACGTTGAGTTGCCCGGTGTGTTTGTGTTTGATGAGTCAGCGCCCGAGTAAGGTCCAGAGCAGGAGTCAGAGCTATTTGAAGGCAAGTCGTGCTTTGATCATGTTGAACCCATGCTTTAAATGTTATATTGTTTCAAATTATTGCACGTTAATTCAATTATCACTTGTTTCCCATATGTTGGGAATAGTTAATTATCCATTTTGAATTACATCCACCTTGCTATGTCATATCTCATTTGTCACCCTAGAATGGTTTCATAATAGTTGGTAGCTATAATTGCCAATGTGAGTAGTTAGAACGCAAGTAGTATGCTTAGCCATGCAATGAGTCATCATTTTATATGCAAATGGATAATCTTGCTTAATGATTATGGAACATGTTTATCAATTTGTGTGTCAGGTGTTGTCACACAATGTTGGTGTTGTTGATGGCACATGGTGCATGGTAAATCAACCGGGATGGTAAAATGATTTAGACCAGGCAAGTGGCATGTACTTGTGGTGGACCAATGTGGCACTTGGGTGGTCGCATTGCTTTTTATGATAATTGTTGGTTTATGGTTATGATGATTTTTAGTTAGTCTTACCTTGGTCTATTAAGTACTTAACCTTGCAAGAATTTGAACTGACTCATTCATACAACCACAAGTCTTGTATAGGACAGATCTAGCTGATTAATTTGTTGAGTCTGAACTTTGGTACTACTAGTGGTGATGTGAGACCCGAGTAGTGTTAACCAGTCCTCGCACGGGTTGGCTCACATGGTGCAAGAGAGGGACCCTGGATGTGGTAACTAGTCCCACTAACATTGAAACCTTAGGGGGTATTACCAGGTTTAGATAGGCATTGGAAATGTTTTGTTATAATCACTCGCTTTTGTGGTGTATGATTATATCTTGTGAGTAAAGTGTATAACCTCTGCAGAGTATAAAACCTATTCGAATAGTCGTGCTCGTGGTATTGAGCATTGCTCGGTGATTACAGTTAAGGGTTAGATTTTATCAAAACAAATGTGGGAATGGATGTTGAAATATAGAATAAGGTCATAAATTGGTTATTGAAAAATAATTACAAAAGTTATTATTGTTATTATTCATTTTACTGTTTTTCAATATATTTATGCTATTCATTTATAAATGTTGTTTATACAAAATAACCTTGTAGCCTATCCTTTGTACTAAGCCATGCATATAGTATATTAGATTTGTATTCTGTGCATGATTTGTTGAGTGCTTTATGTACCCACTCCCTTGCAACAAAACATCACCAGTTGGAGAAGAAGCAATGCTTGCTTTTGAGGAAGAGTATCAGGAAGAGGCTAACAATTAGGGTGCGAATCTTGTCAGTTGCTTGTGGCAGATTGAAGAGGTTTATACGCTTATGTTTATTTTTGCTACTGTTCATTTACTTTTCAGCCTTAGCCCTGCGAGGTGTACTCATGTAAGGTGGACCATAAGGTCGTTTAACAGTTATACTTAATTTGATAAAGTCTTTGTTATGTTGTCGCTGAGTATGATTGTGATATTCATCTATGTTGAATCTGTGTGCACTAGCGTGATCCTAGACTAGTGCGAAATACACTGAGGGTCTGAATTTGCATATTCAGGTCTCGACAAATACATTGTTAGATTTTTATAAAATTTTACAAGATTTCATTTGTTATCTTTAAAAAATTAAAAGCAGAATAAACATAATTGGGATAGTAACCTTGTCAGAATTTTATAAATTTTCTCGAGTTTGATCATGATCCCAAATTTTTATAAAGGCTTAATAATTGCCTTGGTACCATTATATAAAATGTTCAAAAATTTTAATTTTTTTTATTTGCTCAATCAATTCTATGTAAACATTGAACTTCATTTGTTATATTTCAAAAATCAAAGACAGAAAGAACATAAATGGTACAGTACCCTGGTAAGAATTTTATAAATTCACTAGAGTGTGATCATGATTGAAAATTTTTATGAGATCTTAAGCATTTTTTTAGAACCCTCCTTTAAAATTTTCAAAAATTTTAAACTTTTTTGTTTGCTAAAGCAAATCTATGTATTGATCATTAAGCTTTTATTAGGATGTAGTACTATCAGAATTTTTAGAAATTCTTAAAACTTGATCATCATATGAAAATTTTATAGAAATATTAATGATACATCTGTAACACCCCGGCACCCCGTGCCCCGAATGTTACACCCTCTAGCACCACCATTCATTTAATCACTCGTAATAAATATTCAAAGCAAGCTAACAACTAGGAGGTTGTCAAAATTATTAAAAAAATCGGCAAGACTCCCCCTAAAACTAGGACATCCACTCAAGAAAGTGTAAAACATTTGCGTTATAATATCATTCTAGCAGGTCCTTAGTTAACCAATCACGCATTCTATAGAAATTTTAATAAACTCCACCACATAATTATTACAGGACAGGGAATTTATTAAACATAACCGCAAACAACCTTTTACACAAAAATTGTGCATGAGCTAGAATAGAACTATAATTGAGATGATGGAATGATGGTGATGCAACGTGATTGTGTTACTACCCCCATCCATGCATGCCGGCTTCAAAACACCTACAAACATTAAATAACAAGCGTGAGTTTAAACTCAGCAAAGTATACGAGAATAATAAACCCAATTTATCGTAAGTAAAATAAAAACTTAACCATAAGAGCAAGTAATGCAAATAAAACAATATCCGGACAATAAGCATTCATACCCATTTAAAGTAATAACTTGACCATACCAAAAATTACTGCAATCAAGCCATCATCTTGATAATAAAACCAATCAACGTAAAAGAGGCATCACGTGGCTCTAAGTCACTACGTTTTCCGACTCAATCACCCCTTGTTGCAGCTCAAACCATTTTCATCGACTTTATTCGAAGTTCAAAACTCAAATTTCACTCCACGATATTCATACAACATAATTAGCAAAGCAAAGAAAAGACATGCGCTAATTCATCAATTCAATTCAATCTCCCCTTTATGTGTTGAATCCACGACTCAACCTTCAATTACCATAATCACCATCCATATGACACACCATTTACCACAACACTCAATATTAAAGATGCAATGCACATGAATGCTCATTTCCATGTATGCATCGCAGATCGCCGAAAGTGCCCACCCGTCGGTGTGCACCCTCACATCCCTTCCATCCCGTAGATGGAAGGTGCCTACTCTTACTGTCTCGCTCCCATTCACCTCGATGAATTGTGCGAGGCTTCGGAAGAGGAATTTGCAACCCGGGAACAATCTTTAGACCAAGACCAGGAGCTTAAGCAAGGCAAGTTGTGCTTTGATCATGTTGCACCCATAGCTAGATTAGTTGCTATTTTGTTTTAACTATATTGCATGTTATTTCAATCGTATAAATGATTTCAACTTAAATCTGGGATTAGCTAATGCACCCTTTGAATTGTACCCTACCTTGTCATTTGTATGCCATGATCTATTGTCGCCCTAGGTTGGTTCACTATAGTTGGTTAATAATGAAATCAACATGGATGGTTAGATCGAATTAGAATTGCTTAGCCATGCCACGTCATCACATGTACTTGAATCTTTGATAAATAATCTTGACTAATGGAATATGGAACAATGTTATGAATTTGTGTGTCATGTGTGGTCACACGATGAGATTGAGTTGTGGTGGCAATGGATGTCACGCAACGATATTGAATTGTTGATGGCATGTGGTGCTTGGTAATCAACTGGGGTGGTTATGATTTTAGATCGGAGCAAGTGGCAAGGGCAGGATGCCAGGGTGGACCCGATGGGCAGAGGGTATGTGTATGTCTTGCTTTGATCAACCCTAAGGACACCTTGCGAGCCTTTGACCTAAGTCAATCATGAAACCACATGTCTGTTATGGGGCAGCCTAGCTGACTAATTTGCAAAGTCTTAGCTTTAGTACTATCGTGGTGGTGTGAGACCCGGTGGTGGTAACCACCCATGCTCGGGTGGCTCACATGGCGCAAGAGGGGGCCTGTTAGGTGGTGTAGCCCTTCAAAGTTGAAACCTCACGGTAGTACCGGGTTAAGATGATGCATTGTAAAGGCTTTGTCATGATTCTCTACCGGCACACCAAAGGAAGTGTGCTAATGGCCAGGCACAAAGAGATTATCATGTCATGTGGGTAAAGTGCATAACCTCTGCAGAGTGTACAATCTATTCGGATAGCCGTGCTCACGGTATTTAGCAAAGCTCGGGGATTACAGTCAAGGGTTTAGACTTTTGCAAAATAAAACTTGGGATGGATGGCAGGTTGCCATGAAAAGTTGAATCTTGACTTTGGATGAGAAAACTTACTAGTGACCACCCGAGCCCAATAACTAATCACATCCGCGAAGGTACGATCACCAATATAACTCATACTTGCCACATTCAATAGAAATTAGCTATGAACAGATAAATATCAACGAACAGTTCAATTAGACACCCAAATTCGATGTACTTGCATTCACTCCTTAATCATTTACTCATTATGAGCATTTTCATACAAGGAACCATTTTCTAATTATAGCTACAAAGCTTACCTCTGGAATACTATCGGCAATTGCGTGCGCTAAAAGCAATCAATCACTTAATCATCCTAGCCACGATCTAGGAGTGCACTTGCCTTTACCGACGGAGAATGGAGTGGCATGCGGTTGAGGCCACTCCCGACAGACCTTCCCTCGACAACTGGGCCACATTTTGGGAATTGATTAAGAATCCAAGACATGGCAAACAGATTTCACAGACATGATATGAGCCATAAAGCTTAATGCATCATTCATCGGGTGCATCACTCAAGAGTGGAAGAAGAACCCCAAAACCACCAACCGAACAATGGTAATCATCATATAGGATTAATTCGCTTGAAGATATTGGGATTTTTTTTCGGACAACAAATTGCCGAGCTTCATCCATTATATTTAACAAATTTAAGAAACACTTACAGTCTAGCAAAGACTTTTGCAAAGGAAAGGACAAAGGGTTCCTTAGCAAAATACTTCAACAAAAAGTTACTCCTTGAATTAAACATAAAACCTCAAAGAATGCCATGCAAATTAGTACTACATACACGGCCATACTGCTTTCTATGAGCATAAAGCTATTGATCATGATCCAAGGCAAATCAAAGTTGGAACACTCAAGAAACCTAATCAAGAATAATAATTCAAAGGTGAAATATTATATAGTTTAATAACATCAATTGTTCTGCAATAATCTACTGCATAGCACAAATATTTGTATTTATTTTCTGGCGCCAGTCAGGCAATGTCCTGATGTGCATCATCTAGCAAGCAGCAACTACAGTGTTGCCCCTAAAGTTTGGGAATGCTATTATTAAATACAGCAATCACTTTTTAATATACCATAAAATGAGACTGAATATCACCATAACTGTGTTTACTGCTTAGCTAGAGATTAGCAATTTAAGAAACAATAGCATTAGACTACCATCAGGTTATGAGACCTTTTGTGCAAGCAATTAGCATAAGTTAAAATTCTGTAACTAAACAATTCTAGCATACCGACAACACATCGAACTAACTAAACAACCTAGCAGCTCAAAACTAACATACATGCAGCGGCATATCTGCATCACCATCGCCATCCCAATCACCGCCACCATCGATCCGAAGTTGCTGCAGCCTCTCCTGCTTCTGCTTCCATCCCTCCATGCGCCCTTCCAAGCCACGCTCTAGAAGTCGTGAGGCGGCAGATCCTGGATGATCCATGGATCTCAGTTGCATTGCAGCACCCAGACAACCATTAGCACACATGCCACCAGCACAAGCAAATCAACACCAACAAACTCCAACCCAAACACTCACCAGGAAGTCTCAGATCTATGAAAGGGAGAGGTTGGAGGGAGGTGGGGGAGAGGTTGAGGGCGCCGGGAGGCAACATGCTGGCTTCTTCTTGGTGGTCTTCACTCCTCCGCCGCCGAACCAGGAGGAGGAGAGGAGCTGCCGGCAGGGAGGACGCCATGGGGAACAGGACGCTAGGCCCTGGGGGGGAAGGCCAGAGCAATGACAAAGAAGGGGGGAGGGCGGCGCCGACCGGCAGGGGAGGCCAGTGGCGCCACAGGAGGGAGGAGGAGGAGGCGCAGGGGCAGCTCGGCTGGAGGGTCAGGCGCAGGGCGGAGAGATGGCACTTGGGGATATTTTGGGGAGAAGGCAGCCAGCACCACAAATTTCAGCCACATACTTGGGAAAAGGTGAGGAGAGGTAGGTGGGGAGGTGAAATTCCAACAAAACCCCTCCCACACAAGACTATTTTCAACCCTAACTCCCCTAATTGGCACAACCATCCCCGAGAATACCTGTCGGCCAGCCATAACACTCCCGGCGGAAGGCCCAAACTTTGGAGCGAGGCTTTGCAGTATTACAACATCAAGACTATCCAAAAAAAGTTTTAAAATTTTCTAACATGTTTTCAACCATTTTTCATTTATTGAAGTTTTCTAGTAAGGCTTTTATCAGGACAGTAGAACTTTCTAAATTTTTAAAAATTTATAAAGCTTGATCATCATCTTAAAATTTTATGAGAATATCATAACCTTGCAAAAAAAATTTAAAATTTTCTAATGTGATTTTTTCTATTTTTCATTTGGTTCAAACTTGCTAGTCAGCGTTTTATCAGGACAATAGAAATGTTTGAATTTTTAAAAATTCCTAAGATTTGATAATTATCTAAAATTTTTATGGGAACATCACTAATATTTCAAGAACCTCCAAGAAAATTTTAAAAAATTTTAACATCGTTTAAGCTTTTTTCGCTTAGTGTATTCACTAAAATTTTGACAAATCTCACTGAGATTTCGGGAATTTCAGCCGAAATTTCATTTTCCCCTAAAAATAAAACCAGATATTAATTTTTGTTTTTGAATTTTGTCTAAGATTTACTCAAAATTATGAGATCTCAGCGCTGCCTCCTGGATCCCAGCCTCAAATGTTTGCCATACGCAGAATTTAGTTACAACAATAGCTACCAGGCCAGCTTAAAGATGTCACCTTTTGAAGCATTGTATGGTCGACCTTGTAGAACACCGTTGAATTGGAATGAGATAGGTGAGCGTCGTGTCTTCGGACCAGACATACTCCAAGAAGCCGAAGAGCAGATAGCACTGATCAGAGAAAGGTTGAAAATCGTGCAGTCAAGGCAAAAGAGCTATGCGGACAATCGTCGCAGGGATTTAAGCTTTGAGCCTGAAGATTATGTGTATCTCAGGGTTACGCCTCTTAAGGGAGTCCAAAGGTTTCATAAAAAGGGGAAACTTGCGCCAAGATATGTAGGCCCGTTTAAGATCATAAGTCGTAGGGGTGAAGTCGCATATCAACTAGAGTTACCTCAGACATTATTAGGAGTACACAACGTCTTTCATGTGTCGCAACTGAAGAAGTATCTCCGAGTTCCTGACGAGCAAACACCCCTGGAAGCAATTGAACTACAGGAAGACTTGACCTACAAAGAGTACCCAGTAAAGATTCTGGACACAATGGATCGCAAAACAAGGAACAAGACAACCCGCTTTTGCAAAGTTCAGTGGAGCAATCACTCAGAGAGCGAAGCCACCTGGGAGCGCGAAGAAGATTTGAAAAAGGAATTCCCAAACCTATTCTCTAGTTAAGCTTCTATTAATTAAGGGGGGTAGGTTTGTAACATCCCAAAATTTGGCCTAACTTAAATTTTTGAAGTGATTTGAATTTTTGTGAGTTTTTGGGATTTATTTGGATTTATTTGAGTTTAATTTAAATTTATCTTTCTTTGGAATAATTAAATAGCAGAAAAGTATTTATCAAAAATAAATAGAAATATTTTATTTAAGTTCTAAATGCCATAAAATATTTTCTAGAATTTTTTGGATATTTTTGGTGCTCTAAATAATTAGTTTGATTTTCTGTGATTATTTTAATTAAGAAAACCAAAGAAATATCCTTACTAAAGTGCTGGGCCAAGCCCAACACTGTGTGCGTCGGTCGGCCCGTTAGGTCAGAATTCCAACCGTTATTCTTCGGTGTCGTCCGATGCGGATCGTGCGTCTAAGAGGCCGCCACGTCGCCGTGCCGCGTAGGCCGTCAGATCTGTGCGATATGGACGGCTGAATATGGCTCCCGACGCCTCGGTTCCGTTTCATCGGGCGTCGTCGCCGTTTTAACGTGGGTGGTTGGCCGGCACAGTAATGGCCGCCGTTCTCGTCACCCAAAGCATCTCCGTACGTGTGAAATACCCCAGTAGAAAGAGCTCTTTGTTCCGCACATCTTGAACACTCTCCCGTACACTGTCGTGCTCCGTACCTTGTGCTCTTGCTCACCGGAGTTGGCCCTTGTGCCGCTTCGGTTTTGGCATTGTTCCACCGCCGTCAAGCCGCTCCGCCGTATTTGGACCCCGGATCTAGGACCGCAAAGGCTTGGCGTGCCGGATTCAGTATCTCTTCCGGTCGGAGCTGCACCGAATCGTCGAGCCGTGTATCATCTTCTCCAGCTCCGGTATCCTTCCCGCGCCACCTTCGAACCCTCGCGGAGCTCGGTCACCGTTGGATCTCCATCGCACAGTTCAGGTAACGCCACGTAGTCGTATATAATGCGCTTGAAAATGTCCGTTGGATCTCCATCGCACGGTTCAGGTAACACTACGTAGTCGTATATAATGCGCTTGAAAATGTCCGTTGGATCTCCATCGTACCGTTCTGGTGAGTCCACGTAGTCGTTTTAAGATGTGTTTGGTAATGGCCGTTAGATCTCAATCCAAGGGCTCGATTTAGGCCGAGCCGGGCCGTTGGATTTTGTTTCAATGGTTGTGATCGTGCCGCGTGTCCACGCGGAATACGAAGCATCTCACCGGTCGCTCGAGACACGATCCGGCCGTTGAATTCAAATGAGCGGTCAGGATGGTGCCGCGTGGCGGTGGTTGACCGTATTTGGACCGGCCGTTGGATTTGAATCCAACGGGCGGCAAAGCGTGTGCCGCATGGACCAATGGGTGCGCGCCATGTGTCGCCCGCTGAACGAGCCATGCACTGTTCCGTCGAGCCCACCTGTCAATAGGGAAGCCGTAAGGGCTGACGTCATCCGAGGGGTCCACAGGTCAGAGGCACTATTTGGTGAACCGAGTCTACCGTGGACCAAACCCGAGCCGTGAGCTTGGTCCATGGACTAGAGGCGACGTGGCTCACTCCAGTGCTGACACGTGTCGACTGGAGGAATTAACCGGAATATCCAGAGGGAAAATAAAGAGTTTAATTCGGGTATTTTTTTATTTGAATTTCCCAAACTTGTAATCGCTATAACTTTTGCGTTTTAACTCCGATTTGGGTGATTCCAATTCCTAAAAATTTGTAAAAATGTGAGCTATTTATTGGTGAATTTTATTTTATTTTTAGAGTTGATCTTATTATCTGTTAGTATATTTATTGTATGCTTTTTTGATGCGATTAGACTCCGAGTTACCGGAAAACTTCGAGGGGAATTTTCAGCACAAGACCAAGCTCCATATCAGGACCATCCGATGTTTGAAGGCAAGTTATGCTTTGATCATTTTGCTCCTAAGTTTTGAAAATATATTTTGATTCAAACTATGCATGCTAATTTAACTAAAAATAGATTTAATTAAATTGGGTGAATTAGTTAAGTAACCTATTTGTTATTGCCACCTTGTCTATAATATTTGTATGCCATTATTCACTTGATGCCCTAAGTTGATAACATTAGTTGGATGCAATGATATGCCAACACGGGAGGCTAGACCGTGAATAGTTGCTTAGCCTTGCTTCTGTCGTGAACGATCTTTTATAATACAAAAGCAACATTGACTAAAGGAATAGTGAATGTATTTTGGTAAATGGTGGAATGTTGTTGGTAATGATGTTGAAATGTGGAGGCCTGTGTGGTTCTACATGAAGGTTGATTTGCTGGCATGTGTTGCATCATAAAACAACTTGGGGTGGGAAATGATTTAGACTGAGGCAAGTGGCAAGATGGCTTCGTGCCAGGTGGGCCTGTGTGGCAACGGATTCATTTAAGTAAAATGAGATGGCTGGGTGCCGAACTTTTGAAAGGAGGTCTTGCCCTGGACAGTTAAGGACTTTACCTTGCGAGCCTTTGAACTGAGTTACTCGTACAACCACATGTCTGGTATGGGACAGACCTAGTTTAGTAGGGTTCTAATATCTTTCCTTTGACACTCGGTGGCGAGCACACAAGAGTGTAATCAGTGGGGAGCGTACCTGTGCTACGGCTTGGTACCCATCCAACAGTATTCGCTTGTTCTAAACTTTGGCTCTAAGTGAGGGAAGTGTTAGAAAGGCAATGCTGGGAAGGTTCATAGGTTTAGATGTTGGTTTCTGAAAGACTTTGTTACAATCAATCACTTGTGTGGTGAGCGACTGTATCTTGTGGGTAAAGTGTACAACCTCTGTAGAGTGTATAAACTATTCGAATAGCCGAGTCCACGGAATTGGACAAAGCTCGGGGATTACAGTCAAGGGGGTAGATCTTTGAAAATAAAATGGGATGAAAGGCTGTGTGTCAGGGTTAATGGTGAAATTTGATTAATGACTGCGTATCCAAGATTTGTGGAAAACAATTGGAGAAACTTATTATATTAATATGGTTTTGCTGCTTTATATCTAAATAAACAGTAAGTTAAAATATTAATGCAAATGCAAAATAACCAATTGAGCCATTCCTTTGTAATAAGCCATGCATGTAGTAATAGAACTGCATTCTGTGCATGACGTGTTGAGTATGATGTGTACTCACCCTTGCTTACAACAACATATCAGAAGAAGAGTCTATGCCTACTTGGGAAGATGAGTTTAACGAGGAGCCAGAGAACTAGGAAGCAAGCCTTGTCGGTAGCCTATGGCTAGAAGATGGATCACTACGATGCTTTACTTTCCGCTGTTATTTCCTGATACTCTGTTTATGTAAGCCCTGCGTGGCAAACTATTGTAAGGTGACCATAAGGTCATACAACTCGTTTATATTCATGTCTGAAGTATTTTATTATTAATCCGCTGTGTATGATTGTGGTACTATAACCCCGTTTAGCTTGTGTGCACTAGCGTGATCCTGGACTAGTGCTGAATACACAGAGGGTCCGGATTTGCAGATTCGGGGCCTGACAGAGTTGGTATCAGAGCCATACTGACTGTAGGACTTAACCCTAGTTAGACTGGCCATTCTAGAAAGGATAAAAACTAATTTCTAAAGATTAAAATTGGGCAAGAATAATCAATGAAATCTTGACTTACCCTTTCTTCCTTACTTCATACCTATGCTGCATTTTGCTATTACTTTTGTGTTCTTTTAAAAATTTTAGTGCTGACAAGGTGTGATTTGGCAGATGAGGAGGATCCACTCTTTCGGTGAGCGCACTGGAGGATTCGCCGCAGAGCTGTGGCGAATGATGCAGATGCTTGAGGGCTTCGATAGACCGATCTATCGGGGAACTTCTGTGGTTTGAGTAGGTCTGGTCATTGCTTGGGACATGAAGATCACCGTCTACGCTCGCGAAAGGGGGAGAGCGAGCCACCCTATCTACATCACTGTCAGGAGGTCTACATTTGAGGCTGGGATCCAGGAGGCAGCGCATCTGGCGATGCGGCAGATCACCCGCACCTACCCGGCAGAGCTGGAGGGCACAGTTTTCTATCATCACCCGTGCCGGGACAACCGCTTTGACCGAGATCCGATTGAGGAGGAAGACGCTACGATCACCTATCTGGCGAGGTTCGTCATGGCCCAGGAGGAGTCCATTGATGACACAGTCCAGGAGCTGCAGAGGGCTCGTGACGAGGTCGCGGAGGTCAGGACTCAGCTGCGGGAGGCTCGGGAGTATCTAGCTCACTCCATCCAGAGGGTCCGTGAGCTTGAGGAGGCGTTGTACGGATGATGGGGACGGGTGTTCCCGATCTTTCGGTGAGATGATGATACGTCGATTTGGGGGTGTTGATGGCACCGATCTAGGGCTTCCTACCAGCAGGTTGGGAGCTTCACAATCGCATTGCCAATCCACACAGATACAAGATCCAAACGATCAATTGTTCCTGCAAGAAATCGAGAACCCGCAAGAACAAAGCATGAAGCAATCTGAATAGATAGTATTGAAACCAAACGAAACAAGTTGAGGTTCTGTTTCTCGGCTCGGGCGGTCTAGTCGACACGCACAAACACGAGGAGGGACGCACACGGGGTCTACCAAACACAACAAAACCTAAGCGTAAAAGAACGGTGGCGGCCACATATATAGCGGCAGCCAGGAGGTGTAGGGCAGCCAAAACAGTGGTGGCCACCAAAACCCTAAGATACATGGGCCTTGGGCCCAAAAGAAAGGTGGCGCAGCACCCTGAATTTCTGGCCCGTAACATTGTTCCACATTTTCCTGTCGTTCTGTAGCGAATTTGGAAATGGGGCTTGATCCATTGGAAAGCTTATCTCCTAAGCTTTCAAACGGGTGGTCGCACGCTGAAATCGGAGTCCGGGAGCCCGAGTTATGCCCGTTTGAAGTTGGCATGCTGCTGGATGGCCGAACTAGGCTTTTTGGCATCTTGGGCTTGATCTTGGGCCTTCCTTGGCGCGTGGGCTGTCCTTGGTGGATGATCTTGACATGCTGGTCCAGCAAAGGTGGGTGGAAAGGCCTTGCTTCCGGATTAAGCCCTCCAAGCGTCGTAGATGAAGTAGCGGCAAACAAATGACAACCGGGGACTAAGTAGTGGTCGAGGGGAAGAAGGGGCAGCGGTTGTATCCTTGGTGGTGATGTCCTCATCATCCTCCCCTTCTTGAATTGGAGTCGTCCTCGACTCCTTCTCATGTTCCTGCAAAATGTTAGGGACAACAGGAGGAAAAGAAACAAGTGTTTGCAATGCGGTATCAGGAGAGGACACAACCTTATCTAAATGAACTACCTCCTTTATCTTTGTGTCAGTGTTTTGTGCATGGTTAACAATTTCATCACCCTCTTTGCCATGACTTTTACCTCTGTTTGCAATAATTTTATTTATTTCAGCAGGAGTCATTGGTTCCAAAATCATTTTCTTTGTATAATACATAAAGGAATATTGATTGGTCCTACCATTATGAATAGCTTCTACGTCATATAACCATGGTCTTCCTAATAAAAGTGAGCATGTTTCCATGGGTACAACATAGCAATCAACAAAATCATAATATGAACCAATAGAGAAATTCACTTGCACAGCTTTGCGCTACTCTAACCTTACCACAGAATTGGACCATTCGATCTCATAAGGTTGTTGAAGTGGAGTTGTGGTCAAGCCAAGCTTCTCAACCATGTTCGACTTGCGAGGTTGCTACAATTTCCTCCATCTATGATGACTTGTACCCCACGTTCTCGGACAACAAACTTAGTTTGGAATAAGTTGTTATGTTGAGTTTGACTAGCATGTACCAAAGGAGCACCAAGTACACGCTATGACCTTAGGCTCTTGTAGTCGTTAGTCATTGCAAAGACTCAAGTGCACACCATCTTGATCATTCTTGCTCATGTGGTGAGTCGCAGGAATAGCAAGAACATTCTTATTGTTATATACTGAAATACACTTACTATCCTTCTTCTTGGGTGAGGTAGGCTTCAAATCTTTCTTCAGTGGTGTGTTCTCATTCTTGGTCGAAGGGATAGTCCCATGCTCGACCGTCTCACCTTTTGATTGCTGAAGGGAATCAAGTCGCTTAAGTTTTCGCAAGAATTTCTTTTCTCTTTCTGTCAAGAATGGAGAATCCTCAATATCATCCTCGTATGTTGTCTTGCTATGTAAACCTGCCATTGTTAGTAGAAAACAAGAAACTTCACACGGATATGAAAGCTTCTATGAACTACTAGGTGGTATGATTTGGCAAGCCTCACACACGCTCACGCTTCTACCAAGTTCTTACAAGTCCTCGATGTGGCAAGCGATTGCAAATTCTGGAACCTGTGTGGTTAGAAGATGGTGGAGCTTGGACAGGCAATAATATGTAGCAAAGGAGGAACTAGTACCACTGAACCAAAGTAAGTCAAAAGTCGCTCAAAATCAAGATGCAGGTTGGGTCCTAGGCTAGACCGTATAGAGATGCGAGCCTAATCACCAACGATGCCACGTAAACGCAATGAGAACGACTCAACACAAAGCAAGCAGCTAGGGCTCCTCTTTTCTTTTCCTTTTTTTTCACAAATACGGCTCTTTTGTTGCAATGGCCTCTTTTTATTTTGTTCTCCTTTGCTCACAGAATTTCTTCTTTTTCTTTTTGTTTTTGCAAAGGATCGTAAATCAGCCGACAAAGATTGCAACTTTTCTCACTGTTAAAGGCCGAATTTCGAAATATCTAAGTTGTCAAAGACAAAGCTGGATCTGATAGAAAATTTCGTGATCTTTCGAACGAGTCCAAGAACGTCCAAATCCGAAGTTCAGATGCAGAAGTTATGACTGTTTTATGCAGCAGTCACAAAATTGCACGCGAGAACGAATTGGAGTAGGTTCTCGAGTTTCCTTTTGGGCTTGGCTGAGTTGGGGAAGTGGTGGGGCTCGACCGGTGGATGTGGAGGGTGTTTTGGCAGGTGGAAATTGGGAAACTCTTACAAGGAAACAACCGCTATTTTTGGTGAAGATCAACCAAAATTTTGGAAACTAATCTGCTATTTTTGAACCGATCCACTCTTTTTGGAAGGTAAAGGCGCCGTGATATGGATGGTTTGGGGCTGCAGCGCTTGTTGTTAGCGGCGGCGTAGATGGTGGCGGCACACAAAGGAAGACACGATGAACGCGAAAAACACTATGACAATTACGTGAATGTAACTCAAACTCTAAAGGAACTAGACTCTAAAACCAGCAAAGACACGATTATGCATCCGATTTATTCAACAAACCAAGAACAAGTAGTAAAAGTTAGGGCACAAATTGGCTCTGATAGAAAACCAATCTACTAATTTTTTGCGGTTCTTTTCGACTCTAGGAGAAAAAATCAGAATTGAGGGAAATCTCACCGAGCAACCTTGAGCTCGATACCACTTGATGGGGACGGGTGTTCCCGATCTTTCGATGAGATGATGATACGTCGATTTGGGGGTGTTGATGGCACCGATCTAGGGCTTCCTACCAAGAAGTTGGGAGCTTCACAATCGCATTGCCAATCCACACGATACAAGATCCAAGCGATCAATTGTTCCTGCAAGAAATCGAGAACCCGCAAGAACAAAGCATGAAGCAATCTGAATAGATAGTATTGAAACCAAACGAAACAAGTTGAGGTTCTGCTCGGCTCAAGGCGGTCTAGTCGACACGCCAAACACGAGGAGGACGACACGGGTCTACCAAACACAACAAAACCTAAGCGTAAAAACGGTGGCGGCCACATATATAGCGGCAGCCAGGAGGTGTAGGGCAGCCAAAACAGTGGTGGCCACCAAAACCCTAAGATACATGGGCCTTGGGCCCAAAAAGAAAGGTGGCGCAGCACCCTGAATTTCTGGCCCGTAACATTGTTCCACATTTTCCTGTCGTTCTGTAGCGAATTTGGAAATAGGGCTTGATCCATTGGAAAGCTTATCTCCTAAGCTTTCAAA
Organism: Guadua angustifolia; assembly: GCA_036346375.1. Taxonomy (NCBI): domain Eukaryota; kingdom Viridiplantae; phylum Streptophyta; class Magnoliopsida; order Poales; family Poaceae; genus Guadua; species Guadua angustifolia. Next base: position 18,967,714 of record CM070519.1, read on the forward strand.
CGGGTGGTCGACGCTGAAATCGGAGTCCGGAGCCCGAGTTATGCCCGCTTGAAGTTGGCATGCTCTTTGGATGGCCGAACTAGGCTTTTTGGCATCTTGGGCTTGATCTTGGGCCTTCCTTGGCGCGTGGGCTGTCCTTGGTGGATGATCTTGACATGCTGGTCCAGCAAAGGTGGGTGGAAAGGCCTTGCTTCCGGATTAAGCCCTCCAAGCGTCGTAGATGAAGTAGCGGCCGAAACAGCGACAGTCGGGGACGAAGTAGTGGTCGTAGGGGAAGAAGGGGCAGCGGTTGTATCCTTGGTGGTGATGTCCTCATCAACGGACCTAAGCCAGAGCCAGAGCTAGAGTTGCACGACCCGGACCCCGTGGAGCCAGAGCAGGAGGCCCTGGTGCAGGAGGCACCAGTGCACGAGCAGGCAACCCAGGAGCCATCAGAGTCGGTGGGGTTGTTCGTACTGCCAGCTGTGGGGCATCAGGATCAGTTTGCTCCTATGCCACCGCACCCGCCGCAGTACCCACCGAGAGGACCGCAGCCAGGGTGGCTCGACGACTAGAGAGTTTTAGTTTTTGTCAGAGTCGACTCAAATGTTGAGTCAAGTTATCGAGTCAGTTTCATCGAGAGGTTTCTTAGAACATTTGTTTAAGTTAGTCCTGTCGAGCCCGTTCCTAGAACGTTTGCTTTCAGTTGAACTTTATGTGTTGTTATAATTGAATGATGTGTGTTTGACGTATGTTGCATGGCCCTTAGGCCCTTGTAAGCAACCATACTTATCTGCTATATATGAAATTGTCATCTAAGTGTTTTAATTATGCATATGTTTCCCGTATAAGTTCCTCTACTTGTTTACTTTCTTTTTTCCTTATCTCTAAACCATCAAAGCAATCAGCAGATGGTGAGCACGCGCAATACCGGAGCTGGCGGTAGTGGTTCCCGTCAGGGAGGTAGTCAGAGCAATGCACCAAATCCTCAAACAGCACCACCAGTTGACAAGCAGAACCTAGGAGCATTCCTAGCAGCGCAAACTCAGCTGATGCAAACGATGATGACAACCATGCAACAGATCACCGACCAAGCAGCTGTCAACAATCAGGCTGTTAACAATGGCCCCCGTCCCTACTCAAGACTGTCCGAGTTCATGAGGACACGACCGCCCACTTTCTCGGGCAATGCTAGTCCATTAGAGGCAGATGACTGGTTGAGGACCATCGAAAGGAAGCTGCATATAACGCAGTGTGATGGAAATGAGAGGGTGCTTTATGCCTCTCATCAGCTAGAAGGGACAGCAGCTGAATGGTAGGAAAACTACTGCGCATCGCAAGAAAACCCACAGGAGATCAACTAGGAAGAATTTACGGTAGCTTTCCGTCAGTATCATGTGCCAGAAGGTATCATGGAGCTGAAAAAGGAGGAGTTTAGAGCGCTAAAGTAAGGAGGCCAGTCAATGGCCGATTACTTGAATAAGTTAACGCAGTTGGCGTGCTATTCTCCAGAACGGAGATTAAGGTTCGGTAGAGGGCGTCTTCGCGGTCGGAAACCCTAATGGCTCTCGCGCGAGGGATCCGGGGGTCAATAGACCAAAGAACACACCAATGTACCTAGGTTCAGGCCCCCAGTGTGGGTAACAGCCCAATGTCCTGCTAGATCTTTGTTAATGTATATTGACCAGGTTACAATGCTTTTTGCAGTTCGTTCTCCTTCTCCCTAAGTCTTAGTTTTCTCGGGCTCGGATCTCCCATCTTCCATGCACCCGAGCTCCCTTATATAGACTGGGCTGGCCCGGGCAGGTGAGAAGGTGATATCATACTGATCTATGATTCATTTATTACACCCATCATTGTAGTCCTATCCCTCAAGCCCCATTTAATGTCGCTGTATGACTTCGCCCAGTCTGCTCGGGAAGTGACTTTCCTGCGACGGGTTAGGTGTGAGACATCAGAGGGATGGCCCGCCATCGTGTCGACAGCAGAACTCTTCGCAATCAATGGCTCTGACACAACGTGTCAGGGGAAGGAGACTTCGAGGCGAAGCCTCCTTCTCATTCTTTTGGTCGCTCATGGCTCGGCTTGGGCTTGCCGCCCACCGCCACCAGCCACCACGGGCCGGCGCCCGTGAGAGGGGCCCGACGCCCACCGCCGCCAGTTGCCACGTGGCGGTGCGGCGAGAGGGGCCTGATCACTAACCGCCGCTAGGCCGCCACGGGGGTCGACGCCTGGCGAGAGGGGCTTGATCACCCGCCTGCTGGCCAGGTCGCCACGTGGGCCGGCTCCCAGCGAGAGGGTCCTGACTGCCCACCTACTCTCAGGCCGCCACGTGGGGCGGCGCCCAGTGAGAGAGGCCTGACCGCCCGCCGCCGCGAGCCGCCACGGGCCGGCTCCGGTGAGAGGGCTCGATCACCGCCGCCGCCAGCCACTCACAGGCCGACGCCCGGCGAGAGGGGCCTGATCGCCTGCCTGCTTACCAGGCCGCCACGGGGGCCGATGCTTGGTGAGAGGGGCCTAGTCGCCCGCCTGCTCACCAGGCGCCACGTGGGTGGATCGCCCGACGAGTGGGGCCTGGTTGCCCGCTTGCTCGCCAGGCCACCACGTGGGCCGGCGCCCTGCGAGAGGGGCCTGATCGTCCGCCTGCTCGCCAAGCCACCACATGGGCTGACGCCCGGCGAGAAGGTCTTGATCGCCCGCTTGCTCACCAGGCCGCTACGAGGGTCGTCGCTCGGCGAGAGGGGCTTGATCGCCCGCCTGCTCGCCAGGCCACCACGGGGGCCAATGCCCAGTGAGAGGGGCTTGATCGCCTGCCTACTCACCAGGCCGCCACGGGGGCTAACGCCCAGCGAGTGGGGCCTGGTCGCCCACCTACTCGCCAGGCCGCCACGGGGGCGTATCACCCGGTGAGTGGGACCTGATCGCCTGCCTGCTCGCCAGGCCGCCACGTGGGCCGCTCGCCAGGCCGCCACATGGTCTTACTTGTCTGCGGCGGAGAGGGTACCCTGGCATAAAGTACACCAACAGTAGCCCCCGGGTCCGTCCTAGAACGCGCACCAATTTCTTTTAGGCCTCATTTAATGTCGGTGCGTTCCTGGATAGACCCACCACTTCTGAGCATGCAACCGTCTCGGTCCTCCCCACGTCTGTCAATTTTTCTCAGGACCCGAAACGTCGCGTACTTTTGCCCTTTTCGTGAACCGTCTGGGTGAGGGGCCTATATATACGCGCACCCCTGACCAGCGGATCACGCTCTTTCTGATTCCTGCACACTTTGCTCTTTGCCCTTTCAACTCCCCTGTCCAAAAACCTTGCTCTTGCTCCAATGGTGCAAGCCTTTCCATCTTCTTCTGTCGACAGGGAGAGGGTGGCGACGCTCTCCAAAATCACGCCCGAGGGTTCCCTCCACCTTCGCCATGGAACCCTCACACCGCGGAGCGCACCCGGGGAGATCGTCATCTTCGCTTGGGGATTATTGGCGGGCCTGGTGCCGCCTTTCTTCGAATTACTCACCGTCCACCATTTTTATGAAATCCACCATCTTCTTCTCACTCCCAATTCTGTTCTCATCCTATCCACCTTCGCATACCTCTGCGAGATGTTCGTAGGGGTAATGCCCAACCTTCCTCTCTTCTGCTACTTCTACATCCTTCGCGGCTCCTCCGACGGCGGGATCGTGGGCAGTTGCCATTTCCATCTCCGCGACTACATTCCCCTCCAGCCGAAGTCCAACTGGAAGTTGTGGCGAAGCAACTGGTTGTACGCCGGCAATGATAGCAGGGTCGACGCTCTCGGGATGCCCGGCGCGCAGGCGGAAGCCCGTGAGAGTTAGAGCTCGCACGTCGAGGAGACGACAGAACTCCTGGCAATGGCGGCCCGCATCAACCGGCTGCGAGACACCGGCCTGATTGGGGCGCTGGTAGTCCGAGACTTCGTAGCCCGGAGGATCAGCCCCCTCCATCATCGTGCCCGCCCTGCATGGCAGTACACGGGTGACGACGACATGATCCGCACGCACCCGGGCCGTAAGTTCTTTATTCTTTTGATGAATACATATCTCCTTTTGTGGTCGCCATCAACTAATAATCTTGTCTTTCTTTTTTCGCCAGGCGCAGGGAACTTGGACGGCCCCGCCATCTCCAAATGGCTGGGTGGACTGCTCCCGCCAATGCCGAGCGGCCTAGACTTCCCCGCTGGGGTCCGGCCGCTCTCTGATCTGGAGTCCGCGGAGCGCCTGTAGATCATCAAGCTGTTTTCGGTGATGGACTCCACCGACCCTTCGAAGCTGCCAACCCGCAGTCCCTTGGTGATCAGGGACCTGGTCCAAGCTGACGATCGGGGCACAGGCAAGTGGCCGTGCCCTCCGGATGCCACGGGTGCAGACCCCAAGAGGTCTCACACCGAGGACCAGACTCCTGCTGCAACCGACTCTGCCGCCCCTCCAAGCGTGGTCGGAGTGGTGGGATCTTCATCCGGGGTGACGACATCCACCGCCCCTACTCCGGCACCGGCTCCACCGACAGCAACTCCTCCGGCGCCGACTTCCTCGGCACCGACCTCATCGGCGCCAACTCTGGTGGCACCGACTCCATCGACACCAAAGGTTGCTGCCATCGCCCGCCAGGGCGGGCTCGCACTTTCGACGATTTCGTTCGTCTTCCGGTCGCCTCCAAGGGCGGCTCCCCAAGGCGCTCCGGCCAAGCAGACGCCCGCAGTGCCAACGGACGCAGCAGGGACTTCTGCACAAGGGCCACCCGGCGCCTCCGAAGTGGGCCAAGTAGACATCATCGGTGCCAGCACTCATGCCCACCGCACTTTGGTCATCCTCGCCGTTCCTACCTCTGGCTTGGGAGTGCTGCTCGTCGAACTTGGCGAGGCACACGCAACTTCGGGCGCCCTCCTCACGGCAGCCACCCAGCGCGAAGCGCAAATGTCGCAGCAGATGGTGGCGCTGCGCGAGGAGCTGACACTGGAGAGGGAGAAAGGGGAGGTGCTGCTGGCCCAGGAGAGGGTGACTGGGCGACCCTGCTTGCCCAGGCGCAGGAAGCTGAGGCGGCGCAGAAGCAGGCAGTGGAGGAGCTGCGTCGCACGCTGCACAACCTCGCTGTCATGCTTCGGCCGGCTTACCGGCGCATGGCGAGGTGCTTGGAGCCGCTGGGAGTGGACCTTCACGAGCCGCTCGAGCCCTCGGCCCTGCAGTACGCCCATGGCATCACTCGGGTCGCTGAGGCGCTCAGCGACTTGCCGGCTACCTTGACCGCTCGCTCCGCCCGAGAAGGGTGGGAGGTCGCGGTTGCCACCGCGACGTTCGTGCTGGCGTGCTGCGCCAGCCGCGGCGCTTCCTTCAACCCGATGGCCATCATCGCCGGCGTTGAGGGAGATGAGGCCTAGGCACAGGCGTGCGTGCGCGAGGCAGCGGAGCACGTGGCCGAGATGATGCAGGTGATAGACCCGGACACCGACGACGTGCGGCCGGAGGAGGAAGCCGAGGATACCGCTGGGCATATCCAAGTCGTTAACGACGAGTAGTTGCCTGGGCCGCCGCCTTTGTTTTCTCCATTTCTTCTTTTTCTTGTTTTGCCTTTCTGTATGCAAAAACTATCTTAGTAATCACAATGAAATTGGCAGCTTTCTACTTTACTTGCGTGTTTGTTTGTCTGCGTTTCGTTGTGTTTGCTCAACTCAATCACCGGGCGACTAGCCCCCAATCTCGTCGCGATGTAAACATGAACGCTTAGGTTAGGTCAATACTTCGGCGCTTCTTGGGTGATTGCAAGCAGCCGCTACAAACGCAAACAAAAGTTACGTGGGACACGCAGAGTGTAGACAAATAGAGTCTTAAGTCTCTACGCGAGGTTGTCACTGGTCCATGCCCTTTCGAAACTTAGATCCTAGTGATCTCTCGGAGCCAGACCGCAGCGTTGCGTGTCAAGATAGCGGGTCCCCAGGAGTGGTTTTGGGCCTACGGTGTTCGCGGTGGCAACCCGAGGTGCGCTAGCCGCATTGAACCACTGTGCCACACTCGCGCTCCAGTCGCCCGTCCTTGCCTGACGCTAACACTGAGTGTCTCCTTTTATTAGCAAGGAGCCATCAGGTTACCGGCGCCTGTGACAACCACGCACAACCCGACCCAACAGGGCGCAAATACGAAAGACAGGTTGATAATACTCAGTGTGAACGACTTATCTTGATCCAATCGCTGGGCAACCAGCCCCCAGGCTTGCCGTGATGCAATCTCGAACTTTTAAATTAGGCCAGTGCTTCAGCACTTCATCTGTAATTGCACACGACCACTGAAAACACAAGTAGATGTTACGCGGGGCATGCGGAAAATAGATTAAAAGAACATAAGTTCCCGTGCGGGGTTGTCATGGTCCCTTTCTTGGAACTTAAGCCCTTGTGATTTTTCTCATAACCAGCCCGCGGCATTGCGTGTCAAGGTACCGAGTCCCCAGGAGTGGTTTTGGGCTGCGGTGTTCGTGGCGGCAACCTGAGGTGCGCTAGTCGCATTGAAGCACCGTACCGCACTCGCCCCCTGGTCGCCCGTCCCTGCCTGACATGAACGCCGGGTGTTACCGCATATCAATAAGGAGCTGCCAAACTGTCGGTACCAATGACACCCACGCCAAATGCTACCCACCGGGGCACAAGTAGGGAAGGCAAAAAGGATAAAGCAAAAGCCATTAAGGCAAACAACTTCACTGACCGTCAATAGTCGCCGATCAGCTAGGGGAGAGCCCACCCTTTTAGCCGATCGGAGTGAACTACCAAGTACTTACAGTTCTTAGAGATAAAATTTTCGCAACAACTCCAAGTTGTGGGAGTTCGCCAGCTCTTGGCCGTCCTTAGTGGCCAACCGGACCGCCCCGGGTCGAGATACTGAGACCACCTTAAAGGGGCCCTCCCACAGGGGAGACAGTTTGTTGCGCCTAGCATGCGTCTGGATTTTGCGCAAGACCAGGTCATCCACTGCCAGTGTTCTCTCGTGGACCCGGGTACGTGGTATTGCCTGAGACTTTGCTGGTACTGAGCGGCACGCAGGGCCGCCCGATCGCGCACCTCCTCCAGAAGGTTGACTTCTTCTCCACGGAGGTCTTCTTGGCCTTTCTCGCTGAACGCCGAAACGCGTGGGGAGCCGAGCGACAACTCTGACGGAAGGACAGCTTCTGCCCCGTAAACCAAGAAGAAGGGTGTTTCTCTAGTCACCCAACTAGGTGTTGTTCGAAGCGACCACAGCACAGCCGGGAGTTCTTCCATCCACCGCGTCCCCCACTTATGGAGCCGATCAAATGCTCTGGTCTTGATGCCCCTCAACACCAGCACGTTGGCGCGCTCCGCTTGGCCATTACTCCTCGGATGGGCCACCGAAGCAAAGCATACCTTGGTGCCCATCTCATCACAAAACTCAAGGAAGGCCGTGCTGGTGAATTGAGTGTCGTTGTCCGTGATGATACGATTGGCGACTTCAAAGCGGGTAAAGATTCCGTGCATGAACTTGATAGTAGTGGAAGCTGTGATGGCGTGCACGGCTTCGGCTTTAACCCACTTGGTAAACTTATCGATGGTGATGAACAGATGGATGAAGCCCCCTGTGGCCCACGGGAACGGGCCCAAGATATCCAGCCCATAGACCACGAACGGCCAAGAGAGCGGGATGGTTTGCAGTGCTTGGGTTGGTCGGCGGATTTGCCTGGTGAAGAATTGGCATGCTTCGCATCTCCTCACCAGCTCGCAAGCATCCTAGAGGGCAGTAGGCCAATACAATCCTTGGCGGAACGCTTTGCCGACCAGCGTCTGACTGGACATATGGCTCCCGCACATGCCTCCATGGATATCAGAGAGAAAATTGCTCCCCTCTTCCCGAGTGATGCACTTCAGAAGAATTCCGTTTCTACTTCGGTGATCTAGGTCCCCATCTACCATAGTATAGCACTTGGCCTTGCGTGCAATTTTCTCGACTGACGCATCATCGTCAAGGATCACTTGGTCTCACAGGAAGGCTAGTATAAGATCCATCCACTGCCCTTCCCGGCCAAGTGGGGCGATCACGTGGTGATCGCCCGCGTACTCCGCTTGGCCAGGCTTTTCCCCGGGTGTTGCACCAGCGACACCGCCATCTTCCCTCCCGGAACTGGGGGCTGAGGCGGGCGCGCTGCCTTCCCTCCCTGAACTGGAGGCCACGACAGCCACATCGCCTTCCCCACCTGAGTCGGAGGCCGCGATGGCTGCACCGTCGTCCCCACCTTGAACGGGGTCAGCGACGGACAATCGTGTAAGTCTTTCTTCAAAGACCCCAACCGGAACAGAGGTTCTTGAGGACGCGATCTGCGAAAGCCCATCCGCCTTGTGATTGTCATGTTGAGGGATATGGATATATCCCAGTCCTTCGAAGTGGCGTTCCATCTTTCTGACCTCCGCCAAGTATGAGGCCATGGTGGGGTCAGAACATTGAAATTCCTTTCGCGCCTAATTGATGACTAGCAGGGAGTCGCCTTTGACTTGGAGGCACCGGACGCCTAACGCCGAGGCGGCGCGCAGCCCCGCCAGCAGGCCCTCATATTCGGCGATGTTGTTGGTGGCCTTGAAGTCCAGGGCGACCACGTACTGGAGGATGTCGCCGATCGGGGAGACCAAGACAACTCCAGCCCTCGCGCCTTCGAGCCTGAAAGAGCCGTCGAAGAACAAAATCCAGGGGGAAGGCGCGGGTATCTCTTCAGCTTCAGGAGCGACGGGAGTCCATTCGGCAACAAACTCCGCCAGCTTCTAGCTTTTGATGGCAGTGCAGGGTACAAATTTAAGACAAAATTCCTCCAGCTCCACCGACCACTTGGCGATGCGGCCTTCAGCTTCCCAGTTGTGGAAGATCTCTCGCAGAGGGTAGGCAGTGACCACCGTGATTTCTCGCCCCTGGAAGTAATGTCGCAGCTTCCTGAATGCCACCAGATGCGATGTACAAGATCTTCAGGCTTGTGGGTACTGGTCTCGCCTGTAGCACCTTCGTCGACGTAGTAGACCGGCTTCAGACGCCTCCTCTCCACCACCAAGATCAAGCTCACCACCGCAGGGGTAGCGGCGATGTACAGAAGAAATGGTTCGCCAAGTCTGGGGACGACCAGCACTGGTGGGGAGAAGAGGTACTGCTTCAATTCTTCAAACGCTTGTTGTGCCTCTTTAGTCCACTCGAAGTAGTTGGTCTTTTTCAGCAGTTTGAATAGGGGCAGGCTTCTTTCTCCCAGTCAGGCAATAAATCGCCCGAGAGAGGCCAGGCGACCAGCTAGGCACTGCACCTGCTTGAGCCGAATCGGCGGCTTCATGTGCTCGATGGCCGCTATCTTGTTAGGATTGGCTTCAATGCCCTGACTGGACACGAGAAATCCTAACAGCTTCCTAGAAGGCATGCCGAACACACATTTCTCGGGGTTGAGCTTTAAGCAATTCTTCCGGAGGTTGGCGAAGGTTTCCTCCAGGTATTCGATCCGTTCTTCGCTCTTCTTAACTTTCACAACCAAGTCATCGACGTACACCTCAAGATTTCGCCCTATCTGTGGACGGAAAGAAATATGCATGGCACGTTGATAAGTTGAACCGGCATTTTTTAACCCAAAAGCCATTCTGATATAGCAATAAACACCCATTGGGGTTACAAAAGCGGTTTTTCCTTCGTCTTCCGCCGCCATGCTAATCTGGTGGTACCCAGAGTATGCGTTCAGAAAGCACAACAGCTCACATCCTACCGTCGAGTCGACGATGAGATCGACGCGCGGTAGGGAGTAAGGATCCTTCGGGTAGGCCTTGTTGAGGTCAGTGAAGTCGACACACATCCGCCACTTCCCGTTGGATTTCTTAACAAGCACAGGGTTGGCAAGCCACTCGGGGTGAGAGACTTCCCTGACGATCCCTGCGTGCAGCAGCTTCTCTACCTCCTCCTGAATGGCATCTTGCCGCTCGGTGCTCGCTCTCGACCTTTTGTCGACCGGGCGACTCTCAGAGTGTTGCCAATCGGTGCTCAATCACCTCCCTGGGGACCCCAGTCATATCAGACAGTTGCCAGGCGAACACGTCGGAGTTAGACCGAAGGAAGGTGACGAGCGCGTCTTCCTATTTGGCGTTGAGGCTGGCACCAATGTTGACAGTCTTCCCGGGCTCACCCACGCTCAGGGAGACCACCTTAACCTCGCCGGTCGAGCGGGTGAGGCACGGGTCTTCGCCAGAGGGGCTCCCAAATAGGCGGCATCAGCCGGCCTTGCACAGGTGGCGCCGGCTAGGTCCAATGTGTTCTTGTGGCAGCGCAAGGCTTCCGGCCTGTCCACCTGGATGACTATGGGGCCACTAGGCCCTGGTATCTTCACCACCATGTATGCATAGTGGGTCGCTGCCATGAACTTGGCCAACACCGGTCGGCCAAGCAGGGCATTGTATGGGAGGTCGAAATTGGTGACTTCAAAATCCACCATTTCCGTATGGTAGTTGCTTTCCTCCCTGAAGGTGACGGGGAGGCACACCTGGCCCAGGGGCACCGAGCCAGCCCCCGGGGGCGATTCCATAGAAGGGCAAGGCTGGGCGCAACTCCTGTCACGATATCTGGAGCGCCCGAAATGCCTTGGAGGACAGGAGGTTGATGGAGCTCCCTCCGTCCACTAGCACCCACCCAAGCTTCACGTTTCGGATCGTGGGCAAAACCAAGATCGGAAGGTGACCTAGGCCGACGGTGCTCTCAGGGTGGTCGACCCGACTGAAAGTGATCGGCTCCTTCGACCACTTCAGCATCCGACCCGCCCCTGAGATTGGGGACGTGGCGCAGACCTCCCTCCTCAACCGTTTGTACGTCATGTTGGAGGGGTAGGTGGCCGAGCCACCATGAATGTATGCCACAGTTTGATCCACCTGCTGGAAGGCCAGTGGGGCAAGGTCTTCGTCCTGGTTGTCATCGCGGGGGTGGCGCTCCTTAAACCGCTGCTCCACCATGTTACTCACAACCTGGCAACTGGCCAGGTCGTGGGTGTTGGACCTGTGGATCGGTCAGTAGGGCCTACCCTCCTTCTCCTCGCGGTGGTCATTTCTTCGACCACGGCGATCATCTCGCCGGTCGTGGTGGTCGCGCCCTCACGGCCTGGTAGCCCTACGCTCGCGCTCAGCGGTCAGGACCCGCCTGGTCTCAACCACCTCACGCCTCCTCGCCTTCTTGCTCACAGGGCCGGGACCCCTCGAAATCCCGGCTTTGTCTCCGTCGCACACATGGCCAGATTTCTGCCCCGAAGCTTCACGCCAGCAAGACTTGTGCTCCAGGGAGAAAAGCTCGGAGGTAGTGGTGATGTTGCGGGTCGCCATCTTCTCCCGCATCTTATGGTCCCGAACGCCTCTCTCAAAGGCGATGACGACCGACTACTCAGAAATCCGGGGGATTGTGTTGCGACAATGACTGAATCATCGGATGAAGTCACGCAACGATTCCCCTCTTTCCTACTCGAGGGCATGGAGATCGTCCTCCAAGCCCGGTTGTGCGTATGAGCCTTGAAAATTGGCTACGAAGAGGCCGTACAATTCCTCCCACGAGTGTACCGATCCTCGCGGGAGGTTCAACAGCCAGGACCGGGCGGACCCCGTCAAGGCCATTGGGAAATAATTGGCCATGGCCTTTTCGGACCCGACAGCGGCCTGCACCACCGTGGTGTAGATCTGCAAGAATTCTTTTCGGGTTGGTGGTGCCATCGTACTTTTCGATAGATGCCGGACGAAACCTTTCGGGACACGCCACACGGTGCAGCCATCGGGAAAACACCTGGCACCCCACGCCGTAGGGGGAGTCATGCTGTCCACCTAAACCCTGGCCCGGAGACCGTGCTGGGGAGTGTAGATCTCGACTCCCCAAATAATCGGAGGAGTGGACCTCCTCCGTGCTCCGAAGGTGAGAGTCATGGGAGGAGCCTTCATCCCTAGGAGCCATCCGCCTGTTGCGGCCTTGCCCCTAGGCGCGACGGCACTGCAGGTGATTACGCAAATCATCGCCGCACCACCAGCGATGCTTCTCCAGATGAACCCTCAGGTCGTCGCGGCTCCCCGCGGAACCGAGACCCGTGTCTTGTACGCCTTTTCCTTTACTCTGGCCCTCTTGGCCAGAGCACTTCCCGCTTGGGCGGCTGGAAGCTTGGGTGCGGTTAGTACGCACCCTTGATCGAGGAGTACCAACGGTACCTGACTGGTCAGGCATCCCCACGCGGAGTTGGGCCGTGTCTACGAGGCCAACAATGTCCCGAAGCCACGGCGTGACTGGGGTGTCTCCTGCAAGTTCCACCGGAGGGTGGTCCAAGAGGAGACGAACTGCATGCAGGTTCTGGGCCGGGGTGGCCGCCTCCATGGCCAGCCGTCGCTGAACCGGATGTTTCGCCGTTGCCAGGGGGCACCACCGCCTCCCTGCAGGGGAGGCGTGAGATGATCCCTCGTCCGGCGAGAGTGCCGAGACGTGTCCTGGGTGCTACTAGTCTCTGCCGCCTCTTTTTGCTGTGAGTGTGAAGCCACCATCACCAGATGCGCGGTCCTTCCAGACAGAACACCGGGATCTATCGGAGAGATGACTGGGTGAGCCAACCGCTAGCCCCCTACCTAGCACGCCCCTGTCGGCGTATTTCACCAGACAGGACCCTGTCCACGGATAGGGTGTCTCCCAGAACGGAGATTAAGGTTCGATAGAGGGCATCTTCGCGGTCGAAAACCCTAATGGCTCTCGTGCAAGGGATCCGGAGGTCAACAGACCAAAGAACACACCGATGTACCCAGGTTCAGGCCCCTAGTGTGGGTAACAGCCCTACGTCCTGCTAGATCTTTGTTGATGTATATTGAGCTAGTTACAATGCTTTTTTCAGTTCGTTCTCCTTCTCTCTAAGTCTTAGTTTTCTCGGGCTCGGATCTCCCTTCTTCCATGCACCCGAGCTCCCTTATATAGACTGGGCTGGCTCGGGTAGGTGAGAAGGTGACATCATACTGATCTATGATTCATTTATTACACCCATCACTGTAGTCATGTCCCTCAAGCCCCATTTAATGTCGCTGTATGGCTTCGTTCGGTCCGCCTAGGAAGTGACTTTCCTGCGACGGGTTAGGTGTGAGGCGTCAGTGGGATTGGCCGCAGTCGTGTCGACAGCAGAACTCTTCGCAATTAATGGCTCTGACACAGCGTGTCAGGGGAAGGAGACTTCGACACGAAGCCTCCTTCTCATTCTTTTGGTCGCCCGCGTGGCCTAGCTTGAGCCGATCGGCCACCTGCTCGCTAGGCCACCACGGGGCCGGCACCCGGCGAGAGGGCTCGACCCCCGCGCCGCCAAAGCCGCCACGTGGGCGGCGCCCACCGAGAGGGGCCTTGTCGCCGCTCGCCGCCAAAGCCGCCATCGGGCCGGGCGCCGACGAGAGGGCCTAATTGCTCGCTCGCTCACCGAGCCGCCACGGGCCGACGCCGGTGAGAGGGGCCTAGTCGCCCGCCTGCTCGCTAGGCCGCCATGTAGGCGGATCGCCCAGCGAGTGGGGATCGTCGCCACCTTTGCTCACCAAAGCCGCCACGTGGCCTTCGCTCGGTGAGTGGGGCTCGATCGCGCCCGCCTGCCGCCAAAGCCGCCACGTGGTCTTACTTGTCTGCGGTGGAAAGGGTACCCTAGCGTAAAGTACGCCGACATCTCTAAACATTCGATCTTGGGTCATAGTTCTCGTATGTGTATCTCTAACTTTCATGAACTCCTATCAAATGCTAAATCTTTGGAAACATTCCAATCCCTCAAGCCTCTTTTCATTCCTTCTTCCAATGTTAGTCTCGGTCGACCTCTACCCATTCTTATGTTTTTGAGATAAATTAAAATTCCACTATCCACCGGTGCCTTAGGGGGCTTTCGTTGGAAATGTCTAAACTATCTCAAATGATTTTGGACAAATTTGTCTTCAATTGGTGCTAACCCAAATCTATCACTTATATTATCATTATAGATTCGATCTCACCTTGTATGACCACAGATCCACCACAACATCCACATCTCAGATATGCTAATCTTTTACATATGTTGTCTTTTCATCATCCAACATTCCACTCTATACAACACTGCAGGTCTAATCACCGTCCTATAGAACTTACCCTTTAACTTTCGAGAAATTTTTCTATCACATAGGACACCTGATGCTTAGTGCCATTTTAACCACCCCACTCATATTCTGTAGCTTGCATCTTTATCAATCTTGCCATCACTCTGTAGCATCAATCCCAAATAATGAAAAGTTTCCTTTCTAGCACTATCTTTCTATCCAGACTAACATCTCCATCACATGCCATAGCACCACTGAAAAACGCACCTCATATAGTTAGTTTTAGTCCTACTAAGTCTAAAACCCTTTGATTCTAAAGTATTCCTCCACAACTAAAATTTTCTATCAAGACCTACCCTATTTTCATCAATTAGCACTATATCATTAGTAAAAAGCATATACAAGGAATCTCTCCTTGTATGTTCCGCATGACTTCGTCCATCACTAGGGAAAAAATATAGGGGCTCAATACTAATCCTTGAAGTCCTATGTTAATAGGAAAGTCACGAGTATAACTATCACATATTCTAACATTAGTCATAACATCGTTATATATATCCTTGATTAAGTTTCTTCTCAAGCGCCCATCACATGACTTTTCTTGGCAATTTATCCTAAGCTTTCTCCAAGTCGATAGACACCATGTGTAGATCTTTCTTTTCCTCTCTATAACTCTCCCATCAACTATGGTGTCAAGAAGATCGCCTCTAGGGTCAACCTCCAAAGCATAAAACCAAATTGGTTTTTCGTCATACTAGTCTCTCTTCTTAAATGATGCTCAATTACTTGCTCCTAGAGCTGCATTGTGTGGTTCATGAGCTTAATTCCTCTATAATTAGTACAACTTTAGATGTATCCTTTATTCTTGAAAATCGAGCAGCTTATTCGACCTAAAAATACTATTAAATAATTTAGTTAGCCAAATAATCGTCATGTCTTCAAAGGCATTTCCACACCTCGATAGGAATATTATCAAGCCCTAATGCCTTACCTACTTTCATCATTTTTAAGAACTCTTTTACTTCAGACTCTTGAATTTTTCGAATGAACTACCTATTGGTGTCATCAAAAGAATCATCTAGTTCAATCATACTATCCCCGTTGTCTTCATTGTACAACTTGTCAAAGAAGTATCTCGTCCTATTCTTGATCTTATCGTCTTTCACCATAAATCTATTAATGTCATCTTTGATGTATTTAACTTAGTTGAAGTTCCTTTTTTTTTCTTTTTTGAAGTTTAGCCATCTTGTAGATGTCCTTCTCACCCTCCTTTGTACTCTACTTCTGACAAAAATCCTCATAAGCCTTGCCCGTGCCTCACTCATGCTTTCTTTGCACTCTTTTTGGCTACTTTGTACTTATATATGTTGTCATCGCTCCTATCATGCTACATGTACTTGTGGCATGCCTTCTTTTCCTTGATAGCCTTGTACACTTTCTAATTCCACCAAGTGTTTTTAGATTTGTATCTAGTTCCTCGGATCACTCCACACATCTCTGCCACCACCTTTCTAATGCGAGTTACCATTTCTGTCCACGTGCTATTCGCGTCATCTCTCACATTATATATCCATTCCACGATCATCATCTCTTTAAACGCCTATGAAGCATCCCCTTTGAGCTTCCACCACTTTATCCTCATGACTTTGGTAACTTTAGCTAGTCTAACCCGTACCCTAAATCGAAAGTCTAAGACTATCAACTTATGTTATGAAACAACATACTCTCCAGATATAACCTTACAATCTATGCAATCTAGTTTGTCCTCCCTCCTACCAAGGACAAAATTGATTGATCTGGCTAGAATGTTGATAGGAATGGCAATCGGGTGAATACCTCCGAGTACGACCACCTCAAACTTGCCACCCGAACTTTAACACGTGCCTCCCACCCAAACCCACTAAGCTTCACGGATGCAGATCTGTGCCTACGCTAGAACCCGATGGGTACCCGATACCCAATGGGTACCCATGGGTAATTCCTTTGCTTTTCCAAGAAGGATAGGAGATGGCATACCTGGCGTCTTGCCAGAGGGCGATTGGAAGGAGAGGAAGGGGCGCGGGAGGGAGGTGGCTAGGAGATGGGGGATTGCAGCAGGCATGGGCACAGGAGGAGTGAGCTAAGGCATGAGTTAGGATTTTTTATCTATATCTTATAGAAGTGGAGCCCACATATCATATGATACCTATTG
This sequence comes from Guadua angustifolia, assembly GCA_036346375.1. Lineage (NCBI taxonomy): Eukaryota > Viridiplantae > Streptophyta > Magnoliopsida > Poales > Poaceae > Guadua > Guadua angustifolia. Next base: position 18,983,945 of record CM070519.1, read on the forward strand.
GATACCTATGATTATAAATTTTCACCCACGTCTATCCTATGATCTTATCGGGTTCCTAAACCCAAAAACTTATAGGTCTAAAGTACTACCCGTATTTGCCCTTATCAGGTCAGGGACCCGCAGGTACCCAAACCCATAGGTAAAATTGCCACCCCTAAATGTTGACCACTGCTAAAGGTAACTAAGTGAGATTGTCTCTTTCTAATAAAAGGTGTTAGCTATCATGAGATCATAGGCTATAACAAAATTCAAAATATCTTCTCCTTGGTCTATCACCTAAGAAAAGCTTCTTACCATTAGACACTCCTAACCATATCATCTAGATCTTCCCAAATTTTCTCTTAATGGCCTCACTCAAACCTACTTATTAAGTATAAGCACTAATAACATTCAAAACCAAGTCACCATTGACTAGCTTGACTAGGATAATTCTATACCCCAGACGTCTCACGTTGACAACTCTGCTCTTGAGACTCTTATCAATTAACATTCCCGCTCCATGTTGTTCGATTCTATACTAGTATACCATAACATGAAACTAGTATCCTCCTCTTCCTTCACTTTCTAACCCATCTATTTATTTTCCTGAACACACAAGATATTTGCATGCCTTCTAATCGCCGTATCAACTTAGAGGCTGTTTGGTTCATAGCCAAACTTTGTCACACTTTGCCACACATCAAGTTAGACAAATTTGACCGAGTTAAGTGTCCGTTTGGTTTATAACCACACGTGTGGTAAGATTTTCTTACCTTCTAGGCTCCACGCTTCATTAACTCAAAAAAATATGGCAAAATTTATTTTGCTAGCCAAAGTATAGCTTTAATTTTGATGACCTATTCTTTGGCAAGTTTGGCACAAAAAACTATAGCAAAGCATAGCAACCTTGATATATGAACCAAACATGCCCTAACTCTCATAACTTACTTGTTAGAGACACTATATTCCATCTACCAAAGCCGATCCTACTCTCCTTGGCTAGCTTCCTTGTCACTTGCATTTGTCGAGTAAAGTGCGAAAACCATCTAGGTATTTTTCACCACATCTAGGCACCGATGTAGCGCGTCACTAAGAGAGTAACGTTCCGACCCTTGCTCATTTATCACCACATTTAGGTTCCAACATAGCGCGTCGCTAAAAGGGTTACGCCCCCAACAAAAATCTTTTGGGTTTCATTCTATAAAAAGAAGGCTGTTTTATTTTTCTTTGGCTCGTTAAGCCTAACACAACCCTTATCATTTTTCCTAGCTTAAGACAGGTTATTATGTAGAAAAACTACACAGGCGTAGTTCTCAGCAACCGCACACTACACCGCACACTACGCCTAAAAAACCATTACAATTTTTTAATGAACATACAAAAACAAGTCATAATTCATCTAGTTGAAAAATCAACTTTGAAAGAACTGCATCGTACTATGTTGTGAATGTTTACACTTCTCCCAATGGTAGAAACAACAAGTTAACAACTTGTAAGATGGGAAACAGAAAACGGTATATCTCATTCTACCTTCCCTATCTTTTGTGGCTAACTAGCATGCTATACAAGCAAGGAATCAACTACAAGAAGAGGTAACGAGCTGCGACGCTGGGCAGTGGGAATTAGCCGCTTTGCATATCAGAGTTCGCTGTGTCAAAAGGGACCCGAATCGTAGCTCAGGACTGATTTCCAGTCTCAAGGTCTGGATTCACAGAGTTTGTTCGCTGAGTGGGAGATGAATGACCCTGTAAACAGCAAGTGAACGAAACCAGCATAAGCTGTAATTCCAGAATTATCGATAAGGGCATATCATTAGAAACCAGGAGCGTATAGCCAGCCCATCATACCATGTCAATGTCTTTGGATGCATGAAGGCAGTCAGATGTTTCTGCATTTGCATTTGCATTTACTGGCTCTGGAGATGGCAAGGACGAATGCTACATGCATGCAGACAGAATTCACTTTGTTGATGTGGGCGTAGAACTACAGAAAGTGGGAATTGTGGACATGCTATAAAGAATCAATAGAATCAGATAGGCACTTGCCTTCTTAAGGGATTCTGGGCTTTGCACTTGCTTGCTGCCTGGGTCGATTTCCATCTGACATTCTACATTTGGAGTAGCGGCTGTAGATGACAAAGAAACCAAATGGAAACCTCAAATGTGAAATTACTGGGAACTGTCTATGGGACAGTGGTAGATATACAACTCAACAAATTGCTATGCTATTATTCTCTCAGTTTATTATGCCAAGCGACTGATTATGTGGTCGAAAACAACATAGTCAACAACTCGGATGGACTATAAGAGGAACTTCCAACTTGGCATAAAGAAGTTCAGAAAATTCAAAAGGACGTGTAGAATTACCAGAAAGGAAACATGAAGTTTTCAATTCATGGCCATGTGTTGCATACATTCTAAGACAGATCTTTAATATCGTATGACAGATTGATAGATATGCCACCAAACAACTTTGTAAGAACAATTTGATACGGAGCTCTTGAATGGATGATTTACCTGCTTCATCAATTACATGTACCATGGTATGCTCAGGTGGATCACATTGACTACCTGGAATACTATTTGTTTCACAATCCAATATTAACAGCATGTTAAGGCTACGCTCAATATTCCTTTCTTATTGCAAATTCCAAATGTTCAATGAAGCCATCACCTTTCAAGTTGCTCGTTATTGACATCTTCGTGTTTATCCTGACTTACAGAAACTGGTGAAGAACTTTTCACTCCCTGGCATATAATTAGGAGACAGAGAACAAATGATTCAATTTAAACAAAGTAGCAAAGCACTGCAAGACTGGTAACTCTAATACAAATATTTGCGCCTTACCTCGTGCCCCATACTGCCAAACATATCTTGAAATTTCCGTAAAGCAATCTCCATGTTGTGAAGCTCTATAAACATTGCCTGCATAAAGAAGAATAGATAAGATCAATTTTGAGTATTGGAGTTTCAGATACAATTCAAAAAACTATGGTATTGTAACAGAATAACCTGCTTCTCTGAAGTCAATCTCTCAATAATTTCATCCTTCACCAACAAAAATTTCCTAAGGTAACATTGTTAAAAAGAAAACAACTAACTTGATGAGATCAATAGAAAATAAGATGAGTAAATTTCACAAAACTACAAGTCTCATGTACAAACTATTAGAAAACTACAGGTTTTAGCTCCTATTTCACAGAACTACAAGTTTTGGAATCAACTGTTTCTTGTAACGAGACTGACAGTGTGGGGCGCATGAAGCTACCATGTAGGCGCACACTGTCAACCCCATTACAAAAAACGATCAAATGTAAAACTTGTAGTTTTGTGATATAAGTTCTTATAAAATCTATAGTTTTATAAAATAAAAGCTAAAACATGTAGTTTTCTAATAGTTTGTACAAGAAAGCTATAGTTTTGTAAAATTTACTCAACTAAGATTGAATACGGGCAATGCTTTCAACTTAGTAAATGGATATTTCTTCTAGTTGGGGCTGAAATTTGCTGTTAAGCTTCTCAGCCTCAAGGTGTTCCTTCAATTCATATATGATCCTTGCCCTATTACGGAGTTCAAGCTGGTAACTACTAATTTTTCCTTCCAAGAAACTAAGTTTCTCTGCATAAATGAAATATCAGAATTAGAACAGAAGATTTCACAAATATTCTCCACATATATATGGTAACCATTATCATTATACGGAAATCACAATCTGTGAATGATGAAGCCATATTACAAGAAACAACCATACCAACGAAATCTTTCTCGAGTACAGAAATCCTTTGGACCTTACCCTTCAAATTAGAAACTGAAATAGCAACATAAGGGACATTAATGTATAAAGAATGCACGTCAGCATAGTAAGGATAAATACTAACCAAAATACAGTTGATTGGTCAAACAGTGGTAGAATAAAAAGTTTCAAGTGTGCTCATACCTACATTTTCCTTCTCACCAACTAGACATTCCACATCACCTAGTACTTGTTTCACCGAAGCAACCTCCTTTCCTACTGAACTAAATAAAGCCAGATGAGAATTCAGCTTTTCTGATATTACAGCAATCTGTTTATCCTTCATTTGGATGGTCCATTGCAGAGAACAAGTAGAATCCTGCCTATCAAACACGGTATCACGAGCCAAACGTCAGCTTGCTTCCTTACACAGGTAGTTCAGAACTCCAGGCTATATTCTTCAAACAAACAAAATAAAATGTGGCATCCATGAAAGTAAAATCGTGTAGAATCTTTAGAAGTCCATGCAAACTATAAACCAATGAATGCTTCTGGTAAAGGTGAGAAAACCAAGGAGGGAAGAAGATGATAGGTGATAGGCAATGTACACAAAGTCAGATTGCAGCTGCTAACTAAAGATGAAAGAAAGTAGTACATATATCGTCTTACAGTCTTAGAAGTTATCCATATGCATGACGGTGGTTAAAATATATAGCAACAGATTACCTGAAAGGAACCTTGTGATTATCACAAGGATCTAAAGTCTAATATTGAGAGAAGACACAGAAACAAATTCAACTCTATAGCGATGATAGCACAAAAGAAGGGGCAGACATAAAGGTAGACGACACCTGCCTCGTAATGTTTTATGAAAGCCTCCCTCGATTGAAACAGCCCATCCATGCTTTCTTTCAAATCCTTTTCATTTTTCTCCAGCACCTCATTTTCATTTTCCAGGCACTTTATCTGTACAGAAAAAAAAATAAACAAATGACTGTAATGACTCCCCAGCCTGAGAGGTGCAAATCAACCATAAGGTGTAAGGTGAAGAATCGAGTTCTCATAATCCACAGTTACATAACATGGACAAATCGAAAGCAGTACATATCATCCCTACTCAGCTAAGTATCGGGATAAACCGACATTATGATTCCACAAATCTAAGCTATGATAGACGAATATCTGATCCAAACGGCCCCAAACCATGAGTCAACATGACACAAAAACACAGCATTGCAAATACCAGGATGATCTAAGAATAGCAACCATAACTTGGCATCAAACCGGAAACCACCACCAACACCATAGTTGCCCAGCAATTTCCAGCGCCGGGGGCATTGCATTGCTCTTGGTGCCCTCTCCTCTTCGCACTAGCACCATCACAGCTACAACTTACCACAATCCAACGATGATGCCTTTAAAAATCCCTCAATAATTACACGAATTCCGAGGTGCGTAGCTTGTTCAAAGCTACAACTAGGCCAAACTGAGGAGATGGGCGAAGGGGCACGAACCCTAGACTCGAGACTCCGAAGCGCGTCGTCCCGTGCCGCCAACTCCGCCCGCAGCTCCCGCGACTCCCGCCGGTGCTCCTCCTCCGCCTCCTTCCACCTCTGCACCATTCCACTAAAAAAGCCCCTATTAGAGAATAACCCAAACCCTAAGGCCAACGAGGAGAGAAGCGTGGGCGGGAGACCTGGCTGGAGGCATGGAGCTCCTCGCGCGCGGCGCGCTCCCGCTCCTGGCGAAAGGGATGGAGATGACGATGATAGGAGTTAGGACTTGGCAGGCGGGAGGTGCCACAAGATTCGAGAAGGCGGTGAGCGTCGGTTAGCTGACTCACGCGGAGGAGGCGGAGCTCGGAAACGACGGCGAGCAGCTGCAGCTGCAGCTGCGGCAGCGCCGCCACCTCCGCCTCCATCACGCCGCGGCGCCAGGGATGGTTCCGTTCCCCTCCGTTTCCTCTGTTGATCCAACGGTCGGTCGCTCTTGGGTTGGTCCGAGTCCTTGCCTCGATAACTTGATTTGGTATTTAAGGGGATGTTTAGTTGCCGTCTCGTACGAGTCTGATCACGAGAGTCTATATCGTTTCAGTTTGTTTTTAGAGAAATAGTTATAGAGCTTGTTTTCTATAAGTCTGGTTGCGAGTGCTCTATGTATCGTGTTGGTCTAGCTTCGCACCGCGTACAGGCAACCAAACAACCATCTTGCATGCGTGAGTGCAGGCTCACGCGATACAACAAGCAACCAAACGCTAGTTCTCTGACTCCCGTGAGTTTGACCGTGTGAAACCAGGCAACAAACAGCTAGGGCTGAAAAAAAAAGCTCGGTGGTGGGGCTCATTGGCTCGGTTCAAAATTGCTCCAATTACACTCGTTTATTGGTTAAATATTGAAATGAGTCAATTTCGAATGAAATTAGATTTTGCTCTGGCTCGGCTCAGCTCGGCTCGTTGGCTGGATTCTAAAAATACATTCAAATTATAGATAAAATGATATTAAATCAAACTATGTTAATTTCAGAAAAAACTTGAAAAAACAAAGATTGGCTCGATTTCCACCCCTACAAACAGCCCCTAACATTTCCTTAAGTTTACATTAGAAATTCTAAAAAAAAAGCATGATTACAGGTTAAAAAAAAAATCAACATAAGAAGAAGAGAAGCTAGCATACGTTAAAGTCTCACAAAGAAGAGAGCATACATTAAGGTCCCACAAAGGTTATTAGTTCTTCCTAACCTTAGATACTCGTTAGGATTGGTTAAAAGAAGCGAAGTGCTAAAACATCTGCTATGTGTGGTGATCACTGATCACTAGAGGGGTGGCAAGAGCAACTTCAACCTAAACCCTTATATTTTCCCCCTAAATCACTCATTTAGGGGTGATGTAAAAATTAGAGGCACCCTATATCAAATTTGTCTCCAACCTACACTCCCTATTACTCACCCCTATTATTTATCTAAACATTATTATTACTTTGCACCCATGAATCATTTACTAAAAATAGAAATAACAAATAAAAAAATGTTGAAGAAAATAGTAAGGGGGAAGGAGAAAGCTCCTAGATGTAGAGGTGAGAAGGGGTCTCCCTATAATAGAGGTTCCTTATAAGGGTTGAGTTGGAACTCATATTTTTTCAATTCTCTTTATAATTTAGAATAAGAGGAGGTTTAAGAGATAGGTTAGACTTGCTCTAAGAGCCTTTAGATGGGTAAAGTAGCGGCAATAGCTTGTCGTCAAATGTGGTAGGGTGGAATCTTATTTTAACCAGGTATCATAGGCTAGTGAACTAAATTTTTGCTTACATAGTTTACCTGTAACTCGTTTCGAACCATTTGCGTTAGGTACACACAGTAGTGATAGAGATAATTAATATCTATATAGACCTCTACATCATCTAATAAAAAACTAGAGTCAACACTTCCAGTAAAATACACAATTGTTGTCTATACTTCAACATGCCCTACAAGGCTACAAATCACGTTGTGAGTGGACGAGTCCTGCAATGGGCATGGAGCTGTCTAACGTCTATCACTTCATTAATTCACACTAACAGATTGTCTATTCAGCATGTTCAATTTATTTCCTAACTTCAGTTGACAAGTTTAACATTTTAAGGCCACGGCATGGTTTAACATATACGCACAACACGATGGCACACCTCTCATGAATGCGCCTTTACAAATTTTGGCTATGCTCTTCACAAATTTTGCGTAAGTCGCGGCGATGAATTTTCCACGAAAACTGTGATTAGCTGTCTGCACAACTAGGTATAACAAATGTTCGGTAACCATAAAACACCACCGGGAAACTTTGCTCCACTGTGACTAAGAGGCTGTTTAGTAGAGTTTTAGATCCTGATTCTTTAACTCCTAATTTTCTATAAAATCGATTCTCTAGTGAAAGTGATTCTTGTTTGAGAAATATTTATGAACTTAGTAGAGACATTCATAACTGAGAAATTGTGAATCAGATGGGGAGCAGTTTTTTTTTTTTTGCTCCCAGACTGCAAGTCAAAAAACATAAATTATTTCCTCAGATTCCTATGTAAAGCTGATTGATTTTTTCTTGTTTTGTAAAACTCCTCAACTTCTTATAAGAAAGCTGAAGCTGAGATCTCTACCAAACATACCCTAAAGCTTGCCTCTGCCAAACATACCCTAGAGCTTGCACACACTCTACATGACTACATAGCTGCATATACGCGTATGACAATGCAACACCATTGCAAGGAAAAAAGGGGAGTAAAGCGTCACGACAAATTGCAGAAGCATACACGTTGTGACAGCGTCAGAAAAATTTTCCCTAATTGCATCTCCAGTTTCCACCTTTGTTTAACTAAGTGGGTGCCTACGTGAATCTCCAGCCAAGCGGAACAATGGCCACTGCTAACATTGCCAACGCAACATATGGGTGACACGAAAAAGGGCTAGAAAGCTACTTATACACACACTACTGTGGTCTGCGAGCAAAAACATTGAGGTACAAAACTTCACACAAAAGGGGGAGGGGGAAGGCTACTGGGTTAGGATCTTCCCTTTCGTGGTGGCTGCTGCCGCTGTCGCTTCATGCTGGCTCTCCTAGCTACGTCCCATGGCCTGTGCGGCACACAGACGCCTTGCTGCGATGCAAAGAACGACTCGTAGCCCGGGGAATCGAACGCGAACCCGGTGTGCTTGGAGGTCTCTCTGGGAAGCATGGAAATCGCATAGCTTCTCGCTTCTTCTGGACTTAGATGGCTTCTCTCCGGCAGATGTATGTGCTCGTGGGGGTCGTCCTTGTGCATCTCCTGGACTACTTGGTAATCATAGGGGAATAGCCATCTTTGAATCCTGAGACGGCAACGCAACATCTTTGAATCTTTGAAAGGAATCAAAACCAAAAGACATAAACTACCATAATTTTACAATACAAAGAGCTGGTAATGAAGGGTGGATATCTTACGACAGATATAAGAAGTCACCAAAGAGAGCGATGATCGGAACAAGCAATAGTGTGAGGTAGAAGAAAAAGGTGCTCATCAGAACATAAATCACAAAATATACATTTTCCTGCAGAAGGAACACAGCATGAAGTTAATGCATTTGTAGACAGAAATAGTAATAACCAGAGTAATAGACTAGTAAATAATTCACACACCTGTCTATCAAATGACGTCATTATCACAGAGTATATGAAGATAAACATAAACCACGCCGATATACTGCCAGCAACACTGAAATAATGCCATCTCGTTATAGAGTTGCACGCCATGAGAAGACGGAGGTTCACAGTCACCACAATACAAGTAAAGGCCATTGTGCTAACATCCCATAGACCAAGAATCTTGCCAGATGAACCGTTACCATGACGACTTGCAGCTGCCGTGAAGTAATAGAGCACTATTGACTGATAAAAGGCAAAGAAAGCCCACACCGCTATCACTCTCCACTTGAAGAATGTATTTCTGATTCCTTCCTGGTAAAGCTGTGGGTATTTTTTTGATAGAGATGCACTCACATCCTGAAAGGGGTCAGTTTAGTACAATGCAGCAAATAGCATCACTCCATAAGTAGAATGAATGCAAGCAACCATACCATATCAAACAATCCAACCATAATTACAGGTAGTGCTGTGAAAATGACATTATATAGAGACTGGAACCAGTCATCGTAAAATCGCTGGCCAGAAAAGCCAGTTTGGAAAGTGAACCAGAACTGAGTTAGTGTAAATGTCAGATTCTTGTAGAAGAAGTATGTGATAACCTGAAACAGAAAGTGTCAGTATTTAGTTTCTTTTTAACGAAATAGAAAGCTACAAGGTAAGCAACCATAGGCATACCTTGCACAATCTCAAGTATGACAATCGTCCATGTACAAGAAGCAAATCAGTAAGATATCGAAACTGAGCAATGGCAAAATCACTAGCCATAACAGCTTGCATTCCTTCTTGTCCACTAATGCCAATCCCAACATGAGCAGCTTGAATCATACTCACATCATTAGCACCATCACCAATACTGAGAGTTATCTTACGAGCTCCTTTCTTAACTAGGCTAGTAACCTGCAAATATGTTGAAGTGTCAATGTTTTAGATTTTTACATCATTACAACCAAACATGTTATGCAAGGAAATACGTAAACAAATCAGAGACTACAAGGTTATTGATGGTTAATAACTAAATAATCACCTATAAGACATGCTACTCAATAGTACAACAGTGTACAAGATTGAGTTAGAAACCAAAACTGCAATAGCAAAAAGCATCCAATTGACTATGATTAGTAATAGATGTGAGCTGCACTGGAACTATTCTTTTGCGGGTTTAAAAAAATTGATTATTCCCTTTATAATTTAACAATATCAATATTACCAGTATTGCACAATCATCCTGAAAAGCATCCAAGTGAGAACTACACTACTACAAAATACAGGCTATAAAAAATCCACATATCCATAAACCAAAATGTCATGCTGTTAGTTGCTCCCTGGGGAAAAAGCACACCATGCATAAGAACAGTAAAAGCAAGAAATGATATTTACTTGTGCCTTCTGCAATGGTGAAACTCGGCAACATACAACAGAGTGGCAAATTAAACTCAAACCAAGGAGATCCACACGCAGAGTTGGGTCTAGCGCATACATCAAGCATCTTCCATCAATAATGAGAGCCAACTTTCGCCCTGGTGTGCTACTTACAGAACGCTGGGCTTCCTCGTGGAAACTTTTCAGACTCTGTTTTACCGAGTCCTTAATAACACGTGCAACTTCCACAGGATCTCCCTGAAAACGATTGCAGCATTACATATGGCACAGGTAGGTCCCAAAAAAAAAGTATACATTACTAGTCAAGAGTTGGTTTGCACCAAGGGATGCAATCTTATAGCTGATTATGCTTGACCAAAGTAGAAAGAACAAGAAAACAAGCACCATGGCATACATCAACGTGATGAAGAGCCTAAAGTGCCAAAGAACAAAATCCACATAAAGTGATAAAACTATTAAAGAATAATACTTTATGCTGTTTATTCAAAAAAGGTTTATACAAGAATCAAGGTTAAATCTCCCCCAAACAAGTCCCATAATACCTACCCCACCAACCCAAGCACCAAGTGAACTTATTTCACAAGTACTTCTCCAGCTGAGCTATCCCATTATTCCAAATGATATGGCTGACATTTTTAACAGTCTCCACTTGTAGTCATTTAAAGCTCAAAGATAAAATATGTTAGATTCACCATATGTATAGGGGCTTATTTGCCTTTTTACCTTTGCACTGTACATGTATTTCTAGCCCATTGGGCCCATGAGTAAAGGACAAGCTGCATTTCTAACATGGTATCAGACTAGGGTTTCCTCCTCCCCTTGCAGCCGCCGCCGCCTCTCCGGCTCGTCGCCGGCGGGTCGCCGCCGTCGTCCTTGACCCCGGCTCTCTCTCCGTCGCCCTTCCTTTGCTCTCTTCCATCGAAGGTCATGTGACATTGTCAGTCTCCGCCCATGTTTCTCCTCGATTGCTGACGCCGGCTGGTCTCCCCCGGCCTGTCCCGCCTGGCCGGGCTGGCCTCCCGCCAACCCGTGCCCTCGCCTTGAGCCTCCCGCTGAAGCTCTGCGCCGTCATGTGCTTCGCTTGGTCTCTCTGCTCAGAAGCTGTCTCCGCCTGCGTCGCCCAGACCTCCGTGAGCCACCCAGAAGCTTCTTCCTCCGGGCGCGAGCTGCTCTCCTCATTCTTGCTCTCTAGATCTGGCTTTCTTTGCTCCGAAGCTGTGCTTCCTGCTTTCCGCTGGCTCTCTCGATCGCTGCTTTCTACGATTCCTTTGATCGCTTGCTCCTCCGAAGAAGAGGTGAAGGACATGAAGCAATTCCTCATGGCGGCCCTCTCGCGTTGTTGGACGGGCCGCCTTCCACGAACCGGTTTGACGGCACCAACTTCCGCGAGTGGTCCACCTGCCGTGTTTCTCTCGGATCGGCGTCTTTGGGGCATCTCACGGTGCCGTCTTACCACCGACGTTGCCTCGGTTCCGGTGCAACCCGGCCGGTCTTGACCATGCTTGCGGTCAGTTTACGGCGTATTCTTGACGTCTACACCGCCGCTTTTCGGCGTCTAGAGGACCGGCGTGCCGGAGGCTCGTCTTGTCGCCGCCTCATTGGCGACATCGACGACCTCGCGCTCGGCGTGGTCAACTGGATTCTCGCCGTGTGATGTGGGAGTGCGTGCGAGCCCGATGACCGGCGAGCGGCCAGTTCTCTACACCTCACTTCTGCGCTGGCGAGACTCTCCAAAGCAGCAGGATTCTATCAGGATGACTTCTATCGTCGGTTCAGTGACGTGTACCGTCAGCTCGACGCTTTGGAGCCTCCACCTGACACTTCCTGTAGCCAGTGTGTTCGCCTCCGGGATCATCGGGCTGGAGCTCGGGTCTTCCAGTTCCTCACCCGACTTCGCCCGGAGTTTGAGCCACTCCATGCTCAGCTTCTGGCCCGCTCGCCGCTCCCGTCCATGGTGGAGGCCCTGACGCAGGCTCGTGCTGAGGAGACTCGTCTTCGTAGTGCCCTCTCTTCGCCTGCGACCGTGTTGGGCGTTTCGGAGGTTCCTCGATCACGACCGCTGCTTCCTCTTCCTCTCTGCTCTCCCTGCACCGGCAGGAGGTTCTACCGCAGTGGGGGCTCTGGCGGCTTCTGCCGGCGAGCTCGGTGCCTCGCGCAACTCATCGCAAGAAGATCGCCACACCATTCAAGCGATTTGAAGCGTCTTCATAAGACAGGTGCCACTTCGGGAGTACCTCCAAGACCACCGGCTCTGGGGCGATTGTGCTCTGATTGGGTCGAGCCTTGACTCACGGCTTGATCAGTATGGAGCTTCGCTTGGACTCCGTGTTCCCCATGCCTTCTTCGCCACGGCCAACAGTTCTCTCTGTTGCCTCGGTATCTGGTATCTTGATTCGAGCTTCTTTCCATATGACACGGATCCGACTCACTGGTTCCTTGAGGTCTCCGGTCACTCCTGTGTCCGTGAGGACGGCTGATGGTACTCTTCTCTCAGTTGCTAGACAGGGCACTCTTCACACGTCTTCCTTTTGTGTTCCTTCTGTTTCTCATGTGTCCTATCTTACTATGCAGCTGATCTCTGCTAGTCAACTCTCTGACCTTGGTTTTCGTATTACTCTGGAAGCTGACTCTTGCTCTATTCAGGCTCGCAGACTGGGGGCTAGTTGGTTCTCGGCCGGCGGACCCGTGACTCCACGCCAGGGAACTCGACCGCTTCGCCTTCCTTCCGCTTCGCTTCCACGTCTACCTCCTCACCACGACTCTCGCTTTAGATGCCACTGTCTTCGCCACTACTACCTCCGCCAATTTTGCTCGATGGCATCATCGTTTGGGTCACATGTCGAGTCCCGTCGTCTTCATTGATGAGTCGTGGTGTTCTTGGGAAGGTCTCGTGATACCTCCTTCCTGTCGGTATGTAAGCTTGGCAAATAGCTACAGCTCCCATATCCTAGTAGTGATTCTGTATCGAGTCGTCCTTTTGATTTAGTACACTCAGATGTATGGGGACCAGCCCTCTTCGTTTCGAAAGGGGGTCATCGTTGGTATATCATTTTCATTGATGATTATTCTCGGTTCACCTGGATTTACTTTCTTAAGTCTCGTGATCAGGTTTTAGCTGCCTATCAGGCTTTCTCGACCATGGTTCATACTCAATTCGACTCACCCGTTCGGGTGTTTCGCGCTGACTCTGCTGGCGAGTACCTGTCTACTGCTCTCCGTCAGTTTCTTCTTGATCAGGGCACCCTTCCTCAGTATTCGTGCACCGGTGCTCATGCGCAGAATGGAGTCGCAGAGCGCAAGCACCGTCACCTTCTTGAGACTGCTCGAGCACTGATGCTCGCTGCCTCTGTTCCTCCCCACTTCAGGCGGAGGTCGTCTCCACTACCGCTATCTCATCAACATTCACCGCCCATCGCTCTTCGGTGCCACTCCGGTTGAGCGTCTCTATGGCGAACCTCAAGATCTGATCACCTTCGCACCTTTGGGTGTGTTGTCTATGTTCTTCTTCAGCCTCATGAGCGCACAAAACGGCCCTTTCGATCGGTGCGATCGCTTTCTTGGTTATGACTCGGCGTAAGGGGTTTCATTGTTGGGATCCTCTTGGTCATAGGATTCGGTCTCTCGGGATGTCACGTTCGACGAGTCTCGTCCCTTCTTTGACGAGTCCTTCCTTTGACTCCTCCTTCGACACCTCCTCCTTGCTTGAGTCTCTCTCCTTTCTCGCCTACTGCCGCTTCACTGTCCCTTCTTCTTCCTCTTTACCACCTCCACCACCCTCTCCACCTCCCACCATACCTTCTTCACCTCCTGTTGTTGTTTCTCCTCCTGCACCTATCTCGGTTCCTCCTCTACCACCTTCTCTTTCTCGACACCTTCTCTTCTTCTGCTCGACCTCCCCGTCTGTTTCACTACTCTCGTCGGACTCCTTCCTCCTCGGATCCTTCTCCCTCTTCGGCTCCTCCTCCTGCTTTGGATCCTGCCCCTTCTTCCCCACGGTACACTCTTCGTGATAGAAGTACGATTTCCCATCCTGACCGATACGGGTTCTCTGCTTCTGTCATCACCTCCTCTGAGCTCGCCTCTTCATGCGATCTCATTACTCATCCCGAGTGGCGCTTTGCGATGAGGAGCTTGCTGCCCTTGAGCGCACTGGTACTTGGGATCTTGTTCCCTGTCCCTCCACTGTCACCCCGATCACATGCAAGTGGGTCTATAAGATCAAGACTCGCTCAGACGGTTCTCTTGAGCGCTATAAAGCGCGTCTTGTTGCTCGTGGTTTTCAGCAGGAGCACGGCCGTGACTACAGCGAGACGTACTCTCCAGTTGCCTACAAGACAACTGTCCTCTCTCTTGTGGCTGTTGCTTCTGCTCGTCGGTGGACCATCTCCCAACTCGATGTGAAGAATGCCTTTCTTCACGGTGAGTTGCGTGAGGAGGTCTACATGTACCCACCTCCTGGCTACAGTGTTCCTGATGGCCACGTCTGTTGCCTTCGTCGCTCTCTCTATGGCCTCAAGCAGGCTCCTCGTGCTTGGTTTGAGCGCTTTGCCTCTGTTGTTACAGCTGCTGGCTTTGTTCCCAGTCAGCATGACCCTGCTCTTTTTGTCCACACCTCTCCTCGTGGTCGGACCCTTCTCCTCCTCTATGTTGATGACATGCTCATCACAGGAGATGATTCTCAATTTATCGCCTTTGTTAAGGTGCGTCTCAGTGAGCACTTTCAGATGTCTGATCTGGGCCCTCTTCGGTACTTCTTGGGGATTGAGGTTGAGTCCACACCTACAGGCTTCTACCTCTCTCAGCGCAAGTACATCCAGGAGCTTCTTGCTCGTGCTTGCCTTACAGATCAAAGATCGCGACACTCGATGGAGCTACACCTTCAGCTTCGAGCCACTGACGGGGTTCCTCTTACTGATCCCACTCGCTACCGTCATCTGGTTGGGAGTCTTGTCTATCTTGCCTTCACTCGCCCGGATGTGTCTCACGCTATGCACATCCTTAGTCAGTTTATGGCCTCTCCCACCAGTGTGCACTATGGCCACCTCCTTCGGGTTCTTCGCTACCTTCGTGGTACAGTTGACCGTCACTTTTTCTTCCTAGCTCCAGTAGATCTCTGACTTGCCCTACTCCGATGCCACTTGGGCTAGCGATCCTGCCGATCGCAAGTCTGTCTCGGCCTACTGTGTTTTCCTTGGATCCTCTTTGATCTCTTGGAAGACAAAGCGTCAGTCTTGTTTCTCGCTCCAAAGATCGAGGTGAGCTCGTGCCACAGCCACGGTGGATCTTGAGTTGACTTGGCTTCGGTGGCTTCTTGCTGACCTAGGTGTCACTATTTCTACTCCGACGATCGTCTACTCCGACAGCACTGGCGCCATCAGCATTGCTCGTGATCCGGTGAAGCATGAGCTCACCAAACACATCGGTGTCGATGCTCACTACGTTCGATCTCAGGTGCAAGATCAAGTGGTTACTCTTCGTCATGTGCCTTCCGCGCTTCAGCTCGCCGACTTCTTCACCAAGGCACAGACTAAAGCACAACATTGTTTACATATCTCCAAACTCAGTGTTGTAGACCCACCATGAGTTTGAGGGGGGGGTGTTAGATTCACCATATGTATAGGGGCTTATTTGCCTTTTTACCTTTGCACTGTACATGTATTTCTAGCCCATTGGGCCCATGAGTAAAGGACAAGCTGCATTTCTAACAAAATAAACCAACTGGACAACAATGCAATGATATACGTTCAACATACCCTGTCTTCAGCCTCTCTAATTACATCTGTCTCTGAACTGATAACGAACTGTTTTGTAACATTGTTCACCAGGCTGCATGCTGCAGAGCAAAGAATCAACTCAGATGAAAGAAAAAAAAAATCAAGAAACAAACTTCCAGAATCCAAAACCGAGTTAAACAAATGCCTCTGCGAAACGCAAGAAACAAACTTCCAGAATCCAAAACCGAGGTTTTTTTTAAAAAAAACAAATGCCTTTGAGAAACGAAATTATCAATGTAAAATAATTAAGAATTTAAAATAGAATAAAAATCTCACCGAATGCTATATTAATTGCTGTTTCCAATTTATCTCCAGTTAAAACCCAAATTTTTATGCCAGCTGCAGAAAGAGTTTCAATGCAGGCTGGCACACCTTCTTGCAATTTGTCTTCTATAGCAGTGCACCCTATCAATATAAGGTCTTTTTCAATCAACTCAGCTACCTACAGGGAAAAAAGAGAACAAAAATAACATCGCGACGTGGCCCAGCAATAGTGGAATAAACTTCAACGTTCAAGGTTCTTTTTTTTCAACAAATCGCTCAGTCTGTAACTGTGATAGAATGCACCAGTCTGTAACTGTGTGAGAGAACGCACAGATAATGCCATTGTGATGAAAACAAAACATTGCTTTACATATTCCTGTTCAAGTAAAAGTGACCAAAATATTTTGTTCATGATCATCATCCCTACTTTGACAAATGTATATAGAATGGACTGAATATAAATTATTTTTTAAAATATACTGTAACAGCAAGAGATAACAAAATAGACACATACTAAAATTGCAAATGGGCAATTGAAATTTATACGTTGTACTATCTTTCAAAAAACAAATACCCACAGGACCAAATACATTCAGTAAATTTACAATGGAGACAAAAGAAAATTTCAACTTGCGACGCATACAATACGGCAAAGATCCAAAGAATACCACAATGAGGTTTTTAGGGGAGAGGAGCTACAAAAATGCTCTAGGTTGCAAATATTTCCTGAGCCAGATTTCTTTTCATACATAAACTCCGAAACTGGTCATGGGAAGATGAATCAAGGTTTCATACTCAACAGTGGACGTGATGCTCAAATTCAGTAGCAGACAACAATAAAGTAAGAAATCATGCAAGCAATAGAAGAGCTTGTAGAGGCAGTAGCAGAACTTCAATTCACAAGGATCAAAGTTCAGCATATATATTCAACAAAAAAATATCCTTCATGCTAATAAAATAGGCAAAAGATGGTGATGCATGCCTCATCAAGCCTCTTATCACGATCTCGTAAAGAAGATTTTGCTTGAATAAACTTCTCATTCCAGCTTTCGTATCGCTCCCTGTTGAGGTCTCTATAAGCAAGGCAAAGCGTCCGCAAGCCAGCAGAGCCAAATTGTTCTAGATGTTCTCTGCTTGTCTTTTTAATGTCATGATTTCCATCAGCCAATCTTTCATAAATGACATTGTCAGCACCCTATTACACAATATTTGTTTAAGGTTAGTGCAACAATGTATAAAATGAAAGATAAATCAAGCCTTTTCCTTGCCCTACCTTGCAATAGAGAACAAGTCTTCCATTTGGGAAACGGCAAACCACAGACTGACGCTTTCTTGTACTGTTAGTGCAGTAAAGTGTGAAATGCAGAACAATGATTTCATCTCATTGAATTTACATTGGGAACAAATAAATACACCTGTTGAATTCCAAAACATTCAGGATTTCATATGCAACATCTTGTAAACTCCCCATCCTCTCAACATGTGATTCACGAACCATGACTGTGGTTGGTGTACGTCTACAAGACAGGCACAAAATGTCACCCTCCACTCCTCCAGACATTACCATTCGCCAACAAAATCTCTTAGTTCAAATAAATTGCAATACAATTTATGAAAATAATGGATGAGCTCACGTCTCATGTTCCTAAAAAATAATTCATGTCTCACAGCAGTTGCTTTTACACTGTGTATCCATGGAAAACTAAGAAGGAACCATTCCAGTAGAAGCATAGACCCCATGATGGTTGGACAAATGACATAGAAGAACAGAACTGCAAGAGCAATCTAAAACAACATCTAAGATAAGAATTACCTATAGAAGAAGAAACCAAAATTCTTAGCTGCAGTTACAAGTGCAGCCTCATCAGGAGAGGCAGCTTGATAACTGATCTTTTCTGGTGTCTCCTCACCCTCAGGAAGAACTGTATGACAGAGTGCAAGGCATCTGAAGAATTCCTAAATAGAAACAAGAGCAAATAAAGAATGGCTATTTAGCACATTAAAAAAAAGGAAAAACATGAAAAAGGAAACAAAGATTATTTGAAGCCATTTTTTTATCAAGGGCATAGATGCCTTGCGCATAATGTGGAAATCATGTCAATACACAGGTGATTATGACCAAAATGGAACCAACAATACTTGTGGAAAGGAAGAGTTAAATCTTATTCACAAGTTGTCCAAAATATCTACCTTGCAAGCTTCATGCTTAGGTTCGTTTCTCCATGCGCCACGCATGATTCTAGCATCATCAAAGTTGAATCCTTTCTCATGCACTGCAGCGGCTGATCGTTTACCCTAATGAAAGGAAATAGAGCAAATATAGAAGCAGTAACACAGTTAAGTTTCCATGACAAATACCACAGTTTAACAGCTTAAAAACAAGGAAAAACCTATAGACCTCATCATCATCGATCTTGATTCCAGCTCGCTCAGCTCCTTCTTTTTCAATCTCTGTAATGCCAGTCCCATATATTTCCCCACCAATTGAGCATTTAAAGAACTCCATCATGTTTCTTGTAAGTGTTCCAGTTTTGTCAGAAAATATATATTCAACCTGAACCATTATGTTAATGGTTATGTCAGAAATGTTTGGTTGTGGTGAAATAACCCCATTCCACAAGTGAAGGTAATTATACCTACTTTTGGAGTGAGTTGGTGCTAGAATGAGGTCATTCCGTTCAATAACCAAGCACAACGTGTAGGGTAAGCTAGCCCCATTCAAGTAACCAAACAAGGGGGCTTTATGCAAACCAAACAGATAACTAAGGGCAAAAGGGAAAATTTACCTGCCCAAGCTCCTCGTTCAGATTAGAAGTCCGAGCCAAAGCTGGGGTGTTACTCTCGGCATGGTACATACGCAGATCATTGTTAATGAATTGTGTGCACTGAATGAATTTGATCATCTGCCAACCAAAAGTAACATAAGCTCCAGGTCCAAATATAGGACGCATAAAATGAGAAGTTGGACAATATACCTCGATGGACACGTAAAGAGAAATGGGGATGATAGTTGAGTATAGAGTTATTAGAGTAAACATGGTTAAGATGGTAACCTGCAGCAGAAGTATAATATAAGGCCACATGTAGCAAATTAGCTACAATAAAAAAAAATCTAAAATAGTACATACCGCAAATCTGTTCTTGGGATTAAACTGGTCCTCCACATGCCCACGCAATCCAAGATAGAAGTATTTCTCATTGATAAAAACACCACTGTTGACAAAGCCAAATATAAGTCCATTAGTAGAGATTTAGTTTTGATCGCCGGAAGTAATTATCAGTATATCAAACCGCGCGTGTGCAAAATTCTTTTACCATATGAGGATGCAATACACTTGATAATTTTGCTTTAAGTAGTACAAGATACAACGATCCGCTTTGACTATTAACAAGGATTATTCTTCCCTGCCAACCTTCATAGAAATCCATATACTATAAAAGACTTCACCATTCTGATCGTCCACCCCTCCCACATAAAACCAATAAGAAAAAAACAGCTTTTAAGAGCTAATCCATACGCACATCTGTACCCCTCCTCCCACAAAATACCACTAAAAAGAACCAGAAAAAGACACCCCCAAACAAACTCCCAAAAACTCATGTCCTAAACTCAACAGCATATCTTCTATAGCTAAATCGTTTTTTTATGATAGATCGCAACAACATGGAGACCCCTAACTAGTTAATTAAGAAACTGTGTAAATTGATTATGCGAGTGTAGGCCTCCACAACATTAACCTAATTGGTATAACTAATGTTCAGGATATACATGTAAACACAGAATACACAATAGATATGTCAAATAAATGAAGCGGATTGAGAGAAAACTGACCTTCCAATAGCACCAATAAAGCACATCATGAAGAGGGTTGCAAATAGAGCAAGGATAAGTTTGTCTAGCTTTTTCTCCAATGTACTTCTTTTAGAGGGAACACTCATGGAATTCATCATAACCTGCGACAATGTTCCACTGCAGTAAATCTCAAAACTTGAAGATATCAAAACTTCAAGTTGAATATATAGGGAACACAAAAATGTTTATACTTTTGTCTCGTGGCCCGTGAATATAACCACCCCAACAATGTACTCCGTATTACGAAGGCTGCAACCCTGTGGCAAGAAGGTAATGAGAAGTTAGGGTCACTTTCTTGGACATGTACCCACAGAGAGAGAGAATTGATCATTTGAGTGCCATGCAAGACACAATTAAGTCTTCTGCTAAAAGCAAACATTGGCACAACGAGGAATATTAGAGCATCTCCCAATGCAACAGGTGCTTAAGGTGGTTAGAAGGGAGAGAGTACAACACATCACCAAGCATCCATCTATACAGCTTGTTTGGTAGGAGGGAATGGGAATTTAGGGGGTGAGGGTTATAAAATCTCATGTTTGGTTCATGGGGATGGGAAATTAGGTGTAGATTAGGAGTTTGAGGGTTCAACTCCCACCATTTTAAAACCAGGGTGGGGGTGGGAATTGGGAGGGAATTGTTGTCTAGAGAAAGAGCAATGGACCTCAGCCCTTCATTATAACTTATGTTAAGGCATCTTAGAAGCTATAAAGCAATCCCTCATAATGTCTCATCTCTCTTACCAAATAGGTATTGGGACTAAAAAAACAAACTCCCATACCTCATCCCACTTTAAACACACCTCTAAACTCTCATTGCCCCTCACAACTGTTCCAATGATCACAAGAAGGCAAAAAGTCACCAAGGCCCATACAAGTACCGAACCTTATCCCACAATAAGGTTTTGGTACTTTCCACTCTCCAACATGGTAAATAAACTACCTCTAAGCACCCTCCACCTTGGAGCATGGGAGGTGCTCTTATACTCCCTCTGGTCGTAATTAATTTTTTTTCCTCTCACTGTCTTGGAATTATGACTTCTGCAATAAATTTCTCTGTTATATATTTGCAACAGTGACTACAGTACAAGTGTTCATTTCTTATGCACTTTACAAACATTGTTTCCACCATCCACTACTCATCCTACATGTGGAACTACAGAAGTGGGAAATTGTTTAACATCAAGGTTGAAATGCATTTTGAAACTGAAAAGTGTTTGTACCATACCTCATTTGCAAAAGCTATAAAATCATAATACTATACAAGTATTTTTATGGCAGATCTACTAATGCCATATTCATGGCCAACCTAAGTATTTAGAGGGATGTTGTTGGTCAAATTTAAAAAAATGTGAACACATCCCATGGCGACATCCTTTTTTTTATACCTGAGGGTGTATCAAAAATCTTGTCATGCTATATCTAGGAGCATGCAAACAATTTGACAGTGAATAATCTTTTTAACAAAATAAAAACTGAATGAAACTTACCCTTAGTAGTACTTGGTTTGGTGAAAGTGGTATAGTTTGCTCGTCCACGATAAGATTCCCAGCAAATGTATAAAGTGAATTGTTTGGCTGTTCACACTGTACTTCACCTGTAAGCATTTATGTAAGTTAAACATAAAGCGTTGCAGGGAACAATCATAAGACAAACAGAGAATGTTTAGTTTAGAAAAATTACAATGCTTCCTTAATTCCACCAACTAAAAATTACAATGTCCTCAATACAAGACAAATATAACAGAACCTTTGAATTCAGAAGCCTTTTCAGGAAGTACGTAGTCCCAGGTTTTCTCCAAAGCCTTCCTTATTTTCAGGTTGGTTTCCCCATCAAGATTTGCTGTCTAAGATAAATTAAAAATATCCAAAAAACATCAATTAAAAGAAAATTCTCCCAAGCTCATTTACTACACTTTCAAATTGAGCAGAAAATGGAAAAGGTAAAAATGAATATATGAACCTCTATGTAGCAGACACCATCAGAGTTTGTACTTGATAGGAAGAGCAAGTCAGCAGGGAAATAACCATCTTGCTTGATCTGCTCTATAGAAGTGCCGATCACTTTAGTTTTTTTTTTGGGTACGTATTGAGCTCAAGATTAAACTCAACGCATAATAAAAAATGAACTGCATTAATTTCAGGAAGGAACAGACCAATGGATCAATAAGTTGCTATAAGGAAGATTTAAGACATTACCCTCACAATATCTCCAACCTGCAGTCTTTTCCATGGTGTACTTTCCCATTTTTGACCTTGCAATACATCGATGTGTGCATTATTGATTGACATATCATTCTGGAAACGTTTCTGTATAAAGAAAACCAAACAAAAAGGAAAGGGCATCAAGTCTCTTAAGAATAGCACAACAAAATAGTGAAGCAACTGAGGAATACTAACCCAGTCCTCAAAAGCTTCCTTGATGAGAGACACCAAAAGCACAAGACTAAGTGGAACCACATTAGTGACAGGGTGAACTGGACTGCAAAAGTACAGGCACATACAAAATTAGATTGTTAGAATTAAGGTTGAAGGAAAGGGAAGGATGGCTGAATCAACCCATGGATTTGATGAGCTCAGATGTGTCAACTGTCAAGTTGCAACCAGAGAATTATATAGCTAATGTAGGTGTGTGCATGGGTTTTGAGTCAGAGAGAGATACCTAATTGGTGTAGTCGATAAGATTGAAATCATGAGAAAGTAAAGATTTGCCACCCGCCTGAACTGTCAAAGCAAAAAAACGAATGAATTACAAAAGATTCCCAATTTCCCATGCTCAAGTTTCTGTTGAATAATACAGTGATGAAACAGTAAAATTGCTGTTGCAGCAACCACTGAGCCACTTTGTTGGACACCGAAACATGCAACATAATACTTGCTACTTGATTCAACAATGACAGTGTATGAAGCTCATTGAAATACTTGGATCACCCTCATCTAACAAAACAGTGGACTAGAAAACTGCCAGCTTTATGAAGTTGAACAAAATACAGCTTACATTGTGCAAAAAGCAAACTGTGCTTTAGCTCTTTACTAAAAACCAAAATCATATAATTTGACAGTGCATGCATAATATGCATAGCACATATATCACAATATCTTAAACACATTGCAACATTTGCAAAACCAGGTGGAAAACCAGCAGTGGTGGATCAGGGGGGCGAAGTGTCTAGAATTGCTGTGATATTAAGTTATTTCCATGAAGTTGGTGTTAGGTGACAGGTTGTTTCTTTGTTCAGTTTAGTCAGTTAGTTTCCTCCTTCCTCAGGTTGTTCTCAGACTTCAAGACGGCTGTATTGACCTCCTTAATTTTGTTATCTCGTCTTATTACATAAGATCCTGCTTATTCTCAAAAAAGGGAGATCGATTTGCAGTCAAAAGGAGAAGATACTTATTTCATTGCATGAAGAAATAACTCAGTGTTTCTAGTTCAAAAAACGTTCATATTTATGGAACATACAAAGGGAGAAAAGCAAATGCATTCAATTACATATGACATAGCATATCAAGTTAACAAATTAAATGCTGCTTCAAAGAAAAATCCCAAGGGAAAAATCTGCTCCAAAGATGCCAAACCTAGAGGGTTTTCTCGATTGGCAACATATGTAATGAACAAAAGACAATGTATTAATACCTGTTCAAACAACCCTTTAGGTAGAAAAGTCAGGATGCTGTACTTTGTAGTCGACACAGAATTTCCCTGGAAATGCAAGCAGAGAATGTCAAAGAACGTTCAAAAAATAAAAATATCTTTAATTCATCATCAGGAAAACAAAGTAGCACTCTGGCATTAGAATTTGAAGGATTGACAGAGATTATGAAACCAAACAAAAAAGAGGTAATTGATATGATCAAACAAACTACAAGTATATAGGCAATGGTACAGTTTAATATTTACAGTATAAATTTCCAATATATGTAATTACTTACACAAACAAATGAAAATAAATGAGAAAACTACAACAGTGTGATGCAAAACAAAGTCACGAATACACCTTCTTACAATATAGCAAGCTAGCAGCAGCAATCTCGCAGGGAGGAAAGGAAAACTTTTGATCGAAAGGATCCAGCCAAACACAAATGGGAAAGGCAATGAGAAGAAATCAAACTTCATTTGGCACAACCGCCCTCTGTTGGGGAGTCCACTGACATTACGATATTCACAAGGGGATGAGGTGTTCCACTGACATTACGACATTTACAAGACGAGGGCATGATCCGCAAGCTCATTATTTGAAACAGGTAGTAGCTTTGCTTCAGCTTGGTGCCATCAAGTGGTGACCGGTGAGCTAGCTGCCCTCACCGAACAGAAGTTCAGCCGCTGTATGTCAACTCCTAAAGCCTACACACCTGGTGGAATCTACATCTTATTGCTGGCAATGATCTCGCAGTTGGCTAGTAATGCAACCCTTAGTAACTCTCCTCAATAACGAATTCTCGTCGACCAAACTGTATAGAACCGTATAATCTCTCCCCAAGCAGAGGCAAAACAAAACTGCTACTACTCTACTAGTTCATCACGCCAAGTAACCCATCTCCAACCCAACCACACGAGCCACAGAACGCGTCAACAGGGACGAGATCTAGGCCTCGAAGCAAAGCAAGCAGCGGATCGATCGAATCGTAAGTCAGGCGTCTCGCCATACCTTGTACACCACAGGGGCGTTGGCGTCGCGGTCGTTGCAGAAGATGGTGCGCACGGTGGGTGCCTGCGGCTGCGGCTGCCGCCGGAGGCTGGCGACGCCGCCGCCGCCGAGCCGCGCCGTCCTGGACGACTCCCCGCGCCCGAACGGCGAGGAGCCCGGCGCCCCCGGCGACGGCTCGCCGCCCAGCCGCGCGGTGGCGACCCGTACCATCTCCTTTATCCGCGCGCTCATCCTCCCCCCGCCCGCAGCGCCAACTCCGACGACGGAGGAGCCGCGGAGATCTACGGGAACCTCCCGGCGGATTCGGCGCGAGATCGGTGGCCAAACATGGCCGGATTCGCGCGGCTTTTTTGGTGTCTCGGGGAAAGGCGCGGAGGGGATCCTATTCGATTTGGATTACGCGTAGTTGTGTTTGCTTTTTCGCTTTGTTTGGCTCCTTTCCCTCCCGAAGGAGGAGAGGGGCTGAGGGGGGGAGTAGGACAACAGGAAGAGGCGAGCAAAGAAATGGAAGAAGCAAGCTTCGCAGATTGCACCCGGATTTCTTAACTAATAAAAGTTTACCCCTACTACCTAGGGCTATGCCTACCGAAATTTTTGATGTTTTGGCCCGTTGTGATGATTTTTTTTTGCGAGAGTAGCCTTCTTTGCGAAACAATAGTAAATTTAGCTATCTGACAACGTGTTTTAAGTGAATCGCGAAGGCTGCAGAGGTAGCAATGGTCGTCGGTATTGCTTTGCTGGAATTCGCGGACTGAAGGCGTTGGCGTCGGTTATCTGCGTCTGTTGGAAGCGCTTCAATGCATTGCAAGGGTGGGGCCCGGCCACGCATGCAAAGATTCCAACGCCGCTCACATGCAAAAGTGTTGTTTCTTGCCAGAACACCTACGCTTGTAGTGTCACATTCCATTTAGCCTGGTAAAATTCATTCCTATTCCCCAGCCTCCCCTCCCTAGAGCCGTTTCAGCCTTCCACGTATATAACCCTCCGGAGCGGCCAGCAAACTAATGCAGTGGCTGTAGGGCCTGCAACTTGAGTCGTCCCTATAGCTCTGGACCATTAGATCAAGAGCACGAACGGCTCGGATCAACATTTTTTTATGAACAGTGCTTTGTTGCAGTGTCATAAATAGTGTTTTGCACAGTTTTTTCCTGCAATCTAAACCATCGATTTTGAATCGGATGGTCCCGCGGGGACCGCTTAAGTTACAGTCCCCATGGGGGGACTGCACGTGATCTCCGTTCCTCTAGATCGCATCGTGTTCCCTCCACCCCTATCTCCTCTCACACCGACCACATTGCCTCCTATTAGGACCGATAAAAAAAGCTATTAAGGTTTGTATCAAAATTGTTTCGATTGTAGCAGTTAATGAGTTCAAAGTTAAAATAAGTCTATTTAAAAAATGTTAATAAAATTCGGCTCCATAATAATTCGTTAGCTTAAATTTAAAATAACCATTTAAATAATAAATAACATAAATTTATATTGAATTTTATCAATTTTAAAAGAAACTCGACGGTAGCTCGTTAAACTCAATTCCCTCCCGGCACCTCCTTTTTAGCAGGGTTCCCAATTTTGTTTTCGTTTATATCTCGTTCCCCACAAAAATCTGAAATGTTGGCGAAATCTCGTTATTTTGGACAAAATTCAAAAATCAAAATTCAAATTTGGAATTTTTGAACTGACTTTTGGGTGAAATTTCTGAAATTTCGAGCGAAATTGCCAAAATTTTGGCAAATTTCAACTGAACAAAAAATGGTTCAAACGATGTAAAAAAATTAAATTTTTTTATAGAGGTTCCTAACACATCAGTGATATTCCCATAAAAATTTCATATGATTATCATGTCTAAGGAATTTTTAAAAATTCAAACATTTCAGCTGTCCTAATAAAATGCTGTTGTCTTGATAAAATGCTGATCGGCAAGTTTGAACTGAATAAAAAATGGTCCAAACTATGTTAGAAACTTTTGAAATTTTTTATGCATGGTTATGATGCATCACTAATGTCGGCGCCTTTCGCCGGACAGGACCATGTCAGCGGACAGGGTGTCCTCCAAGGATGGAGGTTAGGGTTCGGTAGAGGGCGTCTTCACGATTGAACACCCTGATGACTCTCGCGCGAGGGATCCCGGGGGCCAACAGACCAAAGAACACACAGATGTACCCAGGTTCAGGCCCCTAGTGTGGGTAACAGCCCTACGTCCTGCTAGATCTTTGTTGATGAATATTGAGCGGGTTACAATGCTTTTTTCAGTTCGTTCTCCTTCTCTTTTTTCTCTCTAAGTCTTGGTCTCGTTTCTTTCGTCCCCCCACACCCATGAACCAGAGCTCCCTTATATAGACTGGGCTGGCTCAGGCAGGTGAGAAGGTGACATCATACTGATCTATGATTCATTTATTACACCCATCACTGTAGTCCTGTCCCTCAAGCCTCATTTAATGTCGTTGTATGGCTTCGCCCGGTCCGCCCGGGAAGTGACTTTCCTGCGACGGGTTAGGTGTGAGGCGTCAGAGGGATGGGCCGTCATCGTATCGATAGTAGAACTCTTCGCAATCAATGACTCTGACACAGCGTGTCAGAGGAAAGAGACTTCGAGGCGAAGCCTCCTTCTCATTCTTTTGGCCGCCCGCGTGGCCTAGCGAGAGTGCCCGGCAAGAGAGGCTGGACCGCCCACCTTTCGCCGGCCGCCACAGGCCGACGCCCGGCGAGAGGGCTCGACCGCTCGTCTGCTCGCCGAGAGCTGCGTGGTGGCCCGGCGAAGGGCTGGCGCCCGCCTACTCGCCGAGCCGCCACATGGGCGGCGCCCGCCGAGTGGGGCTGATCGCTGCACGCTTTCGCCAGTACCCACGTCAGACCGGTCACTGGCGAGTGGGGCTGATCGCTTTGCTTTCTCGCCCGGCGCCACGTGGAACGCTTCGCCCGGCGAGTGGGTCTCGATCGCTTTGCTGCCGCCAGGTACGCCACATGGTCTTACTTGCCTGCGGCGCTGAGGGTACCCTGGCGTAAAGTACGCCGACAACTAATATTCTCATAAAATTTTTTAGATGATGATCAAGCTTGTAGATTTTATAAAAATCTGACAGTATTTCTACCAAAATTTTAAAATATCTCAAAAAATCAGTTTTTCAATAAATTTTTATGGAAGATGACTTTCTTAAGGGTTACTAGACTAATTAATCCGGCTATAAAACATCAAAATACGGTTTTAAATCCCAAAATTTCTGCCAGTTTGGGTGAAAATTCGTTGAAAAAATAAAAATACTGTAGCAATTAAATTTTTTAAAAAAATTAATTTAGTCAGTAATTTAGATTTCATGATGGCTCAAAATCTGAAATTTCGGCAAAATTTCGCCAGTTTTGGGCGAAATTTTGAACCCTGCTCTCTAGTGTCATCGCCGTGGGGAGTTTAGGGTAACTACTGTCGCCTGGTTCAAGCAAGCCAACCCCAAGCCCAAGCACTCGTTCCTCTACGTGCTCACAGTGGCAGCGGCTAGGGATGGCAATGAGGAAAATCCTTGCGGAGAGCACCCTCCCATCCCCGATCCCCAATAAGCAAAATTTCCCTATTCCCCTACACGAGGCTTAATTCCCACCCATCCCCGATCCCCGATGGGTTTGTGGGGCCCCGACGGGAACTAATCCCCGAAAATACTATATAAAAGATCACATGCTACATGAATTAATCACTAGAGTAATGGTGCATATGTGATTGAAGTGTGAGTGAATCACTAGAGTAATTCATATTTAGCATGTTTATTAATAATGACCTCATGTATATTATTTTTTCTTTTCAGAATGATCATTTAATCTCACTTATTATTGATAACGCGGCGATGGGGACAGGGAACGGTGGAACGTCCCTGTCCCCGCGATCTCCGACAGGGACAATATTTTCTCCGATAAACCCCTTGCGGAGAGAGATTTCCCTCCGTCCCTATCCCCTATGGGAATTCCCCACGGGGAAACAGGGATTGGGGCCATTGCATCCCTAGCAGCGGCTCCTCCTCTACCGGTTCCTTTGGCTCCCCAAAGCAGGTGACCAAGTCCTGGTCATCGCAGCGCATGGTTAGGGCCAAGCCGTCCGTGCTTTCATGCTCGCCCCCCAAATGGCCACCCCTCTCCCCCATTGTTGTAGCTCCGCCCACTTCTTCTGCGGCGATCTCTGACGTCGGGGACCTCAGGAGCACCGCCGTCTCGCCGATGTAGGTACTTAAGCACCACCTCGACACGCTCCACTCCCTCGCCCACACCGCCCTCGACACCTCCCTCTCTCGCGCCTCCGAGCACTTCAAGGTGACTATATAGACTCGCCTTGCCTCTCATGCACATCTAGCCTCCACTTCCTGCGTCATCACCTTCTCCTCTCCCCGCAATGGGGATCACCGTTGCAGCCTCCGAGCACTTCAAGGTGACTATATAGACTCGCCTTGCCTCTCGTGCACATCTCGCCTCCGCTTCCTGCGTCGCCACCTTCTCCTCTCCCCGCAATGGGGAGCGCCGTCACGTTCACCAGGCTCAACAGGTAGTGGTACTCCAAGGCCGCCACCACCATCAGTTGAGGGGTTCCCTATTGGAAAAGATGTGATAAGTAGAGCAAGTTTTTATTGATTATTCCATATAACAATATGAGTAACAGAACATAATTCTTAATCAGTCGAAATGACATACATGGCAAGAGATAGCATAAAAGCAATATTATATTATTCACATAAAGAATCATGTCTACCATGGCAATATAGAGTTAAACAAATTTGATTGCTCTCAGATTTAGGGTATAATTGAAAGTTATAAACCTTCAACTACAATCACAAATAGGAGAAACAAATAATCTAGCAAATAAGGCCTCAAACCCTTACCACCTTATCATGCACAACAAGAATTGAAAATAAGATTCACTGAAATTAAAGTTCTTACTGCTAGATTAAGTTCATAATAGAACAGATTAGTTTCTGTTAAAGACAACTTCACTAGCCGAATAGCAGATACAACAAAGTGATCAGTAAACAGTAGTGAGTATAAAGCTAACTGACTGAATCATGCACCAGATGACAATATCAGATTATCAGTAATATTCACATCAGTAGATAAAACTGAACAGGAAATATTACTACAGCAGATCAGCAGGCTTTACTAAACTAACTGAAAACTACTGAACAAATATTCACTGATCACAAACAAGAAGATGAACTGAACAAGAACTTCAACCCAACAATGAATAAATCAATACTTCTACAGCATGAAAGTCTACCAGTTTGAAGCCTTATTCACAGGATAATTGTTTAATCATTCAGTACCCTAATATCATCACAGAGCAATAAGCAACCTGACCAATGAGACGAGAAAAATAGAGCGAAGCACACTTATATGAGCAGCGCACATCTTTGTTGAAGTAAAGCGGGCATGACGAGAGTCGCTGTCCCAGAATTCCGATTGCCACCGCTTGTGCCGTGGAGGAGATGTCCCAGATTATGGAGATACAAGGCCCTTTCCGAACTTGGGACACACCAAGCACGGACTCGAGCCTCAAGCAACTGCTACACAAGATCAACCTTCAAACCAACAATCCACCAGTGGATTAGAATGCGATTTTAGGTGTTCAAAAATAGTACTAAGCTATGCTTCACAGATCGGATAAACCGAATGAGTGAGCACCAAAGCCCCATTATGTAGCAATCCGAAAACAACACCAGAACCAAAACTCTAATGGACTACCGATTCCAATCAGAGAAGCAAGCCACAAGATGGAATAGAGAGATGAAGATGAAGATTGATTCTTCCCTGTTTTTGAAGATGAGTTGAGGCACCCTTCAAATAGAGGAAGAAGACCCCTAGATCCACCGGCTTCCTACGCTTTCTCGCCCTAACTTGGTGCCAAGCTGGCCGTCCTCCCATGTCTTGAGCGCAGACTCCCTCTCCGAGAAGAAGAAGACCCGGTCATGCCACACAAAATGCAGGGGCCAATCTGGAAGGGAAAGGAGAGAAGGAGTAGCCTCCGGAGCAACTTTTGCCCTAGGACCTCACTGTCGAATATATACACCATGAGTATCTGCAAGGCAAGCCTGCGAGGCCCAACAGAACGAGGCTGGGCTGGGCCGACTGCAGGGAAATAGAAGCTCCCATGGGCGCGCCAAGACGTGCCTGTTAAAGAAGCCTCAGAGATGGCACCGATCTGGATTAGGTAGAATATGATTGTAATCTAAATTGTTGCCAAAATGGATAGGTACAGGAGATATAATCCCTACTTTGTATCCGACTAAGACTCTCTTTGTAACCGCCCTCTTCTGCTATATAAAGGGAGGGACGGGAGAACATCACCAGACAATCTCATCAGCAAAATAGCTAGCCACATATAATTCCAGAGCACAGGACTAGGGTATTATCTCCATTGCGAGAGCCCGAATCTGTATAATTCCGATGTCTTGTGCTACCATCGAGTTTGGGTCCAGCGCTTAGCCCCCTTTTGATTATTGCCGACAACAAACGTCAACAGTTGGTGCGCCAGGTAGGGGCTTCTATTTCCCTGCAGTTGGCCCAGCCCAACCTCATTCAGTTGGGCCTCGCAGGCTTGCCTTGCAGATACCCGTGGTGTATATATCCCACAGTGAGGTCCTAGGGCAAAAGTTGCTTCGGAGGCTGCTCCTTCTCTCCTTTCCCTTCCAGATTGGCCCCTATTTGAATTTCCTATTCGGGCGGGGTGGCCAAGGGAGTTCTTCTGGTGGAGGAGAATGGCGAGGTAGCTGGGGGAGTTCTTCTGGCAGAGGCGAATGGCGAGTAGGCTGGGGGAGTTCTTCCGGCGGAGGTGAAGGGCGAGCGGTAGGAGAAGAAGGCACACTTTGACCAGTCGGACCGGGAAAAGCCTGCGCCCGCGGGCTACTCAGACTTGGGTCGACCTCGGTGTTCTGGGCTTCGGAGGCAGTCGGAAGAACCGTTGCTGCCAGCTCTAGGATTACACCAGGGGCGGTCGGTGCGGCGTCGGCTGGCCTTAGCTCCCAGCTCGTTTGAAGCATCTTCAGCAACAGCCCCTTGGGGCTCCTGATGCGGCGCATCCACAGGAATCTTATCGGCAGATTTTCTAGAAAAAGAAGCAGTCAAAACACAACCAGGAAGAATAAAGAGGAGTGAACAAGGAAACCAACCTGCCAGATCTCGTTATTTTAAACCCCGAGCCCTTCCGGGCAGAAGGACCTCCTGTAGAAGAACCTGTCTGCGCACCTGGAGTAGGGGACAGAGGGTCTCCAATCGGGTGTGAAGGCGGAGGCACACTGCCGGCCGAGTGCCGGGCTGGGGGCTCAAGGGCCTCTGGGTTCACAAACAGGCTTGAAGATGAGGAAGTCGCTGGAAGAGGGCGTGTGGCTGCCGAGTCCCGAACCTTAGGGCCTCCAGTCGTGCGCACGTTTGCCGCCGACTGCTTCTTCTTGGGTTTGTGGACGACTGGACGTTTACCCTTTCCCAAGGGGTCCTCAGCTTCACTCGCCTTGCTCTTCTTGGCACTCGGAGTTGGGGGCGAGGTGCGAGCAGGGCGTTTGCGCTTATCGCTCTTACGCACAGGGAACTTTGGCAACGGCGCATCAGAAAAGAAAGCGTCACGGCCCTGCAGGTATAGATAAGACACATGCTCAATCACAGCCAAGCAAGAATCAAAAGGCCCAACCTTGGGAAATAAGAAGGCATCTTACTGGAGGAGGAGGAGGGTTCGACTTCTTGAAGGGTCTTGGGCATCTGTCGTTGATGATCTGGATGCCCGGAGCGAAGAAGTCGGCCAGGCGACTAAGGAGCTCTTTCCTGGGAATCGGCTCGGGAACCTCCCGAGTGGGATCGGTCGGTCCTTCATGTTCATATCCTAGATGAACTCGCTCCTTGAGGGGCTGAACTCGGCGAGAGCCAAAGCTTAGAACGATGGCCACTCCGGTGAGTCCGTTCTCCTTCAGTTTAGCAATCATCCCCATAAGATCTACCACCTGGTCCATCCCGTCGCTCGAAGGAAGCGATGTCCAATTGATTGAGGGCTTGGGTGGAGCTCCGGAAAAAGCAGGCAGGGAAGGCTTAGGATTGGAACAATAAAACCATTCCTAGTGCCAGCCCTTATTCGAGGTTTTGAAGGGAATGGCAAAATAGGCTCTCTTCAAGCCGTCCCTCAACTGGAATCCGGCACCTCCAACTGTTTTGGGGGAGTTCTTGCTGGGGAAAGGCTTGAGGAGGAAAAGATGGTGAAAAAGATTGAAATGTGGGCGAATGCCAAGAAAAGCCTCGCAGAGGTGAACAAAAATGGCAATTTGAAGGATGGAATTGGGATTGAGACGAGTCAATTCGATTTCATAGAATTCAAGAAGACCGCGAAAAAAGGTGCAGGCGGGAAGGCCAAATCCAGCGCAAAAAGAAAGATTCAAGACACCACCTCTTGGTCTGGCGTGGGCGAGATTCACCGCAGCAGTCGAAAGCGTAAAGCATCACCAATGGGGGAAAATGTCAGTGCAGACTAGTTCCTCTAGTCGCTTATCCGTCGTCACGTAGATGGCCCAATCCTTGGCCAAGGCGGATGAAGGAGCGTTTGTGGGGGAAGGAGAATACATTTTTTTGGGCAAAAGAAACTTGCGATCGTGTTGGATTGGGGTGGTGAGAAATGCTAACCCTAGCGGCGGAAGTTGCAAGAGAAGCGCTGAAGGTAGGGAGACAAAGGGGCAAATGAGAATAGTGCGCGGAAAGCCGTTCCATTTGCACCTAGTTTCATATTTATAAGGAGTGATGCTAACTTTCGCCTTGAGCGGGAAAACGCTTCGCCTTCCGCATATCTTGGGGTTGCCCTAGGGCGCGCTTCAAGATGGGCTTGTGGCGTGTCTGATGAACCACTGTCAGATGCCTGACATGGGCCAAAACTAATTTGGGAAACGGTATGCCCCATGATGGGCCAAAAGCCAATGATCGCGTCAGACGGGATTTGGGTACCTTCCAAATTAAAATATCCTCTTATGATATACCTCATGACAGGTCGCATGCTGGATACCGTCTAGAACAGGATTAGATATCATAAAGATGGTTCAAAAATAGATATTCCAAAGGTATGCCTCATGATAGGTCATTAGCCGTATACTGCAAAGGGCAGATGCGGGTACCGCTTGGATAAAATCATGGTATGCCTCATGATAGGCCAAAAGCTGTGTGCTCTGGCACACAGGTACCACTCGGCTAAAAGCCAATGCAAATGGAGATGTACTTTATGCCGAGTCGTGTGCTGGCCCAATAAATCAGGTCGGGAACCGCTCGGAATAATTACACGTGGAGCACTATCGAGTCCTTCACGACCTCCTTGCCTACTACAGAGCACTCGGCTGCATAGAAAACCAGTCGGGAAGTCTTGGCGATGAAGGCAATCAATCGCAAAGCACTCGAGACTCTTGTGGGATATATACACCACGGGTATCTCAAAGGCAAGCTGCGAGGCCCAAGCGAACAATGAGGTGGGCCGATTGCGAGGAAATAAAGCTCGAGGCACGCCAAGACGTGCCTGTTAAAGAAACCTCAGAGATTGCAACCGATCCGGATTAGGTAGAATATGATTGTAATCTAAACCATTGCCAAAACGGATAGGTACAGGAGATATAATCCCTACTTTGTTTCCGACTAGGACTCTCTTTGTAACCGCCCTCCTCTGCTATATAAAGGGAGGGACGGGAGAACATCACCAGACAATCTCATCAGCAAAATAGCTAGCCACATATAATTCCAGAGCACAGGACTAGGGTATTATCTCCACCGCGAGAGCCTGAACCTATATTATTCCGGTGTCTTGTGCTACCATCGAGTTTGGGTCTAGCGCTTAGCCCCCTTTTGATTATTGCCGACAACAAACGTCGACACTCACACATCCCGTTCTCCTCCTTACTACCTTTTCTCATATACCTAGCGGGCCGACCGAAAAAACCCAAGAATCATACCGGACTGGCCCAAAAGGATACCTTTTCTCATATGCCTAGCGTGCAGACTTTTAATTTTGGTCTAGTGTAGAGTAGCAACTTGAAAATTGAAACCCCCTCCCTGTTACCGAAGGATGTTGCCATTTGGTTTTAACCTGGTTTATGAACTTATTTCGACAAAAAAATGTTGTTTTGTTTGTTCTATTCAGGAAATGCACAATCCTTCATGTTTTTTCTGCACAATTCAAAATCTATATGTAACCTAGACATACTGATGATCCATCGTGTTTGCAAACATAGATTTTCACTGATGTAAAAACCTAGGCAGTATGACAAACTAAAAGGACTTTGATATTATTCTAAGATGATACCGTGGTCACAGTTGTTTTATGGTCTCTTTGGATTGATGGATTTCTACAGGAAAAATAGGATTTTAGATTCCTGTGGAATGGAAATGGACGGTGTACAACCCTTTGGTTCACAAGAAAAACTCAACCAAATTCCACAGAATTACTGTCTATTCCACTATGATTCCGGAGGAACTTCACCGGAAAACAAAAAGCATAAATGGGTCAGAGGGAGGCATTGCCGACGGTTATTTAGTTGGACCGTAGCGGGGCCGAGCGGCGTTGGCGGTTACGTCCTCTGGTAAATGGGCCTAGGTGCAGTTCTGGATCGTTCTTCTGGTACTGTTTGGACGGTTTCAGCCTCAGCTTCTCCTAGAAGCCGAAATCTGTTTTAAATGGCTAGTTTCTCCATAGTAGGAAAATCTAAAAGTCAAAAACTATTTTAGGGTTGCTTCTCATGATTTCGATGAGTTGAGATTCTAACTTTGCTACTAGAGTTGAAGAAATTTACCCACTCTTATTCAGTATAAAACCTCAAATCCTACCTCTCTTACCCTTGTTCTCGACTTGCACCTCTCACATCTAAAAACAAGACTGCTAAACATAAAAAATTTCAGTCTAGCCGTTGAACTGTACAGCTCTTCAGCTATACAATCTAGCCAAATGCTATTTCCTAGAAAAGGTACAATCATACCAAACAAGGCCTATATTGAACGCAAGTTGGGCTGAAAGTGCAGTGGCACACGAGAACGTACACGCGGTTAGAGGGAGGGGAACCTCCTGCTTATCCTAGCTTTGACAATCGACCTACCTGTATGGTTCCGTCCCTCTGTATGTGGGTCCCACTAGGTTCGATTAACTCCCACGCCTCTTTAGTCTTTAACCACAATGATCTAATTAGAATTCAGCACCATCTAGACTTGGGCATTGTGTTGGGTTTTTTGGCCAGTTGTGGCACGATAAGCATGGTATGGTACCTGCACGAATAGCAGAGCCGTGCTAGGGCTCGCAGTCGGGTATGATTATCGGGACCCGAATCTGCAAATTCGGACCCGCTGTGTATTCTGCACTAGTCCAGAATCACGCTAGTGCACACAAGCTAAACAGGGATAAAGTACCACAATCATACACAGCGGAATAATAATAAAGTACTTCAAACATGTATATAAACGAGTTGTACGACCTTATGGTCCCCTTACAATAGTTTGCCACCTTGAGGCTTACATTAATCGAGTAATAAGAAATCAACAGCGGAAAATAAAACATCGTGGTGATCCATCTCTTTGCCACAGGCACCTTGACGAGGCTTGCTCCCTAGTTCTCTGGCTCCTCAACAAACTCCTCTTCCCAAGCAGGCGTGGACTCCTTTGGTAAATTGTGTCCGCAAGGGTGAGTACACACCGTACTCAACAAGTCATGCACAGAATGCAGTTCTATTACTACATGCATGGCTTGTTACAAAGGAATGGCTCAATTGGTTATTTTGCATTGCATCAATATTCTTGTTACAAAGAAATGGCTCAATTGGTTCTTTTGCATTGCATCAATATTTTAACTTACTATTTATTTAGATATAAAGCAACAAAACCATAATAATATAATAAGTTTCTCAATTGTTTTCCACATAATTTTGGACACACAGGTCCTTAATCAAATTTCACCATTATCCAGCACCTGACCTTTCATCCCACTTTATTTTCAAAATCTACCCCTTGATGTAATCCCGAGCTTTGTCCAATTCCGTGGACTCGGCTATTCGAATAGTTTTTACACTCTGCAGAGGTTGTACACTTTACCCACAAGATATAATCAACTCACCACGTCAGCCGTGAATCGCCATACAAGAGTATGCAAATGAGCGATCATAACAAAGCTTTTCAGAAACTTCTAGCTCAACCTAGGAACCTCTCCGGGTTGACTTCACTATCACTTCCCCCACACAGAGCCGAAGTATAGGACAGACGAACAACGTTGGATAGGGTACCAAGCCGTAGCACAAGCACGCTCCCCCATACAGTTACCCCCGTGTAACTGCCACCCTGAGGTATCAAAGGAGAGATATCAGAATCCTACTAAACTAGGTCTGTCCCATACCAGACATGAGGTTGTACGAGTGACTTAGGTCAAAGGCTCGCAAGTTGAAGTCCTTAACTGACCAAGGCAAGACATCCTTCTCTCAAAATTGGCACACAGCCCTCACAACACTCAACCCTTCCCAAATACCACGAAGGCCCACCTCGCACAAAGCCTCGGTCCACTTGCCTCAATCTAAATCAATTCCCACCCCAAGTTGTTTTACGGTGCAACACATGCCTGTAACCATCTGTCGGCGTTTCGTAAACCGGCAAGTAAATTTGTAAGTCAAGGGGCCGCGCGCTCTCGCTTCCTTGAATGGTTAGACTACAGAGTCGAGGTTTATCTTGGTTGGGCGAATGTCCCTCGTCGATTAGTGTGGTGGTATTGTATTGATGGGGGCGCAGAGGACTGCGCTTGATTACAACTCGGATGGTTCCGAGGGTATTCCCTTTCTATCGTGGTGGCCGATAAGGATCGATCCCCCTCCTGGGGGTCTCGCTTTCCTTTATAGAGTGCAGAAAGCGAGTTACGGGGAGTTCGGGGACATGTAAAAAACAGGAAGGACATCCAGCGGCAAGGCGTTACGCTCTATCTTTGAGGTGTTGAGTCTTGACCTTGAAATCTGCTCCGGGTTCGACATCCGTCCGTCATTGTCTTCGCCATATCGAATTGGGTAGATCGCGGGTTGGTGCGGATGTCCCATTCCTCCGGAAGCGGCTTTGCAGAGCCCTCTGTCGCCTTTCTCATCTTGGCGTCTGGGCGACCGGTCTCGGGGTTTGCCTCGGGAGAGCGCGTATCCCTTCTCTGTGCGTGACCGTGCGATGGGACAGCTGCTTGACTTTGGCGTCCTCTGGGATCGCCTTGGGACAAACCCACCGCTCCTGACAAGGGCGTTGTATTAAATGGGGACAGTGTTCATCTCGGGGCTTGTTGGCGTTGCTATGGAGGCTCCGCCTTGAAGCTTGTCGAGGGCTTCGCCCGGGAACCTAGTCGGAGTGCCCGAGCTGACCCCTGGTCGGAGGCTTTGCGGCGTCAGACACGGTCTTGGTCGAGCCTCGGTGGCTCCGATCATCGTTCGCCGGAGGCTGTGGCTGGCGAAGGCCACACTTCTTTCGCCCATGGGGCTCCTTGTTTGTGGTGGGCTGGATCGGCCTACTGAGCTTCTGTTGTTTGGGATGATAATCCCTCTTTATGAGGTAGAGTCAGGCGTGGGGTACCCAGTACAAATATTCGTCGATGGCCGGGGCTGCCACGAACGTCTTGGCGTTTGGCGGTCCGCCATATGATAGGCCGACCGTGTTGGTGCGCGATATCCTTCGAGGTCTTGTGGCCTTCCGAGTGTAACCCGCCCCGGCGGTCGGAGAGCTGGTTGGGGGTTATCGGATATTCGATGGTTGAGCCGGCGAGTGCCCCCGTGGGCCTTGGCTTTGCGGGACTCCACTGTCTTTAGGCGGCGGAACCCTACAGGGCGTGTGGGGGAGATGTCGTTGGCTCCGAGCCCTCGGGCGAGTTCATGAGATCCCGGCGGGATCCCTTTGAGTTTGGTAAGTCGATTTACGCTGAGTGCTTGTGGCCTCCCCGAGTGTAACCCCGAGCCCCGGCGGTCGGAGAGCTGTTAGAGGGGTTCTCTTGGCCAGAGAACGGGCCTTCTGTTTCGGCCGGGCGCTGCCCCGATTGCCAGGGAGGCCCTCGCGTCTTGACGAGGCCCCAACTCCTGGGTGCTTGTTTTGCATCGTAGCTAGATGTATTTATATGCCAGTTTTACACCAGAGTCTCGCCACGGGTCATTCCAAACCCTCGGTTGACGGGGCTATCATGGGAGGAATAACATTGTTTGTCCCACCAGTCGCCCCATCCGCAGTGTGGAGTCTGGAGGGTGAGCAATCGGCGTGCTTACTGGCCGCCGCTTGAGCACCGTGCTCATGGAGCTACTGACGGGTTATCCGAGTGGGCCCTGGAGATCCTCCCAAGGGGATCCTTTTCCGAGCGAACAATCCCTGAGTCGGGCGTCTGACCCGCTGGGGGCGACCCATAAGAACCTTTCTTTACTCGATCGTCTGGCCCCGTCGTCGTCAACCACCCGAGTGCGGTCTGTCTGCCACCTGCGATGGGTTCGCGAGAGCGTGAAGTATGGTCTCGGACACGAGTTTGGGTGATTGGGTCGTCCATGAGACCCAACCAGGGCCTTGGTGGCTCACCTCATTCTCGTCCCTCATTGTTTTATATCCGGCGACCTTAAATCCTCTCGGGATGTTTGAGGCTTGAGCCTGCGGCTCTCTTACCACTCTCGCCGCCTCGAGGCCGTCCAGTGGCCGTGACTTTTCACCGAACGTCTGACCCGGTGATTCGTTACAGGCCGAGAAACAAAAGGCCGTGGTAGGCGTCCATAATAATGCTTCTAAGCGCCCCCATCCGCCATTTAATAAAAGAGATCTGAAAAGGATCGCCTTGTAGGTAGCGGCTAATGCAGTAGTCTGACCAGAGACGTCTGGCGCTTGTTCGGCGGCGCCCGCTTCGATTGTCGCTCTGTCAATCGACCCTTGCACGGTGTACGCAAAACTTA
The DNA here is from genome assembly GCA_036346375.1 of Guadua angustifolia. Lineage (NCBI taxonomy): Eukaryota > Viridiplantae > Streptophyta > Magnoliopsida > Poales > Poaceae > Guadua > Guadua angustifolia. The sequence goes on from CM070519.1 coordinate 19,023,610, forward strand.
GCGCGGGAAGGCGCTGGGCGGACTCTTGCGTTTTCCTTCGTGCCGCGTCCTCACCTTAAGAGGAAAAAGAGCGAAAAAGTTCGGAGAGATCGCTCCTTACCTTTCTCCTTCCCTCACCCTCCCGCCGCCGAAGATGTCGTGGCCCGAATGCTCCATCTCGGCCAGCCGCGCACAAGGCTTGGAAAAAGGTTCCTTCCGCGCTCGGCGTCTCGCGGTGGAGGTGCCGACAGTCTTCTGCGGTCCCGCTCCGGGCGACGAAATCGTTGTGCCCGCCTCCTTTTACGAGCACGGATTCGGACTTCCGCTCCACCGGTTCGTCCAGGGATCTTCAGACCACTACAAGGTCGAGGTGCACCGGCTCAACCCCATGGGGTGCTTCACATCGCGGTTTTCATCACGTTGTGTGGCGTTCCTAGGGATTGAGCCCCACCGGGCACTCTGGAAGTACTTCTTTCACGCCAAGTCGAGGAAAGATCGGTAAGCCAGACCCCTGGCGCTCTGGGCGGCGTAAGTCTCCAGTGCTTGTCGGGGGCAGCGTGATGGATTATGTCGACTTGAAGGCTGCCGTCGTCGAGCCGGGGTGGCACTCGAATGGTTCTATGTCGTAGAACCGGAGGAGTGCCGACCTTCGGTTATCGCATACATGGCGAGGAGGAATAGTCTGGGGCCCGGCAATGAGGAGAGGAGCAGTGGAGGTGATCGTCGAGAGGATCAAGGCCCAAGTCTTTGCGAGGCTGACCGGCGAGACCATCGTGCCTTTCATGAGGATCGCGTTCAACCTCTCATGGCGAGGACCGCCCCATGTTCCGATCTGAGGGTCCACGACCCTATGCGGATGGCGGAGGCGAGAACTTCGTTGAGTCGGAGGTCGAGGCGGGGTGGCGCCCGTTTTGGTCGGTTCGCCACCACGGCGGTGGCGCCAACCCAACCCTTTTCGCGAGTCACCCTCCGAATCTGTAAGCGTGGTACCCATCCTTTCACTTTCCTTTTCCTTTCAGTGCGACCTCTCGTGTATCGCTGGCCGTATTCATAACCAGGGGTTGGCGGCGTAGCCTCCCGAAGTGCTATTGCGGAGGAGAGGCGAGAGGCGCTGACATAAGATCTCCGGCGGAGGAATCGCTTTCGGAAAAGCGGAGAAGAGAAGAGGAAGAAAAGAGGAAGGAACGCTTCGGCGAGGAAGCGCTTGCGAGGAGGTCTCCGAAGTCGACCATTCTTGGGACGGCCGATTTGGGAGTCATCCTCAAGCCACGATCGCAGCCATACCTCCGATCCGTCCGCGAGGTCCTCTTGGTCGTCGGTCCACGGAGGACCGCCACGAGCTTCTTGGCGGCGGGCGTCGCCGTCGCGCCCTCCGTCGGCGTCAGTTTGAGACGTCTCGAGAACAGCGAGTGGCGGTTGGTCTTCGTCTGGAGGTCGGAAGAAGATGCGGCTCACACTTTCGGCCGCCCGACGGTGGCGCTCCGGTCGGCGTTAGCCCGCCGGTTCGCGTCGGTGCCTCCGCGGCGGTCGCGAAGCGGCGCAAGAAGTCGACCAGGAGGATCCGGAATCTGAGCCCCGGCTCGTTTGACAGGCAAAGGCCTTGCCGGAGGTCGAGATGGGAGGCGACCTCCGCCGCCGCCCGGCGGGCCCGTTCCGCCTAAGCGCGATCTTGGCGGTTAGCCCGCCTTACGCCGTCGCCGGCAGGACCTCTGAGGCGCTTGGCGGCGAGGCGCCGGATCGTGTCGAGAGGTTGCGGACTCGGCGCTAGCGGCGGTCCTGCCCTCGTTGCCCGCCGTCCTGCCGGAGAGGATGGCCCAGGCGGCGGGTGCGACCGTGGCCGAAGTGGGGGCGGAGGTCGGGTCCGATCCTCCATCCATCCGGGTGCCTCGCCCTGCGCTCGCCTGGGCCGGTCGTGATCCTACCGGTGAGCCATTGTTACGTCTTGAGCGACGCGACGCCGAGTTGTGGAAGGCCTTCGAGGGCGGCAAGCGGCGGGTGGCGACTTCGGTGGACGAGCAGGAAAGTTTGGCGATGCCCTTCGTTGTGTTGAGGCGTCGGCGTGATTTACGAAGTGGGCGTCCCACTCGGCACACGGTAAGCCTAATCGAGCCTTGGCCCGATCTTGACTTGTTTTTGGTGATTAATGATTACGACGGTCGCTTTCGTGCAGAGCTGAAGCTTCGCTTCGGCGAGTAAGGCGGGGTTCCTCAGTCTGCATGGTCGGGGTGAGGGAAGCCGTCTTCTACCGAGTGGCGGTGCTGGGGCATACTGGGGCGTGAAGCGGGTTGGGCGGCGAGATCAATGAACTCGAGTCCCTTCTAACGGAGGCCAGCGGCGCGAGGATGCCGCCGTTGCCGCGGAGAATCGCCTTGTTGAAGTGTCCGCCTCCGGTGAACGTGACCAAGTCAAGGAGCTTGATTACGTGAGGAGGCGCCGAGCAAGAAAGGGAGGCCGAGCGGTGGCAAGAGGATCTCCAACGTTTGGGGGCTTACGTGGATGGTGAGCCATCCGATTCGGGTCTGAAGATTTTGTTATCGTAAGTTGTTGGGTATGCTTCCGGCTCGTGGCGGCTGTAGAATGCGGAGGGCTTGATGATCTTGCAAGCGGAAGTTGGCCGAGGAGGCTCGTGACGGGCGCCGCATTGCATGGTGATCTTGGCGGAGAAGAAGTTGGCGGAGAATGACTTGTCCGTGCGAGGCTGCCGTGGTGACCCTTGAGCCGTAGGGAGGTCTGCGGCCCAGGTGCTTTCGGAGCCGCCGTCTAGAGCGAGCTCTCTTGCTTGCCCATGGCTCGCGTGCGCGAAACCGTCGTCGGCGCTCGGTGAGCATGGGAGCCGAGCTTAGGGTTACCTCGGCGCTTGTTCTCGTCGCCTCCATTATGATGATATCGACTTGAGGCCGTCGATGGCGGGGTTCTTCGCGATCGGGCGAAACGGCAGTTGAGTTGAGGCGCGAACTCGGATCGATCCATCTGTTCAACGATTGCCCGGTAGGATATCGCCCGCAGGATATCCTCCACCGGACGAGGGGAAAATTAGCTGCTTTTGCTTTTGTTGATGTAAAGACTTGTTGAATGTCGGTTGCAACTTACTCGGTGGTTGGATTAGCCTATTAATCGATCTTTTTGCTTATTTGCGCCCCTCGATAAGCGCCTTGCGGCCGTAGCTTTAGAAACCACGAAGGTTACGTGGCGTGGGTCGATGTGTGATTGCGTTTGTTGGAGGCGCCAAGTGACCATCTTGCAATTGAGGCTTTTTGCTTAGTACTGCCATGAAATTTGGGATGATTTTGACCGGTCATGGTTCCCTTTGCTCGGGCACTTTCTTCTTCATAAGTGCTACTTAGCATGGCAGAGCTTGACCGGGCGTAGGTCGTAGCATTTAAGTTAGTAGGATTGCCTTCGAGAAGGCGAGTGGTGGTCGGATCATCGATCCGTCTTGGCGTGTGGTGTTGTAGCCCCGAGTGGGCGTGGGGACCAGCATGGTGGTCGCCGAGCACCGCTTCTTGAGGAAGAACGGTGCAGTGTCGGCGTATGGCGGTCGGCGCTTCAGCAGAAGGGCGGACGCCGTGTCTTGGTTGGCGTGGTGTCCTGCGCCGAGTCCGTCGCATTTATTGCGGGCGGGAGTGGCGGGCGTGTCCGTCTGCTGAGTGCGGAGTAAATCTTGGCGTCTGTGCTGATCCAGCTTATCGCTTTCGCTCGGGTTACTCACTTTGGCCCTATAAATAGGGTGGCAGTCACAGCTTGTGATTTTAGCTTGCTTTTCTCTGTTTCTTTGTCTCTTCGCTCCTCTCCCGGCATCTTGATCGGCACGAATGGCGAGTGGTGAAAGCGATCGAAATTTGGCGGCGAGGCGGCAGCGAACCACTGTGGTTCGGCCCCAAGAGGCCCAGCAGACGCTGCCTTCTGCTAGAAGCGGCGAGGGTCGGGATCGCCTGCCCTCGTCGTCCTTCGCTCGAGAACCCTCGGCCGAGGTGGGGGTTCGATTGATCGTGTTGGGTTGCCTTTTTCTTGCTCTTGCTTCTGGCGGTGGTTACGCTTTCCTTTCCTAAGCGCCTCTGGCTCGGGCTTGGTTCAACATCCTCGGCGAGATGGCGGTTGTCGTTCGCTGCTGGCGCCGAGTCTCCCTGCGATGGGAAACCGCGATGCGAACTTAGAAGCGTGGCGAGTTGGAGCCTCGCCGGCCTTGTTGCGCTGCGCGCCTGCCCGTGGCGGAGAGTGTTTAGGGAGCCAGCGAGTCCAGGTTGTGGAGAAGAAGCTTACGAAGAGCACTTGAGGAGGCGCAGCACTGGCGCTCAGCCGTTGTCGCCGAGAAGAGTGGCGAAACTCGGAGGAAAGCGAGTGGCGGTCTCGGGCAAAACGTCGGCCGTGTCGGACGTGATGCCGCGCCTGCGCATATCGCAATAGTCTCTCAGGCATACTCGCCCGCGTTCGAAACATGCGGGGAACTGAAAATAACTTCGAGTAAAGCCGCACGAGCCTCGAAGCGTTCAGCGAGCTGCAGACGCCGGACTTACCCAGCGGCGAAGAGGAGATCTCCGGGCTTTGCAGCCGCGCCGCCGCGAGGAAGGGATTGCGGTTGATGTCGCGAGTACGTCTGGCTTTGCTCGCCCGCCGCGCCTTCTACCTTCGACGATACACGCCATCGCGGGATCGCGGTGATCCCCGAGATGCGAGGCGAAAAGTGCCTGTGGCGGCGAGGCGGTGGCAAGGTTGGGCGCGTCATCAGTAACGGTGGATGCCCCGGCGACAGCTCGGCGACGATGATGACCTCGCGGGATGATCCTGCGAGTGCGATGGCGGGTCCCTTTTGCTTTTGCCTTGATGGAACGGTTGTAATTTGGGACGGTTTCTTTGCTCGTGTGTTTCATAATCTGGATTTTGTAAACATATTTTCTCCGTGCTTGCGCTTACTCGGACATCCGTCGTCCTCGGGGTCACCGGACCCGCTCAGATGCGTGGGTCGGGCGCGTCACGTAGATGAAGACACAAGACAACGGCGTGAGCGGTCTGGCAGCAGAGGAGCCGAATACTCCGACCGGCTATGGTTCATGGCCTTGGTACTTCTTATTCATAAAACACTATTTCGTGGCCGTTGCCGCTGGGGCGTAGGCCATAGTGCCTGGATTAAAGGGATCAGAAGCGGGCAAAGCCAACAGCTGGCGGAGTCTTCGGCCTTAGTGGCACGTTCGCACGCGTCTAAGCGGGAGGAGAGCGTTACCGGAAGGTCGTCGTTCGTTCCGCGTGGGCATGCCCTTTTCCCACGGTTACCGCTTAGTAATCCGTGGCTTGGGGCGAGGTTAGGCGCGGTCGGTGATTCCAGTTCCGTGCGGAGAACAACGGTCACTCGGTTTGCTACCCCACTAAGTCGCGAAACCACGGCCCCTATCGTTAGCGGGTAGCAAGGTGCGGTTGGAATTGAACCACGAGGTTGTGAAGGAATGCAAGCGGTGTTAAGGAGTGTTTACCTCGGCCAGGGCAAACGCCGGGCGAAGTCGCGCCGAGCTTAGGCGGCCGGCCGGCCGGCCCGATGCCGTGTGGTCATGGCGGTCCGCTTTCGAACGGCCCGGCCAGAACGGGGCCGAAGCGTCAGCCGATCGCTGCGCGTGATGATGTCCTTCGCCTCGTCCTCGTCCCATCGCCGCCCAAAGACGGCGTGGGCTTTCAATGCGCCATGATGGCCTTCCGTATTGAGCAGCGGGGCGGAGAGAGCGCCTCGGTGTTGTGGGCGGCGTCGATGCGCTGATCTTGCCGCCTTCCTATAAGTAGAGATTGAGAGGCGGAGTAGCATCGCACTGCTTTCGTGCCTCTCTCTCCTTCATTCCTCCTGCGGTTTGCTTGCCTTGCGGGGAGGTTTGAGCGACGAGATGGCGGCGGTGGTGAAGACGGTGAGAGGAGCCAGCAGCGGTCGTCGGAGGAGACTCATAAGTGCCGGCCCCGAGGGCCCAGCGTGGGCCTTGAAGCGCCCATGGGCGAGAGTGAGCTCGTGCTACCTTCGTCGACCTTCTCCATTTCGAACCTGCCACGGCGTAAGTTTTTGTAGCTTTGTGGTGGCGCAGCCTTGTCTCCTTGCATCTAATAGTGATGTTCTTGTATTTCTTGCAGTTCGGTTGGCGTGGGCACGTCGCCTCACCTTCCTTTTGGAAGAAATCGGACCGCGCCTCCATTATCTCCGGAGATGGGCGTCTCTTTACTGCCAGCGCCCGAGGCCGCCGAAAAGGCAGCGGAGAGCGGCGCGCGTGCGGGCAGCCAAGTGGAATTGCGGATCACGGGAGCACGAGACTCTCCTTTCGTGCCGTCCGTGTACGAGAGCATGGGGAGGAGCGTAAAGCGCCGGATGATCTGATTGGGCGAGCCACTAGGGCGCACCACCAGCCGATCGCCTCGTGCCTTGCTCGGATGGCAGGGTCCCTGGCGTACCTGCCTCTCGCTCTACGGGAGGCGCTCTGCTCGCGAAGGGCGAAAAGGTTGCGTCGGTGGTGGCTGAGTACGTGCTTGCCTGCTGCGCCAGCGCAGCGCCTCCTTCCAGCAGTGGCGGCGTCGGCTGAGATCGAAAGCGACTTCGGCCTAGCGCGAGCTCCTGGTCTTGGCGCAGCGAGGAGATAATGGCGGGCGAGCCCGTCTAGAGGACTCGGATAGCGAGCCGTCGGGGAGGTGGCGCTGGTCTAACCGGCCCCTCCTTTGGCGGTAATCTCCTCTTAAGCGTTCTAAACCGCCATCGGGACTTACCTCCCGCGGCGACGCCGTCTGGGGGTCGTGTGTGGTGCTTCTTTGGAGCATCGAGCTTCCGTGGGCCAGGCGGCTTGAGCAACTGAAGCCGCTTTGGCGCATTTTCGGTGTTGCTCGACGGCGTGGTCGTCTCGAAACCTTAATTCACTGGTTTGCAGAGCCACACTTGCGCTTCGCGACGGCGGTCGCTCTTGATTCGGAGTGTTAGATACATCGTGATGGCGTATGTCCTCCTTATCCAAGACGGCGGTCCGCCTTTGTGATGCCTCTTTTACGCGAGAACGAACCCGATCGGCTAGCCCTTTAACTTTTAGGCGATGCTCATGTAAAGTAGGTCATAGAGTGCGAGTATGCATTTGTATGTCTCCGAATGATGTAAGGGAATGAATGCTTCAGGAAGTCAAACTTACTCCCTACATGGATCCTTACATTTCCTTTCTGCGCCGGGCTCACGCTAGGTGACCATAGCTCTTCGAAACCGCCGGGGTTATTCGAGCGTAGGTCGGCGTGAACTCTTCGAGTAGCATCACGGGGAGCAAGGACTCGACCACAAATGGCCCTTCCGACCGGGTATAGGTCGTCCAACACAGGTTCTCCTCCCCCTTCTAGAGTGCTACTTCGCGGCCGAAGCTACCGAAAACCGTAGGAGTTTTGGTGTGGGCCGTAGCACTCGGGCGTGGGGATCAGCGGTAGGGAGAGATCCAAGACGGGTTTGGAGCACGCCAATGAGCCGTTAAAGATACATGCTCTCCGAGTAGGCGTTACGCCACCCGACCTCGGAGGGTTATAGGAGGACGCGAGGGAAGCGGAAAGCCTCAAGGGTAGAACCGCCTGAGCTTCTCGATGTTCCAAGCGTTTGGGATGAGATTACTGCAGATCCTTAAGTCGGTAGGTGCGGACGGAGGATTTCCACGATGGTGAAAGGGCCTTCCCATGGAGGAGAAAGATTGTGCTTGCCTCGTTGGTGGACTGGCGAGAATGTGTCGCCAGCGTTAAAGGCGGTCTCGAACCTGGCGATCATGGTAGCGGCGGAGCGCCTGCTGGTACTTGGCTGAACGCAGGACAGCCCCGTCGCGCGCCTCGTCGAGTTGATCGACGGCGTCTTGCTGCGCTTCGTGCCCTCGTGCCTCGTCGAAGGCCCGAAGCCTTGGGCGCCGTATTCAAAGTCGGTTGGCAATACCGCCTCGACGAACACGAAAAAAATGGTGTAAACCGGTTGCCTACTGCTGGGTGGTCCGCGAGCTCCAAAGAACGGAGGGCGCTCGGTGCCCACCGTCCCGCGAACTTCTTCAGCGCTGAAAATCTGGGCTTGAGCCCTTGGAGAATCATGCTTGTTCGCTGTTCGACACGCCGTTGGTCCGCGGATGAGCCACGGACCGCCCGATCGGCGAATATGGAAATCATCACGAATTCGAGGAATTCTTTCCCCGTGAACTGTGTCCCATTATCGGTGATGATGGAGTTCGGGACTCGAATCGATAAGCGATATCGAGAAGAAGTTGGTACTGCACCGGATGTGATGGTGGCAACCGGTTTAACCGATCCACTTGGTGAATTTATCCACCGCGACGAAGGTGAGTGAAACCTCCGGGAGCCTTTTGAAGGGTCCGACCGGATCGAGTCCCAGATTGCGAGCGGCGGTGATGGGGATCGTCTGGAGAGCTTGTCTTGGCGAGATGGGTTTGACGGCGAAGCGGCATCCTCGCGAGTCGCAGACGATTTGTTGGGCGTCGGCCATGGCGGTTATTAATAGAACCCTTGTCGAAGGCCTTTCCCATGAGGGATCGCGGGCGCGTGGTGCATAAATTCCTTCATGGATGTCGAACAACAACTTCTTTCCGTGGTGGCGGGAATGCACTTCGGAGGATTCTGAAGGGCTTAAGCTTAGAGGTCTCCCTCGTCGGGACAAACGACTTAGCCCGCCGCGCAGCGCCGGGCCTCGGTCGGGTCGGCGGGGAAGCGACCGTCCGTTAGTCGGTTGATGAAGGGTTTCCTCAATCGAGTTCTGCGTCAACACGACCGGACTCGACTCGGGCGAGGCCGTCCGGATCGCCGCTTCGGTGGTCGGTAATTTGCGTCCGACGAGGCGTCCTCTGCTTTGGGTCGTCTGGTCTAGTCGGACGGAAGGTGGTGAAGATCTAGGGGCGAAGATCCGGAAGGGACGGTGCCTGCTAGACGCAAGGTTGGCGGGTGGTCGGCCTCGCCGTTGTGGCGTCGATGGTGTGATGGAGCTTCGAAGCCCTTGAATTTTTCTTGAGCTTGCGGACTTGCGATGAGGCCGCCATGCGAGGTCGCGGGGCTCGTCGCCTTCATAACACAGTCCACGACCAGCTTCGAATCCCACGGACATAGAGCCGGGCGCCGAGGTCGGCGGCGATCGAACCGCCGACGAGGGCCTCATATTCAGCGGCGTTGTTGGTGGCGTCGAAGAGTAGTCGGATAGCGTCTTGGAGCTTGTTCCCGAGTGGGGAAACAATAGCGACCCAGCCCGACTCCGTTCTTCGTGTAAGACCCATCAAAGTACATCGTCCAGTACTCGGGGTCCTCGAGCACGGGCGACGCCTGGACCTCGGTCCACTCGGCGACGAAGTCCGCCAAGACCTGCGACTTGATCGCCGTCCGGGGGACGTAGGATATGTCGTGGCCGTTGAGCTCTAGAGCCCACTTGGCTATCCTCCCTAACGCGTCGCGGTTGCGGACGATCTCGCCGAGTGGCGAGGAAGTTACCACGAAGATGGTATGCCTGTAAAAATAATGGACCAGCTTTCGTTTTGCAATGAGGACCGCATAGAGTAGTTTTTGTACCTAGGGGTACCGAGTTTTGGACTCAGAAAGCACTTCGCTGACGAAGTAGACCGGTCGCTGAATCTTGAGTGCGCGACCTTCTTCCACTCGCTCCACGACGAGTCTTGCGGCAACGACACAGGTCGTTCTTGGCGATCTGAGAGTACTCGTCTGGCGTCGGGCAACCAAAGACCGGAGGTGGTCGAAAGTCTTGGTTTGTCGAGCTTCTGTGCTTCTTGGGTCCAGGTGAATTGATCGGATTTTTTGAGCAGCTTGTAGAGCGGCAACCCGCGTTCACGGCGAGACAAGCGGCTCAACGCTGCGAGCACCGGTCAACTTCTGGACCCCTTCGTGGTCGGTGATCGGGCCCATCCTCGGGATCGCCGAGATCTTTTCGCGATTGGCCTCAATTCGCGCCGAGACAATGAAGCCGTAGCTTTCCTTTTGGAACCCGAAGACACATTTCTCGGGGTTGAGTTTTATCTTGAGCAAGTCGGAGGTTCGCAAAAGTTTCTTCGAGGTCGGCGACTAAGTCGTCGGCCTTCTGGTTTTGACGACGAGGTCGTCGACATATACTTCGATGTTCGGCCGATCGATCGTCAAAACACATTTGCATACATCGATATGTAGCACCGCGTTTTCAACCCGAAGGCATCGTTACGTAACAAAATGAGCCAAAGCGGAGTGATGAAGGAGGTGGCGAGCTGGTCGGACTCCTTCATCGCTATCTGGTGATAGCGAATAAGCGTCCGGAAAGAGCGAGGATTCGCATCATTGTCGAGTCGGCGACTGATCGACTGAGGGTAATGGAAAAGGGTCCTTAGGATAGGCCTTGTTAGAGCTCGTATAGTCAACGCACATTCTCCATTGCGGGACTTCTTTTTACAAAACAGGGTTGGCGAGCCACTCGGTGGCGCCCTCTTTACAAACCCTCGCGGCCAAAAGTTTGGCGATTTCACCTCCTATGATCTTGCGCTTCGCCGTCGCGCGGCGCAGACGTTGAGCGGCCGAGCCTCGAGCAGTCGGATGTTCAAGGAGTGCTCGGTGACTTCCTGGGATGCTCGGCATGTCGGAGGCTTCCATGGGAAGACATCTCCATTAGTCTTGAAGGAAATCGGCGAGCGCCTTCCTATTTTGCGGGGGCGTGGCCCGACCGCTTGCGGTCTTGGTCGAATTCTTGAGATCGACCACGGCGAATCTTGGTATCCTCGGCGGACTTGAAGGAGCTGGTCCCGACTTCTTTGGACTCGGGGGCGGACTCGAGGTTTTCTTGCGGAGGTTTTCGAGCTCGGCGGACGCGACGACAGCGTCGGCGAAGCCTCAACTAGCTAGGCCATGAGTTGTAGGCGGTGAAAAGGACGACCACGGTGATGGTTCCCCGCGGCCCCGGCATCTTCAGCTTAAGATAGGTGTAGTTGGGGATCGCCATAAACTTGGCGTAGCACGGCCTCCCCATGATGGCGTGGTAGGAGCCTGGAAACCCTACGACCTCGAAGGTGAGGGTTTCGGTGCGGAAGTTATCCGAGCTCCCGAAGGTGACGGGCAGGTCGATCTGCCCGAGCGGATAGGCCTGCTGGCCTGGGATGACGCCATGGAAGGGCGCCTTACTCGGTCGGCGGCGGGACCCCATGGCGTCGAGAGTATCAACGTACAAGATGTTGATCTTTCTTTGCCGCCGATCCATAAGCACCACAGACGAGCGTTTGGTCCCTAGCAGGCGGCGACCAGCGGGTACCTTCCCGGCTGTGGGACGTGATCGGGGTGGTCGGCCCGATCGAAGGTGATCGGGGATTCCGACCACCGGAGGTATTTAGGCGTGGCAGGCGCCGTGGTGTGTACCTCGCGAGCGCAAGTTTAAATGGGCGCTTGTCGGCATAGCTCGCAGTCCGCCAAGATCATGAGGCAGCCGTCAGACTCCGAAACTTCGGCGTCGCCTCCTTAGCCTCGGCGTTGGGTGCGGATCTTGCTTCTTTCCCTTACCCGCGTGGGGTTCTCGGAAAGAAGCGCTTGGTCAGCAATCCTTGTACTTGTGCTTGCACAGGTACGAGTGGTGCGGACCAGCAGGGCCTCCATCAACTTCTTGAAGTGGTCGGCTTGTCGTGATTCTTTGCTTATGCGAGGCGGTCATGGCAGCGACTCTCGAGAGTCCAGCGGGGTTGCTTCCCTTTCGCTTCCGTTTAGCCGGGCGGTTGGTAAGTGTTCTTGTGCCGGCGCTGGGTCTGCTAGCCTTCCCTTTATCGAAGATGGCACCTGACCTCCTCGCGGAGGCGTGGTTAATGGCGATGTCCAGCTGACTCTTTGGTGGTCTTGGGCAATGATGCACCCAACTTGTGCACCAAAGCTTTGCACGGTGTCGTAGATGAACGCTCCGCAGACGTCGGCGTCGCTGATGTCGGGAGCTCGTTGCATTCTTTGGGAGAAGCGCGGATGTAGTCCCGTGAGCGTCTCCCAGCTGCTTGCTGCGGCTTTCAGATCCAAAGTTTCAGGCGTTTATGTGCCACGAAATTATATGAACGGCGTTTACGAGGTCGGCCCGATTTGTAATGGGAGTCGGCGTGGCGGTACTCGAGCGAACTCGGCGAAGTCTGCCGGATAAATCGGGAGGTCTTGGATGATGAAGAGGTCATCCGTGGCCGGCCGTCGGCAATGGCCGGTAGTCTTCGAGCGGACACGGGGTTCGTGGCCCCGTGTATTTAAGCGATGTTAGGCGCCGGAACCGGCTGGAAATCGGCGTTCGCGGATCCTCGCGTGAAACGCCGTGGCCCCGGACCGTCGAAGTGAGACTTCTGATCGCATCGTCGGCCATTGTCGGGACGACCGCGATCGGTAAGCGGCGACGATCGTCGGCCTCTTCCTTACGTCGAGGGTGTCGCGTAGTCGTGCCTTTGGCGGGCGCTGGCGAACCGGGGTATCGCGAGGCTTAGGGCCGATCGAAATTCTTCTGCCCGTTTTGGCCGGTTACGTGGGCCCGGCTTTGCCCCGCCCAAAGGACGCTGACCGATCACGAGCTTGGGCGGGCATGTGTTACAATGCAGCATGCTCTACTGGCCCGGAGGTTTTGTAGGCCGCCTTGGCCTGGCTCCATTGGTTCGGGGATGTCATGAACAAAGCTACCGCCATGACAAATTCTGGCCGGAAGGGAAGTATGGGTGACTTCCGGCCCTCCATTAGTCAGTTGATGTACTGGCCGGGCTCGCCATGCGAGCACCGCCGACCATTTTGAGGCGGTGGCTCGCCCCAAGGCGGCTTGGTTCAAGACTAAGCTCACCCTCACCACCTTTGGATCCCTGGCTGCTGCAGGGGCCAATAGGGTGAGTGAGGAGCTGGCGACATCTTGGTGCCGGGCGATCCCCCCTGGCGTCACGGTCTTGAGTCGAGGAATCGATGCTCGGACCCGTTCCGCCGAAGGTCACCGTCATCGCCATGTTGCACTCCCACGGAGCACACTTCGCGGGAAGCTGCTCCGTGTCGGGCTGGAATCACCGCCGGAGAGTCCTCCGGTATCTCGTGAGCGGAGGCGGTGCAGTGGCCGGTCATCGCCATTTAAACGTGAGTGAGCGAAGGCGTATCCCGTCCACGTAAGCTCGTGCACGCCTTCATCAGGAATGGCGCACCCGCTAGCGGGCTCCGCGGCCTACGGTGGCTCGGCCGGAGATCGCCGAAAATCTTGGCGGCGTGCGAGGCTCTGGCGAGGGCACGGTCCCGGGGATCGATGGGGACGAGCGCGAGCTCTCCCGCTGGCGTGTCGACGAAGTCGAGGGAGCCAAAGCGGATCCAGCCCCTCAATTTCGATCGGCGTTGTGGGTGAAGGAGGCCATCAAGGAAGGCTGCGGGGATCCGGAGATGACAACGCGAGGCCCTACCGGCGCGCCAACTGCCGGCGTTTAGAACCGCAAGTAAATTTGTAAGTCAAGGGCCAAGCGCTCGCTTCCTTGAATGGTTAGACTACAGAGGTCCTGTGTTTATATCGTTCGGCCGAATGTCCCTACGCCCGATTAGCTGTGTGGTGGTATTGTATTGATGGGGGCGCAGAGGACTGCGCTTGATTACAACTCGGATGGTTCCGAGGGTATTCCCTTTCTATCGTGGTGGCTTCGATAAGGGATCGATCCCCCTCGCTGGGGGTCTCGCTTTCCCTTTATAGGTACAGGAAAAGCGAGTTACACGGGAGTTCGGGGGACATGTAAAAAAAAGCAGAAGGGCGTAGCGGCAAGGCGTTACGCTCTATCTTTGAGGTGTTCGATCTTGACCTTGAAATCTGCTCCGGGTTCTGACATCCGTCCGTCGACTGTCTTCGCCATATCGGGTGGGTAGATACGTGGGGTTGGTGCGGATGTCCCATTCCTCCGGGAAGCGGCACACCGGCCCTCTGTACGCCTTTCTCATGCTGACGTCTGGGGCGACCAGTCTCGGGGTTTGCCTCGGGAGAGCGCCAGATCCCTTCTCTATCGTGACTGCGCGATGGGACAATTGCTTGACTTTGGCGTCCTCGATCGCCTTGGGACAAACCCACTCGCTTCCCGACAAGGGCGTTGTATTCGTGGGACAGGTGTTCATCTCGGGGCTTGTTGGCGTTGCTATGGAGGCTCCGCCTTGAAGCTTGTCGAGGGCTTCGCCCTGAACACGTCGGAGTGCAGTGACCCTGACTCGGAGGCTTTGCGAGCGTCCGACCTGGGTCTTGGTCGGAGCCTCCAGGCGGCTCCGATCATCGTTCCGCCCGAGGCCTGTGGCTTTGGCGAAGGCCCACAGCTTCTTTCGGCCCATGGGGCTCCTTGTTTCTGTGGTGGGCCTGGATCGGCCTACCTGAGCTTCTGGTTATTTCGGATGATAATCCCTCTTTATGAGGGTAGAGTCTGGGCTGTGGGGTACCCCAGGTACAAGTATTCGTCACCATCCTTCATGTAGAACCACACAGGTCTCTACATTCCAATATCATTACCAACAACATTCCACCTTTTATCAAAATGCATTCACTATTCCTTTAGTCAATGTTGCTTTTGTATTCAAAAAGATTATTCACGATATAAGCATGGCTAAGCAACTATTCACGGTCTAGCCTCCCGTGTTGGCACAATATTAACAACCAACTAATATTACCAAACTTAGGGTGTCAAATGAAATCATGGCATACAAATACTAGTGAGAAGGCGGCAATAACAAATAGGTTGATTTAACTAATTCACCCAAATTAATTAAATCCATTTTTAATTAAATTAGCATGCATAGTTTGAATCAAAATACATTTTCAAAACTTAGGGGCAAAATGATCAAAGCACAACTTGTCTGGCCCTTGCAATTTTTTTTATTCTTTACTCTTTATCTTCGATCCTTGATCCTCAATCTTCAATCTCCGCTTGCTTGATCCTCAGCTCCTTCGAGCGACTTTCGGCAACGCGTCTAACGATAAACAAACACAAATACAACAAAACTCAAAAGGCAAATCAAGTAAACTCCAAATTAAGAACGAATAGCATTGGGCACAACGGCTTAGATGAAATTAGGAACTTGAATGGATTAGGTCGATGATTAGACAAAATAGAACAGCTTTCGGAAAATACACCGAAGAGAAAGATTAATAACTGGGAAAGAAGGAATAATATTCTGAAGAATATTTCCTTTGAAGTAGTTATCTTGATTAGACAGACAATGACATATGGGCTCTCGATCTATAGACTAGGTCCATAAAGATATGTTAGTTCACGATGAACTAAGCTAATGCTCGAGGTTGACTTTCGTTGACTAAGTAGATACACAATCAAACAAAAGAAAGATAAGTTGATAGATTAGATACGGCACAAGGATATGGCACATGGTCAATGGCCTAGCGACCAAGTCCACGAATGAATTCTGGGTTAATGGCAGATTAGATTTTCAGGGATAAGACAAGGACGGATGGAATCGACATTCGGTGCGATCCGATCTGGGTTTCAGTCATACATCAATGAAGAGACTTGACGATAATAGGACGATGACGATATATAGTAAGACAGAGCACAAATATCTTACTACGGTGGACACAACGAGGGAAACCGCAATACTGGCAGCGCGGCTCACGATGTACTCAGTCCATCGAACCGGTTCTTAAGTTAGGTTTTGGTCCGGCTTTGCAGATGATAGAAAGATAAAGCCAGACTCACAAGGAATGGGGTTAGATCATGATAGGACGATAGAAAAGATAATGACATCGCGCTACGCTCTTGCTTGAATGCGCGCATGCGATGATAGCGAAGCGAGAGCAAAGCGTTAACGGCGGAACATTAACGATGGAACGTTAATGATGGAACATTAACGATGGAACGTTAACGATGGAATGTTTACAGCGGAACGTTAACGATGGAACGTTAACGGCGAAACGTTAACGATGAAGGTGAAGCGTTAACAAAACACTTATGAGATTACAAGGTGGCGACCATCGGTTGAAAGATAGAGCAGCGAGGTCATGACATAGCTCAAGTTTGATTTGAGATCTGCGAGTACACATATCGTGACACAACGACAAATTGGACCAAAGGTTAAGTCCGGGTTTGAGCGAAACGATTCAAGGATGGATACACTTGACATAGGGGTAGGATGGGTTAGGGTTGGCTCTGCGATTAAAGGTTACCAAGGATGGCGAACCGAAACGCGCACCGTTACGAAAGACTAGGCCAAAAGACGACGGGTAGATTTCAGAACATGGCTTTGACGGCAACCGGGGATTAAATGAACTTCACCGATGGGTAAAATAGGGGATAATGATCTACTAGACACAATGACATGGCCACGACAAACCGAAATGGTTGGCGACACAAGACGATGCGCAGCGGTGGCAAAAAGGTGACGGTAACGAATATTAAAAATTTCGGTAGATGCAACAGCAAAGGGGAAGTGAGCACCACATAGAACACGGCAACATGAACTCAACAGTATAGCCGGATTTGGTAGCAACCCAATGGACAGATCACAAACTGTCGACGAACGGCTGCCGGAGCCAATAGATCAAACGATCATAACTATTAAAATAATATATGAAACCTAACCAAATTTTGTAGAGAGCTATCTGGAATCATTTTTCACAATATGACGTGAACGGATTTGAGTTTTACCTTCTGGATCAACGGGGAACGCATGATGAAGTTTTCTGCCGTTGGAATACAGTCCGCTCGGGGAAGATTGATTTTTCTGCAAAAATACCACAGGCAAAACCTTGATTTAGGGTGAGCACCATGTAGAGGACATCAATAGAAGTCTACAATAAAAATTTCATGGTCAAACTCACAAAAACAAAGGAGAACAGGCAGAAACAAGATTTGAGATTGGAACGGCCATACCTTTTGATTCCGTGGATGAAACTGCATAACATTTAGAGGGGAGACAGATGGTACCATGGGGCATGAGGTGATGTGGTTGGATCTCAGAAAAAACTCACCCAGCTGGCGAGGAACGTGATGCCAAAACCGGCCGATGAGAGGGGCGCCCGGGAGAGCTCGTCGACGTTGTAGGAGAAAAGGGTCGCCGGCGGTGCTCTGTTTGGAATCTTCCAAAACTTTTTCACAGGGGTGTTGCAACCATCATGGGGGTGCTCCACAAAAAAATTTGAGGATGAACGGAGTTCGGGAGCGCCTGGTAGAACTCGCCGAAGTTCTCACCGGAGTTGGGAAAGAAGGCTTGCCGAGGGAGCTTCGTTGCGATTCTGATGCTGATCTTTGAGTATGATGTGGGGAATGAGGAGAGGCGTCTAGGGTTCAATTCTCAGCTACAAAGGAGCAATGGATCAATGGGAAAAGCTCACCGGAGTTGGGAAAGAAATCGGTGGCCGGAGGTGCTCCGATAGGTATTTGCAAAATCTGATTTAGTGGATGTAGAGGACAACAAGAGGAGGCTCTGGTAAAAATTTCAGATCAAAAGAAGATCGGGAGTGACCAGGAGAGCTCACCGAAGTTATGACTGAAAACTGCCGAAGTTACTGTAGCCATTACTGTTTATTTAATCCGAATTACTAAATATCACCAATAAAATCGAAATAAATATCAAACAACCGTTCAAAAATCTGGGAAAAATCTGGAATGTGACCCATAGCCTTAGTAACACAAATAAAATATTATTACATAAAATAATAATTTTATTCATGTACAGTAAATACTTTTATATTGTTTTTAATATCTTTTTAATTTGGAAAATACTAAAACAACCCCAAAAATTCTAAGAAAATTCAGGAGTTTAATTAGGACATTTTGAGATCAACTAAAATATTTTGGTACCACCAAATATTTTATTTTTATATCAACATATATTTTTATTTTGTTAAAGCTTTGGAAGGCTTTAGAAAATATATAATTTGACAAATGTAGGAAATTTACAGAAATTCCTTAGGTTTATTTATATTAAATAAGATAGTTTTAGCAAAACCAAATATTTTATTTTGTCTCCAAACTATATTTTTAATTGATGAGACTTTGGAAAGGTTTTGAAATCGAGTTTTAACAAATAATGGGAAAATTCACGAAGTTCCTTGTGATATATTTTTTAAAATTAATTCCAACTTAAATAGGGTTTTTATTTTTTAAGGAAATAGTTTTAAGTTTTTTCTAAAAATAGGCAAAATTCTTTTTCTTTTGAACTCTAGAAATCCGAGAAAATAAAGAGAGACAAATAAACTTGAGACAACCGATAAAAATAATAATTTAAAATATATTTTTTATCCTATTTTTGAAATAAAATTTTGGGATGTTACAATGATGGGTGGCACGGCACGTCAGTGTGGACTATGCTTGGACCGGCCCAACACAAAATAGGTCCGATGGGTCCAAAGCAGGCATGGCACGAGGTATGGCTTTCTGCCGCGATATTGCGTCATGTTATGGCTCGCTCTATGGCCGATGTCTTTTACAGTCCTCACGTGCGGATAAAGGGGAGATAACAGAGATGCTAAAAGATAGAGAATGGGGACTGAAAAGTACATGCTCACTGATACCGAGCACGCGCACCGAGCCACTTTGTACTTGGATACTTCACACTGGGCGTAAAGTTTTTAACAAGGTAGTAACTCTACACCTGTTCAAGAATAAAATGTGTTTACTACTTTAGCTCCGTGCGTCTCCAACTCCTTTCCTCTCGTTGTAATAGTACAAATGAGCCGAGTCTAGGTCGACACGATATGAAGCCGACATGAATCACGAATAAGTCATGTCTAAACTTATCGAAGTTGAGCCTGATAGCATCTAGGCCCCCTAATTCCTTATTTCTGTTTAATAAATTGGTTTTGGTAATGATGACTAAGTCAATATTCATTAATGTGTATAAAGTAAGGGCTGAAAGCATAAGTGGAGCATGTTGGTCTAACAAGATTAAGGTACTTTGTTACTAGTTTATGGTTTGGGAGTTGTTTCAAGCCAGATAGTTAGGATTATTTTTAGTTTGGCTGTACTATAAAAGGGGACTTTGCACAAGTTAGTAGATTGGATCATAAGGTTAAGTCAAATTAGACTGCTTGGAGTTAAAAATTTTAATCCTTATGATCTTTGAGTTAAAATCCTCCTTAATTCTCAAGTCTAAATTTGCGACGGTCTAAAATTCAGTTGTTCTTTTCTTAATTTTGTCACAAACTTAGACCAAGTTCTTTTCTCAGACCAAAAGCTCTTAATATTGCTCTGCCCATTCACGACAGACCAAACTTTCCATTCTTACATACTTTAGTCCATAGTGAAAGTACCTTGAAAAAGTCTTGCAGTCGAGTCATTTTCATGTATGACGGACCAAATATTTTAGTCCGGTATACATATAAATTCATATTCCTTCGACAGACCAAACTTTCCATTCTTACATACTTTAGTCCATAGTGAAAGTACCTTGAAAAAGTCTTGCAGTCGAGTCATTTTCATGTATGACGGACCAAATATTTTAGTCCGGTATACATATAAATTCATATTCCTTCGACAGACCAAAATATTTCAGATTTTCATCTATGGCAGACCAAATATTTTGGTCCAGCACACATTCGAAAATCTCAGACTTTTTGCCAGACCAAACCTTGAAATATTCTCATTTAAGTCGAGAGTTGAAAATATATTCCTTATCCGAGAATTTCCCATTTACGACGGACCAAATATTACTATCTCAAAGTTTAGTCCGTTGCTAAAGCAAATCTCTTGGTTAAACTTATTTTATGTCAAAAAGAGTCCATGGCTACTAATCTCAGAAAATCCCATGTATGACGGATCAAATATTTTGGTCCGGCACACATATGACTCTTTCATTCCTTTGCTGGACCAAATTCTCTAAAACTCCCATGTATGACGGACCAAATTTTTTAGTCCGTCGTAAACATCTTCAATTGGTCCGTGATACACATGATCAGTATCGCTAAGTCCTGTTGCTTAGTCCGTTGTAAACGTATTTTAGCTGATTTTTATTTCTCTGACACGTTGCAACGGTCACAGTGGTAAGTGTAACGGCTATATTCATTCCAAATGGCTACATAAGCATTTCCTGAGCCATCTACCAGAGAATTTTATGAACTCCTTGACATTTTAACATTCATTAGAGCTCTCATTCTCACAAGGAGTCTGTGCTTCACTCTTAAACTCAAAATCCTCAACACTTCTAAGTGTTTTAGCTCCAAGGTTAAGTCTAGCAGTGTAATTTGCAAGTGAGCCAAGAGACAGAACTTGTGCAAAGTTTATTACTCTTGGATCTTGGTGATCCTAGATAGCTTGGAGGAAGTGAAAAGTGCGACCTGTCTAAAGGTGATTATGGAAGGCCACTTTGGTTGTGAAAAGGTTTGGAGCTCACCTCACTGGAGTGGTGAAAGAGCTACCCGAGTGATCACCAAAGCTACTGTGACTAGCTTTGGAGAAGCAATACTTCGAAAGAAGTGCTTCAACGTGGAGTAGGAGAAGGGCTCTGAACCACGGGATAAATCTCTGTCTCATTTGTGCTTTACTTCATTCTTGTTGCTTTCGCTGTTATCATCGTGTCGGTGTTTCGTATGACCGGCAGATAAATTTGTAGGTTTAGGGGGCCGCGCGTTTCCTCGCCTCGAATGGTCGGACGCAGGGAGTCTAAGGTTTATACTGGTTCAGGCCGAATATCCCTACGTCCAGTTCGCGGTGGTGGTGTTTGTATTGCTATGGTGGTGCAAAGAAGCTGCAGGGGTTCTTGCGAGGCTCAAGACAGGCCTTGAGCACCCGTCCGAGTGAGAGGAGCGAGGGCTCGGAGGCTCGGGAGCTAGGTACGTTCGCCTGAGTCGGATGAAGGACTCAATCGCGAAGTGTGGGTTGGTTATTGGCTGGAAAGAGCTGCCCTTCCCGGAGGGCCCTGCCTCCCTTTATATAGGCGGAGAGGGCAGGTTACACGGGAGTTTAGAAAAAGGCGAGTACGCAGCGTCAAAGTCCTGTCTTGGTCTTGGTGGTGACAGTCCCTATTGCCCTCGCTGGGTCAGTAGACACAACGGATAGTGCCCCGTTGGGAAGGTGCGCGCCTGCCCTCGAACTGTCGGGCTGACGGCGACATGCCAAGAGACAGTGTTGACTTAGGCGGCCCGCTGACCGCCTAGGGAAGGGACCTCCCATCCCATCACAGCCGTCATGTCCGTGGGGCGGGCGACCACTGCCGTCGCCTGCCGTGTCGTGCGAGGTCGCAGGTCGAATCGCGTTGGGGCCTCGCCGAGGGCAGGTCGGCGCTCTGAGCGTCGGACCGGTCCGGTCGGATCCAGCGGGCGCCGGACCCGAAGCCTGGTCGGAGTCTTCTCGGCGGGATTGATTGAGGTCGGAGATCTTTCGGGACCCGACGAAGCAATCGGTTAAGGCTGGGCCCAAGACGGCCCATTGGGAATTCCGGCTAATGTTTGGCGATAATCCCATCCGCGAGGGACGGCGACTTGGGCAGCACTTCCTTCGATGCTCTGCGTTCCTGCCGACCGCTCCGTCACGTCCGAATGGTAGAGAGAGAAGTGATCTTGAAATAGATGTATACTTTGCCGTGGGGTACCCTTGGTACGAGTATTCATCAGTAGCCCTCGGGGCCATCCGGGAACGCGCGCGTTCCTGAATGGCCCGTTTGCTCCGATGGCGCGATCTTCTTGGGGACTATCCTCCGACGCTGTGTAGCATGGCCACGGGCTTTCAGGGGGCAGTGAAGGAATTCGCCGGTCGGCTGGCTTCGCCCGGGTGTGCACGAGCGCACCCGGTGGGTGTAGCCCCTGAGCCCCTGAGCAGGTCGGAGAGCTGGTCGGGGGGTTACCTTGGTCGGCGAAGATTTGACTGGGGGCGCGCAGGCGGAGTTGTTTGGTCGGACCCTCCGGCATACTTGTTGAAGTCGGGTGACGGAGTCCGACCGACTCGATTGGTGAGATCCGACTGGGGGCACGCAGGCGGAGTTAATCGGCTCCGAGCCCCCGATCGGATCGGGAGGCTGGTCCGGTCGGTAGAGTCCGACCAATTTGGTCGATCAGTCGCGACCGGGTGCGCGCGAGCGCATTCGGTGGATGTAGCCCCCAAGCCCCCGAGCGGGTCGGAGAGTTGGTTGGGGCATTATATTGGTCAGAACGCTGGTTTTAAGTCTTAGCTGGACGCGGCCTTGCGGCAGGGGTGTCCGAATGCCTCGGTGAGATTCCGGTTCCCGAGTGCTCGTTTTTCGTCATAGCTGGACGCGGCCTTGCGGCAGGGGTGTCCGAATGCCTCAGTGAGGTTCCGGTTCCCGAGTGCTCGTTTTACGTCGTAGCTAGACGCGGCCTTGCGGCAGGGGTGTCCGAATGCCTCGGCGAGGTTCCGGTTCCCGAGTGCTCGTTTTTCATCATAGCTAGATGCGGCCTTGCGGCAGGGGTGTCTGAATGCCTCAGTGAGGTTCCGGTTCTCGAGTGCTCGTTTTACGTCGTAGTTGGACGAGTTAGTAGGGCTGGTTTAACGCCGGAGCTAGGCGAGTTTAGTAGGGCTGGTTTAACGTCGGAGCTAGGCGAGTTTAGTAGGGCTGGTTTAACGCCGGAGCTAGGCGAAGGGCGTCTGTCCTGAGTCCTCGTCTGGCAAGGATATCTGCGGGTGGAGTAGCCGCTGTCTATCCCACGTATACGCCCCGTCCGCAGGTGTGGGACCTAGAGGGGGTGAGCAAGCGCGTGTTTACCAAGCGTAGGTTTGAACACCATGCTCGTGGAGCTACTAACGGGTTATCCGGGTGGGCCCTGGAGATCACGCGACCTCCGAGCGGACGATTCATGCGTTGGGTTGTCCGACCCTCTGGGGGCGACCCATAAGAACCTTTCTTTACTCGATCCCGTATCGGACCCCGAGCCGTTCGTAACTCGGAGTGCAGCTGGCTGCTACCCTTTCGAGGGGCTCCACGGGAGAGCGTGAAATATGGTCTCGGACACGAGCTAAGGCGATTGAGTCGTCCGCCAACTCAATTAGGGGCCCGCTGGGGGCTCACCTTATGCTTGCCCCTCACTCAATTTTGTGCTGGGCGACCCCGAATCCATTCGGTGGATTAGGGCTTCGGAACCCGCGGCGCCGAATTGGGTCCAAGTGCGAGCTGTAGAGCTTTCTCGCCACCTCGAGGCCGTTGCGGCCCGGTGGACTTTTCATACCTGTTTTGGCCCAGTCGGCTCGGCCCGGAGGTGGAGATCGAGAGGCTGCGGGGCCTCTCACCCGAAGCGATGCCCTGGCACCTTCTGCCAGCATTTAATGCGCGTGCGAGAATTAAATGCGAAGCGAAATGATTGGGAGCACTACGTCTCACTAGCGACACGACGTGGCGGCCTGACGGGACGGGCGGCGCTTCAACCGAAGCGATGTCCGCTTGACCAACGTCCGATCGGTTGACGCTTGTCTGGCTGGTGCATGTAGACTCAGAGCGCAGAGTGCTAGGGCACGCTCCTGCCTCTGCAATTGGCGCCTTCTTGCCCTCGCTTTTCCGCTTCTGGAGATACCGTGGCCTGGGTATGTTCCCGACCGACCGTGGGTCGCCCTGCGTGAGCACTTCCTTCTACCGCAAAGCACTTGTTTCGAGACCGTAGCCGCTAGGGCATAGGCCGCGGTACTTGGGTCGAAAGGATTATCGCTTGGGGAAACCACATGGCCAGTCGGGTTGCCGACCCGCGTAAGCGTGTGAACTTGTAGCCCCCGAGCGGTGTGTGGCGACCAAGCTTGTGGTCGGCACACAACGCTTGAACTCAGGGGGGGGGGATTCGTGTTGAAACAAGAAGTTTTTGGGCCCAGGACGGCCCATTGGGAATTCCGGCCAATGTTTGGTGATAATCCCATCCGCGAGGGACGGTGACTTGGGCAGCACTTCCTTCGATGCTCTGCGTTCCTGCCAACCGCGCCGTCACGTCCGAATGGTAGAGAGAGAAGTGATCTTAAAATAGATGTATACTTTGCTGTGGGGTACCCTTGGTACGAGTATTCGTCACATCGGTTGTGTTTATCTTCTGTTATATATTGTACTAAGTCATTCACTTAAGATAAATAGTAAACTGTAATTAAGAAGTTAAAACTTGAAAAGTTGCCTATTCACCCCCCTCTAGGCCAACTAATTCCTTCAAGTGGTATCATAACAGGTTTACCTTTATTAGCTTAACTAGCTTTGGTAAATGGCCGAGGGAAATGGATCCGCAACTGTTAGCATTGGTAGAGTACCTTTTTTGATGGTACTAATTATGCCTATTGGAAGATTAGAATGAGATGTTATTTAGAAGCTGTAGGGTATGATGTGTGGAGGGTCACTGAGAAGTCTTTGCCTCGTCGTATCATGCCTGAAGGGCAAACTGTGTATGGTACTTCTGCTTATGACGTATCAAAATTTGCAGTATGATACCCAAGCTAGAAATGCCATATTTTCCTGTCTTAGCTTAGAAGTTTTTGATAGAGTAAGTAATCTTACTTCTGCTTATGACATATGGACAACATTGCAAGAAATTCATGAAGGAACTTCTGATGTAAAAGAAGAAAAATACTATGTTGTTCGGGAAAAATTTGATCAATTCAAAATGCTTGCTCATGAAAATGCTAATGACATGTTTACTAGGCTTAATCTTATTGTTAATGAACTAAAAGGCCTAGGAACTAAAATCTCTGATGTTGAGGCATGCAGGAAGATGATTAGAGTGCTTCCTCGAGCATATCACAGTTTGTTCACATATCTGTCAAACAGTGGTGATCTCAAGAGGCTCACTCCAACTAAGCTACTTAGAAAAATATCAGCACATGAGCTAACCTTGGCTGAAGAGGATGCTCCAAAGAAGAAATCCATTGCTCTCAAAGCCAAGGAGGTAATACAAGACTCATCTGATGAAGATGATGATGAGAAAAGTGATGCTGAGGATGAAGATGTAAAGAAGTTAGCTTTGCTCATGAGAAGAGCTGACAAACTCATGAGAAGGGTTAATTTCAAAGACAAAGGAAGGTCAAATTCCTACTACTCAAAGAAAAACCCTTTTGCTAATGTTATCTGTTTTGAATGCAATGAAAAGGGTCATATAGCTGCTCGGTGCCCTAACAAAAATAAGAAGAAGGGTAAACACAAGAGTAAAGATGATGATGATGAGAAGACTCATGACAAGCCCAAAAAGAAGCATTTCAAGAAGGGCTACTCCAAGAAATTCTTAAAGAAAGGAAAAGAAGAAGCTCACATCGGTGAATGGATCACTGATGAAGAAAGTTCAAGTGAAGAATTATCTTTAGATGATGAAGATTCAAGGTCAAAAGGGCTAGCTGGACTTGCCGTGGATGAGTCAACTCCACCACCACCTTCATTTCCTCTATGTCTAATGGTCAGAACTGATGAGGAAAAGGTCAGTGACTCTCCTACTTATGATGAGCTAGTAGAAATAATCAAGAACTAAATAATACTTTGCATGCTAAAACAAGTTCAACAAAGGCTCTTAAGAAAACTGTTGCTAGCCTAATCAATGATCAAAAGCTATTACAAGATAAGCATGATGAACTTACTGTAAAATATGAAAAACTTGCACAATTGCATACTGATTTGACTGATGATCATGCTTCTCTAATTAAGATTCATGAAGATTTGCAAAATAAACTATATGAGCTTGAAGTTGATAATGAATTAAATGTTAGCAAATCAAATACTGTCCCTTTATGTGATGAATCTATTTCTTGTGATTTGCTTAATGATACAAATATTGCTTCCAGCTCATCTAGTACCTGTAATGAAAACTATATATATGCTTCTTGTGTTAAAGATCTTAAGAATGAAAATGAAAAACTAAAAACCAAAGTAGCCAGATTTGATAAAGGTCTAGAAAAATACTTTCTAGGTAGTGCAACTCTTGACAAAATTTTGGTTGAACATAGACCCAACTTGGGCAAAAAGGGCTTAGGGTATAAGCATAATAGTTTGCCTAAGAAAAATGGATCAAACAAGTTCGAACAGATTTTGTCAAGAAGGGACACAGTGCTATTATTGTCATAAATCAAACCATGAATCTAAAAACTACTATCTTGCAAATATCTCTCATGCTAAAACAAATAGGGGCTGTATGGTAGATGCCCATTATATGTTATTCAAGGATTTTAGGGGTAAAATGAATGTCAAATATGCAGGTCACTTAAATCTTGATAAGAAACTTAAGGCTGTTTGGGTGCTCAAGGCTATGCTGTTAAATCCGTTTAGACCCAAACTTGTTGTAACTAACATAAAAGGACCCAAAAGCATTTGGGTACCTAAAATCAAGAAATGAACTTGCAAGTGAACTACAAGAGTGGAGGCCGGCATTGGGTAATTGATAGTGGATGCACTCAACACATGACCGAGACCTCAAGAATTTTCACCTCAATTGAAGGAGAAGGTGATGCAAGCCACAAAATCACATTTGGAGATAATAGCAAAAGAAAGGTAAAAGGTTTTGGTAAGATTGCTATATCAAATGATCATTCTATTGACATTGTTCTTCTTATTGATTCCTTGAATTTCAACCTACTGTCTGTTGTTCAACTATGTGATCTTGGATTCCATTGTAACTTCTCATCTGTTGGTGTAACAGTATTTGATAAAAATGAAAAACTTATTTTCAAAGGTTTTAGATTTCAAAATCTCTATCTAGTAGATTTCAAATTTAACTCCTCATGCATATCGACCTGCCTGTTAGCTAAAGTTTCTCTTGGATGGCTTTGACATAGGCGTCTTGGGCATGTAGGTATGTCTAACCTCAAAAAGCTTTTAAAAAATGAGCTAGTGGTGGGACTGAAGGATGTTAAATTTGAAAAGAACAAGCTATGCAGTGCCTGTCAAGCAGGCAAGCAAGTAGCTAATTCTCATCCAACCAAGAGCATCATGTCCACCACTAGACCACTTGAGCTTCTGCATATGGATGTATTTGGTCCCACGTCATATGCTAGCATTGGTGGTAACTCATATTGCTTTGTTATAGTTGATGATTTCTCCAGATTCACTTGGGTTTTCTTTTTACCAAACAAAAGTGAAGTTGGAAAAATTTTCAAAACCTTTGCAAAAAGGGCCTAAAAGTGACAATGGATCTGAGTTTGTTAATACAAATATCATTGAATATTGTGATGAATTAGGAATTAAGCATGAACTCTCAGCTACCTATACTCCTCAACAAAATGGTGTAGTTGAGAGAAAGAATAGAACTTTAATTGAAATGGCTAGATCTATGCTAGATGAGTATGATACTTCTGATGCCTTCTGGGCTGAAGCCATTAATACTGCCTGTCATGCTATTAATTGCCTTTATCTTCATAGACTTCTAAAGAAAACACCTTATGAATTATTGGTAGGTAGAAGACCTAACATATCATACTTTCGTGTATTTGGTTGCAAAGTATATATCTACAAAAAGAGAACTCATTTGGGAAAATTTCAAAGTAGATGTGACATAGGAATCATGCTAGGTTGTTCTTCTAAGTCCAAAGCATATAGAGTATTCAACAATACAACTGGCTTAGTAGAAGAAACTTATGATATCAAATTTGATGAATCTAATGGCTCACAAGGTGAGCATGAGAATTTAGATGATGTAGGTGAAGATAGCTTGGTACAAGCAATGAGGAAAATGGAAGTTGGTGACATTAAACCCAAGGAAGACAAAGATGAATTGCCAACAGCATCTATGGAACCACATGATGGAACTCAGGAAGAAGAAGAAGAAAAAGACAAAGATAGACCAACCCTCATCAGGAGCCATCACACAATTGCAAAAGATCATCCCACCGACCAAATCATTGGTGAAATTAGTAAGGGAGTTCTGTCGACGATCGGGATCGCCTGACCGCAGAAGTGAAGAGGGGTGAGTCGAGTATGCGGGACCCAAAACGAGCTTCACTCACCAAAGGAATGCGTTTGCTACTTCGTTGGTCGAGTCAAAAGGAAAACGAGCAAGACACGGGGAGTTATACTGGTTTGAGCCTCTGTGAAGGTAAAAGCTCTACTCTAGTCTTGCCCTGAGGCAAGGATGTTCACTATGCTTGAGTACAAGTGTTTGTTTTATAGCTTGAGCTCTGGGGAATTCTACGCTGGTTGTGTCTATTATCTTGTAGTTTTGATTGCCTGCCCTGAGCGTGTTCGCTTCAAGGGGTTTTATACCTCTCCGGGCCGTTTCTGGAAATGACCGGGAGAGATTCCCGGAGTAGTGGCCTGATAAGCACTGAAGGTAGGCTGTAACCGTTCTGCATCTGTCGCCCACATTTGCTTTAACTCCGGCATTCAAGGTCCTGGTAACTGTCGAGTAAGCGCATGCCTTGAAACCTAGGCCGAGGTCGTGCGGGAGTTGAATCCTTGCCCCCCAAGCTCGAGGTCGTGTGGGAACCGCGCAGTCCAGGTCATGGTCAGAGACCCTTACAGCTCGACCCCGAGCTAAGGGCCCCGTTGACTGTGCATTGACCTGTCAGAAATTTCTCAGTCCCCAACAGCTAGCCCCTGAGGCTCAAGGTCGTGACAAGCACTTGGGACGACCTCGAGCCTCACGACATGGACAGAGGGGACGATCTTCTGGCCGCCCCAAACTCGAGGTCGAGATTGGGTGGAGACCAACTAGAGGGCTTCAGCGTTGCTACACCTGGCACCCCTTGGACTTCAAAATTCTGGTACGGACACGATCGAGCAGCGAAACCGCCTGTAACGCCTCAATCCCGCCGCTCAATCCTTAATTGCACCTATCGAATCGCCATGGCACGCCTTTTGAGATGCCTTAACCTCCGACCAGCAATGAACCTTCCTGCAATCTTCGCCTCCCAACCATTTGTTCGAGCCGTTCCTTTTCTTTCGACCAAACATCCAACGACTGCCATGGCCAAGCTCGGAAAAAGTTCCCTGTCAGCAGCGAGGATGAAGGAGCTTGAGAGCCTGGGGTTGCTGGACCCGGCGACGTGCTCATCAACACCGAGCTATCGAGCGGAGAGACCGAGCCGCAGCCACGGGACGACGAGCTCATCAACACCGAGCATTACATGCTCTTTGGCCTGCGGATGCCGGAGAGCGACTTCCTGGCGGCAGTTCTCGCCCAATGCGAGATCGAACTCATCAATCTAGTGCCAAATTCTATCCTACTCATTTCCATCTTCTCCTATCTGTGCGAGGGGTTCCTTGGGATCCTTCCCACCTCCTCTCTTTTCTTCCGCTTCTTCTCCTTGTTCCGCACCGGGAAGGACCCCGTGGTCGGTTGCTTCTACTTCCGGCTATGGGCAAGGCTTCCTTGGTCCTTCCCCAAAATCTGTTCCCGGGACTCCCTCGGCCCATGGACCGAGCGGTGGTTCTACTTGAAGTGGGGTGAAGACGGCGCACTGGCGTACGACAGAAGCCCCATCACCGACAAGAGGCAGACGCCGGAGGCGGACGACCTGGAGGTCGACCAAGAGGGCATCGCCGCCATCCATATCTACGCTACGCGCAGCCTCACTGGGCAGGCCATCGCCAATGACTACCTGTGGGGCCGAGTGTTCCCTCTACGGAAGAGGGAGCACCCATTCTACGAGATCAAAGGTCGCGATGATCTTACCTGCGAAGGAACATCTGGTAAGCCTTCCCACTCTGAAGTTTGCTTGAGGTTGATCTTTGGGCTTCTTTGATGACCTTATCCCCCTAGCAGCGCTGAAGGAATCCTGGATTGCAGCCAGGATGACCGAGATGTTTGGGAAGGCGGTGCACGACTACACGATCGACAACCCCATCCCGAAGAATATGCTGCGCCGGAGCGCCGAGGTAAGCCATCTTGAGCAAAGTCTTAGCTCGTGAATACTTAGGGCTTTCTTTGATCTCTTGAATATGCTCACAGGACAACGAAAAGTTGTTCCGGACGGCGAAGAGGATGCTGCCGTTGCCCGGAGCGAATAAGGGCAAAAAGGCAGGCAAGCGGTTACCCCCGAACGACGCGGGTGGTAGGGGTTCGAAGAAACAACACCTCGAGTGGAGCGACCGCGCAACGGTAGGTTCTCCCATAGTCGAGCCCCAAGCTCTTGTTCGTGTCTCTCCACTTTCTGACATACCTTTCTTCTTGCAGCAACAAAAGGCTACGGCCGCCGCTAGGACTTCGAGCCCCACGACGACCCAAGGGTCACAACCTTAGAGCCCCAAGCCCTCCGCGACGGAAGACCTGGAGCCACCGCGAGCTCCGAGGTCTTGAGCTCAAGGCACCCGAAGGAGGAATGCCCCCTTACCCTCGGGACACCGAGGTCCTCGTCAGCCCCCTGCGAAGCGGAGGCTTTTGGCCCAGGTACGGCACTATCTTTTCAATTGCACGATTTCCCTTCCATCTTTAGCTCATTAGATTTTCCTTGTCGCAGACTTTGAGCGCTCGAGCTCAAAACTTGCCTATCTTGACAATGGCTGTGGTCCAGGGCGAGTCCGAGTCCGAGGAGGAGGAAAAAGCCTCCTACGAGCTGGTGCCCCGCCAGTAGGAGGGCCGGAGTCGCGCCCCCATGGGCCTTCAAAGTTGGGTCGCGGTCGGTGAGACCGGGCAAGGGCTTGACGACCCGGTCGAGGATGAGACTTCGTGGGCAGCCGACGAAGATGACGCCGATGAAGCCGTGGCCACCGAAGCGGGTGCCAGCTCGGCCAAGACTGCTGCGGAGGACGATGCCCAGGACGCCTCAGCCACAGAGGCCGAGGCTACCCAAGCCGTGCCAGCCGCGGTCGCCGCAACCATCGCGGTCAAGGCAGACCCGGCCGCCGAGGTCGACTGTGTCCTGGTTGGGACCAACGCGGAAGGTCGCGCCGAAGATCGGGCCAAGACTTCCGCGGAAGAGGGAGCTGGAGATGCTCCGACCATGGAGGTCGAGGCCGATCCAGTCATCAGAACCGAGCCCAGGGGCAGGTCGAGCCCCCCGAGGGAGGTAGCCCGGGACAAGGTCACCGCCAGCGTAGTGCCCGAAGATCTTCGCCAAGGCAACCCAGCAGCGGTAGAGGTCAACACTGCGCCCGAGGCGTCAAGCAGCAGGCCCGTTGAACCTCACCGTGCGAACTTCCTCCTGCTCTTGTTGAATCTTGGTTCGAGTCTTTTTTTCTTTTTTTTGACGAAGGCTGTGTTTCTTCCAAACCCCACAGGGCATCGAACTTGTCGCCCAAGGGCTGCAAGGTCTTCGGACGCACTCTGATGCACTGAAGATCTCCCTCGACTTAGTGGAAGAGCGAGAGGCGCAGCGGTTCAAGTTCATAGAGACCTTGGCGGTTGAGCAAGAGGAGACTGGGCGCAAGGCGGTGGCCCACTCTGCTGAGCTTACCGCCCTCCTCCAGACGATGAAGGCGCTCGAGGCCAGCCACGCATCCGAACTCAAACAAGCCATCAACACCGAACGCGACCATGCATACAAGGCCGTGGAGGAGGAGGGCGCGGGTCGGCCAGAGCGCTTGAAGCCGAGCGAGCCAAGGCGGAGGAGATGAAGAAGGCAGCTGCAGACCAAGCAGCCGCCCCGTCAGCTTGAATGATGTCTTACTCTCGTCGTCAGCTTGATTTGATGATACCTAGAGTAGGCGTCTAGGAAGCTCAACATCTTGGCGTTCGCAGTGGAGTCGATGATCTGGTCGATGCATGGAAGGGGAAAATTGTCTTTTGGGCATGCCGAATTCAAGCCCGTGTGGTGGACGCACATCCGCCACTTCCTACCTTTCTTTTGCATGATGATCAGGTTGGCCAGCCACTCGGAGTAATCAATCTCGCGAATGAAGCCGGTCTTTAGAAGTTTGTCAAGGTTCTCCTTGATTATAGCAACCTTCTCAGGAGAGAAGCGACGCAGCTTCTACCGTACGGGCCGACAATCGGCCCGCACCTGCAATCTGTGCTCGACCACCTCCCTCGGGACACCCGGCATATCCGCCAGCTCCCAAGCAAATATACTCTTATTGGCGCGGAGGAAGGTGACGAGCTCGAGTTCCTATTTGGAACTCAGCTCGGTCGAGATGTGAATACAGCTAGTCGAGTCGCCATCTTCAAGCGGCACAGCTTTCGTCGACCCACTGGACTAGATCGCTGCCTTCTGGCGGCGCTCTTCGCAGTTACCTCGGGACCTCATTGGGGCAACATGCGGCGAGGGCCAAGGCCTTGGTCTCACACCCGTGCGCCGCCTTGAGATCGCCCCACACTGTGATGACGCCGTTAGGGCCAGGGAGCTTCATGCAGCGGTGCCCGTAGTGGTTGGCCGCCATGAACTTGATCAACGCCGGTCGCCCAAGGATGGCGTTGTATGGGAGATCCCCTTCGACCACCTCGAAGGTGATCAGCTCGGTGCGAAAGTTGTCCGAGTCGCCGAAGGTAACAGGCAAGACCACCTGCCCAAGAGGGGTGGTCGAACTCCCAGGAATGATTCTAAAAAACGGAACCGCAATATTCTTTACCTTCGACCGGGGAATCTACATCCGGTCGAGCGTGCTTGCCTGGAGTAGATTGAGAGAGCTTCCCCCATCGATCATGACGCGCCCGACCATGGTGTTGCTGATGGTCGGGGTCACGACCAAGGTGGTTTTTAGGTCCTTAGCCATACCTTGGGGGCATCTTCCCCTGAGAAAGTGATCATGGCCCCAGCCCACTTGCAGGGCTGATCGACGGGCCTCCTGACGGTAGCTTGATAGATAGCGCGCGTAGCAGCCTTGAGCTCTCGTCGGGATTGATATGTTGACGAGCCACCGAAGATGACATCGATCCGACGGTCGCCCTGCTGGAATTCTAGGTCGAGGTCGTCGAGGTCAGTCCTGGCATTGACCCTGTCGGGTTGCTCGCCTTCCTTCGGGAGTACGGGCATCTCACCACGCCCATCATAAAAGGCCTCCAGCTTGCTCTGCCAAGCCCTGCAGCCATGCAGGTCATGGCCTGGAGCCCTGTGGAACAAGCAGAGCTTTGCTTCATCAAACCTGGGGTGCCCTCCGGTATCTTGCGACCGAGCGCCGGCTCGCTGGGGCCCAGGTCGGCGGTTCCCCTGCTGGGGTCGATGCGGCGCATGCTGAAGTCGTGGCTGGCCTCGGTGGGGTCGGGGCTCTTCCTGGTTTGGTTCTCGCACCACCATCACTTCACGCTGGCCGCTCGCCGTGATGGTCACACGAGGCCGACCGCCGTCGTTATTGCGATCCCTCTTCCGCTTCTTGGTGGTCGAGCCCGGGTCGGCATTCCTGGAGCTGGTTGGACTAGCCTCTCCCAAGTTTAGACCGAGCTTACCTTGGTCAGAGTCATGTTTCCAGCGGACAACATCGTCCGGATCCGTGTACCGCTCCGCCATGCGAAACAGCTTGTTGACGCTGAGCCTCGTTGTGATCTCTAGGTCTTAAGTGAGGCGTCGATCATGAACACCAAACTTGAAAGCCTTAATGACTGCCTCATCAGAGATGTTCGGTATCAAATTCCTTGTGCGGATGAATCACCGCACGAAGTCGCAAAGCGGCTCGCTCTTGCCTTGGATAACACGATCTAGGTTCTTCTCCCTTCCTGGCCACTCGTAACAACTTTGAAAGTTGGAGCGGAGGGCACCCTGAATCTGGCGCCACGATCGGAAGGAGCCAGGCTTCTGGTTGAAGAGCTAGGTTCGGGCAGCGCCATCCAGAACAGTCAGAAGGTAGTTGGCCATTACAGCCTCATCCCCTCCGGCCGCCTGTAGCATCCTAAATTTTGTTTTCTAGATTTATTGTGCCTTTTTCCTGATTTAATTGAATTTCTAGAATTTATTTAATTCTTTTATATTTATTCTAATTGAGCCTTGTTGTTCTTTCAATTGTTCTGAGCAAAATATTAATGATATTTTGTTGAAAATATTTTATTTGGGTTCTATTTATCTCAAGCTATTTTTTGGAATTTTTCTGGATTTTTGTGAATCTTTGTGCTATTTATTTCGGCTTATTTGAATTTTGGGAATTATTTTAATTCAGAAATGTGTTTTAAATCGCTGGAATAGTGCCTGGGTCGAATCTCATCAGATCGGCCCAACATTGTTCAAAGGCCTAGCCCAGCCGCCGCCAAACCCTAACCTAATCGCGCATCGGCCATTCGATCGCAATCGAACGCCTGTCATTCGTGCGCGTCGCTCCGTGCTCCGAACCGTTGGATCGTGTCGTGTGTACGCACTGGATACGGCCACATCACCTCTCCGTGTCGCCGCCAGACTCTGCCACCGCCTCAACCTCCTACGCAATTTCCGCAACGGCACGGACGCCTAGGCCCCTTATTTAAAGCGCCGCAGGCCTTCTTGTGCTCTCCGTTTTGCGCTGCACCCATCCGTACGCTCCTCATCGTCTGAGCCACCACTGCTTCGCCGCTGGAGCTCGCCGTAGTTGCCTAGCTCACCGCCGTGCTTCTTTGAGCTGTTCCATCGTCGCCGGTGATCCTTCGCCGTCGCCCGAGGCACCTCCAGATTCACCTCGTTGAGCCGCATCGAAAGGGTCACTTCATCACACCGGAGAAGCTCTACAGCACCGTCGGCCATGCCTTCTTCTCCCTCTCTGGTGGATTTGCGCCGCCGCACCATCGCCGACTCCACCGAGCTTCGTCGACCGTCTGATCGTGCATCAGCTCTTGAGATCTCGCCACGTCACCCCTTAACAGTAAACATCTCTGTCTCATCTCGGCCGTTAGATTTAATCGGACGGATTAGATTTAACCGTTTAGATCTGCTTTCAGTTGCTATCTGCCGTCGGATCCAAATCCTAGGGGTTAGATCTTGCCACGTAGCAGCTTTGCCGAGAACTAGATTTGATCTCAACCGTAGGTTCTAATTTGGGCGGTTTAAATTGAATCCTATAGCAATATGTCAGATTGGATCGTAGCCGTTCGATTAGTTTTGTGCGGTCTAGATGGTTACACGTGTCGATCACCGGGTCATGCTCTGAGGCATCTCACCCGCGTGTGTTGGGTTGATCCGCGCCGTTAATTTTGAACCGAACGGTTCAGATCGCACCGCACAGCAGCCAATCCGTGCGCGCCACGTGGCAGGAGGAATCTGATCGGCCACGTGATCTCGACCGTCCGTTTGAACGGACGGCCTGATTGAATCATGGGTGCATGTATCTTAAAGCCACCTGGCCAACCGCTTGTCTTGGCGTGACATCGTTGTGATGTCATCTTGGCGTCGCCACAGTGGGGCAGCGTGTCGGCCGTGCGGTAGAGACATCTTGGCGTTATCAGTGGGTCCACGTGTCAGTGACACGTGCGCGCGTGGACCGGGTCCATGGTAGACCCGAACCGAACCATAGACCGAGTCTATGGACCGGATGACGCAAGGCTGACGTCATATTTCCGAATTTTCAATAGAAAAATAAATGAAGTAATTCGGTTTATTCTTTTTAATTGATTTTCAAACTTTAAATGGCTATAACTTTTGCATTTTAACTCCGATTTGAGTGATTTTAATTTTTAAAAATTTGTAAAATCAAGCTCTTTCCGTTTATGAATTTTATTTGAATTTTAGACTTGAGTTTCTCTCTATTTTATTTATTTATTATCATTTATATATGTTACGCGTAGACGTCGAAATGCCCGAAGGTTTCGAAGGAGAAGTTTTGACCTAGGAACAAGTTCAAGAACCAGAACCAGTACTTTTTGAAGGCAAGTTATGCTTCGATCATGTTGAACCTACTTTTGAAAATTATATTTATTCAAATTATTGCATGCTAATTTAATAGAATTGATTTTGAATAAATTTTGGGATTAGTTAAATGCCTAGTTGCTGTATGCCACCTTGTCGTATATAATTGTGGGACATTAATAATTTGCCAACATGGGTTAATTAGACCGTATGTAGTGTGCTTAGCCTAGCCACGTAGATTTGTCATGATTTTAGAATATTAAAGTTAATATTGACTTAATGAGATATGGAACGTGTTTTTGAGAATGTGACATGTGTTATTGAGTTTGATGATGGCACGTGGTGCATGGTAAAGAACTGGGGTGGGAAAGTGATTTAGACTGAGGCAAGTGGCAAGATTGTTTCCAGTGGGCCAAGAGTGGCAATTGGGCGGTCGCATTTGGTTTTATGATATGTTGACGTGACGAATTTTTGGTTAGTCTTGCCTTGGTCAACCTAAGGACTTAATCTTGCAAGCCTTTGAACTGAGTTTAGCATACAACCACAAGTCTAGAATGGGACAGACCTAGCCGAGTAAATTGTGAAATATATTCTTTGGTACAGTCGTAGTGGTGTGAGTTCTGGGTGTATGGGTGAAAACTCACATGGCGCAAGAGGGGGGCCCTGTTGTGGAGGTGTATCCCTTCAGTGTTGAAACCTTAGCGGCGATCTTGGGTTTAGACGGATCTTTGGAAAGGCTTTATTACGGTTACTTGCCTTTGTGGTGTTTGACTGTATCTTGTGGGTAAAGTGTATAACCTCTGCAGAGTGTACAACCTATTCGAATAGCCGTGCTCATGGTATTGAGCATTGCTTGGTGATTACAGTCAAGGGTTAGACTTTCATGAAAATAACTTGGTTTATGGAAAATACTTGGGTTGGAATTGATGAACTTGACTTAAGTTGTGAAATGCTTTACTTGTGAAATATTTGTGAAAGTTATTACCTTTACTAGTGTTTTACTGCTTTGCAATCTATTATTGTATTTATCAAGGTTGCTTTACTGCAAATGAACTTTAGCCTATCCTTTGTAATAAGCCATGCATGTAGAATATTAGAATTGCATTCAGTGCATGACTTACTGAGTGCTCAAAGTACTCACCCTTGCAACAACACAACCTCAGTTGAAGAAGAAGCAACGCCTGCACTAGAGGAGGAGTTCCAAGAGGAGCCGACAAACTAGGGAGCGAGCCCAGTCAGTTGCCTGTGGCAAATTGGTTGGCGCCACGAGTTTATTTTATTTCTGCTGCACTTGTTTATTTTAATAAGTCTTCGCCCTGCGAGGCGTACTTTTGTAACTTGACCATAAGGTTGAGCAACCAGTTTGATTATTTAATTAAAGTACTTTACTATTTCGTTGAGTATGATTGTGATATGTACCGATGTTGAGACTGTGTGCACTAGCGTGATCCTGGACTAGTGCTGAATACACAGAGGGTCCGGATTTGCATATTCGGGTCTCGACATCACCAAAATGGCGGTCGAATATATCGACAGAAACTCGTCGGGGTTCTTGGTCCCATCGAACCGTTCTATCAATGCAGGCTTGAACCGAGCCGGCCAGCGCACTCGACGAAGGTTGTCAGAGTAGGCCGAACAACCATAAGCCAGAACAGGAGCACGCCGAGGGAGATGGTCGCTGTTGCTGGACTATGAGTCGTGGTTACCTCGACGGCCGGACCTGCGGCCACGCTGGTCGTGTCGATGAGCGCGGGAATCACCTGGAAGATACTACAGGCGATCATGAACCCTGCGGCGCCTCGGCGGGATGTCTGGTGAAAGACTTCCCGACATACTGCTGCTGGAGGAAGAACCGTCGTAACCGTGCAGACGCCGAACACCCTCCGGGGTCGCGTCCAGGGGGCGACGACATGGAGGAGTCCGAGTCAGACCTTGGGACGGTTGGTGGGAAGGCGATCGGTGAAGGCGCCGACGTTGGCGCGAGGAGTTATCATCACTTCTTAGGGAGCGAGTCCCAGAGTGGTGGCTTTGGTGCTGCGGAGGCATGGCCTCGGTCGCAGCCCTATCGAGCTCTTCAGCAAGAGCTCGGCCAAAAAATTTCGACCTCACCCGGTCGGGATCAGTCATAACCCGGGCGATGGCACGGAGGCGCTCACCCGAGCGGGGAAGCCTGGGACACCCGGACGAGATCCCGACCTTCTCTTGATCCTCCCGCCGGAGGGCAGTTATGGCTTAGTTGATGGCAACCTGAACCATCCGGCGGGCATCTTCAGGGGTCTTCGGGTCACGGTCATCCGCCTCCGCATTCACGCCTTGGCTATCTGTCATGAAGACAAACTGCTCGGCGATGGCGGTGAGGTGAAACGAGGATGTGGAGTCGCCACGCTCGAGGATCGCGCCGAGCGAACTTCGCCTAAAGCCCTTCAATGGAGTGCGCCATGCTTCTGAGATCTTGATGTCGTTCCTCCGAATGAGCGAAGCTTTCGGGCCCCATGGTGGGCGCCAGCTGTCGACGATCGGGATCGCCTGACCGCAGAAGTGAAGAGGGGTGAGTCGAGTATGCGGGACCCAAAACGAGTTTCACTCACCGAAGGAATGCGATTGCTACTTGATTGGTCGAGTCAAAAGGAAAACGAGCAAGACACGGGGAGTTATACTGGTTCGAGCCCCTGTGAAGGTAAAAGCTCTACTCCAGTCTTGCCCTGAGGCAAGGATGTTCACTATGCTTGAGTACAAGTGTTTGTTTTATAGCCTGAGCTCTGGGGAATTCTACGCTGGTTGTGTCTATTATCTTGTAGCTTTGATTGCTCGCCTACTGGCGTGTTAAGCTTCAAGGGTTTTATACCTCTCGGCCGCTTTTGAAACGCAGTAGAGATTCCTGAGTAGTGGCCTGATGCTTGAAGGTAGGTCAGAACTTCTCATCTGTCGCCCATGTTTACCTTTACTCCGGCATTCAAGGTCCTTGTAACTGTCGAGTAAGCGCACATCTTGAAACCTAGGCCGAGGTCGTGCGGGAGTTGAATCCTTGCCCCCCAAGCTCGAGGTCGTGTGGGAACCGCGCAGCCCAGGTCGTGGTCGGAGACCCTTGCAGCTCGACCCCGAGCTAAGAGCCCCGTTGATTATGCATTGATATGTCAGAGATTTCTCAGTCCCAGACAAGTTTAAACACGCTCTAGATATGCTACATTTTGTGAACATTATTCGTTTGTTTCCTGTGTTGAGCCAAAATCACTGGAAGAAGCCCTAGAAGATGCAGACTGGATAATTGCTATGGAGGAAGAGCTCAACAATTTTGAAAGAAACAAAGTCTAGAGCTTAGTAGAACGCCCAAAGGATCATAATGTTATTGGTACAAAATGGGTGTTCCAAAACAAACGAGATGAAAATGGAGTGGTGATAAGGAATAAAGCTGATTAGTAGCTCAAGGCTTTACTCAAGTGGAAGGACTTGACTATGGGGAAACATATGCTCCTGTAGCACGCCTTGAAGCTATACGGTTTCTTCTAGCTTTTGCTTCTCATTTTTATATCACTCTTTTTCAAATGGATGTGAAAAGTGCATTTCTTAATGGAGTCATTGATGAAACTATTTATGTTGAACAACCTCTTGGTTTTGAAGATTCAAATTGTCCTAATCATGTTTATAAATTATCTAAACCTCTTTATGGCCTAAAACAAGCTCCTAGAGCTTGGTATGAACGCCTTAGAGACTTTCTGATATATAAGAACTTCAAAATTGGGAAGGTTGATCCAACACTATTTCTAAAAGAAATAAATGGAATATTAATGATATGTCAAATATATGTGGATGATATCATTTTTGGATGTACTAATGACTATCTTTGCAAGGAGTTTGGTGACATGATGGCGAAGGAATTTGAGATGTCCATGATTGGAGAGCTGTAATTTTTTCTTGGATTTCAAGTTAAGCAACTGAAGGAGGGAACATTTATCTCACGAGAAAAGTACACCAAGGACTTTCTCAAGCCAATTAAGACTCCCATGGCAACAAATACACATCTTAGTCAAGATGTGGGAGGTAAGTCTGTTGACCAAAATCTCTATAGATCTATGATTGGATCATTGCTATACTTGACAGCATCTAGGTCAGACATCATGTTTAGTGTATGCATGTGTGCTAGATTTCAAGCTGCACCTAAAGAAATACACTTTAGTGCTGTAAAAAGAATATTTAGATACCTTATGTCTACTCCAAGTATTGGTTTATGGTACCCTAAGGGTGCTCCATTTGAGTTTCTCGGCTATTCAGATTCTTATTATGCCAGCTGCAAAATTGATCGTAAAAGCACCTTAGGGGGTTGTCATTTGCTTGGAAGATCTTTAATTTCTTGGTGCTCTAAAAAGCAGAATTCAGTAGCACTCTCCACTACCGAAGCCGAATATGTGGCTGCAGGCAGTTGCTGTGCTCAAATTCTATTTATCAAGCAAACATTTCTGGATTTTGGAATAAAATTTGATAATGTGCCTCTATTGTGTGACAATGAAAGTGCAGTGAAAATAGCAAACAATTCGGTCCAGCATTCCAGAACTAAGCATATTGAAATTCGACATCACTTTATTCGTGATCATGTTGCTAAAGGAAATATTATGCTTAGTTATGTAAGAACTGAAGACCAATTGGCTGATATTTTCACTAAACCACTAGATGAGGCCAGATTTTCAAAATTGAGAAATGAACTAAATATTATTGACTTCTCAAATATTGCTTGATGATGTCACACTTAGGGGAGGCAAGTTTGCACACTATGCATTTCTTGATACCCAATGTGTGAATAAATAAATTCAAAAGTGTTGAATTAAGAATAAAAAATGCTTCTCTTCTAAATTTAATGTTCTGCTTAAACTAAAATTGAGAAAATATTGCTATAAGCCTTTCCTTACTGTGCTTCTTTCTCATCTTATCCAAATTTTAGTAACTAAGTCAAAACCCTAATTTATTCAAATCCAGTGGCAAAATTTTCAAAAACTTCTCTATTCAGCACTTGAGTTTTTCAGCTGAGCTTAAGTTGCAAATACTAATGCTCTTTTGGAAATTGAACTCAAACATTTCCTGAAAACTCAAGTTCTCCAAGTTAAGTGTTTTGCTACTGTTTTGGTTGCTTATCTTGAGACTTGTCAAAGATTCTTTTCTAGTACTTCTCTTGATTATCTTTAATGGATCTTTGAAAAGTCTAAAAGAACTTAGCTATATCCCTTATATTTAATCTTCAAAAACTTATTCATATACTTCGGACTCAAATCAAAATAAGTGAACTGAGAAGAACTCTATTGCGACAGACCAATTCAGAAATCAAATACTATACTGTGCACCAAAAGTTTGATGCGGCGTTAAAGGAAGTTTTGGTCTCGATTTTGTCCAGAGCAGAAACTCTTTAACCACGGACTAAAATATTTGGTCTGTAGTTGTATAAAATACTCAAGAGATTTGGTTCGACGCAAAAGGCAAAATCTTTGTTCCATCTCTCAAAATGGTCTGACATATGAGTAAATGTTTCTATTCCTATTTCTTATCTAAGTTCAAATGGATTTGATCTATTTTATAAATTTTTTTCTCTTCTCAAATTTCAAAATTTGTTCAAAATCTTGCTTGTTGCTTTAGGACCTATCTTTTGCTAACCTGTCCTTGATTTCGGGACCCTATGTATTTGCTCATAACCGATTTTCCTAAAGGGTCCCACCACCTTTTACCAGGAAGCCTGTTCCCTTCAATCACCTTGTTTTAATGGCTTCAGCTACCGAGATTCCCTTATCTTTTGCCTCTCATTCAATGCAGTTACCTCTTCCATCAGAAATTCCCTTTTGGCACATCTTTGCTTGCGCAAACCTCTCAAAGCCAGAGAAATCGTCTTTCAACCGAAGCAAATCCCTAATTGGATCTTGGCAATGGTGTTCATCTGGCTCTTTTGCGCAAGAAACTCTTCCAGGCTCAGTGAGTTTACCCTAAACCCTTTTTCCTTCTTGTCAAAACCCTAGACCTAGAACTTAGACCTTAGTGTTTGTTTTTGCTTAGGTCTGGTCAGTGCGCATAAAAAGGGGTCTGCATTTGAGTCTGTCTGAATAAGAGTTGAACTTTAGTTGGAGGTCAAGATGAGGTCAAAGAACCCAGACAAAAGGGGACTATTAGAGAAAATTGTTGAAAAAGTTAAAGGCAAGAAACAGAAAATGTCGAGCTCATCTCAAGGGATTTCTCTGCCTAGACAACCTCAAGGACCAATGCTTATTCAAGATGTTCATAACACTGGCAGAATAAATAGAAAATTGGTCACTTCGCATCCAAGAAAAGGAAAAGATAAACAAGTAATTGAATCTGAGTCATCCTCCGAAGATAGTGATTATGAACCTGACAGTGAGTCATCTTAGAAAACACTGAATTAAATGCTGAAGTTGATGTTTTAACAAATGAAGAACTAGCTGCCCTTAGAGGCAAGAAATTAAGAGCTGTGAGATTAGTTAATGAAAAAGTTTGGTTTCCGAACTCAAGACCAGCTCTGGGCGAAAATTTTGTCTCCTTACTGCATAAGAACATATATAATGTTTATCTGAATAAAAGGGATGGAAAAGGAAAGACTATCTCAGCTCTGTCAAATCATCAGTATGTGGATTGGGATCAAATAAATTCCATAACTGGTTCAACTAGACTATTTGACTGTATAAACTCAACCCTTGGTCTGATCTATTTAATGTCAAACAAAACAATCCCTTGGAGTATCAAAAGAACCCTAGAGTTCTATGCATCCTTGTTGGTCAACAAGCAGAGAAAGCATATTATGTTCACTATAGATGGAAAAATAAGAAAAATTAGATCTCCTCAGTTTGAATCTGCAATTGGAGCTTCAAGTCCATTAATGAATAGGACAAGAATATATGAAAAAATGTATCCTTGTTAGAGATGGAGGTTAGTTGGAGACATGCCTGATTTACAAGTATCTGCACACATATACAAGGACATCTCTTGTGCAGATTTTAATCCCAACAGAGTCTCATGTTTATCAGAAGAAGCAAAGGTTCTGCTGTTGATTTTGAGGCACACAATTTTTCCCAAGTCTGGATACAAAGAAGGAGTGACACCAACCCTAGTCTAGCTGTTGCACCTTATCCTGTCAAGACAACCCATAGATTTGGTTGATTACATCTTTGGGGAGATGGAGGAGGCAGTATATAGAAAAATGGGGAGTCCTTTACCTTTTGCTCAACAAGTCACTCAAGTACTGTTGGCATAAGGTATAATTTCTCAAAATGATCTAAACAGAGAATTCAAGAACTTCCCAAAGAAATACAATATGCACAAATCCACTGGACAGAATCTAAGGGTCACTGGATTTCTTCAAGGATTGCAAGCAAACCATCCTAATGAAGGGGAAGAACCAGACCAACCTGAGCAAGTAGGAGGAACCAATGAACCGAGTATGGAAATAGTACATGAGTATGGATCTATAGAGGAGAATGAGCCAAGTGCTGAAAATAAGTATGATCAAAATAGCATTAGTGGAAGTTTTATGGCTCCAGGCAGTGGCAACTACAGCCATCATTCCTCTTATGATAGTCACTACTTCTATGGCAGTCATTATTCTCATGCAAACTCAGAAGCTTCAAGGAATGCAAGTTACAACCACAGTCATTTGTCTCCTCCTTCTCAAGCTCAGGGCAGCCACCACAGTGGAAGTGAAAGTCAATCTGAGAAAAGCAAAGAGCCTAGTGCTCACAGTGCAAGCAAGGTTAAATCTGAAAATGGAAAAGAGCCTAGTGCTCAAAATGGAAATAAAATTAAGGCTTCAAGTCATCATGAGTCTTCTTACTCTCCAAGGCCTATTACTCAACTTCTAGTTCACACTCCAGAAGCAACAGAAGTGTATGAAGCAGCCTCTTGAAATGAAGATGATGCTGCAACTCAGGTCATCTCAAGCTCAGTTGCTCAGTCTTTTGATGAGGAGCAACAATTTCACCATCTTCAAGAGTTAGCAGCAGAAGCAAGATTCATCG
This sequence comes from Guadua angustifolia, assembly GCA_036346375.1. Classification (NCBI taxonomy): domain Eukaryota; kingdom Viridiplantae; phylum Streptophyta; class Magnoliopsida; order Poales; family Poaceae; genus Guadua; species Guadua angustifolia. Next base: position 19,067,042 of record CM070519.1, read on the forward strand.
AAGATCAAGGATTAAGACCTGGTGCAAATGATTTTGAGGCAGGAGGGTCTGGTTTGCCACAAGGATATGAGTCTAATTATCCAACATATGTTGTACATCCTGAGCATGATCAGAGAGATACTTTCCCTAGATGGCAGAATCTTTTTGATTTTCAGCAACCATGTTCACATCCTCCTATGTATACTGAACAAGCACAGGAAGGTACATTTCAGGCACCAGAAAATACCTTTGAGTCTCAACCTTCGTGGTTTACCTCTTTTGAACAACAGTATTATGCTGATCAAAGAGGATTCCAAGCCACATACTTTGAAGACCAAAGAATGGCTGCACAAAGGCATGAGGAACAAATGAATGCTCTACAACGGTACAATGAACAAGTTCAAAAGCAAATGAGAATCATTATGAAGAACAAGCAAGTTTCAGGAATGAAGCTCTCACCAGATTTGATCATCTTCGAAGCAATCAATTGGATTTAAGACAGTGGATTCAGCAGCTTGGTGATAATCAGAACTTACTGAAGGATAGATTGTATGATATGAATCAAAAAATTGATAAAAATCACAAGAATCTGACCAATCAAGTTGAGGTTGCAAGCACATTAAATAAAAGTAATCTGACATGGGTCAGACAAAACCTAGACCATCTCATGGATTTTACTGAGGATGCCTTTCTAGATCATACAAAGCTGGCACAAAATCACATTGATGGTATGAGTCAGATCCTTGTAGAAATAGATGCCATCAATGAGTCCCTGAACAAGAGGTAAAGTGAACTCAATCATCTGACTATTCAACCTGGAGATCCAAACTATCCGAGCTGGCATGATCAAGCTATGGCCCAAGTGCCTAGTACTCAAGCTCAAGACAAACTAGAAGAAGATGAAATTCAAATTGTCTCTCCTCCTAGAAAAAGTTCTGTTCTTGGCCAGCTCAAGAGGACCTTCTCCAAGCGCAAATAGGACCTTTTTGGCAATTGATGCCAAAGGGGGAGAATATCCTAGGTCCTTTAGGATAGGCAAAGCTATTATGTAATATGTGTAGCATCTAGGCCCTCAATTCTTGTAAGTTTTGGTAATTAATGACAAAAAGATGTTAAAGTACTAACTATTTCTCCGAGATTGAAAGCACAGGTTGGATTTCTCCATGAGCTCTTCTAAAGGACAAAGCAATGATCAAGAAGAAGGAATCGGAAAATGTAAATCAAATAATTGAAGACAAGGTAAGCATGAATTAAGGATATTGTGTTTAGATTTTCACCGATCTCGGAGCTAGGAGAGAAAGATCGGATTCTTTAGATTAAATGCCATACTATTAAGGGGGAGTAATGAGTAGTAGGTTGATGATGATTAAAATGTCGCATGGCTCAAAACTATATTAGAATCAAGGTCATGTCATTTGCATCAAAACATATATTCTGGGTGTGCTAGTTCTTCAGTGAAGTCGGCACTACCGCTGGCAAGTTCACGATAGTACCGCTATAACGGTAGTACCGGGTTTAGAACGGCGGTACTTATTTTCCAGAGAACGGTCTATTGCGAAAATATCCTGATCGGTACTACCGCTGCATATTATCCGGTAGTACCGAACTTCTGGTATTACCACACTTATTGCTGCGGCACTCTTTTTACAGAAATACTATTTTGAGGTTCTTTAGTGTCGGTACTACTCGGTGAGGAAACTGCGGTACTACCGCATATGCGGAAGTACCGACTCAAGTACCTGGTAGAAATTTTCCAAAAGGAGTATTTCTTAAGAATTTAATCTGTACCGGTACTACTGCAGAGAAAAAGTCGGTAGTACCGTAATCACGGCACTACCGCATATTTGCAAGCGGTACTCTTTTTCCAGAAGGGAGTTTTTCTGACCCATCCTCTCCGAAAGGACCGGTACTACCGCTTCTTGCACGTCGGTAGTACCGGGGTTCCCTCAACGGCTATTTTTGCTGCATTTAATGCTCGTCTTTTGTCCGTTGGCTGAGGGGCAGTACTATCGGATTTTACACGCCGGTAATACCGGAATTCCTGATTTTTCAGGGGAATTGTGTCCAATGGTTGGAACAGTTTGTGGGGGGTTATAAATACCCCCACACATGCACAATAGAGTGGTTGGTGACTCATTGAATACATTTGTGAGCTCTAGCAAGTCAAATTTCTCTCTAGTGCATTGCAACTCTCATTTTTGAGTGGAAATAGGGAAATCAAGTGTTGCATCTAGTTTTGAGCCATTAGACACTTGTGTCATCCTCAAGCGAGCGTCATTACTCTATTCTCTTGGATGTTGCCGCCTCCTAGATGGCTTGGAGGAGGTTGTGCATCGGTGATCTTCTCAAAGAAGGTTGTGTGAAGACCCGATCAAATTGTGAAGGCAAGAAGCTCGCCTACCCGGAGTGGGGAAGAGCTACCACGAGTGATCGAGGAAGGCTCAAGCAAGTACAGCCAGCTTGAAGAAGTTCAAGCCACCTCAACGTGGAGTAGGGGAGACCGGCAAGTCTCCGAGACCACGGGAAAAAATTACTTGTCTCTCATCATTTTAATTATTGCAATTGTGCTTTACAAGTTCAATTATTATTTGCACTTATAGATATTGCTTCAAACATAGGAATTGTACATTGCTTGTTTTGTCTTATCAAGTAGTAAAGGTTGCAAGCATTTAAGTTTTAAAAGTCATATTTGCAATTATTGCTTAGTGATCTTATAAATTGCAATTAGAGGTAAAATTTTAGTAACCTCCTATTCACCCCCCTCTAGTCGGTTATCCTTGATCCTACAAGTGGTATCAGAGCGAGGACACTTTATTCGGGCTTTACCGCCTAAAGAGTAAGGATGGCTAGTGATGGGGTGTCAATAGGCAAGGCGCTATTTTTTGATGGTACAAATTATGCATATTAGAAAATCCACATGACCGTCTATCTTAAGGCCATGAGCCCTAGCATATGGAGAATTGTAGTTGAGAGTTTCGCTCTGGGAGTCAATCCCACAATAGAACAAGAAGAGCGAAACACTCATCTCAATGCTCAAGCAATGAACGCTCTCTTTGGTGCTTTGAACGCGGATGAGTTCAATCGAGTGAGCAACCTTGAAACCGCTCATGAGATTTGGACTACCCTCTCGGAAATTCATGAGGGGACATCCTCGGTCAAAGAAGCCAAATTGCATATGCTTCGGATCAAATATGAGAGCTTCATTATGTTACCCCATGAAAATATTAATGAAATGTACTCACGATTAAATAACATAGTAAATGAGCTCAAAGGCCTTAGAGCATCACTAACCGACTTTGATATTGTTCAAAAGATGCTTAGGGCCCTTTCGGAGAAATATGAAACGTTGGTGACTTTATTCCTCAACTCACCGGAATTGCCAAGGATGACGCCGACCGGACTTCTTGGAAACCTCATCACAAATGAGCTTTACAAGAAGGATAAGGAAGAGCTATTGGAATAAAGCTCTTCGAAAAAGAAGAATATTGCTTTTAAGGCAAAGGTGGACTCAAGTGATGAGACACTTGAGGACACCGGAGATGAAGATACCGAGGAAGAAATGATGCTTCTCGTAAGAAGGATGAAATGGTTTATGAAAAGGTGCTCAAGCTCAAGTGGCTCACAAAGATTCAAGAAAGGGCAACATTCTAGCACCAACCGGTATGCAAATATCCGGTGCTATGAATGTGATGAGAAGGAGCACATCGCCTCCCATTGTCCTAAGAAGAAGGACGACAAGAACAAGTCACCTAAGAAGAAGAAATTTTTCCATGGGAAGAAGAAGCTCTTCAAGAAGCTTCAAAGAGATGGCAAAGACGAAGCTCACATTGGAGAGTGGGATTCCGAGAAAGAATACTCAGACTCCGACTCATCCGAGGAAGATACACCTTCCAAGAAGAAGGGCCTCGCTGGCATTGCCATCAAGAAAGCTTCATCACCATTCGTCACTCCTTTATGTCTCATGGCTAAAGGAGAATTTAAGGTAAATTCAAATGACGATGATGAACCTTCATATGATGAGTTAATGGATATGCTTGAGGATTTAAATGAGTATCTTGGCAAAGAGAAGTTAAAATTTAAGGTTTTGAGAAAAGAGTTTCTTTCTCTCAAAAATTCTTATGAGGAGCTAAAGAAAGCTCATGAGGTTCTCCTTGCCAAGGACCATTCAAAGTCCTCAAATGACATTGGCATCGAATGTAATATTATTGATAAATTGCCTAGACTTGAAGTTAACTCATGTAATGTAACAAAAACAAGTATAGCTACCTCATGTGATGATTTAGTTGATATATCATGTTCTAATGTTAACTCATGTCATGAAAATTTGATTGTTGAAAATAATGAGCTTAAAGAACAAGTGAATAAAATCAACAAAAACTTAGATAGATGCTTTAAGGATATGTCCTACAACAAAGAAGGACTAGGATATGTCCCTAAAAAGAATAAGAAATTAAGTAACAAGACTCCTCATTTTGTAAAATCAAATGGTAAATTTTGTTATAAATGTCATGATGTAGGACATTTAGCTATTGATTGTTCATTGAGTAAAGCATCTAAAGAAAATGTTCATGATTCTTGTTATATACTCAAAAGAGATAAAAATGGTAAAGTCTTTGCTAGATTTGTTGGGACCCCGATAATTGGCCAAAGAAAGAAAGCCGTTTGGGTTCCTAAAACCTTGGTTACTAACCTCCAAGGACCCAAACAAATTTGGGTACCTAAAAAGGTTTGATTTTATTTTGTAGGTGAACTACAAGACCGGTGGACGACATTTGGTGCTAGATAGTGGATGTACCCAACACATGACCGGCGACTGGAAAATGTTCACCACTTTTGATTCGGAAAGCGGACAACACGACAAAATCACGTTTGGTGATAATAGCAAAGGAAAGGTATTGGGCTTAGGTAAAATTATCATATCAAATGATCTTTCCATTTCCAATGTATCCCTAGTTGAAGCATTAAATTTTAACTTGCTATCCGTTACTCAAATATGAGATCATGGTCTTGTTTGTAGCTTCTCTAAAAATGATGTAGTTATTTCTAGAGAAAATGATAAGTCTTTAGTGTTTAAAGGATTTAGATTTGGAAATTTGTATTTGGTTGACTTCACCTCAAATGACTCATGTCTTCAAACATGCTTAATGGCAAAGACATCTTTAGGATGTTTGTGGCATAGAAGACTAGCTCATGTTGGGATGATTCAACTTAAAAAGCTTTTCAAAAATGATTTAGTTGTAGGCTTGAAAGATGTGAAGTTTGAGAAAAATAGACTTTGTAGTGCTTGTTAAGTCGGCAAGCAAGTGGCTAGTTTTCATCCTTCAAAAAGTATCATGTCCACATCTAGACCATTAGAGCTCTTATATGTGGATTTGTTTGGCCCAACAACCTATAAGAGTATTGGGGGTAATTCTTATTGCTTAGTCATTGTTGATGATTACTCTAGATATACTTGGGTATTCTTTCTAGATGATAAATCCGAAGCTTTCGAAATTTTCAAAAAGTTTGCAAAGAGGGCTCAAAATGATTTTGATTTTAAAATAAAGAAAATCTGTAGTGATAATGGTTCCGAGTTCAAGAATACAAGAATTGAAGATTATTGTGATGAACTTGGAATAAAGCACGAGCTTTCTGCGACCTACACTCCAGAACAAAATGGAGTTGTAGAACGGAAAAATCGAACTTTAATTGAAATGGTAAGAACAATGCTTAATGAATATGACACTTCCGATAGTTTTTGGGCGGAAGTCATTAATATCGCTTGTCATGCAACAAATAGACTCTATTTGCATCGACTTTTGAAAAAGACCTCTTATGAGCTTCTTGTTGGGAGAAGGCCGAATATTTCTTATTTTCGAGTTTTTGGTTGCAAATGTTACATTTTGAAAAAGGGTGTTCGGCTCTCAAAATTTCAAAGTTGTTGTGATGAAGGTTTCTTGCTTGGTTATTTCTCAAATAGCAAAGCTTATCGGGTTTTCAATAAAAATAAAGGTTTTGTAGAGGAAACTAGTGATGTTGAATTTGATGAAACTAACGGCTTTCAAGAAGAGCAAGAAAATTTGGATGATGTAGGTGAAGAAGGGTTGAGAGAAGCAATGAAAAATATGACTCTTGGAGATGTGAAGCCGGAAGAGGACAAAGAGGATCAACCCTCATCTACTCAAGTTGAGCCTTCCACCTCCATCACGCCAAGTCAAAATCAAACCGTCGATGTAGATGAGAAGGACAATGATCAACAAATTCAACCTTTACCTCAAAGAATTCATCATGGTCTCTCCAAAGATTATCCAATAGATCAAATATTGGGTGACGTGAGTAAGGGTGTTCAAACTCGATCTCGTATTGCTTCCTTTTGCGAACATTATTCTTTCATATCATATTTTGAACCTACTCACATAGATGAGGCCCTAGGTGATTCGGATTGGGTAAATGCAATGCATGAAGAATTAAATAATTTTATCCGAAATGATGTTTGGACTCTAGTAGAAAGACCTAAGGAACATAATGTAATTGGCACAAAATGGGTCTTTCGGAATAAGCAAGATGAAAATGGTATTGTTGTAAGAAATAAAGCTAGATTAGTGGCGCAAGGTTTTACACAAGTTGAAGGGTTAAATTTTGGTGAAACCTTTGCACCCGTGGCTAGATTTGAGGCAATTAGAATCTTACTTGCATTTGCATCTTGTTTTGATATTAAATTGTTCCAAATGGATGTAAAGAGTGCATTCTTAAATGGACAAATATCCGAGTTGGTATTTGTAGAGCAACCCCTCGGTTTTGAAAATCCTAAACATCCAATTCACGTTTACAGACTCTCTAAGGCGCTATACGGTCTCAAGCAAGCTCCTAGAGCATGGTATGAGCAACTTAGAGATTTTCTAATTTCAAAAGTTTTCATAATTGGGAAGGTTGATACAACACTTTTTACAAAAATAATCGATGAAGATTCTTTGTATGTCAAATTTATGTTGATGATATCATATTTGGTTCTACTAATGAAGATTTTTGCAAGGAATTTGGTGATATGATGTCTAGGAAATTTGAAATGTCCATGATTGGTGAATTGAGTTTCTTTCTCGGACTTCAAATCAAGCAACTCAAAAATGGGACATTCGTAAGCCAAATCAAGTATACTAAGGATCTACTTAAAAGGTTTGGCATGGAGGACGCAAAGCCAATCAAGACTCCAATGGCATCAAACGGGCATCTCGACCTAAATGAGGGAGGTAAACCGGTAGACTTAAAGCTTTATAGATCCATGATTGGTAGTTTACTTTATCTCACCGCATCTAGGTCCGATATAATGTTTAGTGTTTGCATGTGTGCTCGTTTTCAAGCTTCTCCCAAAGAATGTCATTTGGTTGCCGTAAAGAGAATTCTAAGATATTTAAAACATTCCTCAAACATAGGGTTATGGTATCCTAAAGGTGCTAAATTTGATTTAATTGGATACTCGGATTCGGATTATGCGGGTTGTAAAGTAGATAGGAAAAGCACCTCCGGAAGTTGTCAATTGCTTGGTAGATCTCTAGTTTCATGGTTTTCCAAGAAGCAAAATTCTGTAGCCCTATCCACTGACGAAGCCGAATATATATCCGCCTGTAGTTGTTGCGCTCAATTGTTATGGATGAGGCAAATTTTGATGGATTATGGAATAAATTTCAAAAAGGTGCCTCTTTTGTGCGATAATGAAAGCACGATCAAAATAGCAAATAATCCGATTCAACATTCAAGAACTAAATATATAGATATCCGTCATCATTTCCTAAGAGATCATGTTAGCAAAGGTGATATTATAATCAGTCATATTAGAACCGAAGATCAATTAGCGGATATCCTCACTAAACCCTTGGATGAAGCCCGCTTCTGCAAATTGAGAAATGAATTAAATGTCATAGATTTCTCGAATATAGATTAAACTTGTGAATCCTAAGTTTCTTTTCATTATTTATGGCTTTCTAGTGGTTCTTGTCTATTTGCTCGAATCCTTTGATGATTGTCTTTAAGGGTAGTTTTATACCCTTATGTATACTTTATCCCAAAATGTGAGTATGTCTAAATGAATCTTTGTTAATTAAAATTTTGGCCTAAAATGCTTTTCTCTGTTCTTTTATTTCCCTGAGTTGTTTGTCTCTTGGTCTGCTTGGGTTCCCAGTTTTGCATTCGGTAGTACCGGTGCAGTTTCTCCGGTAGCTCTGGATGTCGGTACTACCGACACTGTAAGAGCGGTAGTACTGCATGAATCGAGCTGGGTAGTTAAGGCGTCTCCCTGTTCATCTTCTCATATCCGGCGCCTCCTTTTCTCTCTCTTTCTCCCTCCCGTTCTCCAAAATCGCCTCACTCTTTTTCTTCTTCAAATTTCTTGGTTCCTCTCGGTTTCCCCCACTCCACTCCATCAATTTCTTTGGGAAGGTAATCTCCGAGCTCTTTCCTTCTCCATGTGCTTCGGTTTTGTGGTCCTCCTGTTCATTCCTAGGGCATCATCAAAATGTGGCAAATATCTAGCTAATCTAAGGGATTTGATTGCTGAATCAGTTGATTGACTACCTCTCACAACCTTTCTCCTCTCCTTTTTATCAATCAAAGGGTTGCAATCTCCAGTTTTAGGTCCGGTGCAGAAAACCCGGTACTACCTCAAGTATAGTATCGGTAGTACCGATAGTCTGGTGCTACCGACCTCTCTTCATCGGTAGTACCGAGTTCTCTGAAAATGCCATATTCAAGCCACATTTTTATGGCCCTATTGAAGTCTCGCATCATTCTTCGTAGCTTATTCTATCCTTGATCCTTTTTGTTATTCTTGTGTTCAAGTCAATATGCTGAGAGCAAGAGGCGCAAAGGCACCACGAGGTGGTGGAAGTGTACGTAAATCCGCAAAACATAAAGGAGCTCCAGTGAGTAGTGATAGCGATGACTCTGCCACTTTAGCAAGAAAAGATAAAGAAACAAGAGCTTTGGTTCAGCAGGAGCTAGCCAGAAGTTCGCACATTAGCAAGGGTAAGAAAGCAGTGACCGAATCAGTTTCAAGTGAAGAAGAGGAAAACATGGGCACTGAATCAGAAGAGGAAAATGTGCAAAATGATAGTGATGAGGATGAAGTTCGGCCTACTGAGTCTGGCATATGGAGTGATCTCCGCCAAATGAAGGGAGATGACTACTTCGCTCTTAGAGATCAGAACGAGTATTCAAAGCCTAAGAGTGCCTCTGAGGATAGATTTCATACCCAGTTTCAACAAAAAAGTATTCTATGAGATCTATAAAGAAAAGGAGTTTGCAAATCAAAAATGGGTAAACTGGGATCACATCAGTAAGTTGCCTCTGTTTGTTGGAGTACCAGAACTGTTTCAAGGAGCTGGGCTTATGGAATTTTTGAGCCAAAGAAGTGACTATCATGAAGACATCATAAGACAGTTTTATACTACTGTTCACATTTCGGAAGATATGAATCAAATTACTTGGATGACTGGCTCAGAAACCTTCTCCGCTTTCAAGAATGATTTTGAACATGCTTTGGGAATCTATCACAGCCAGTATCCAAAGATTCATGATGACAATATACTCAGTCTAGATCAACAATGTACTTTTTATGATCCAGCTGCTAGAGTGAGGAAACCCAGGAAGCTCACAGGTCTCTTGCCCCAGCCTCAGTTAATAAACAAGATAGTTCGTGTCACTATTCATCCAAAGAGCGGAAACTTCAACGACATTAGAGGATATGCTTGGAACATCATCAATAAGATTATGCAGAGACAAAAATTTGATGTTGTGGACTTCATGATAAGGGAAATTGACTCTTCCTCCATGGATTGGAGAAAAAGGATATATTTTGCTCCTTATATCATGGCTCTTATCAAGAGGATGGCAAGGTACAGTGGGCCCCTTCCATACATTCACAAGCCCTACAAGCCCAGAGAGGCTCCTCCTCAGGTTCTTGGACATTTTGCGCAGCAGCAGCAAGAGCAGCAACAACAATAATAGCAGCAGGCTCAGCAGGCTCTAGTACCTTCTATTGATGCAGTTCTTGAGAGCATCGCTGGTCTTCGCACTGATCTTTTTTCCTGACTCGACCTTGAGCATGCTCAGATGGAAAGTCATTTCGCGGAAATTGTGGCATCTCAAAATCAAACTCGCCAGATGATTCAAGAAGTTGGGAGCAGAATCGATGCCCTTAGTGCATCCTTTTCTCAGCGTTTTGATGATCTTAGCTCCTCTCTTGTGCCAAATTCTTACTCTCGTTGAGTCCGTCCTCGTGCTTCTTCTCCGCATCCTCCTCCTCAGCCTTCTACTTCAACTCCAGGATCTCCCAAGGACGGAGGTACTTGAAGCTTCCTGTGGATCCTTTTTGGTCTTTGATGCCAAAGGGGGAGAAGTCGCATGATGAGGACATCACTTCCATGGATACAGCCACATCTACACATCAATTTGAACCCGCTGTGATTATACAAGGACCGGTTACTCAAGCTCGCGCACGACAGTTTAATCATCAGGTGAATGCGTTCCTAAGCCTCCCCATTAGTGATAATATGAATGGGATGCTATTTAATACTTGTGATGATTTGATTGTACTTAGAAACCATGGAGAAGGACCCTCGTGGACCAAAATTGGGCCAAAGATCAAGTTCAAGTCGGATTGGGAAGAGAACAAGTCCGAGTCCAGTTTGGCCTCACCAACAGTGCTAACTTTAAAAGGCCATAACTTTTAATTCCGAAGGTTTCTGGAGGCCCATGAGTACACGTTTGAAAGATCTCGGAGTCTACTTTCTAATGGATCTAGTCCCATTGCCAAATTCATCTTGAAGCAACAGGAAATCATAGAAGAGTGTCGTGGCCAGAAATTCCGGGTGCTGCGCCACCTGTTCTTTTGGGCCCAAAGCCCATGTAAGCCTAGGGCACCCCCTTGGCCCCCCCATGGCTGTTGCACGACCCTAGCCGCTCCCTAGCCACCACTTACCTCTATATATTGTTTGCTACCTCCGTACATTAGTTTTTGGGTTTTGTTTATTTGATAGTTTAGCCATTGCTGTTATTTTGAGTCTTCCATACGTGCTCAACAGCCGCCTAAGAAGCTCCTTGTTTCAGAACCCCACCTTATCAATCCTTCATCTTTATTTGCAATTTCAGATTGCCTTTACCTTTGTTCTTGCTTGTTCTTCGGTTGCATGCAGGAATTGAACCTCGTGTTCAGGTTGATCGTGCCAACGGCAAGATCAATAACCCTCTGGAGTTGGTTTAGTGATTGCTAAGGCGCATCGTCGTCGCACGTTGTAGTCGGATCGTCAAAGTCAATTCTACCAAATCGAAGTTATCACTCTCATCGAAAGATCGGGACCCAAAGTCACATCAGGTGGTATCAGAGCGCCAAGTTGTTCGATGAGAGATTTAGTACCTTAGATTAGTTTTTGTTTTCTGTCCAAAATTGAAAATCCTCCACAAAAATTCAACCTTTAGATTCAAACTGGTATTTTAGTGTGTTTTGTTAGGTTTTGATCCATTAGAGTCCTTGTTTTTGTTGCTGATCGTTTTTCCTTCGCGTAGCTTTTATTTCAATCTGTCCAGTTCTTTGTTTTGTTCATAACTTTCGCATACGAGCTCTGATTCAAGTGTTTTTGCACTTTCCTGAAAGCTTGGGACAAGCTCCACAAAAACCTAGTTGGGCACGAAATCTAATTCCATCTAAAAGGTTGTTTAATCTTGACATCAAATTCGGGAAGCAAGTTGCAATTGCAATCCTGGTTGGTTCGGTATGTTGATCATAACTCTCACATCCGAACTCGGATTGAGATGTTTTTATACTTTCCTGAATCCTTAAAGAGTCCTCTACAAAAACGTTTTTGGGTGTCCTTCGTGATTCGGACTCCTTCAAACCGAATTTGACTCGAATTCGGATTTGGTCAAATCGGCTGAATTTTGTTAAATCTGTGCACCTTAGTGTTTTGGCCATAACTTCTACATATGAGCTCCAAATTGTGTGTTTGAATACTTGTTTTAAAGCCTAGAACAGTACCATCATTTTGTTACATTGTGAGCAAGCTTGATTCGGTCATTTCCATGCCTTAATTGCAGCAACAACCTTACTGCATAGTTCTGATCGAATTTGGGTTTGTTTCTTCAATTTGTGTTTTATCTTTGTTCCTTTGAGTTGGTTGAGTCCAGTGGCGTCTACAACCATAAAATTTCAAAATATCAGTGCACATACCTTTGGGAACCAATTCATCCTTTGCGAATACTTTGATCCCAATTGAGACTAGCGATTTGAAATTGCTTGGGGGCTACTCCTTTTGATACGTTGCACTATCATATCTCTTGTGATATCAAGTTAGGGATTCCAAAACTTTGCTCATACTAGTGTTGGTCGAAAGTCACCGAAAAGAAAAAAAAGAGAAAGAAAGAGCCAAAAGGCCAAAAAAATAGAGAAAAGAAAAGAGAATAGTCGCCAGCATCACTACATTGCTCAAAACCCTAATTTGTGTTTGTCATTTTCAGATTGTGCAATTGTATTAAGTAGTGAGCAATCTTGTGCCCTTTTACCTTTTCTGAAGCAATTAGCTAGCGTCTCTCCATAACTTATGCAACACGAGTTTTGGTGCTGAAATTATTCTTATTTAGCTCATTCCATTGGTTGCATTAAGTTTCATTATCTTTGCGCGTGTGTTGTCTTGAAATTCACTTATATCTTTGAGATCGGCAACTAGGGCTTGTGAATTCTAGCTTGGATCATTACTTATCATTACAATAACTAGAATTATTAGATTGCATAGGAAATTAACTTAGCCTACCAGGCTCCACATATTCTACCTCGTACGTTTGTTCGGTCCCTTGGCAATCGCTTTATCCAAGCTTGGGAGAACTTTTGACGCCGCCAATGGCCGACAACCCCTGCTGCACGGTAAGAACTTGTAAGAGCTTTGGTTAAAGTTTGAGAGTTGAGCGACTTGTTTAGCCACATCTAGTAGTTGCTAGGAAATTACATATGGCTGTGTTTTTCCTTGTTGTCTACTAATCATGACAGGTCCACATGAAACGAGTTCACTTCGATTCAACCAAAGAATTTGTGACATGAACAACATGACGGCTTTGTCTTCTAATTCTGAACACGGTAACCTCAAATTAACATTGCCTCCATATGTTGGAAACTTTGACCTTGAAGCATATATTGATTGGGAAATAGCGGTAGACAAACAATTTGGCATGTATAATTTGTCTGAAAATGAAAAGATTTGTTTTGCCGCTAATGTGCTTTCTGGGTATGCGTTAACATTGTGGAAGCAAGTGTAGAAAAGGGAGAAAACCTGAGAATTGGAATGATATGAAAAAATTTATGAGACTTGAATTTGTTCCTGAATATTATGCTGAGTGTTTGCTTACTAAACTTCAATGCTTAAAACAAGGGAGTAATACTGTTAGAGAATACTATCGTGAATTGCGAACTTGTTTGTTACGCTGTGGTTTAGAAGAATCTGATGAAGTTATCCAGTTTAGTTTCATACATGGGCTTAATAAGGGTATTCAAGATATTTTTATTGATCAAACATATCATTCTCTTTCAAAAATGTTAGAAAGTACTTGTAGTATTGAATGTTTGAATGCACTATTAGCTTCACTTGAGGCGCCTGTTGCTGCACCTCCTCTTGTGGCTAACATTTTGCAGATAAATGAGCACAAGCGAAAAGAGATTGAGAACGTGGAAAATGAGAAAGTCGAGCATGGAACAATCCCTTCGACTATGGAACGAGATATGGATACCCCGACACCTACAACAACGGATGAAAATTTAGGAGGTTTTGATGTTCCTACTTCTGAGGAGGAGACAAATGACCATGGTACAGATTTGATTTTACAGCAAGAAAGGAAGCAAATTTGTGAGTATATTCCTGCTATACATAATTCTTGTGAACTACCACCTTGTGCAACAATTGTAGAACCATATGATGAATTGCATGCTTATAATTTTGATCATGTGGTGTTGATTACGCAAAAGGAGGTGATAGCTAGAATATCCCCTGCCACTATTTTTGTGCTATATCATGTTGAATGAGCCTGTTAATTTGACTTGTGCTATGGACATGATTTCTGAAATTTCATCTCTTAAGTCTTTGTCTAGCACCTATGCCTATTGTTTTAAATTCAATTTAGTTGGTGATTATGGCGTAGATGGCAAGTTTCTTGTTTATAGAATATGCATAACTTGTGATAAACTTGCTGAATTGAAGCTTGCTATTTTGGGCAATTCTAGTTGTATGCAACAACTTGTTTCATTTGCGGTACCATCAAATTTTCCTGAAATGTGTGATACCCATAGCTTGTTGCCCCATTGTTCGAATTTTAGTACATTAACTTGTATTACAAATCAGCATGTCGTAGTTGATGCGTGGAAGCCCATTAAAATTGTGTCACCGTTATTGGAATGGTTTGATATTGCTTATTTACAATTTGATGATATGAATGATCCATGCTTGATGTCAGGACTTGTAGTTTTGCCCACAAAATATGTTATTGAACGCGGCTCGCAAAACATGAGTTTTCTTTATCAAAAGTCAGGGATGGATATGTGCTTTACTTATATTTGCAAATCAAGATGCAAACTAAATCATGTCAATTTTGATGCTATATGCTTCACTTATAACCACGAATCAAATTGCAGAATTGTGAGGAAAGGTTATTTGCTTAAATTTGATTTCTTCTTTTGTTGTTATGAAAATAGCCCGCATGAATCCAAAAGAACAATGAAATATGGGATATATACATATATGTTGTGTACACACTCTTCTTTTTGTTAGTTGTTTCTTTTCCAAATTTTTCCAAAACCGAGGATGGTTTTCCTTCGAGGAGGGGAGGAAGCATCGAAGAGTGCTAGTGCTCATCAAGTCATTATATGCTGGAAAGAAGTGTTGAGATATATGGATAATTATCAGGTGAAACCTCTAAATGTTTTTCGTGTCTTCAAAATATATAAAGAGGCGGAGCTACTATTTTATTTAAATAAATGCAGGACCTATATAAGAATGTTTTGTGCTGAAGATGCGCTAAAAGGTGAGCTTGAGTCGAGGACGACTCAAATGCAAGAAGGGGAGGATGATGAGGACATCACTTCCATGGATACAGCCACATCTACACATCAATTTGAACCCGCTGCGATTATACAAGGACCTGTTACTCGAGCTCACGCACGACAGTTTAATCATCAGGTGAATGCGTTCCTAAGCCTCCCTATTAGTGATAATATGAATGGGATGCTATTTAATACTTGTGATGATTTTATTGTACTTAGGAACCATGGAGAAGGACCCTCGTGGACCAAAATTGGGCCAAAGATCAAGTTCAAGTCGGATTGGGAAGAGAACAAGTCCGAGACTAGTTCGGCCTCACTAATAGTGCTAACTTTAAAAGGCCATAACTTTTGATTCCGGAGGTTTCTGGAGGCCCATGAGTACACGTTTGAAAGATCTCGGAGTCTACTTTCCAATGGATCTAGTCACATTGTCAAATTCATCTTGAAACAATGGGAAATCATAGAAGAGTGTCGTGGCCAGAAATTCCGGGTGCTGCGCCACCTGTTCTTTTGGGCCCAAAGCCCATGTAAGCCTAGGGTACCCCCTTGGCCGCCCCCATGGCTGTTGCACGCCCCTAGCCGCTCCCTAGCCGCCACTTACCTCTATATATTGTTTGCTACCTTCGTACATTAGTTTTTGGGTTTTGTTTATTTGATAGTTTAGCCATTGCTGCTATTTTGAGTCTTCCAGACGTGCTCAACAGCCGCCTAAGAAGCTCCTTGTTTCAGAACCCCACCTTATCAATCCTTCATCTTTATTTGCAATTTCAGATTGCCTTTACCTTTGTTCTTGCTTGTTCTTCGGTTGCATGCAGGAATTGAACCTCGTGTTCAGGTTGATCGTGCCAATGGCAAGATCAATAACCCTCTGGAGTTGGTTTAGTGATTGCTAAGGCGCATCGTTGTCGCACGTTGTAGTCGGATCGTCAAAGTCAATTCCACCAAATCGAAGTTATCACTCTCATCGAAAGATCGGGACCCAAAGTCACATCATCGCAGATCGTCAGAAATTATGGGCTTATTTCTATATCATAGATTTGTTATAAATTATATGTGGGTTCTTGGTCTTTTATGTGTTTGTGATGTGTTTGTGAACTTTATTTTGTCTTTTTTGTTATCTGTGATATTGAACAATACGCAATCGTTGGTATCATGATTGAATATTACTATATGCTTATCCTCGGATTCAATATCTATAAGGAAACTCTGTCAAAATTCTCAAAATCATCATACTTGCAAATCACCTTTGGTACTCTTTTATGCACAAATTCAGGGGGAGTTTAATTCTTAGCAAACCCTTGAGTATACAAGTGGGTTCTTCATTTGAATACTCAAATCTCCTTTTCAATCAAATTTTTGTTTGTGTGTTGTCATCAATTACCAAAAAGGGGGAGATTGTAGCATCTAGGCCCTCAATTCTTGTAAGTTTTGGTAATTAATGACAAAAAGATGTTAAAGTACTAACTATTTCTATGAGATTGAAAGCACAGGTTGGATTTCTCCATGAGCTCTTCTAAAGGACAAAGCAATGATCAAGAAGAAGGAATCGAAAAATGTAAATCAAATAATTGAAGACAAGGTAAGCATGAATTAAGGATATTTTGTTTAGATTTTCACCGATCTCAGAGCTAGGAGAGAAAGATCGAATTCTTTAGATTAAATGTCGTACTATTAAGGGGGAGTAATGAGTAGTAGGTTGATGATGATTAAAATGTCGCATGGCTCAAAACTATATTAGAATCAAGGTCATGTCATTTGCATCAAAACATATATTCTGCGTGTGCTAGTTCTTCAGTGAAGTCGGCACTACCGCTGGCAAGTTCACGGTAGTACCGCTATAACGGCAGTACCGGGTTTAGAACGGCGGTACTTATTTTCCAGAGAACGGTCTATTGCGAAAATATCCTGATCGGTACTACCGCTGCATATTATCCGGTAGTACCGAACTTCCGGTATTACCGCACTTATTGCTGCGGTACTCTTTTTACAAAAATGTTGTTTTGTGGTTCTTCAGTGTCGGTACTACCAGCAAGGAAACTGCGGTACTACCGCATATGCGGAAGTACCGACTCAAGTACCTGGTAGAAATTTTCCAGAAGGAGTATTTCTTAAGAATTTAATCTGTACCGGTACTACCGCAGAGAAAAAGTCGGTAGTACCGTAATCACGGCACTACCGCATATTTGCTAGCGGTACTCTTTTTCCAGAAGGGAGTTTTTCTGACCCATCCTCTCCGAAAGGACCGGTACTACCGCACCTTGCACGTCAGTAGTACCGGGGTTCCCTCAACGGCTATTTTTGCTGCATTTAATGCTCGTCTTTTGTCCGTTGGCTGAGGGGCGGTACTACCGGATTTTGCATGCCGGTAGTACCGGAATTCCTGATTTTTCAGGGGAATTGTGTCTAACGGTTGGAACAGTTTGTGGGGGGTTATAAATACCCCCACACATGCACAATAGAGTGGTTGGTGACTCATTGAATACATTTGTGAGCTCTAGCAAGTCAAATTTCTCTCTAGTGCATTGCAACTCTCATTTTTGAGTGGAAATAGGGAAATCAAGTGTTGCATCTAGTTTTGAGCCATTAGACACTTGTGTCATCCTCAAGCGAGCGTCATTACTCTATTCTCTTGGATGTTGCCGCCTCCTAGATGGCTTGGAGGAGGTTGTGCATCGGTGATCTTCTCAAAGAAGGTTGTGTAAAGACCCGATCAAATTGTGAAGGCAAGGAGCTCGCCTACCCAGAGTGGGGAAGAGCTACCACGAGTGATCGAGGAAGGCTCAAGCAAGTGGAGCCAGCTTGAAGAAGTTCAAGCCACCTCAACGTGGAGTAGGGGAGACCGGCAAGTCTCCGAGACCACGGAAAAAAATACTTGTCTCTCATCATTTTAATTATTGCAATTATGCTTTACAAGTTCAATTATTATTTGCACTTATAGATATTGCTTCAAACATAGGAATTGTACATTGCTTGTTTTGTCTTATCAAGTAGTAAAGGTTGCAAACATTTAAGTTTTAAAAGTCATATTTGCAATTATTGCTTAGTGATCTTACAAATTGCAATTAGAGGTAAAATTTTAGTAACCTCCTATTCACCCCCCCTCTAGTCGGTTATCCTTGATCCTACAATATGTGTTCTGATATGTACTGTTATTGGTTATGTTCTCTAATATCTCTTTCTGTTATGGGTTGTTTGTTGTCTGCTCATTAAACATTTGCTTATTTAAGTAGTGCTCTGATATTCTAAACTCTGTGCTCTGATACTTATTCTAATACTGTGTTTAGTGCTATAAACTTCAGATACAAACATTTCATACTCACTAATATAGGTCAGTTTTATGCCTTAATGTTCTGAGTCTAACTCTTTTTGATCTGACCTCTTGTTATTAATGAGAAAAATAAAAATAATGAATTTTAAGGATCTAATATAGTCCTACAAAATGTCATAACTATCAAGTTCAGATCATGCATTCATTACGGGGGAGCACATATATCTATAATTTCTGCATAATATTCTGTCAAGCTAACTTTGTTTTGCAGAATAATAAAGATATTATTGACTTAGCAAAGGTATGTTGTCATCAATCACCAAAAAGGGGGAGATTGATAGCATCTAGGCCCCCTAATTCCTTATTTCTGTTTAATAAATTGGTTTTGGTGATGATGACTAAGTCAATATTCATTAATGTGTATAAAGCATGGGCTGAAAGCATAAGTAGAGCGTGTTGGTCTAACAAGATTAAGGTACTTTGTTACTAGTTTATGGCTTGAGAGTTGTTTCAAGCCAGATAGCTAGGATTATTTTCAGATTGGCTGTACTATAAAGGGGGACTTTGCATAAGTTAATAGATTGGATCATAAGGTTAAGTCAAATTAGACTGCTTGGAGTTAAAACTCTTAATCCTTCTGATCTTTGAGTTAAAATCCTCCTTAATTCTCAAGTCCAAATTTGCGACGGTCTAAAATTCAGTTGTTCTTTTCTTAATTCTGTCGCAAATTTAGGCCAAGTTCTTTTCTCAGACCAAAAGCTTTTAATATTGCTCTGCCCATTCACGACGGACCAAACTTTCCATTCTTACATACTTTAGTTCGTAGTGAAAGTACCTTGAAAAAGTCTTGCAGTCGAGTCATTTCCATGTATGACCGGCATACATATAAATTCATATTCCTTCGACAGACCAAAATATTTCAGATTTTCATCTATGGCGGACCAAATATTTGGTCCAGCACACATTCGAAAATCTCAGTCTGTTTGCTAGACCAAACCTTGAAATATTCTCATTTAAGTCGAGAGTTGAAAATATATTCCTTATCCAAGAATTTCCCATTTACGACAGACCAAATATTACTATCTCAAAGTTTAGTCCGTTGCTAGAGCAAATCTCTTGGTTAAACTTATTTTATGTCAAAAAGAATCCCTGACTACTGATATCAGAAAATCCCATGTATGACGGACCAAATATTTTGTTCCGGCATACATATGACTCTCTCATTCCTTTGCCGGGCCAAATTCTCTGAAACTCCCATGTATGACGGACCAAATTTTTTAGTCCGTCGTAAACATCTTCAATTTGTCCGTGATACACATGATCAGTATCGCTAAGTCTTATTGCTTAGTCCGTTGTAAACGTATTTTAGCTGATTTTTATTTCTCTAACACGTTGCAACGGTCACTGTGGTAAGTGTAACGGCTATATTCATTCCAAATAGCTATATAAGTATTTCCTGAGCCATCTATCAGAGAATTTTATGAACTCCTTGACGTTTTAGCATTCATTAGAGCTCTCATTCTCACAAGGAGTCTGTGCTTCACTCTCAAACTCAAAATCCTCAATACTTCTAAGTGTTTTAGCTACAAGCTTAAGTCTAGCAATGTAATTTGCAAGTGAGCCAAGAGACATAACTTGTATAAAATTTATTACTCTTGGATCTTGGTGATCCTAGACAGCTTGGAGGAAGTGAAAAGTGCGACCTGTCCAAAGGTGATTGTGGAAGGCCACTTTGGTTGTGAAAAGGTTTAGAGCTCACCTCACTGGAGTGGTGAAAAAGCTACCCGAGTGATCACCAAAGCTACTGCGACTAGCTTTGGAGAAGCAATACTTCGAAAGAAGTGCTTTAACGTGGAGTAGGAGAAGGCTCTGAACCACGGGATAAATCTCTGTCTCATTTGTGCTTTACTTCATTCTTGTTGCTTTCGTTGTTATCATCGGTTGTGTTTATCTTCTATTATATATTGCACTAAGTCATTCACTTAAGATAAATAGTAAACTGTAACTAAGAAGTTAAAACTTGAAAAGTTGCTTATTCACCCCCCTCTAGACTAACTCGTTCCTTCAGAGCCAGGCTGGCACAACATGGTTTGACACGTGGCCTAACGGGCCATGTGGTGCATAGACTTGATTCTTTCTTGGTTTCGTGTTCAACTCCGAGTTATATATAATAATGTTGATTTTTCTTTTGTTCCTATGCACGTGAGAATTTCGTGTGGAAATCTCACTGGAGGTGGTGTTTTCTACAAAATTTATAAAAATTACTGCACTCTAAACGAAACATGACCTTAAATCACCGATGGCATCACAACGTTTAGTGCTAGCATAACACGACTTATCAAGGTATCAATTGGATGCGAGAAACCAAGAAAGCGGAGTTGTACGTACATCCATGCATAGCATAGGCATCAACACAAGTTCAAGTGCAGTCTAACTTAAATAATTCTTTTAGTACCGTTTCACCGAAAATTGATGGCTCGGATTGAACGAAAATACTGTACAATTCATCACGGTAGCAAAATATTGTTTATGATACTGTAGCAGCACACTGTTTACCATTTTTCTGGTGATCTGGGCTGTCCGTCGACTCGATCGAACAGTCCACACCTATAGAGATTGCTTATATTGTGATTTCCACGGAGACTACACCCCAACTCTATTCCATAGACATATTCTAGCCAACCCATGTCAAGATGGCACAGGACCACCTAAGATGGCTAGCTTCCATCAGGGAATCTCAGTGAAATTTCATATTTTAGTCAAGATTGAGTTCTAAATCTCGGTGGAATAAAAAAAATTAGTGTTGCTACAGTATTTTCGAATATTTGGACCAATTTTGATGTTTTTTTTACCGGATTTCGCATTTTTTTGTGGAGAATTGTAATGTCTTTTATGACAAATACATGTGTAAAGTTCGCAAAAAAAAATAAATATATAAATTATGTAAACCTAATCCTAAACCCTAACTTAGATTTTAGCCTTAAATGATGTATTTGATCTAAACCCTAACTTGAATTTTGGTCTTAAATTGTATTTCGACCTAAGCCCTAACTTAGATTTCAATCTTAAATAATGTATTTTAGCCTAAACCCTACCTTAGATTTCAGCCTTAAATGATATATTTCGGACTAAACCCTAACTTGGGAAAATTATGCAATTAATTAGCATTTTGCATTTAAACAGATAGAAAATTTAGATATATATATATATGCATAATTTTTTCATATTTTTTTCTAGCTTCAGGAGACCAATTCACAAGGGGTTAAAAACCACCATATTTTTGTGATTTCAGTCAAAATTTAAGTTTAAGGTTCCTAAAAATACTGGATTTAAAATTTAGTTTTTAAATTTCATTCGATTCAACCAAAATTCTAAAATCTCCTTAAAATTTTGGATTTCAACCACCCTGAGATATGGTCCTTAAAACCTTGGCTTCTTTCTACGTACGTACAAAACAACGACACCATCTACTCCCTATTCCCAACCCTAGCATACCCAAAAATCGCATTCCATTAGCACAAATATTAGAAGTGATTACGTTTTTAGCCTCCATTGTCTTTTTTTTTTTTTTGGCAAATCTAACCCTCTTCGAAGTGGCATTGCAGATTTAACCTCATCTTGACAGTAGAATTTGCCTCCCACACTCCACGGGAGGCCTCATTGGTTGTTCCCGCACATGCTGACCGAGACAGCCGCTCCCGCGCTCCTCACCGGTTACCACACTATCACCTAAACACGCCTTCCACGGTAGGGAAGGGTGCTAGATTTGCAAACAAGGGAGGGGGGGGGGGGTTAAAGAGCTAAAAAAAAGTGATCACTTGCAAAAATTAGACTATATCGGAGGCTCAGTTCCAGGCTTCCAGCTTGTAGAAATCCAGGAGTCCACAGTACACAGCAAGAGAGAAACTGCAGGAGATTAATTCGCCGGCGCACTATAAAAGAAAAAACGGCTTAGAATCACCTAGCCATTGCATCCGATTCTGTTATAAATCTCTCTCAAAAGATTTCCCTTCTATAGAAAGTAATATTACAAAGGCGGCGCTTAAATGTCGTGAGTTGGAAAAGAAAACTGGTAATCAGCATTACAAGCCGCCCTTTCATCAGGCCGCTTCCTAAGACTGCTGCTTCCCCGAGGATCCGCGCCTGCCCCTCCTCAGGTTCCACCATGGAAGAAAGTTCCACCATCATGGATGTTGATGCTAACCATTCACTGGACCTGAATAAAATCAGTCATATTGACCATTGAATTAAGAAAGGGTGTCATAGTGTTGTTGCCCATAAGGCCACAATCGACTACCGACACAATTCACAGGAGATCCAAAAGGAACAATGGGCAACAACTAACTGTACAACAGGAATGATGTCTTGTATACTTTCAGATGAATTATGGTGCAGTGAAACAATATTGTAAGCTTTACCATTCTAACTATAAACCGCAGGAATGTAGAGGTAATAGAAAAACAAACGGTTACAAACCACAGAGAAGCACGAGACCCCTTAACAACCAAGGGGAGCAATAGAAAAAACACAATATAGGACCAACTCACTTATAAGCTCCATGCTGATTGAGCTAACAAAATCAACACACGGTTCTACTAGAATGCAATTAAACAGCAGAGATGTCCTTGTTACATACCTAAGGTATTACCGTCTGATTCTAGGCTTACACCGGAATTCTGCTAAGAGCGCTATGTGATCTGATGACCATTCAGGTGAAGGAAGAGCTGTGTCCTTTCTTAAGCTTTCCTCATCCAGAAGTTCCAATAATGACTCCACTGTCAATGAATCCGCTGAAACAAGAAAGCAAACATGACCAACTGACCATCATCAAACATACTAGTTGCTTATTCCAGAACAATGGAGATACCAAAGCTGCAAACATAGCATAACAAATTAACAAGCATACAGACACAATGGGCCAGGCACTAACCTGTGTAAAATATGTAATCGACAGTTCCAGTGAAATCCCTTGTGCAATTTGTGAAAAGTGGTTCATTTGTTGCTGGGTCCATCCTCCTCCGTTGGTGCTCCAAATCATAGCTGAGACCTACCATTCTTGCAAACGAAGAATATGCACTGACCTACAAACCAGTAAAACCTTTGGTCAGAACCGTTGAACAGGGAAAAAGGGATCACCAAACCATGATAGCTTTACTATACCAGAGGAAGCTGGTGAGTCAACTTGTTCACAGGGCGTAAAATTCCAAGGGGATCTATGGCCAGATCTGGATGCAACTGATCAACTTTGCCCATTGCAAGAAGCCCATGTGGAGTACTGAAAGGCAAAACTGAGTACTTAGATATTCATAATTCAAGAAAAAAAATAAACCCAAAAAATATTGCTCTGATGGAATTTTGATATGCACCTTCCAGGGATTGAATTGAAATCTCCACAGACCAACATTGGAATGTCTGCACTGACAGCTATTTTTTCCAATCCTTTCAGAAGGGTGTGAACCTGCAAAAATCATACTTACTGTCAATCTGAAATTTTAAGATGTTGCAGAATGCTAGCATAAAGAATGTGATGGTACGGACCTCCCATAGCTTCACATCTTTGAGGTCTTGGTGGACGTTTACATGTGTATTCGCCTGCAAAATGATATTAATTGAAGATGAAATGAGACTCCCATGACACCAAAATGCATCAAGTCTGAATTGCTCTGAAGAATTATACAAGCTCCAAACAAAAGGCCAAGGAAAGACATGATACGCTGACAAACCAGGGCAATATGTAATCGAAAAATTTAAGTAGGTGGGCCTCGAAATCTAGAGCTCAGTATCAAAAGATCTACGGTCTACCATCAACATAAGGATGCTTCCATTCATCTTAATTTAAGGTCATCCTACATAGATATAATTCTTCCTAAAAGAGTATACAACTTTAAAATCTTTTGAGTAAAGAAAATCGTTCCAATTGCTGTCTTGCAGTATACTGCTAACAGTTCAACAGCTGAATATAAAAGAGTATAGCATGTTGGATAAAGAACAGATTAGAAGGAGCACAGCTACTTTATACACATATAAAGAAGGAAGAGTAATTTCCGTACCACACAAAGGAGCTGCCTTTTACCAGGATTTTCAGTTCCATGGTTGCCAAATTTGGCTTCCAAAACAGCAATCAATGCAATATTATCCTTCAATGGAAACGGAATACATGATAATAAGAAGTCAATAACAGAATCACCGAAGTAGCATATAATCTCTCTTTTCAAATTAATCTTACCTTAAGCAATCGACTTAGAGCCACTCTTCTTTGAGCAGCTGGAATAATCGCATCTGTTAAAGATTGTGCAGCCTTATTGAACTCAACCTACACAAGCAAGTATGTATTAGATAGCAGAAAATTAGCAGATAACTGAGAGACCGGCAATGGGGGTACCTCGTATTTTTTAACATGTGAAAATCTGTCTTTCCGGAAAAAAGTAGCACAGCCATCAATGGCATGAGGAACTCCAGTGTACACCTGTGACAATAATGAAAATGAAGCAGAATCAAATAAGACATCGAGAGGTGTTAAACCAAATTGCCAAAATAAAAATACAACTAAAAAATACCTCTGATGTCATTTTCTTGTATAGTGCCTGATATCCATGTTTATCAAGCTCAGGTGCAAAAAAATCTTCAAAGTGGTTCGATTGTACCTGAAAACAGTATGATTTAGCTTAATTTGCTGAACTTAGACACTTGCTGGAATTAATTTATCGAAGGATTCCACCTTTTATGCATTAGGTTTTTCAGGGTACTTTAAATTTAACATTTTTATTATATGAATTTAGTTCAAAATGAAGAAAGCAATCATGTAAATGATAAACATAATTGTAAGCAGCTTCAGAAAACTCTTCATAATGTACAAGCACAAAATATTGTGTCAGCTGAAACAGCAGGAAAACTATCATAATCTAACATTACTGAAAGAAGCAAAAATAAGTGATAAATATAGCATGGAGCAACAATGCAGAAGTAGCGAAAAGATTGTAGGCTGTTAAACATAGTTGCCACTCATAAGTCAATTGGATGGCAAAATTGTGTCATGCAAACAACTGAGACTTGCTTAGTTTATTAAACCAAATATATCATGCAAAGAAAAGCAGAAAACATGTCACCAAAAAGTTTAAATTGGGAAAGCAGGTTAGCATATGATACCTCCTGAAGACAGATGATATCAGCATGATAACCAATAATTTCACGCATCAAATTTTGTCTTCTGTATGTCCATGAAAGCGCCCACGTTGGGCAGTAACTATATGCATCACTTGTCGCATATGCATCAGCAAGAATATTGTAGGACAGCACCGTGAATTTTCCAAATGAAGAAGTCTGGATGTCTAAATCTAAATGACCCAAAACATCTCCATTCACTTGGATAAGGCGACGTGGAGTAGGAGTTGGTGCTGGAATCACACGCGATGTCATAATTGAAGTTGGAGATCCCACAGGTACTTTTTTTTCTGTGTCCACAGCTACACATTCAAATCTTAGAACATGCCCAATATCATCAGCAGTTGGTGTATATGTCCGCGAGCGACCCACTTCAAACCAAGTTTCACCCGAGTTCTTGTCAGTGCCTGAGGGATACAAAGGAACAGGTCCGTTATTAACACCAGAGCTCTGTCCAGGATTTGACATTGAGCCAGACCCGGTAGTACTGAGAACCCCAGAACTACCACTGCCAAATCTGCCAAATAGCTCCTCCTCTTCAGCTCCATTTTCATTTAAAGCACTACTAGCTCGCTCATGCAAAACCCTGTGGTGCTGCCATGCATCTGAGAAGCACTTAGCAGAACAATGGTAGCTCTTAGCAACAGGTATTTTCGACTTGAGACAACCTATGCACTGAATTGTTGCTTGTTCCATTGGATGTACACTGCAGACAGTGACTTTTCGATCACTTTGGATGCGATACCTTCAAGGAAGGAGTCCAATCAATATAACACATCCTATTGGATAAACGAAAAGCTTAGAAGAGTGTGACTGAAAATGGTAAAAAATCAAGAAGGCCACCTGAAGAACAGTTTGTATCAGTTCATGGAAACTTGCAGCATATTGTCAGTCAGTTTGTCAGTAGTCAGGACACTTTGAGCATGCACAATTTTGTTATCAGAATAGTGTAAATGTGGCAAGATGAAATGAGTTGGGCAAAACATCAAATCACAGGTGTGCTTATGCATGTGTGTTTGTTGTTGTTGTTGTTGTTGTTTTGGGTTGATTTTAGTCCCTCAACCAGCTAATTTTGTTGACCTTATTCTTCTCTAGCTTTCTTTACCAGATCAGACCAAATACATAATAAGCTAAATTCTGTAGTATAGATCAGAGGAGACTCAAACCTTAACTGAGTACAACTACAATTTCATATATCATCAGAGTTGTACACATCGCATGAGATGCTATGAAATTAGCTGACTGAAACGCTGACAGAACGAAAATCAACAAAATTAGAGCTGAGGAGCCAAAACCAATGAAACTAAATGTGTTTCCGGACCAAGTTCCACTATTTCTTAAAGTCTAAACCTGTAATTTTTAACTAACGCAATTTGGGCCTACTTGACATGAAAAAATAATGGAAATAATGAATGTAACAAAACATTAAAGCACCAACATAATCAATCATGCATATAATGTGGCAGAGTTTGAAATTACCAACAGCACATTGACTATGTCACACTGCTAAAACATAGGCTAGAAGTGTTTAGCATAAATAAATAAATAAATTTGTTTCAAACAATGCAGCATGGAAAGAAAATTGATTTTTTCTGGAGCAGGTTAACAGGGGCAGTGAGAGATCAAACAAGGCAGGAAGATACATGCAGTCAACAAAATAAAAGACCAGAAGGTCTGTTTCAAACTCTGACTAACTTTAAGCTAGTGAAGTAACTTGCAGTTGAGCCTCAACCAGCCTAATGTGGTATCTACTCTAATTCTCAATACCAAAGTACTCTTTCGTTTCGAGCTTCAGAGGCATCAACAATCAACATTGTCCCCTTCGAGTTCACCAAGTGAAGCTAAAGTGCTGTTTAGTTCAAGGAATACCCTAATCCTGGAATCATTTGGCCACAATTTTAGCACCAGCTCATCTGACAGGGGGAAGAAATTGAGAGCGCTTGCGGAAGAAGGTCTCTCCACAATTGGATAACCCAATTCAATCCAACAAAATTTGTTAAATGCCCCCATTGCATCCAAGATGAATGCAACCAATCTTGCATGACAATTGACAACATTCCTCAAAACCAAACATTTTTCATAAAATCATAATATAAGTCTCATCATGACTCCTATCTAATTGTCAATAGTTCCAACCTCAACTTTAATGTTTCCAAAACCCAAATAGGTCCACAATCAGATGGTTTATTAGATTGTTCAACAAATTAGTCACCTATTAGCAATCTGTGTTAGCACGTGTGGCTGCTTGATGTGTCATGGTGAGATTCGACAAAAGGTTCAAAATTTTGCGGTTTGTGAATTATGTACCAAATTATATTACCAATTGTACAATATATTTATGCCTCAACAGCAAGCATCAGCATTTTACATTCTTTTGGGATCCATTCATTTTCCAAAAACAAACAACTGGCTAGTTAGAGCACTCATTACTCAATTCTCTGAATTCATACAGATGTACTTTCATATATTCAAGAATTAAGCAAGAAAAGCACATTTCCCTGAGTTTAGCACCAACTTAACCTCCGCTTGACACTTGAAAGCTCCATGATTGGTCAAAATTCACTACCACAGACGCACAATCAGAACTAAAGAATTCCACCATGGCATATCATAATCAACCAAAAATCACAATCACGACCTGCTCACCATCTGTACCGCATGAAGTGGCCATCAGTGGGCGCGGTCTCGGCCACGTCGTTGGTGGAGATCGCGCCGTTGGGCAGCCGCAGCAGCACGTACGGCGTGATCTCGCAGCCCACGATCGGGATCTCCGACGGCAGGTGCAACCGCACAACGCTCAGCATCCTCCCCTCCTGCTCCTCCTCCCCTGCTCTGCTCTACCCAGCCCCAGCACCGCCTCCTCCGCCGCCTCGACCTCCCCTCGCTTACAGATGCAAGCCCTAGATCCCCCACCGCCAGGCTGATCGGCCATCACCTGCCGCCGCGCGCCGCCAGCGTTGCGTCCCCCGATCCAACACCCGCGCGAGCTCGCGGGGCTGGGGGAAATGGGAGATCCAGGCGGGAGGGGGCTCACCTGGGGATATTTTCGAGGGCCCTCGAAGTTTCTGGAAGATTCTAGAGACGCGGAGAGCGGGCGCAGAAGGATGGCTAGGGTTTTGGGCGCAGAAGACTCTCTCTCTCTCTCTCTCTCTCTCTGTCGCGTCGCGTCTGGAATTTTGGGTTCTCGTTGGAATTTCGGGGGGTCTAGCTGTGGGCTGTGGGCGCTCGTCGACTCGGGTATTTCTAGATTTGAGAAATTGGTACGCGGCACCGGGAGGTAGGCTCTGCTGTTTTTCCGCTTTGATAATTTAGAAGGCAATTTTCTGTTCAGGGTTGGAGTCGTGAGTGCTGGGCTGATAGCCCTACTTAAAGACTACTAGGTGGGAAAGCGCGCTACGCTGCGCCGGTTGAATTTCGATAGCATACGCGGTTATGACCCGTTGGCAAATCCATAAGTTGATATAAACCTTCGATGAATCCGTGTTTTTTTGGTGACGAAAACATTGTTTTCATTTTTTTGAGTCTTTGAAAACATTTTTTCGGTTTTTTGTTGCGTTTGTAAAAAACGGGTCGTTAGGACCCACCGCGAATCTGCGAGACGAAAACATTGTTTCCGTTTTTTTGGGTGTCGAAAATATTTTTTCCGGTTTTTTTGGTTGCGTTCGTTAAAAAAAACGGGTCGTTAGGACCCACCGGCGAATCCACGGGTCGCTATAAATATGCGGACGAATCTACATTTTTTTTAAAAAAACCTGCGGTTACGATCCGTTGGCAAATACATAAGTTGATGACGAATCTACATTTTTTTAAAAAAAACTCGCGGTTACGATCCGTTGGCAAATACATTAGTTGCTATAAAACTTCGATGAATCTGCATTTTTTTGGTGACGAAAAAAAAATTTCCGTTTTTTTTGGGTGGCGAAAAAAATTTTCGGAGTTTTTCGGTGGCGAAAACATTTTTTTCGAAAAGCGGAGAAAGGACTGAACGTAAAGCGAGGACCCGGATGTTATTTTTTGGACTGTTCGCTATCTGAAAAATTAGAAAAGGGCTTGTTCGTGATTTGAAACTAACGGGAGGCTTTTAGTAAAAATCTGGGCGAGGATCCGAACGTGAAGCGAAAAAAATATTCTTGTCTCACAAAAAATCGCACGAGGACCTATCCGTAATTTGAGAAATGAAAGGGCTTTTTTCGCAAAAACGCCAAAGCGACACGTGGCTTCGGTTTGGCTTGGCTTGAATATCATGTTATGATTTATACTATTCATCCAGTATCAAAGAGGTGCACTATGGTTTGATCATGAGTAGTGCGTCAATATTTTTCCTCTAAATACAAGTTGCACAAATTTTAAAGTAAGCGAAGTTATAAGTAATCACTATCTACTCTTTATTCATACTTTAACATTTGTGTATCTATAAAAAAAACATTTAGCCTAATTTTTTCCTAGTTTTCAGTTTTGGTGTATGGTAGAACAATTTTTTTTTCTAGAGAATGGTGGAACAATTTATACAAGCAATTTTGCAAAAATGGTCAATTTGCCAAAACAATCATTTTGAAAGAGATAATGCTTGTTGAATCTACTTGTTTTATAAAGGAAGCATTAGCTAGGACATTTAAAAGGTTGGATGCAGCTTAAAGTTTCAAGAAAGTATAAGTACGGTATATCTGTTTTGTAAAACATACTCGGAGGAAATATACAATATGCACAAGCTATTGGATTTTTCACCCCTCTCATGTTTAAGATAGGAACTTTGTTTGGAATGGGAGAAACAATAAGAAAAATTGAGAGGATTCCAATTATGTGAAAATTTGGATACCAGACTTTTTTGTGTTACAAAAGTTATGTGAAAATTCAAAATAGTGAAAGGAAAACCAATGGCTTAGATCAAACCTCTCCCATTTTCTCATGTTCCTCTAGTTTTCTGCATCTTAAGCATACACTTAAATCTCATAGTACACCTTTCATGCCCTTTTGATTTATTTGCTTTCATTTAAATAAGAAAGGCAAGGAAATAGGCATCACACCTTTCAGGTTGTGTACATTATATGTTTCAAGAAATTGGTATTTTTTTCATAACTGAAATGGAAGCTCTTCTACCATCATAAAATAGAGCATTTCATTTCAACAATTTAAGAAAGAAAAAATTAGGTAGATGATGACACAAAAGAAGTAGACTTAGACAAATAGCACTGAAAGGTTTTTCACCGACATTAACTGAAAAATAACACATCTATTTCTCTTGCCATCAATGGCAACTATCAACCTTGTGGTGGGGGATTCATTCAGAAGAATTATCAACTATTCGTCATGCCATGCTTTTCTATCTACCACGTTAGTGAGTCATTATTATGTCGTCTCTGCCAATCCATCGCATTGTGCCCCCATAATGCAGCGATGTTTGACCTTTGCTCGAAAAACTGCAACACCTTCTTTCCTTCGCTCCAACTCCAAGTTCAATAATGTCAAAGCCAAGCCACCATCACCTCCTCTCTAACTCCACAATTGGTGACATCAAAGTCAAGCTGTTTCCACTTCTATCCAACCCCGTCTCTAGTGACGTATCAAAGTCAAGATGTTGCCACCTTCTCCCCGACTCCACCTCCAGTAACTTCAAAGTCAAGTCGTTGCCACCTGTATCCAACTCCATCTCCAGTGAAGCATTGTAGTCAAGCTGCTGCCACCTCTAGTGACAGCAAAGTCAAGCTACTACCATCTTTATCCAACTCTACCTCTAATGACGTCAAAGTCAAATTGTTGCCACCTCTACTCCAACTCCTATTCTACAGTAATTTTTTACTTTGACAATTATCGTTAGCGACGTAGCATTGTCATTCCTAGGACTGTTAGGCAACAACCATGATGACCCTTGACAAACAATACTATTGGTGAAGTGGTTCCTACAGGGCAATATGAAGGCAACAGAAATTGCCCTATCTTTTCTTTTAAAAAAATGCATTGCCTATAATTTGTTTGTCACCTAGATTTAACAAATCTAATTCGAAGTTATTTTCTACGACAAAGGATAACTATGATGTTATTTTCAGTTGCTAACATTTTAATTATTACTTGTCTATTTTCTATGTTCTTTGCAATGTGTTGTGAATTAAGTAGTCACAGTGATGTTGATGTGGCAAGATCAATCCACAACAATAAGAATACCAGATCAATGTAGAAATCACTAAGAAATAGATGAGCACCAACCATACCTTGTGGAGAGACAAAAGGTGTGTGAGAGAATAGTAGATACAACTCCCTTTAGATTGATTTTACTCATCTCGAGATACAAATACTTTTATATAACCAAAGTCTAGATGATTGTTTTTGGCAATGTTCACGTATGGTGTTTGAATAGAAGCCCAGTCACTACACAAACATAATGTCACTATTATTGGCCTAAATTTTCATCCTAAGAAAAGGTTTATTAGTAAATGTGTATGGTCTTATGCCCAGTGGCCGACGATAGTTGAGGCTAAGGTGGGCCATGGCCCCTCCAACAATATTATGACTTTAAGAATGTAGTAGTAATTTGGCTCATAGGCTACTTAGTCCTTTAAATGGTCACCTCTATATATCTTACCGAGACATGTATTTTGTAATCCAAATGTAGACAACTAAAAATTCTACCGTCTCATGTAGCAGTATGATTTAGCATTTGAATAACTAAATTTGCATTGACCTTCGTTTGGCCTCTTGAGATTTCGCTCAAGCTCCACCACTGCTTGTGCCTTATTGACGGTGATTTTTTTTTTTTAAAAAAAGGAATCTAGCATTGTGACGGCAGGAGGCCCATGAATTAACGAAGGCCGAACACGATCTCTCAAGTCCATTTTAATGTCTGCCCCTTATTAAAGTGCAAGACGGCTTAACCAACCTTGGTCACCTCCAATGTTGCTCGAGAGGAGCCTCCATCTCAATTCAAAAAATTGCTACTCAACTTTTCATCAAATCCTGCAGCCATACGTTTTCACTCACAAATAAATCAGCAGTAGCAGCTCAAGATATTCCATCTAAATCTCACATGCATCGGTACTGTGTTTCACCATTAACCCTTAATCCTGTGACGTAAGTAGTTTCTACGTGTACTAACACCGACATGGGAAAAATTAAACTTTTTAGCTACTCCCTCCATCCAAGTTTATAAGGCTTATTTTTAAATGGTTTTATCTGTAAATATAAGGCTTACATATAGATTTAATAAAGCCTTTCCTTTTGTACCCCTATTTATTCTCTCTCAACCATATGCATTTATTCATTACTACCCACACAAAGTATTATCTCTCATTTTCTAAGACAATTAAGTGATGGTATTTAAGTCATTTTCTCTCATACTTTACTCAATTTTAATACAACTTTAATCCTTGTGCAAAGTCAAATTACACCTTATATTTTTTGGATGGATAGAGTAACCATTTACAAAAAGGGCTCAGTGCGTGGTTTTTGTGCACATTTTTCTCACTCATCCTGCTCTGAGGTTTATCTTAGAGAAGTACCTTGCCCCATGTAATTCATCCAAAAGATCATCAATGATTGGTATAGGGTACTTGTTTTTCACTGTACTGGTATTAAACTGCCTATAGTCAATGCAAAGCCTCCAACGCGGAGCGCCTTCTTCTTCACTAACAGCACTGGGCAAATGGGCTGGTGGAAGGTTGAATGAATGATTTCTGCTGTAATTCCTCCATGATTTTCTCAATTGAAAGTTTCTGAAAATAAGAATATCCATAGGGCCTTTGATTGACAGGTTTAGTGCCTGGTAGTAAGGGTATTTTGTGGTCTATTGTCCTCCTAGGAGGTCACTCTGTAGGCTCAGCAAACAATTCACTAGATGAAGAATGGAATTGAAGAAGGCAGCATAGTCTAAGATAACAGAATGGAACACCAACCAACAAGTAAGTGGTGGATTTGGATGGAGTCTCGCAGAAGAAGAGTACGCGCGCTAGCGCGCCCCAAGACGTCAGTCCTTTTGTTGTTTACTAAGAGGCATCATGATTTGCCCTGCGGGGGTGAGGGTGATTATGCCCATAGGGACGGGGCGGCCGGAATCCCCCCTCCTCCCAGTTGGGATGGCCTCGCTATGTGTAGCGGGATGGGCTCACGGCTCCGTAGGATCCGTTGAAATAATAAAATATGTTATTTTAGTATGTGTGTTATATATTTTTGTATGATGGCATTTTTTCTTACATGTTTAATTAAAACTTGTATCTATGTATTATAATATAAATTTTGAAACTATATATTATGAAAAAAAATTCCCAAATACCTATAAATTAATAGTTAAAGTCATATTTACAAGTAATTTTTTTATTTATACTTTGTTTTCAAAAGCTATAGGGATCCCCATGAGGCTCAGCTCTCGCGCAAGAAAGGGACGAGGTCACTTTCGCTCTATGAAGCCTAGCGGGGATGTCCTGGGCCTCCTGGAAAGTATTGGGCGGGGTCACAGGGACAACCTATGGCCATCCGCTCCATTGTGATCTGTA
Source organism: Guadua angustifolia (assembly GCA_036346375.1). Lineage (NCBI taxonomy): Eukaryota > Viridiplantae > Streptophyta > Magnoliopsida > Poales > Poaceae > Guadua > Guadua angustifolia. The sequence continues at coordinate 19,100,979 of CM070519.1, forward strand.
GTTGCAATGCATCAACACTTTTCTCGTGATGGTGAAGGCCATCTTCTCTATGGTTTATATTAGAGCTGTAAAAAAACCTTAAGGTTTATGAGCTACTTGAGCTCGATTCATTCTAGGCTTGATTTGAGCTCAGTTCGCTCTAGGCTCAATTCGAGCTCGACTCGAGCTCCAAATGAACCAAGTTTGAACTTGACCTTGAGCTTACGAGCTTCAACGAGCCTAGTTCGAATAGCTTATGAGCTTGGATAAATTTACAGATTACTTATTAAATATTATTATATGTTAACTCTTACCGAGCTTACTCGAATCAATCTCGAGCTTGAGCTTTTCTTATTGTTGTTAATATTGAATTGTTGATTGATACTAAGTGTCGACGATCGGGATCGTCAACCGCAAAAAAGAGGTAGGGGTCAGAGAGTTTATGGGACCCGAGCTGCGTTTTACTCGAACGAAGGAAGAAAATCGATCGGGCGATGGTGAACAAGGCGACAACGAGCACGAGACAAGAGTTTATCTTGGTTCGAGCCCCGTGAAGGTAATAGCTCTACTCCGATCGCCTCGCGGTGGTTATTCTTGTTATATGGGTGTACAGAGCAGTGTTTACAACTTAAGACAGTAATGGTGATTCCTAACTCGAGCTGTTGTGTGTGTTGTGTTGTCTTCGTGTCCCTGGAGCTCATGCATCCTTGGTCTTTATACTTCCCTTATGCGCGAACGTAGGAGCAAACCTCGGAAGGGGGCCTCCGCACCTTGAGGGTCGGCAAAGAATCGCCCGAACTTGCGGCGCCTCTGAGTCACCCCCGACCCGCTCTCGCAACCGTCACCAAATGCCTCGATCCAAATCCTAGGGCAGACCAGGGGCTTCAGGCGAGACCCCACTCGAGCTCGAGTTCGAGAGGTGCCGAGCTCGGGTGCGCCACGCTCGTGGTCGGCGCCCAGCCATGCACCTGTGTCGCGGTCGGGGCCTTCCGAGCATGGGAATCTGCGACCACACTCCGGTGGTCAAGGGTACCCGACCCTCGTCGGCTAGCCCCGAGGCTCTAGGTCGGGAGGAACCCTCGGGGCGACCTCGAGCCTTATTCTTGAGACGAAAAAACCTTCATAGGTCTTGACTCCTTGGTCGAGGTCGGGCGGAGACCACAAGGCAAGTCTCTTGGCCACGACACCTGGCGACCTTCGGATTTCTCGATGTTGGTACGGATGTGAACGGTTGGTGGGCACCTGGCGGCGTCTCGACTCCGTAGCCCAAGCCTTAATCACAGCCGTCAAGTCATAGTTGGCACGCCTTTTAAGGCGTCGTGGACTGGATTTTACCGTGTTGCGGTTCATAATCCCAGCGCCACATCTTCAGCAAGAAAAGCTCTCGCCCTTGAGCCCTTCGTTTTCCAAGTCCTCCCGCCCGAGCAAGGTCCTCCTCTCCCCCTCAGACAAAACCAGACGATCGCCATGACCAAGTTAGGAAGGAGCACTCTGCCGGATTCAAGGATGAGAGCTCGAGTCCACAGAAATCTGGACCCGTTTGTATGGCGGCCGGCAACGAGACCGAAGCGCCCCAAGGACGATGAGATCGTCGCACCGAGCACTCGTCCTCTTTGGCTTGCGGACCGGAGAGTGAGTTCGTCGCGAAGGTCCTCTCCAGCTGCGACATCGAGCTCATCAATCTGGTGCCAAACTCCGTTCTTCTCCTCACCATCTTTTCCCATCTATGCGAGGGGTTCCTGGGGATTCTCCCGACCCCCTCGCTCTTCTTCGATTTGGTCTCTTCCGCTCGGGAAGGACCCGTGGTCGGTGCCTCTACTTCCAAAGAATTCGGGCTCAAGTGGGCCTTCCTAAGTTCCACCAGGATTCCCTCGGCGTGGAGCAAGCGCCGGTTCTACTCAAGAGGGCGAGGCCGGGACGCTGGTGTACGAAGGGACCCCCATCGCCAACCGCAAGAAGGAGACTCCGGAGCCGGACGACCTCGAGGTCGACGAGGAGGCCATCGCCCTCATCCATATCTGCGCCACGCGCGGTCTTAACGGGCAGGCGATCGCCAACGATTTCCTGCGGAACCGCGTGTCCCCTCTCAGGCGGAGGGAGCACCCCTTCTTCGAGATCCAGGGGTCCGACGATGCTACCCGCGAGGGCACGTCTAGTAAGCCTTTTTGTCTCAAGGTCTGGCTTGCGCACACCCTTCGATCCTCTCTTGACAGCCGCTTGTCCTGCAGTGCCGAAAGAATCCTGGGTCTCCGCCAGGATGGTCGAGATGTTTGGGAAGTCGGCGCCGAAAGTACGTCAACAAAGAACCCGTCCGAAGAATGTACTCCGTCGAAAGGGCGAGGTAGGTCACCCGACCAAGCACTCGAGTCTTATACCCACGAGCCTTCTGAGCCCCGCCCGCACGCAGCCCATCAGAGTTCTTGGACACGGCCAGAGAATGCTCCATTGCCCGTGGTAGGGCAAGAAGGGGAAGAAGCGACCTCCACCGGTCGGACCAAGCGAACGGAGGCGAAGAAGCGCCATGTCGAGTGGGGAGACCGTGCCATGGTAAGGGCCCTTACGGTCGAGCCCCGAGCTTGTGTTTTCCGCGCCTTGCCGTTTTGTGAGTTTCCTTCGTGTAGCAATGAGCGCTTGCCGCCGCCAGTCTTCGAGTACACCCCGAGACTCGAGCCCGAGCCCTCGCCATGGCGCGGTGATGCGAGCCGGCTCGGACCGAGACCTCGGTCGCGAGGGCCAAGAAGCGTGACATCCCTCAACATCGGGCGAGAAGACCTTCGGCGACCTTCGACGAGGAGGAGGCGGTGACCTGTAAGCCCTCGCATCGGTCTGCGCCGCCCTTTCGTACCTTTCGGCTTAGTGTATGCTTTTGATCGCGGACCTCGAGCACCGAGCTCGAAACTTGCCCGTTTGACGATGGTCATTGTCGATGCGAGTCCGAGTCAGAGGAGGAGAACGCCGAAGCCGGTACCACGCCGCGATCGTCGCGGGACACGCGACTTCTTCGGGCAGCCCTTGGTCGGTGAGTTCTACCAAGGGCTCGACGACTCGTCCGAAGAAAACGAGCCCGTGGTCGGCGCGGACTCGACACGGGCGAGGCCCAGGCGCAGATCTTGTCGGCCGGGCTTCCCGCGCCCGTGAGGAGGATACTCGGGGCCTTGAGGCCACGATTGAAGTGGCCTCCAAGACCCCACCACCACGATCGCTCGGGCGGCCGAGGCGCGACTCACGGGTCATCGGGCGTCGGGCAGAGCTCCACAGACCTCCCGGCCGTGGATCGGTGTGCCGAGCGCCGAGGTCGCGGCACCCTGAACGGAGGTCGGGAATTCGAGGCGGATCCGCGCCATCCTTGGCGCCGGAGGCGGCGGGACCGCGACCGTGGAGATCGGGTGCTCTGCTATGTCCTCCCGTCGGTGGCCTCAACCCACCGAGGAGGCGGATAACCAAGCCGCCCGGCGAGGACTCGAGTCCCGCCCAAGTCGCCATCGGTGGCGTGGTCGATCCGACCGGCGTGGCGGTCGGCGAGGAGGAGATCCTCGCGATCGTATTGACGGCCGTGAGGACTTCACCCGCAAGCGCTGGAGGGGCGACTTCGGCGAGGTGAGGGTCTTCCGTGACCGTAGCTCGCAGCTTGACTTCCTTGTCCCTCTCACTTTTGGGCCATCCTTTTTCGTCGTGAAGGTGATCGACCAGCCTCTCGAGGGTTACAAGGCCTCCGAGAGTATCTTTGTCGTCTTTGGGGGTCTCCTCGGCCTTGATGGAGGCGCGGGAGGTTGAGCGCGTCCGGCTCGTGCAGACCATTGAGGTCGAGCAGGGGGAGCTCGAGCAGAAGGCCCAAGAGCTCGATGATCTACGCCGGACGATGAGGGCGCAGGAGATAGTCCACGCGGAAGAGCTCGAGCGGACCAGGGTCTCCGAACGCGACTTCTGTGTTAGGGCCGTGGAGCAGGAGCGCGCACGTTCAGCCCGGCGCCGAGGTGGCGAAGGGGCAAGATCAAGGCTCTGGAGAAGGCTTCCGCGGAGGCGTCAACTCCCGAGCTCAAGGCCAAAATACTCCAGCTCGAAGAGGAACTTGGGAGCGTCAACAAGACACTTGAAACCGAGCAGGCCAAGGTCAAGGACCTGGAGAGGGCCGCTGCGGAGCAGGCACATTCTAGGACGAGGGCGTCCCCCGAGCTCGAGGCTAAAATCCTTGAGCTTGAGGGGAAGCTCGAACGTGCCACCAAGGCGCTCGAGGTCGAACTCCTGGAGTAGAGCTATTACCTTCACGGGGGCTCGAACCAGTATAAACTCTTGTCTCGTGCTCGTTGTCGCCTTGCTCCGACCATCGCCCCGATCGATTTTCTTCCTTCGTTCGAGTAAAAGCGCATTTCGGGTCCCATAAACTCTCGACCCCTCCTCTTTTTGCGGTTGGCGATCCCGATCGTCGGCAATTGGCGCCCACCGTGGGTTGAGGCCGGGGTGATCTCGAGGTGACCTCCGTACAACGCCATCCTCGGGCGACCGCCTTGGTCAAATTCATGGTCGCCAACCACTATGGCCATCCTCGCATCCCGGGTCATACGCCTTTCAGACTTTTCCGCTTAGTGTATGCTTTTGATCGCAGACTCGAGCACCCGAGCTCAAACTTGCCCGCTTTGACGATGGTCATGGTCCAGTATGCAGTCCGAGTCCGAGGAGGAGAACGCCGAAGCCGGTACCACGCCGCGATCGTCGCGGACACGACTTTTCTGCCAGCCCTTGGCTCTGGTGAGTTCTACCAAGGGCTCGACGACTCGTCTGAAGAAAACGAGCCCGTGGTCGGCCATGACTACGACACGGGCGAGGCCCACTGCAGATGTCCGCCGACGGCTTCCCGACGCCTGCGGAGGAGGATATCAGGCCTTGAGGCCACGATTGAAGTGGCCTCCAAGACCCCACCACCACGATCGCCCGGCGCCGAGGCCGCGACCACGGCCATCGGGCGATCGCCGCACAGAGCCCACAGACCTCCCCACCGTGATCGTGCCGAGCGCCGAGGTCAAGGCACCCTGTGCCACGGAGGTCGGGAATTCCGAGGCGGATCCGGCCGCCATCCTTGGCGCCGAGACGAGCGGACCGCGACTCAGGAGATCGGGTCGGCTCGCTGCTATGTCCTCCCCGCCGTCAGGGCCTCAACCCACCAGAGGAGGCAATGGATAACTGTTGCCCGGCGGGACTCAGAGTCCCGCCCAAGTGCGCCATCGGTGGTCGGGTCGATCCCAAGACCGGCATACGACGAGGAGGAGGAGATCCTCGCGATCGATTGACGACCGTGAGGACTTCACCCACAAGACGCCGAGGGGCGACTCGGCGAGGTGAGGGTCTTCCCACGACTTCGAGAGCTCGCAGCTTGACTTCCTTGTCCCTCTCACTTTTGGGCCATCCTTTTCGTCGGAAGGTGATCGATCGTGCCTCTCGAGGGTTACAAGGCCTCCGAGAGTATGCCGTCAGGCCGGGGGTCTCTCGACGCAAAGGAGGCGCGGGAGGTTGAGCGCGGCCCCACCATGCACTATTGAGGTCGAAAGGGGGGAGCTCGAGCGTAAGGCCCAAGAGCTCGGCGATCTACGCCGACGATGAGGGCGCAGGAGATAGTCCACGCGAAGAGCTCGAGCGACCAGGTCTCCGAACGCGACTTCGTGTTAGGGCTGTGGAGCAGAGCGCGACGCTCAGCCACTGGCGCCGAGGCCGAAAGGGCAAGATCAAGGCTCGAGAAGGCCTCCGCGAGGCGCCAACTCCCGAGCTCAAGGCCAAAATACTCCAAATCAAGAGGAACTTGGGAGCGCCAACAAGACACTTGAAACCGAAAGGTGCCAAGGTCAAGGACTCGGAGAGGGCCGTCATGAGCAGCACATTCTAGGATTTAGGGCGCCCCCGAGCTCGAGGCTAAAATCCTTGAGCTTGAGGGAAGCTCGAACGCGCTACCAAGGCGCCGAGGTCGAACTCCCGGAGTAGAGCTATTACTTCACGGGCTCAACCAAGATAAACTCTGTCTCGGCTCGTTGTCGCCTTTGTTCACCATCGCCCGATCGATTTTCTTCCTTCGCTCGAGTAAACGCAATGGGTCCCATAAACTCTCGACCCTCCTTTTGCGCTGATTTATCCCGATCGCCGACACCGGGCGCCCACCGGGGTTGAGGCCTGTGGTGATCTCGAGGGTGACCTCCCGATAACGCCATCCTCAGCGACCGCCTTGGTCAAATTCATGGTCGCCAACCACTATGGCCATCGATGCATGAAGTTACCAGCCCCCAACGGTGTCATCATCGTATGGGTGACTTCTACAAGCGGCGATGGTCAGGAGACCAAGGCCTTGGCCCTTGCAGTATGTCGCCCCTGGGTTGAGGTCACGACGGGAGGACATAGCGCAGAGCTGCCTCGATCTCCACGGCCGGGTCCCGCTTATTCTCCCGGCATTAAGGATGGCGGCGGATCCGCCTCAGATTCCCGACCTCCGGGTCTGGTGCCGCGCCTCGACGCCGCACACTACTACTGGGAGGTTCAGGAGCTTCATGCCTGATCACCGCCGGTGACCATGGAGTCGCGCCTCAGCCGAGCGATCAGGTCGGTGGGGTCTTGAGGCCACTTCAATCGTGGCCTCAAGGCCCCGAGTATCCTCACGGGCGCTGGAAGCCTGCCGACAAAGATTCAAGCGCCAGGCCTCGCCAGTGTCAGAGTCCATACGATCATGGGCTCGCTTTTCGGACGAGTCGCCGAGCCCTTGGTAGAACTCACCGACCAAGGGCTGGCCCGAAGAAGGCGTGGTCCCGCGACGATCGCGGCGTGGTACCAAACTCATGCTTCTCCTCCTGACTCGACTCGCCTCGACAATACCATGCATCACAAACGGGCAAGTTTCGAGCTCGGGTGCTCGAGGTCCGCGATCAAAAGCATACACTAAGCCGTAAAGGTACGAAGGGAGGCGCAGACCGATGACAGGGCTTACCTGGTCACTAGCCTCCTCCTCGTCAAGGTCGCTGGGTCTTGTCGCCTGATGTTGAGGGATGTCACGCTTATGTGTCCTCGCGACCGAGGTCTCGGTCCGAGCCGGCCTCAGATCACCCGCCATGGCGAGGGCTCGCCTCGAGGCTCGGGGTGTACTCAAGACTGGCGGCGGCAAGGCTCATTGCCATACACGAAGGAAACTCACAAAACGGCAAGGCGCTGAAAACACAAGCTCTGGGCTCACCAGAAGGGCCCTAACCATGGCACCTGCCTCCCCACTCGACATGGCGCTTTCGCCTTCGCTCGCTTGGTCCGACCGGTGGAGGTCGCTTTTCCTTTCTGTTTCGCCACGGGCAGGAGCATTCTCCGCCGTGTCCAAGAATCCCGATGGGCTCGCGGCGGCGGGCTCGTGAAGGCTCGGGTATAAGACTCGAGCGCTTGGTTTCGTGACCTACTCGCTCCTTTCGACGGAGTACATTCTTCGACGGGTTGCTGATGACGATTTCAGGCGCCATTTTCCCAAACATCTCACCATCCTCGGCGAGACCCAGAGTCTTTCGCACCGCAGACAAGCTACCGCCAATAGAGGATCAAGGGTGTGCGTTGCACCTTGAGACAAAAGGCTTACTAGACGTGTTCTCGCGGTAGCATCGCTGACCTCGGATCTCAAGAAGGGTGCTCCTCCGCCGAGAGGGACACGCGGTCCGCAGAAATCGCATGCATCGCCGTCATAAGATCAAGCTGCGGGCGCAGATATGGATGAGGGCGATGGCCTCGTCGACCTCGAGGTCGTCTCGGCCCGAGTCTCTTCTTGGGTTGGCGATGGGGGTCCTTCAGACACCAGTCTCCCGCCTCTTCAGTAGAACTGGCTGCTCCATCGCCGAGGGAATCCTGGTCGAACTTAGGAAGGCCCACTTGAGCCCGACCTGCTGTCGAAGTAGAGGCAACGACCACGGGTCCTTCCCGAGCGAAGAGACCAAGTATCGAAGAAGAGCGAGGGGTCGGAGAATCCCTGTGAACCCCTCGATAGATGGGAAAAGATGGTGAGGAGAAGACCGAGTTTGGCACTGGATTGATGAGCTCGATGTCGCACTGGAGAGGACCTTCACGACGAACTCACTCTCCGGTCCGCAAGCCAAAGAGGACGAGGTGTTTTGCAGTGCACGATCTCATCGCCCTGGGGCGCTGCCTGCCTCAAGTGTTCTAAGAAATGCCATACAACGGGTCCAAAGAAATTTCTGTGGACTCGAGCCTTCTCATCCTCGAATCCGGCAGAGTGCTCCTTCCTAACTTGGTCATGGCGATCGCCTGGTTTTGTCTCGAGGGGAGAGGAGGACCTTGTTTCGGGCGAGAGGACTTGGAAAACGAAGAGCTCAAGGGCGAGAGCTTTTCTTGTCAAGATGTGGCGCTGGGATTATGAACCGCAACACGGTAAAATTCACCCATGGCGCTTTAAAAGGCGTGCAACTATGACTTGACTACCGTGATTAAGGCTTGGGCCACGGAGTCGAGACGCCGCCAGTGCCCACCAACCGCTCACATCCGCATCAACATCGAGAACCAAGGTCGCCAGTGTCGTGGCCAAGAGACTTGCCTTGTGGTCTCCGCCTCGACCTCGACTAAGGAGTCAAGACCTATGAAGGTTTTTTTGCCTCAAGAATAAGGCCTGAGGTCGCCCCGAGGGTTCCTCCCACCCAGAGCCTGAGATCAGCTGAATCGTATTCGATTGAGCCTCCGTTGAACACTGTCCTATTTGAGCGAGCTTGATCTTCTTGCTGACCTCCCGATCGCTCTACCTTTTTTTCAAAGGTAGGGTCGAGAGTTTATGGGACCCGAGCCGCTTTTACTCAATGAAGGAAGAAAATCGACGGGCGATGGCTCTGAGCAAGGCGCATAACGAGCACGAGACAAGAGTTTATATCGGTTCGAGCCCCGTGAAGGTAATAGCTCTATTCTGGGCCTCGCCATGCAAGTGATTCTTGTTATATGGGTGTACAGAGCAAAGTTTACAACTTAAGACAAGAATGGTGATTCCTAACTCGAGTCAGCCAGTGTGTTGTGTTGTCTTCGTGTCCGAGCTCATGCATCCTTGGTCTTTATACTTCCTTTGTACGCAACCCACGGAGCAAACCTCGAAAGGGGCCTGTGGCACCTTGAGGGTCGGCAAAGAATCGCCTCTAACTTATGCAAGACTCGAGTCACCCCACGACCCGCCTCCGCAACTGCTACCAAATGCCTCGATCCAAATCCTAGGGCGGACCAGGGGCTTCAGCGAGACCCCGCCGAGCTCGAGGTCGAGAGGTGCCGAGCTCGGTGCGCCAAGGCCAGGTCGAGCGCCCCAAGGCGCACCTGTGTCGCGGCCGGGCCTTCCGAGCATGGGAATCTGCTGACCACACTCCGGCTGGTCAAGGGGTACCCAGCCCTCGTCACTAAGTTTACTTAAACTGAGTTCAAATCTACTTGAACTTGGATCAAGCCAAGCTCGAACCTAAGTCCAAACTTAGACCCGTAACTCAGGGTCACTTGAACTCGCCTTGAGCTTTTACCATGCTCGACTCGTTTACGACCCTATTAAGATGTACTGACTGATGCTATCCAATCCAGCCGACTATTGCGACCATACGACGGAGGCCTAAGTTTCGACTTCCGTGCTTATTGCGGGTGCAAAGTCATCATGGTTACTGTTGTGACCCAAGTCGATCGTGTCCAGTGGTTGGAACTTGTCATGGTCGATTTAATTTGGTTTAGGAAAGAAATTCACGAATGAACGTGTATAGACTGTGGAATAACGAGATTGACATATGTTTAGTATAGACATTCTTGTGATCACAGTGCTTGAGATCGGAAGGGCCTGTTTGCTAGACGGTATCTTTTCCATGTTTGCTATGACTGCAGCTTTTTGATAAGTAGCTTTCAGCTAGGTTGTACGGCTGAAAGTTTGCACAGATGAATAGCTTAATTAAAGAGGTTTAGTGCTTAGCAATCTATTAGGTGTGAGAGGAACGGGTTGGGAATGGGGGTGATAGGGGTGGGGTTTGCAATTTTATACTTGGTAAGAGAAGTAATTTTATTCAACTCTAGTGGTAAACTCAGAACTCTAACCCACTAAAATCGTGGAAAGCTACTCCATACCAGCTTTCAACTTCAATTTCTTTTAGTACAAATGGATTACTGGTGTTTGGTTTTTGACTCGTTTGGTATAGCTTCTGACTTTCAGAGAAGAGGAGCCGAAGCGAAAGCCATCCCATATAGGGATGGCAATGGGGCCCCATTCCCCCTTCCTCGGTGGGGAATTCCCCTATTGGGGGCGGGGATGGGGGAGTTTTTCTTCCCGCAGGGTTATTAACGGGAGAATTTTGTCCCCATTGGGGGAAATGGGTACATGGATGTTCCACTGGTCCCCGTCCCTGTTATCTGACCCCGGCTTCATCTTCTTCGACTCAGCCGCCCATCCACCTCCTAATCCCAAATCCTCATTGTCTCCAATTCTTCGGTCCTTCGGTCCCTCTGCTCGCCTCGTCCCTATCACTGCCTACACTCCCCCTACTCAACTCGCCCCCATCGTCTCCTCTGTCGCCTCACTCCGCCTCCTCCGCTCCCATCTCCTCCCTCTATCGCCTCATGGCCATCACCTCCTTTGCCACTCCCTCTGTTGCCTCCCTTCACCTCCTCCACTCCCATCGCCTCCCTTTGCCACTGTAACATCCTAAAATTTGGCCTAATTTAAATTTCTGGAGTTATCTGAATTTATTTGAATTTTTGGTGAATTTTTGGATTTAATTAAGTTTAATTTGAATTTATCTTTCTCTTGAATAATTAAATATCAGAAAAGTAATTTGCAAAAATAAATAAAAATATTTTATCTAAGTTCTAAATGCCATAAAATATTTTCTGGAATTTTTCTAGAATTTTTCGGGCATTTTTAGAACCCTAAATAATTAATTTGATTTTCTGGAATTATTTTAATACGAAAATTCTGAGAAATCTTTGGTACAGTATTGAGCCGAGCCCAACACTGCAGCTTGCTTCGCCTGCTCGGGCGAAACCCTAACTGCCGCCGCCGAGCCGTCGATTCCATCGGAAGGCTGTGGGTGAGCCACGCCTTGCTCAAGCGGGGAGCGTCCGATCGCAGCTGATTGAACGGCGCGGATTGAGCCACGTCGCTCGGAAGGCGAACAGTCGTGCCGCCGTCGCCATTATGAGGTGGTTGGCTACCGGAGATTCACGAACGATTTGCGCGAGTACCAAAGCGTCGCCGAGCAGGTGAAATAGCTCATTGAAAACGTCTCTTCGTTCCACATCTTTTGTCCGTTCGCCCGTTCTCTATCGTGCTCCGTAGCTCCTCCAGTTGCTCACCGAAGTTGGCATTTCTGCCGCCTCGGTTTTCCTTGTTTTCCACCGCCGACCGTCACTCTCCACCGCAACCAAGACCCGTCCCGAGTTCGCCGTGCCGAGACGCGTCAAGTGGATCACTTCTTCCCGCCGGAAACTCTCAGAAGCGCCGTCGGCTACTTCATCTTCCCCAACTCCGGTATCAAGCGCCGCTGCCTCATCTTCGAAGCATCGCAACTAATCGTCGCCGTCGGATCTCCATCTAACGCTCGAGGTAAAGACACGTCTTCCTTCCCGTAGAGCTAGACTTGAATAGCTTCGGTAGATCTCGGCCAAAGATTCTTGATCTGACCGCCACCGTAGCGCCACGTAACCGTAGAGGATGCGCTTGAAAATGGCCGTTAGATCGTCTTTGTGCCGTCCCGATGAGTCCACGTAGCTGCGTTTAGATGTGTTGAAAATGGCCGTTGGATCTCGAATCCAAGGTCTCGAGTTTGGCCGAAGGCTAAGTCGAGCCGGACCGTTAGATCTTCAACCCATGGTCTAGATTTTGCCACGTGACGCGGTAGCCCTAGCAACCGTCGGATCCCAACAGTCGATTTCGGCGAACGGTCGGGATCGTGCCATGTGTTCGCGCGCCGAGCGAAGCATCGCAGCAGTCACCGAGGCGAGATCCGACCGTTGAAATTCAAACAAGCGGCTCGGATGGTGCCTGTAAGGACCCGAATTCACCAATTCGAATCCACTGTGTTTTGCCGCACTAGTCCCAGGATCAATCGCTAGTGCACACAGCTTAACATCGGTAAGCATCATATCATACACAACGATAAAAATAATAAGACTTTATTTATTGAGTATAATTAGTGTATGATCTTATGATCACTTACAATATTCAGCCTCACAAGGCAATAGTAAAACCAATGAGACAACTGCAATGAAAGTAGTAGAAAACGAGATGTCCCATCAAGACACCACAGCGGTGACTAGGATTGGCCTAGTGACACGCGGCCCACCGAAAGTCCTTCTCCAATATTGACGATGATTCCTCCACTGTTGTTGGTTGTTAAGCAAGGGTGAGTACACCAACACGTACTCAACAAGTTGTGCACAAAATGCAATGCTAACATAGCTATATGCAGGCTTATTCCAAAGGAATGGCTAAGAGGTTTATTTGCAATAAAGCAGCACTTATGAACAAATACAGTATATAGATTGAAAAGACAGTAAGAAAAACAAATAACAGTAATAGATAGATTCAGCATTTCTCAAGTAAACCAAGTTTTCCATCCTAAGTCAAGATTCATCTTTCCATGGCAACCTGCCATCCTTCCCAAATTTTACTTTTCAAAAGTCTAAACCCTTGACTGTAATCCCCGAGCTTTGCTCAATACCGTGAGCACGGCTATCCGAATAGATTGTACACTCTGCAGAGGTTATGCACTTTACCCACACGATATAACATGCACCACACAGGCGAACGATTATAACAAAGCCTTTACAATGCATCCTCTTAACCCAAGCTACCCGCTAAGGTTTCAACATCAAGGGCTACACCGCCACAACAGGCCCCCTCTTGCGCCATGTGAGTTTCTCCGTGCACCCGACTCACACCACCAAGATAGCACTTAAGTTAAGCATTTGCAAATTAGTCACTAGGTCGCCCCATAACAGACGTGTGGCTACAAGTTTGACTCAGTCAAAGGCTCGCAAGGTTAAGTCCTTAGGATTGATTAAAGCAAGACTTACACATACCCTCACCCACCGAGCCCACCTCGCACACCGCCCTTTCCACTTGCTTCAATCTAAAGTGATTACCTCCTGCTGGTTACCAAGCACCACGTGCTTTTCACAAATCAACATCGCTATGCGTGACTCACGCCACAACAACTCAATCTCTTTGTGCGACCACACATGGCCCACAAATTATCATCATTGTTCCATATTCCATTAGTCAAGATTAATAAGCAATATTTCATGAGCATGTGATGACGTGGTATGGCTAAGCAATTCTATTCCGTTCTAACCATACATGTTGATTTTCTATCAACCAACTATAATTAACCAACCTAGGGTGACAAGTGGATCATGGCATACAAGTTAACAAGGTAGGGTGTAATTCAAGAGGGTATAATATCTAAATCTCAATCTAGGTCAAAATCATTTGTACACATAAAATAACATGTGATAAGGTAAACCAAAATAGCATGCAATCTAATTTATGGGTGCAACATGATCAAAGCACAACTTGCCTTCGTTAAGCTCCCGATCCCGGTCTCGAAAATAATTCTGAGCTGCAAAATCCTTCCAAGCCTCGCACAATTCAACGTCTACGCGAATCGAAAGAGAAAAGCAAATAAAAACCAAAACCAAAGAGAAAACAAATTCAAAAATTCAAATAAAAGCCACCATTAGAAAGATCTCAATTTTACAAATTTTTAGGAATTTGAATCACCTAAATCGGAATTCATATGCAAAAGTTATACCATTTAGAAGTTTTGAAAATAAACTAAACTCTGGAATTAGAAATTCTAAATCTTTTCGAATTATTTTTATAAAGAAAATCCGAATTTTCCTACCCCGGCTTGTACGGACAAAACGTGGCGAAATCTAGACCGATGAACTCAATCTAACGGCTATGTAAATCTACTACGTGACCTAATATCAATCGTCCGACTTAAATCTAATCTGCTGATATTTAATCGAGACGCTATCGATTCCGGCGACGTGGACGAATTCCGTGCTTGAGTACGATCCGACTACCGGTGAAGCTCCCGATCGGGCGATGAAGCGATTTATTTACTTGAATTCACCGGAGACGAAGACGACGACCTCACCGCAAGACTCGAAATCTCCCGGCGATGCCGCGATTCCCTCGAACGACGGCGCGACACGCCGCGATTTCTTGCCGCTTGCTTTCTTTTTGGCGATGCTCGTGCTGCCTCGCGAGATGCTCGGATGATCGCGCCACGATTTGTTGTCGCTCGCTCGCCTGCGATTCTTTTCTGGTCGCTCAACCTGGCGACGCTGGCACGGGTTTAAATACCCGGCCGTTCTACTCCCGCGCGGATGAACTCCGTTTCCTTGCCAAATCGGCCACGCGCATGCTTTCCCCGCCTGGAAGACTTTCCTAACTCGCGATGGCTTGGCGCCTGCTCAAGAATTCAATTCAGTGACACATGCAGGACGTCCTTCTTTTCCCCGCGCCCGGAAAGCTCTCGATCCTAGTCTTTGACGGTCTTCAGCGCTGGCGCAAAGGAATTCAAATCGGCTACGCAATGCTCCTTCGCGCGCCTGGAAGGACTCGACGAGAAGTTCGTGGCGCCAACGGGGTGAGCTGGCAGAGTCCGCTTCGGTCACAAGCTGGACACGAAGCCATTCCTTTTTCCCGCCCAGAAAGGAGTCCATGTCCTTGATGGCTTTGGCTGGCGCTAGAGTCCACCTACGCTCCTGGAGAAAACGGAAAGATGTCTTCGCGCGTCTGGACTTCGGCGGAGACGTGTGTAGTGGACTTAACTTAATCCGTATCGTCAGTCAAACAATTTCCTAATCTGGTTCAATCAATCCGATTCCTATTCCGATTTAATCCCGGAGAGAGAAAGAAATTTCCCCAAAAATACTTCGAGACCTTCTATACTTAATAAAATATTTTGGGGCAGTCTTTATTTTAAATTTCTTTTATAATTATTTTTTTAACAAAAAGCCATATATATATTAACTCAAAAATAATTCAAATAAATCTCAGAAAATCCAATAACTCCAGAAAATTCACAAAAATTATAAATTGCAATAAAACAATATCAAATATTTAGAAAATCAAAAATTGGGATGTTATAGTGCCACGCGGCGGTAGTTGACCGTGCTTGGACCGGCCATTGGATTTGAATCCAACGGACGGGAGCACGTGCGCCGCATGGACCAGTGGGTTGTGCCATGTGTCGCCAGCTGAGCGGACTGCAGCCGTTTCCATCGGACCCACTGTCGATGGGTATCTTGGTAAGTGGACGTTATCCGAGGCCCACGGTCGCTGACACTATTCGGTGGACCGAGTCCACGGTGAACCCGGTCTATGGTCCCGAAGCAACGTGGCTGGCTCCGGTGCTGACACGTGTCAGCTGAGGGATTTAATCAGAATTCCCAGTAGGAAAATAATTAGATTAATTCGGGTTTTTCTTTTAATTGAATTTACAAAATTGTAATCGCTATAACTTTTGCGTCATAGCTCCGATTTGAGTGATTCCAGTTCCTAAAAATTTGTAAAAATGTGAACTATTTATTAGTGAATTTTATTTTATTTTTAGAGTTGATCTTGCTGTCTGTTTGTGTATTTATTGTATATTTGTTTGATGCGATTAGACTCCGAGTTGTCGGGGAGGATTTCGGAGAACCGTCGCAAGTTCCAGATCAGGATCAACTACTTTTTGGAAGGCAAGTCATGCTTTGACCATATTGCTCCTAGATTTTCAAAATGTATTTCAATTTAAACTATACATGCTATATTAACTAGAAAAATGACATTGATTAATTTTGGGTAAAGTAGATAATACACCTACCTTGATTATGCCACCTTGTTATACTACTTGTATGCCCTGAAACCTTTGTCACTCTAAGATATTAAGTTGAGTTGGTTGCTATTATGATGCCAACACGGGAGGCTAGACCGTGAGTAGATTGCTTAGTTGCTTGTATGCGTTGAATAACCTTTAAATTGCAAAAGAATATTGACTAAGCAAATACGGAATATATTTTGGAATAATGCGATGATGTCATGAGATGGATTTGGAGGGTAGCAACCTGTGTGGTTCTACTTATACAATGAAATGGACATTGGCATGTGTTGCATAAATGCAAACCGGGGTGGGAAATGATTTGGACCGGGGCAGGTGGCAAGATGGCTTGTGCAGTGGGCCTGTGGCAACAGGTGAATTGAGTAATGTGAAGGCTACGTCGATCTACGAGAAGAATGTCCTGCCTCGACAGCTTAAGGACTTCACCTTGCGAGCCTTTGAACCGAAGTTACTCAGACAACCATTTGTCCGAATGGGATGACCTAATTTAGTAGGGTTCTAATATCTTTCCTTTGACACTCGGGCGACAGTTACACAAGAGTGTAACTGTGTGGGGGAGCGTACCTGCGCTACGGCTTGGTACCCATCCAATAGTATTCGCTTGTTCTAAACTTTGGCTCTGAGTGAGGGAAGTGTTAGAAAGGCAATATTGGGGAGGTTCATAGGTTAGATGTTAGTTTCTGAAAGACTTTGTTGCAATCAATCATCCGTGTGGTGAGCGACTGTATCCTGTGGGTAAAGTGTACAACCTCTGCAGAGTGTGTGTTAAATTTATTCGAATAGCCGTGTCCGCGGTATTGGACAATGCTCGGAGATTACAGTCGAGGGTTAGATTTTCAAAATAAAATGTGGAATGGGTGGCTGTGTGCCAAAGACTGGTGAATCAAACTTAGGGCTGTGTGCCAAGCATTTGGAAAAATAATTGAGAAATTTTTTATTGTAGTAATGTTTCTACCGCATTTAAATCTAATTAAGATTATCTGTTAAAAAAATGTTGCTTCATGCAAAATAACCATTTAAGCCTTTCCTTTGGAATAAGCCATGCATGTAGTAATAGAACTACATTGTGCATGACTTGTTGAGTATGTTGTATACTCACCCTTACTTCAACAAAACCTCGTAAGAAGAAGCAACACCACTTTGGGAGGAAGAGTTTAACGAAGGTCCGGAGAATTAGGTTTGAGCCTCGCTGGTTGCTCGTGGGCGTAACGAGGGTTCATTGTCGCACTTTTTGCTTCCGCTTATTGAACTTGTGCTACTTTTTGTTATTATCGCCTGCGTGATTTAATTATTGTAAGGTGACTATAAGGTCGTGTAACTCGTTTATAATTATGTTTGAGGTACTTAATTATTATTTCCGCTGTGTATGATTGTGGTATCTCAACCTGTTTATCATGTGTGTACTAGCGTGATCCTGGACTAGTACAGAATACATAGAGGGTCCGGATTTGCAGATTCGGGTCCCGACAGCCACCCTCCACCATGGCCACCTCGCCCTCCCCCTCTGCGGGCCGAGTGGGTGGTGGTGTGGGCATCAATGGTTGGGGTGTGATGTCGGTGGTGCGTGGCCCTCCCCCTCGGTGGTCAGGGCAATGAGCGTGGCGCGAATGTCAGTGGGGCGTGCACGTGGCGTCTAGGACATCAGGTACTCTCTCATCCCCACCTAGTCTTCCCAACATGCTATCGTGCCTAGCCGACATCGCGGTGTGTTGGCGTGTCCACGAGTATGAGTCCCCCCGATGCTGGGGTTGGGGCCGAGGAACAGGGCAGTTCCCTCCTTGCGTGGACGGGGACGTTCCACCACTCCCCACCGGGGAACACCCCTGTTGCCATCCCTTATTCCATAGGAGGGCTGTAACTTTTTTGAAAAGCTGTTTTATGGCTTTCTAGACTGAAAAATAGCATAGCTTTTTTATAAGAAGATGTTTGACAAACAACTAATTTCTCTCATCAATAAGCTGCAAAAGCCCACCCCAACCTTCTTTTGGTTTTTGTTAGTTATATGTGGCTTCTAGTTTATGCCAAAAGCCGCTTAAAAGTGTTGGCACCAGAATTTGGTTAGATTAATTGATTTAGGAAATAGAATCCATGTATGGAGAATTAAAGTGTGAGTAAAGGATTCTAGCCAACATTGGTTTAAGAAAAAGTTTATATTTCAAAAATTGAAGCTGATATTGTTAGCATCAGGATTTGGAAATATGTCTGACTTGCAAGGCTAAGTTAAATTGAATATTTAGCCGATACAAGTTTGAATGAAGAATTTTATCTGCAAAAGATGAAGGCCAACACGGATCATGATTTGTAATGGACTGGAGAAGGATACGATTGACCTATGTGCTATGAAAGGGACCTAAGGCGAGATAAGAAAAAATAATACAACTGTCAATCAATCAACTCGCATCTACTTTTTATTTATTTCCTATCAACTAGGAGTAGCTTTTGTAATTTAGAATCTCTTTGTAATTTGTTTTTGATCAATAAAGTTGCAAATCATCGATTTCGATCATCTTTGATTTATGCCATGTTATCCTTGGTTTGTTTTTCTCCGATCATGTTGTGCATCGCCTTTTTGAGAAAATCTACCTTTATCAAATCATCTAATTAGCCGTAGCAAGCTATTTAGATTTATTGTTACCTATGATCTAATCGGCTAAATAGTTGTTTGGATCAGATCTTTATTGAAAACCTAATTGACTGAAATAGCTGTTTAGATTATAATTTTCTTATCGATTACATGATTAAATCGGCTGCTATGTCACAAACCATATTAAACCCAGTGTTTGCGTGTGTTTGAACTAATCAATCATTCGTCATATTTTTCAATAGCAACACACTTTTGGCATGCGCAGTGGGACCGATGTTTTTTTTCAGGCAAGTCGATTACACCATCTGACATTCTGTCTGATGCTATAACCATCCCAACAATGGACAATTTGACATCAGAACAACGCAAGGACATTGAAGATCAGAAGGCGACGCTCGAAGAGATGATGCTGAATTGCTATGAGGAGAATAGACATGGCATATCCAGAAGACCACGCTGCAGACTATTAGCTTCTTCGACAACACTAAAGCCGTGATCGTATCGGATAACAGGACGATGAGTCGATATATGCCTACACAAACTGAATTAATAGATATGATTAATCAATCTGTGCACCATGACTTGGTCAATAGTCATCGGTTTTGGTGACAACCCTCAAGCCGATGATTGAGAACAGTGTTAAGCCGTAGCCCAAGAGTTAGCATTGGTTGGAAATTTATTAGAACCAATGCAAGCACTCCAAGTTATCCGGCCGACTCAATAGCGCCAAGTACAGAGTCTTGGAACAATAGCCAATCCTAAATTATTGGCTCTAGGACCAACTATGATGCCCACTCAGCTGACCATAATTTTGCCTAGAGATATGCATGCGAGTAGGGTTCCCTATTATCAAGCTTATACCGATGGGGCTAAGGCCTTGTTTGGGGGGCTTAAAGCTAGCTCTAGCTTCTGAAAAGCCAGTAAGCCCCCAAGCAGCTCAACTTTTAAGCAGCATTTTAGAAAAGCCAAAAGTTGAACGCTGGGCTGGACTTGCTTTTGCAGCTTATTGTTGAGGGAACTTAGGTATTTATTAAATGGTTTCTTATAAAAAGCTACAGCCGCTTTTCAACTCAAAAATCCAAAAAGCAGCTTTTAAAAAAGCCACAGCTCTCCCAAATAGACCTCAAGTTGGACTCTCAAGCCAGCTTACCACCATCGGCCCTCTTCTACATTTTTCCACAACTAGTCACACATCTGATTGAACCCCCTAAGCATCCACAATACACTAATCTGATTCCACAGAGGAATCCAACCCCATATAGGGTGGTAAGTTACTCAGAACCCTTTGTTCCTTTGCCAGAGCCGATGGCTAGGAGGCCTAATGTAGCCTATGACTAGCCTTATTAGCCTCCATCAGCTCAAGTGCCATATCAACCTAAGTCTGTGCTCGGGGGGCAGCATACCAGTTGTGACCATAATTGGCAACCCCCTAACTCATCGTTGACCAATACAGATAATTGGACTAACCAGAACGTTGTAGTGTTACGGGATCAATTCGGCATACAGCCGAAGGGAAGGTTAACCTACTATCAGAAGCCGTATCCCGATTAAATTGATCGGATTCCATGCCCTAATAACTTTAAAGTCCTAATTTTGCAAAATTTTCAGGATACGATTCTACCAACAACTTGGAGCACATCGGGTGATTTATTGCACAATGCGATGAAGCGGCTTATTCTGATGGATTAAGGGTCAAATTATTCCCGCTGTCATTATCTAGGGTAGCTTTTACATGGTTCACCACTTTGCCCCCAAATTCGATCAATGCCTAGGCCAATTTGGAGAGCCAATTCCACGAATACTTTTTCTCAAGGAGCTTGGAACTTAGAATTTCTGATTTAAGTTCTATTCGGCAAAAATTCATAGAATTGGTCACTGATTATATTAAAAGATTAAGAGAAATTAGAAATTGGTGTTTTAGTGTTACATTGCCCAATAAACAGCTAGTCGATTTGGCATTCCAAGGATTGATGCCCCGGTTAAAGGAAAATTTTGGTGGATAAGAATTTACCAATTTAAGTCACTTGTTACATCAGGTATCGGCTCAAGAAGGCCATGTTGCAATAATAGGGACTTTAAGGATAAATTAAAGAATAACAAGGACAATAAAAAAAGACAAGGTTAACCCCATCGAATATGATTATAATGATTCATCTAAAGATGATGAGGTTAAGATAAATATAGCCGAGTGAGTTAAATGACCTAAAAAGTCTTTAGTCTGTTCATGGCTCAAGCCGACTAAGAATAAATCGAAAGTAAAATATGCTTTTGATGTCTGTAATAGTATTTTTTATTTATTATTACAAGAAAAGATAATACGGTTGCCTGAAGGATATGTTCTGTCGTCAGCTGATGAGATAAAAAACGAAGGTATTGCAAGTGGCATCATTCTTTCTCCTGTAATACTAATTATTGCAATATTTTTGTCAGCAAATACATTTGGTTATAGAAGATGGCTAACTAAAATTCACTAAGGAGCCGATGATTGAGCTGGATGCTAACCCTTTTCTGATCAATATGGTCTAATACTCTGAGAAGCAAGAACCGAAACAAAGTGCGACATCCAAGGGCAAAGCACATGTGTCGGCATCCACAAAAGTAGTACACCAAGTTGACGCACAAATGAACCTTGACATCAATGAGACCTTAAAAATTACGATCAGCTAAATCCAAATAGAAACCAACTATGAATGGAAAAGTTCAAGAACCATCAAGCTGAAGGGGGATCTGCAAATCGGCATGTCGTATAAGGCGAAAAGGTTGTCGCCAGCACATAGGCTGGTACAAATGCAAAAGCCTAACTCGACTCTCTCCTGGTTATTGGAAAAAATATGAAAGGAGAAGTGACAGGCTGTGATATCCTGCATGGCAGTTAGATAATATTTATTGGCATGATAACTTATAAAGAGCACACCAATGATGCCTGTTTTGGCAATACTGTTGGGAAAGAGGGTCAGTCTTGCCGTCACCATACACATGTCCATTGGAGCATTACCCGCCCCAATGTGGTTGGCAGCGACGGTCAACTAAGACGAGATATCTGAGCCAATACAAGACTATCAGGGTGAACATGTCAAGAGGGGATATGTTAAAGAAAGAATTTCCATGTCAATCTAAGAATAAAGGCAACCAGATGAAGGGTTAAGTTCTGTGGCTAGGGTTGATTAGGTAGAAAAGATACGTGAGCCAATTGAACCAAAACCCAGATGCTGTCCTCCAGGTTTAAGCTAATCTCAACGAAGAAGATTTCAATGCCTAACGAGCTCCAGTCGATGAAAATTGCCAAAAAGGAGTGGAGAAAGAAAGAATCAATTGAAGAAGAGTTTGATTCAGCTGATGATTTGGATTCCTGGGTTATTCACGATGATTCTCCACCTCCAATGGATATAAATATGGTATTAATGTTGCCTACTAAATTTGGAACAAGCACTACATCGACTAAGGAAACTTTTTCTCAACTATGCCTGGGTGCTCAAGATGTGGTTTTTGAAAAACCTCAAGATGATTATCTACATCTGAAGGCATTATACTTGAATGACCATATTAATGGCAAGCCGATATCGAGGATGTTGGTCTATGGTGGAGCAACTGTCAACCTGATGCCCTACACTATGTGTAAAAAGTTTGGTAAGTCCGATAATGATCTTATTAAAACTAAAATTATTTTAAATGACTTCACAAGAGATGCCACCAAGGCAAAGGGGGTCATGGTGATAGAACTTACGATCGGTAGCACGACATTGCCATCTGCATTTTTGTAGTCAATGCCAAAGGAAATTATAGTGTGTTGTTGAGACGAGATTGGATTCATGCCAACTGCGATATTCTGTTGACTATGCATCAAATATTGATCTAGTGGAATGGTGATAAGGTGGAAGTTATCCAAGTTGATACATCGGCTCATATTGCTATGGTCAGTTTGACGCAAATTGGTAACATGATGAGGCTGAATGCATTGGGTAAAACCTTGGATGATTGCAATTTTATCTGTATCAACAAACCTGGCCTCCACCTGATTAGCTTAAGACCGAGAACCTTTGATCAGACAAACGATATTTTACACTGATGGAGCCCAAGTCAACAATAAGAGCTATGCAAGACAAAATGTGAGGCTACCAACATGCAACAGATAGCTATAAGGGCATTGAAGACTTTCAAGAGGTAGAGAAATTACACCAGTGTTTTAGGTAGACTGATTTGTTGGATGAAGTTGACATAGGTTATGTGATATGAGACGACAAACTTTTATTAATTCAAAATTAGCAGTAGTGTGTAAAGAAGAGTTGGTCAAGTTGCTAAAAAATTATAAAGATTGTTTTTCTTGGGAATACCATGAGATACCTGGTTTGAGCTGACAATTATTTGAGCATCGGCAACTAATAAAACTAGGTTGCAGTCCATTTAAGCAGTCTCCCAAACTATTTAATTGATAAAATAAAAGAAGATATTGATCGATTATTGTAAGCTAAGTTTATTAGACCTTGCTGGTATGTTGAGTGGGTTTCTAATATCGTTCTTATTAAATGAAAAATAGTAAATTGGGAGTGTGTGTGTCAATTTTAGAGATTTAAATAAAGCTACACTGAAAAAAGTACCCGATAACTATAGCCGATATGCTTATCGATGCTGCATCGAGGAATAAGATTATTAGTTTTTTTGATAGTAAGGCCAGATATAATCAAATATTCATGGCAGAAACCGATATCCCTAAGACCTTTTTTAGGTACCCTAGTGCCCTAAGGTTATTTGAATGGATGGTGATGACATTCGGCTTAAAAAATACTAATGCAATGTATCAACGTGCTATGAATTTGATTTTTCATCACTTAATCGGCCATATTGTGAAAATATACATCAATTATGTTGTTGTAAAATTCGAGGAGAAATTTTAGCATTTAGCCTATTGAAAACGGTGTTCAAGAAGACAATACATCAAAAGGTATGGTAGCTAAATCCCAAATTTGATTGAAAGCATTTATATACATGAAATAACATGCAATATCGTAAATCAAAATAGCAACTTTATAAACATGGGTTCAACATGATCAAAGCACAACTTGCCTTGGCAAAGCTCCTGGTCTTGATCTAGAAATTGATCTTGAGTGGTCAAATCCTCCTCCAGTGCATCACACAGTTCAACGTCTACGCGAATCGAGAAAGAAAAGCAAATAAATACCCAAAATAGAGAGAAAATGAACTCTAAAAATCAAACAAACTCAACCATTAGATAGATCTCAATTGTAAATTTTTTAAAAAATTTGGATCACCTCAATCGGAGTTCGTATGAGAGAGAACGAGATCTCGGAAGATTCAAAAATCATAAAAATCAGAAAATTGAGAAATTAAATAATATCCGAATTATTTTATAAAAGAAAATTGGATTATTGCGTCATCGTGACCTCAGCATTGGACCCGAGCCAATCGAAGCATGACACGTGTCCCCGGCACTGTGCTGTGGACTCGGTGCACCGTACGGTCGGTTCACCGTGGACCAGTAGCACTATGTCATGGACCGGCTAATGTCATTGCTGACGTCACCACCACGCATCGTGGCTCGATTGGTCCAACCCGAGGCAAGATCTGATCCGCACGACGTATGTCTGACGGCTCACAATGCGATCGGATCTTGCACCGTCCAGATCGGATCCGACGGTCACGGATCTTGGGCCACGCGGCACAGCGGTGACCACCCGATCCAATCCAACGGTGGTTGGTCACGATCTAGCTCGGCTCAATCCCGATCATCCAACTCCGATAGAAAGGCGAGGGGTACCCGAGGCGTTTACTGTTCTTCTCCGCAACGTGGCTTAATCCTGGCGGCTCGACGATGATCCGATGGCTAAAAGCTTTTGGTCTCGTTGATGGCTACGCGACGGTGAGACTCCACCGGGGCTGCGGACGACGAGTACGGTGGCGACGATCTGGTGGCAGAACGACGACAAGGCTTCCTCCTTCTGACGTGGCGTGACTCGACGAGTTTGGATCTGGGGTCAACGCGGCGGTTCACAGCTTGCCGACGGTGCACCACGGAGAAAACACTCGGCGGAGCTTTGGCTATCGACGGCGAGGTTTTGCGAGCGTTCTGAGGTTCCTCTGTGACAGTGCTTTGGGAAACAGTTGCGGTGGGCTCAGGCGATTCTCGGGAGCAGGTCCGGTCCTTAAATACCTAGAGGCTGGTGTGGAAATCGAAGCCCTAACGGCATACGGCGGCAGCGGTGTAATCGCGATGGACTCCGAGTCCTTATCCGAGACGATGACTGAGCACTGTCGGATCTTCGATCCATAGACGAGATACGGTGCGATCTTACCCGTTCTCAACAGCCCAACGGTCCATATCAGATATGCGTTAAACGACTCGATCTAATCTTCGGTCGCTTGATTTTGATCCAACGGTCCACGCTCAATCTAGGGTTCCACTGTTACACACGAATGCCTCTAGTCGTCGATGCGTGATCAACAGCTAAGCGCAGAGCTTCTAGAAACCAGGCTAGATGGGCCGCACAGTTCTTGGGCCAAGCGAGCACAGTGCTGGGCTTCAGCCCAGTACTGTTCACCATGAATTACTCTGGTTTTTCTTTTAAAATAATTACCGAAAATAGTTTTGATTTATTTGAGGCAACTAAAATACCAGGAAAAATCCAAGAAAAAACTCAAAATACTTTGAGACATTCTGGACTCAAATAAAATATTTTTGGAAAAACTTTATTTAAACTTTATCTATATATAATTAGTTTTCGACAAAAGGTTAATATACTTAATTTAAAGTAATTCAAATAAATCTCAGAAAAATCAATAAATCCATAAAATTCATAAAATCCAATAAAACATTATTAACTAATACTGAAGTACAAAATTTGGGATGTTACAAACAGCTCCCTCAAAGCATCATTCCTACAGATCGCAAGCATGTAATCCGCTGAGTCAATAGCAAACAACTTCCTCAAGTGCCTGCAAAATATGAAATGGTAGTAAATAATACAGTAAGACACAAAATAGAAAATCTAAACCACGACACACATCGATTAGAAGGAATGGCAGGCAAGCACATGAACACCATGGGGCAGTAGTCTTTCCACCTGAAATCTGATGACGAATGTGGTGGTGTGACCTTTGACCCCTCAAGTCGGAACCATGTCTAGAACTTCTCCCTTGGATCAAAATCCACCAGTGCCAGTTCCTACATCGCCATAGCCACAGACTCCCCACCAAATGCCTGCAAGATACCCACCATAAACACCCCTAAATTCACAACCTCGCTAAAAACCCACACACATTGCCAGCATTTCACCAGGGCAATAACTAAACATTAATGACCTGATGCCCAATTGCAACTACAGCATGAGCTCGTAGTTCTTATGCCCTTGGAGATGGTTTACCTAGGTCACTTCCCCCTCTAGCGTGGTGGCCATTGACGACGCCCAACAAGGGCCTCCATTGATTCCTCTCCGAGCAATCTGCTACGTCCGCATGTATGTCGCCTCAACCATCGCCATGCCCGAACCAAGTCAACCAAATCGATAGAGGAGGGGAATTGGACTTACCCTAAATGAAGGGAGGGAGGACAATGGCAGGATCGCCACTCCCTCTCCTACCGATTCTAGAACTAAGAAGAATCAAATCGAGAAATCAAGACTCACCTTCTAAACGGAGGAGGCAAGGAGGTGGGGTGCTTATGGTGAAGGCGAAGGAGGACTATGGGATGCCGAGGAGACACTCGCAGTCAGGCTTGAGGAAGGTGAAGTACTCAATCTTCTTGGCCTGGCTGGCGAGCCTGGCCTACAGCTCTGGCCGCTCTGCCGCGGTCCTCTCGCTTACCACCTCCCTTCGACCGAGTGGGCATCCCCTCCCCACGAGGCTCTAGACGGATCCGGGGTGTGGCGGTGCGGCGATGGGGAGGAGGGGACCAGCGAGGCCAACAGGACTGGGCTGTTCGTCCACATCTCGAGCACCTTCTTCAGCTTCTGGGACACCCTTGGCGCTCCCCGCGTGGCCGCTACACGCAATGCCGCCGAGCTCGCGCTCTCGATTCAGATGTCTAGGGAAAGGGGAGGAAGTCGCTAGATGGGGGGAGTGCGAGGGAAGAGGAGGGGTGCCATGGGGAGGCCAGTCGGCTAGTATGGGCAGCTTGGTTTCCAGATCTGGTGCAAGTGGAGAGGCGGTGTAGGCGCGGGGTAGGAAAAGAGGTGGGGTGCAAGGCAGTCGAGGAAGAGGGGAGTTCGGGGAGGGGAAGGTGCGGGACGTGGCGTGGAGAAGCCGAATCAACCGCGCGGAGACGAGAGGAGCATGAGGTGAGGTGTGAGACGGCGGAGAGAGAGGAGGAGAGGTCGGGAGGACGACGGCGTCGCGGGCTTGGGCTACTTGGTATGGGTTAGGGTTTAGTTCGCGGAGTGCAATGGTGGAAAGAGAGGAGGGGAGGTCGAGAGCACAACAGCCTTTGCGGACTTGTTCATGTGAATGGTTGTTGGGTTTGGATACAGAAGTTGAGCGCGCGTGGGCCTCATATGGTCGTAGGTGGTGGACTGCGCATGGGGTGTAGAACGGACGTGAGGGGGTTATGGTGTGAAAAACGAGCGTCTACCATCAACTCCTAATTAAAAGTAGTAGAGAAGAGATACTTTGAAGGAACCCACACGCAAATAGAAGTGGGCGTCGTGCCGGGTCGTACCCGCTGTGCTGTGTTGGGCCGACCCGGCTCACCTTCGGCGAGCCTAAGCACGACCTATTTGCGCTTCATGCCTGCTTCATACTGTGCCGGCCTAGGTCCAATCCATTTGCACTATTGTGACAAGAGGAAAAGAATTGGAGGCATATGAAGTTAAGACAGTGGACACATATATTATGAAAAAAGAACAAAAATTTATTTATTCTTAGAACGAGGGGGATGTGCTGAACACGAGTAAGACAGAGGGCGACGAGACAGTGAGGAAGATAGGTAATCGAGATTGAGAGAGATGGATGAGCGAGAGAGAAATTGAGAGAGACGGGTGAGAGAGAGAGAGAGAGAGAGAGAGCTGATCCGTCTCTCTCAGGTGTCGGCGGCGGGAGCGGCGTTCATGCTATTGGGTATATCCATAATGCTTATGCTCTGTGGATCGGTGACTTTCATACTGAGCTTCTTTCTCATGCCCTAGGTCATCCAGCCCGACATGTACCAGACATGTTGTCGTGCTAGACCGTGTCACCCATCGTGTCTCGGTTCTTGGGCAAGACAAATTGTACATGTTGTCATGTCTGCTTTCAAGACGCCCACTTCATACCGGACCGTATCGTGCATACCATGCCTTAGGCCGGCCCAAAGAATCCAACCCGAGTGCCCATCTCTACACGTAAAACCACTCTACTAAAACTTAGGGTGTGTTTGGCAGAGATTCAGCTTCTCTAGATTCGTGAATATGGTAAAGCTGAAAATTCTAACTTCACCAGATTCGTGAAGCTGAAGCTATGAGTATATTAAGGGCCTGTTTAGGGGAGCTGTGCTCCAGCTTTACTTCAGCTTTGGGCCAAAAGCTCCTCCAAACAAAGATGGCTTCAAAGCAAATGAAGCTAAGCCACAATGACACCCCAAAAGTCAAGTCTGAGGAGGAGCTTTTCAACTGTGGCTTCGCTTGACCACCTCCTACCTCGATCGCTCTGCCTTCTCAACCTTCGCCACCCCACCTTGCCACCTCCACGCCACCTCCCACTCGGACACCATGCTTATTTATGTTGTTTCCTCCTGCTAGGTTAGCGCCTAAAAGCTACAAATACCTTAAATTACTTGCCAAACAACATAACAAGAAAAGCCACAACCATACTACTGATTCTTTCTGTTTCAATAAACCAAAAAGCAATTTTTCAAATTTCACCCATGCAGCCCCCAAACAGGATCTAAGCGTGTTTAGATATATCATCTTGTTTACATTTTAAATAAAAAATATAAATTTAATTCACTTTATTTTAGCCTATAAATTTTAGATTTTTAAAAAAACTAGGAATCTGAATCTTTAGGAAACAGACCCTTATTAAAAATTGCCAGGCCGCTCCTCTTAGGCCTCGTCTACGGGTCCTCAGGGAGGAGTCAATTAATTGCTCTCTTTCACTGACAAGTCAACCCGCATGTTTTCTGGCCCCACTGTCAGTGACATCCTAGCGCTAAATAGCGCGTGGACAATTCCACATCCTCCACAAAGGCTTCTTCTCTCTCCTACTCCTCGCTGTCCTCCCATCTCACCGCGGCATGGCTCACCACCTCCTCCTCCCCATCCTCGCCGTCGTAGCGCTCCACCTCGCCCCCATTGGGGCCTACTCCGCGTCGCGCGGCGGCGGCGGCGACTTCGACCCGTCCCGCGTCGTCCAGCTCTCGTGGCGCCCCAGGTGACCGATCTGGTCTCCCCCCTCTCCTCTTCCCGAGCCCTAGGCTACGTACGACTCTGACGGCCGTTTCTTTCATTGGCGTGGCGGCGGTTAGGGCGTTTCTGCATAAGGGGTTCCTGTCGGACGCAGAGTGCGATCACCTGATTGTGCTTGTGAGTGGACTGGCCATGCCCCCTCGATCTCGTCGGAGACTGGGTGAATTGACTTCTGATGGTTGGGATGGTTGATTGATTGATTCGGTGTGTTGCTTTTGAAGGCGAAGGACAAGCTAGAGAAGTCGATGGTGGCGGACAACGAGTCCGGCAAGAGCGTCATGAGCGAGGTGCGGACCAGCTCCGGCATGTTCCTCGAGAAGAAGCAGGTCAGCAACCAAACACACTTAGTGATTCTCGTTTCATCTTGGTAATCTCTGGGGTTGGATTGGTTCGGAGCTGGAAATGTGTTTCCTTAGATTCGGTGCGCTGTTAACGGTAGAGATCTAGGAAGGAAATGCTTCCATGTCGACTGTGATCTCGACATGGAAAGCGAAATTAGCATAATTCCTGCAGGAAAATTTGTATTTATATCGACCGGGCATAAATATGTGAGCTGTGCAGGAAATGATTCTGGCTAAGAGGGAGCAGGATTTTTTTTTCGTTTTTTGGAATTCATGTTCAAATTGGTATATAGCTAGGCTAGGATGGTGAACTTGTGTGTTTGTATTGATTTAGGACGATATAGAAGAAGTGGTTTAAAAGTTGAATTTATGTGCTTGGATCGATTAATTTGTGTTATTATGTTTTCATGTTTGTTTTATTAATCATGGTGGTTTGTGGGCAAAATGCTTGAATGCAACTGTATCTCAGGTACTATAGTTCTGTCCATATTTGGTGAGCTTTGATTGTCTCTGTATGGATTTGGAGATAATCTGTTCATATAAAAAATTTGGACATACTCTTTTAGCGTGACCAAACATGGAAAGGGGAAGGCTGACTAGAATTTGAATAAGTAGTTATTTGTGGTGATTTGATGTCTGCAGTACATGATTGAGATCTCAGGTTTGTACTGAATCTTCATGCTCGAGCTCACCTTTTCTAATTGTGTTGCTTAAAGCAGTAACTTTTAATTATTTTCCATGAAATCTAATGGTTTTTGTAAGTATTCAGATTGATTGAAAGCCAGGGTGCTTGCTCTGTTGCTTGGTAGCATTTTTAGTGTAGTTGCCTGGAGATAAAATGTCACTATATCAAGGATTTTACCATTTATATTAAATTTGTTTGCCTGGGTATGCTAAGAGATGAAAGTTTGTTCCTTCCATTCTTTGTATCTTTAACTGTTTTCAACTTGTCTTATACCACTTCTCGTTAGTTGTGATCTGTACTGTTAACTGTAAAGTATTGTACTATTATGTGTTTGGCTCGCCTTGCTAGTTGTAGGCAACACACCATATTAGTTGTCAAGGCCTCATCTATCATATGTTGGTTGAGTTACGGTCTAGAAAAATTCATTAATTTCTAGTAAGGCAAAGTTTGTTCCTTTCCTGGTTGTACTTCATGGCCATACATGTCTGAGATGTGGATTGTGGGGGACCATTTGTGGATTTTCCATGATATAATCTCAATAAATTTATACAGTGACTCACTACTAATCTTCATTGTTAATGCATTTGGCCTTTTTCTGAATTTTGTTCTAACATGGGATATGTTCGTATGTTTTTCCCTCCCCCACTGCTCTGTGTTAATTTGAGCGAGTGCTTGTTTTCTTTGGACCTGTGAAATCTATGAAAGAAACTTTAATTTTGATCGGATGGCAGTGCTAAGTGTATTTGTGGTATTCCACTCATAGTCTATGGTTTACTATTGTATGTGTCCCTTGTACTATATATTTGCCTCTTGGGTTGAGTTAAATACAACCATTCACTTGTGCTTTCATGTATGTAGCCTTGTAGATTTTTTTTTTGGCAAATCTGGCTCCCCTACGAAAAGAATTGCAAATCTAGCCCCCCTGAGTGAGCGCAAATGGCCGGTAGGGGACACCCATCCCCTGCCACGCTTGGGCAGCGGGGAAGCGAGCTACTACTGTGGCAGGAGACCAGACTGCGACAACGTTTGGCTGTCGCGGGAGCAGGGAGGCTACCATGCCACAGTAGGCTGCCTACTATGTCAAAGTAGAGCGGGAGGCTGTCCTGGTTCCTGCTGTGCAAGGGCAGAGTGGCAAGGTGCTGTTGGCTCTTACCACAGTAGGGCAGAGTGGTAGCACCGCTGCGGTGCTTTTTTTTAAAATTTATTCAACGTAGGTTAGGAGGAAAATAATAATGTTAGCGATGCTGAACAAGGCAACATACAATGTGAAATATGAACACATGACAATCGATTACGTAGATATCTGAGCACATGTAGCACGTTTGGCCTGTAGTGCCCGAATGTGTGGACTGAGTGATCCACGAGGAATTCGTTGTATGCATGTGATGTGGTGAAGTGGTGTTTCTTATTCGAACAAACCGGATGAAGCCGGCATAGGATTTCGTAATATAGGTGAGAATGACATGGCACATAGAGTTCGGTTCAATACAAATGGCGATACAGATGAACCTTGAATAGAAACTACAGCTAAGATACACATGTGCCTGTTGAAACTGAATGCACAGGGGGATGGAAAATGTCATGGTGGGTGTAGTAGCCAAGAACTGTATGGTATAGGGCTTCCAGATAATGTCGTCCTCGTGTAGGGTCTCGAACTGGTTGTGAAACTCTGGGTAGACCCTGCATAGCCTCTCCCTCACCCATCCCAACTAGCTGGCTATCCAACGTGTACCCATCGTGGGCCCATTGATCGGGTTCGCACTGTCATGGTAGGATGGATCCTCCAATAGGTACGGGTGAACGACCGCCCTAAAGTACGGCCGTCCAACAGGAAAGTGCTCCCACTACCATATCTGCACCAAGGTGTAGCACACCACAAGACACATCTCCTCCCTTGTACTCTTCAGAGAAGCATCACACAAACCCTGGTATGTCGCGTAGAGCACGGTTGATCCAAACCTGAATTGGGCCACTTGTGTAGTAGGAAACAACACCCACTTGAACAAGAAGAGCAAGTACGCTACAAGGTGGGTCTTGACTACATACTGTGGCGCATCAGTAGGACATCGCATCTATTGTCGTAGCCATGAATGTGAAACCCTTGTAATGTCTCTATAACTGGATGGCCAAATCTGTATTGCAAACAGACCTTTTAGTCAGGCTTCCTTGTTTGCGGAACCAATGTGCTAGCCCTTGATTGGTAAATCGGTAATCGTAGACATGATGACACATACTCCATATCGGTAGACACAATGCCATCGTCTGAACACTACCAGTTGCATCTTCATTTCCGCTACTATCTGTGTCGACGTCCTTGTCGTCATCGGATAGTGTTGCATTCGCCAAGGTATGTAGGTGCTCATGGCAGTCGATGCGAGCGATCCACCGTTGCCATATGCCTTCGTTAGCCTCAAATTTGTCGCCATGCCAGCCTGGGTCTTCTTCCTCCCCACCAGCGTCATAACGACCTTCCCCAAAAGATGCATCCATTTCCATGCCACCGCCCTTACGAAGACTTGAGGTTTCTCCTCTCTTCACAATGCACGTACACCATCGACTGACGGTGTATCACAGGATGAGGATTTATTACAATTTGCATATACTCCACCCACATTGTGTTGCCTGTCAACTTGCATAGCTCCACACATACTCGATGACCCACCCACATCTCTTGTATTTATAGCCTCGATTACAAGCTTCTTTTGTGCAATCTCCCTATTGAATGTGCTCCTTATGCACGTAGGAGCTCAGCTAGGCTCATCTTCAAACTCGCCGCCTGGGTCACATCCCACTCGTAATTTGACAGGTCCACCCCCATATGGCCCCTCTCGACAACACTATCACTGTAAAACACAAACAAATCTTGAATATCTGACATCACATACCTATAATGACAAACAAGGCACGTTCATCAAATACTACCATATTGTTCGTCACGTCCTTAACACTATTACTACATCAAATTCACAATATTATTCTTTGTACTTATGATTAATTTTTCAAATCAGTATTACTACATGATGCATGCTGCATGCTGTTTTCTGCATGCATATGTACTATAAGCTGTACTTATATTTCAATTGACGAAATAATGGTGTCATCGTAACATCTAAAACATGTATATAAAATAATTATTTCCTATATATTATTTTTTCACATAACTAATACTACTGCATGCATGTGTACAACTAATAATCATAAAATTTATACTCTATGTATTAATACAGCCCTTATATAACAATGCTTACTTTTTCACACCTTCCCACTATTATTTATACGTCACTACTATTTTCGCACCTCAATAATTTTTTTACATACACGGTTTGTGTATATGCATTTGTATATCAATTTTACTCCGTTTTCAATGCACCAATTTTATCTACTACTAATTATACTAATATTTTACTCTATGTACAAATACCATCATTATAATAACAATTATTACTTTTTACACACCTTCCCACCGTTATTTATGTATGAATACTATTTTTGTACCTCACTAATTTCGCTAAATACACGGTTCGTGCATGCATTTCTTATACCAATTTTTAAGTAATTTTTCATTGTACCAATTTTGTGTCCTACTACTTATACTAACATTTACTATACGTGCAAATGTCATTGCCAGCTGGATCCATTGACGCTTGACTTTTGCCACTTAGATCCAGTCCTCACAGAGGCTGGTGCCTCTACCGAGGCTTCGCTTCGTTGCTGTCCAAGTGCGGAGGTGAAAGGGGGAGCCGTTGGCTTGCACCTCATCGTTGACTTCTTCCTCTAGCAGCCACCTGGTCGCTACCGTAGCTTCTCTATACAGGAGCTGCCGCCACCGCCAATCGAGCTCAACATAGGGTTGAGCTGCTGCACCAAACTCTTCTCCAGCCTGTCTCTTCTGGAGTACCACCACCAACCCAGTCTTCTCGGTGCCATGAGCGTTGCTACTTGGGATGAGCCGCACTGGTTGTTGATGGTCTAGTCCAGATGCTTGGTAGGCTCCTGATTGTGGGCTGCTTCTTAGTCTACTAGTGTGGTCGTTGTTGCTTGGGCCGAGGACTATTTTATCATTGCTGCTAGTATTCCTAGTATTTCCTTATGAGTCCTTTTCTCTTTTGATTCTTTGCTTCTGTCAGGTCCTTCCAAATCCGCCGCTCTCTTTCTTTGAGTTCGTCCATTCTGTGGTAGTGCATCAATCTTTGTCAGTCAGCTGATTGATTTTCTGGCCATAGGCCATCCTTTTGGATCACATATGGCCCACACCCACTCCTTTTTTGCATGGCAGCAACCACTGCTCTTCTCTAAGTTGCCACAGATCGTACAAGTTGATACAATGCTGCCACTATTCCCTGTAAGAGGCGTTGCACTGAGCTTGTAAGCTCGCCATGCCACAGCATTGCTATTGTCATGTGCTTTGATCTGTGCCACCATGCTTCTATCTATCCATCTTCATCTTCGGCCTGATTTGGTAGCTCTCTTTCTCTCCCTGTTGGTTTCATCAACTTCTTTATCGTGTTGCCATGGTCGATTCTCCCCCTGGCTTTGCTTTCTTAGCCCCTGTACTTTGTTTGTTGTGGGCATTGCACGACCCTGAATGGGAATAGATTGTTTGATGCTTGATGGATATTTTCCAAGAGTTCTATGTTGCAACAACAACATCAAGACTCGGACCTTGGATTTTCCTTTTCTTTAGCAATGCTATTTGTTGTTTGGGGGGATTGATTTAGGTTGCCCGATATTCATGACGTAGGATCTGTTAGTAGCTGAATTCTTACTCTCATTGAGAGAGGATGACAATAGGAGTTGGGGCAATTTTCTGGTTTATTTCTCACAAATGCCATGCCAACTTTGAGGGTTGGGGTTACATATTTATAGCTAGCAGGCGGTCAAGCATATGCTAAGATGCTAGTCTAAGATGCTAGTCTAAGATCTCAGTCCTTAGATCTTTGTCCTAAAGTAGTCTAAGATGTCTGTCCTAAAGTAGTCTAAGACCTAAAGTAGTCTAAGATGCTATCCTGCAAAAGTAGTCTAAGATCTTTGTCCTAAAGTAGTCTAAGATGTTTGTCTGCAAAAAGAACTACATGAGGACCACAAAGACCAAGTACAAGGACTTATTCCATCATTCTCCCCTAAGTCTTGTCCGCTGTCTTGTGGGAAAGTTGGACCATCCTGTCTGGAGCGAAGCTCAAGGAACTTGATCCTCCCAAGGGCTTGGTGGCGGTGTCCGCAGTCGGGTCCTTAGTGTTGATGTAACGCGCCTTGATGCTTCTTCGTCCAAGCAATCCGGATGAAATGGTACCTCACCCGGATGTGCTTGCTCCGCTCGTGAAAAACGGGTTCTTTGCGGGCAGAGCGGACTTCTTGTCATTCACCTCGAGTTCCACCGCTTGTGTCTCTGCCGAGGAGATCACCAAGCGATCGAGCAAGCCAAAGTGCTCGAGTCGAGGCGGTGGAAGCCGCTATGTACTCGGCCTCGCAATGGGCAGGCCACCACTTGTCGCTAACCGATCCGCCACTAATGAGGCACTTGCCGAGGAAGAAGAAATCCCGCTTCGTGCTCTTCTTTGGTGTCGATGTCGCCGCCGTGGTCGCTGTCGTTTGAGAGCGACGAGGTGTGCCTCTCCGGGCACCTCGGGTAGTAGAGGCCGTGGTCGAGTCCCCGCAACATAGCGGATGATCCTCTTCCTGACTGTTGGTGCTCGCGTCGTCGATCATTGCATGAACCGACTAACGTGGCCGACGGAGAAAGCCAGATCCGGCCGTGTGTGGACGAGGTAGCGGAGGCTCCCCACAAGACGCCGGTACTGCGTAGCGTCCACCTCTTCCGTCGTGTCGTCGCGGCTCAGCTTCACCGCTCCTCCATCGGAGTGAGTGCTGGGTTGCAGTCGGTGAGCCCAGCCAGCTCAACGACTCGCTTGGCGTAAGCGATGCGTCGGCGTGATTCCGAGTCGCCTGGTGCACCTCGATCCCGGTGTAGAAGGAGAGGCCCTGTGTCACTCATTTGGAAGGTGGCCTTCATCTCTTCCTTGAATCTCGCCACCTCCACATCCTTGGTGCCGTGATCACCAAGTCGTCGACGAGACACCCACCGCCAGTATGTTTCCACCATTGCCACGTCGGTAGATGGCGCCTCGTCGCGGGCTTTGCTCGGCCCATCCTTTGAGCGTGGAATCCAACTTGGCATTCCACGCCCTCGGTGCTGCCGCAAGCCATAGAGGCCTTGCGCAGCGCGAAGACTTGCCCTCCTTGCCGGAGTCTCAAAACCCGGCTACCGGTGCACGTAGACCTCCTCCTTCAAATCACCGCTAAGAAATGCCGATTTAACGTCCATGTGATGAACATGCCACCTTCTGGGCGGCCAGGTAAGGAGGAGAAGTCGCCGCAGTTCCATCCGGTGCCGCGAAGCGAAGGCATCGTCGGTCGATCCTCCTCGCCGCACGAAACCGCGTGCCACCAAGCGAGCCTTGTGCTTGATGGCGCCGGCTTCATCCTCTTCGACTTGAACACCCACTTAAGAGTGATCGCGCGGTGACCACGAGGAGATCGGCAAGCTCCAGTGCGGTTCTTCTCAACCGCATCCATCTCCGATCGCATCGCGACGCCATGCAGCGTGTCTCGCGACCTCCGCGAAAAACGAGGCTCGCCGTCGTCACCGCAAAGATGCAATCTAACGCCTCCAGATCGCGAGGCACCGGTCCGACGCCGGTCGCCGAGAAGGTTCTCGTCGTGACGATACCGCGGCTTTGCCGTCGTGGTACACGTCGATCGCTCCTCATCGTGGGAGGCGGGGTAGCGAACTCCACCGCCGTGGTCGACACTAGCCGGTGTCGGAGTGGGCGTGCGGAGGAGTGGCCGTTAATCTTGGAGTGCGTGGAGTTGCTTACCGTGGTGGTGTTGGCGAAGAACTTGCCGCACCGGTTGTGGCCGGAGAGCATGACGCCGAGTCGGTGGAAGCTTCGGGGACTGGGTAGGCATGCTTGGTGAAGAGGAGCCGCCTACTCCTGACTCCTCCTTGAAGTGGGCGTACTCGGCGATTGAAGTCGTTGTACATCGGTCGGCCGTCGTTCACCGCCTTGTCCCATGCCCATCCTCGCCGCCGTCGAACACTACGTCGTGTGCCGCGCACACGCCGTAATCCTTGGATCAAGAATGCGGTAGGCCTTGAGCCCTCCG
Organism: Guadua angustifolia; assembly: GCA_036346375.1. Lineage (NCBI taxonomy): Eukaryota > Viridiplantae > Streptophyta > Magnoliopsida > Poales > Poaceae > Guadua > Guadua angustifolia. The sequence goes on from CM070519.1 coordinate 19,137,977, forward strand.
CGTGGCCGAGGAACACCTCGAGTGCTTCGTAAATCGAGCTTGCCGATGTGGCTAAGCTCTTTGAATGAACGCGAGGGTACCAAGACCCGTGGGTGAGAGACCGCCGGCTATGCGCCCATGCCAAGCCTCGTCTGGCCCCGCCATTGAGAGCCTTGGTGGGCGGCGGTTGAGGATGTGAGCGGTAGTCACCACCGCCTCTCCCGAAAAATGCAGATCCTCTGCTGAGGAGGGCCCGAGCCATCCCCACAACCGTTTGGTTGCGCCGCTCGGCGACGCCGTTCTGCTGCGGTCAGATGCGGTAGCGGAGTAGTGGCGCCAATGCCCTCATCCGCCTGATCTGACGCGAACTCGGTATCGTGAATTCGCCGCCGTTGTCGGTCGCGAAGACGCGCATCTTGCGGCGCATTCCGCCTCCGCAGCGACTTCTTGTAGCGCTGATGGCATCTGCGGCCTCTCCTTCTGCCGAGAACCATCACCCACATGTAGCGGGAGAGGTCGTCGACGAAAGCGGCAAATAGCGTCGTCCTCTGGTGTGGCCGGTGTCACCGGGCACACAAGTCCCGTCTGCACGAGCTCGAGCCGCTCCTTGGCTCGGAAGCTCGACTGCTGGGGAAAGGGGAGCCGCCTCTGCTTTGTCAACACGCAGACGTCGCAGAACTGCTCCACGTGGTCAAGGCACGGGAGGCCGCGCACCATCTCGTTGGCCCGAGCCTCTTGAGGCCTCAAAGTGAAAAGGTGCGGCGCTCATGCCACTGCCACGCCTCATCGTCCCGACGAGCAACAAGGCAGAGAGGTTGTGCCACCTGCACGTTGAGGACGTAAAGTCGATTGATGCCTCTGGTTACCTTGGCAAGAAGGCGACGATGGTGATCCCAAATCCTCATGACTCGTTCTTGATCGCCACGCTGAGCCGTTCTCATCCAAATGTCCCAAGTCGATGATAGAGTTCCTAACGTGGGGATGTAGTAGACTCGGTGAGCGACTGTGCTCTCCGGACTTCGGCGGTGAAGAGGACGAGCCGACGCCCTTGATCTCCACGCCGAGGCGTCCCCAAACTTGCGGAGCCTCGGGCGTTGGAGTCAAGCTCGGTGAAGAGCTCCGTCGGCCGGTCATGTGATGGGTAGCGCCCGATGTCGAGGTACCACCGTCGATCTTGTCGGCTTTGGAGCTGCCGCCAAGAAAAGCGTGTGCTCTCGGCTCATCAAGGTGGAGGAGATTCGCGGCCGATACCGCCGGAGATAGCTCGATGCTTGCGTGTGCGAGGCGAGCGGCTCTTCTTCCTCCACTGGCGGCGTGGGCTCGCCACGTCGTGGTCGGCGACACTCCTTGGCCCAATGGCCAAGCTTGCCTGATTCTGGCGAGTCGTCTCGTCTTAAACTTCGGTTGCCGCGTGGCGCCGCCTGGCGCCTCATGGCGTCACCTCGGCAGACGTCCTCGCGCCCGACGGGCGCTGTCAGCGTGCCTTGCGCGGCTTAGCGCGCTTATGTCGCTGTCGCGGAAGAGGACTCCTTCTTCCCGACACCTGGCGAGCCTCCCATCGTTCCCGAGTGAGATCTGACTTCCGCCGATGGTGATAGGCCCCGAGAGAGGTGGTTCGTCATTGTCGGCGACCTTGAGGCGACCTATCGCCTCTTCGATCGACATCGTGGAGATCCGGCAAAGACTTCGATCGAGCGAGCGATCCGCTTGTACTTCTCGGGGATGCAGCGGAAAAGCTTCGGGCGGCTTTCTCCTCGTCGTGGGTGTCGTCGCCGAATCGCACCATCTTCTGCAGCAGAGTGTTGAGGCGGAGAGCAAAGTCATCAACATCCTCACCGGCTTGAAGGCGAGTTCTCCCACTCCTGCGAAGTGCTCGCAAGGTGGTCTTGCTGGCGCGATCGGCTGCCGTCGTCGCCGCAGCGATGGCATCGAGCCTCCTGGCGATTCGCTTGTTGAAGCGAAGCGCATCTCGGCGAATCTGCGGCTATGAGGGCATCGGCGCCGTCGATCCTCGTAATGTCGGCGTCGCCGCATCGAATCGCTTCCCACATGTGCCGCGCTGGCCGTACGCATCACCGCGACCCCACTCGGCGTAGTTGGTCTTGGTGAGTAGGCCATCCTTCGCCGGACCGGCGTCCCGACAATGGCTCGATCCGTGGTGACCATCTTATCGGTCCGGAGGAGAGCGCGCGCTGTAAAAGCCGCGATCTCCGTCGACCCAACCGCCGCCGCCAGCCGGAGCCATGTTAAGCGCGTCGCGCTGTCTGGCTGCCACCACGCTCATGGGAGTCTTGTTGCCGCTCCGCCGCCCGCTTCATGGTGCCTCGCTCGCCGGCTTGAGCCCCACGCCGATGCCGCCGTCGGCGAAGCGGGCTGCTGAGTTATTGCCGCAGAGCCTCGAGCTCTCTTGCCGCCAAGACGCTGCTGCATCCGCTTCTTCTTCTTCGCTTCGCCCTTCTTGCTTGCCAATTCGCCGCCGCCACCTTATCGCGCTTACGCCGTCGGCTGCCGATCTCTGCTTCTGCTCGCTCGCGGTCCTCTGCCGCGGCAACCTCGGCCTCCTGCCGGTGCCGCCGCCGCCGAGGCGATCGAAGGCTGAGATCGTCGCCGGACATGGCGCGCTAGTGGGGTCTTGCTAGGGAAGAAGCTGCCTCGATTTAGCTACTCTTGTCTGCATTCAGAGATGAAGGGTGGCGAGCAGAACAAATGCTAGGCTGTGAGCAAGGGGGCGTGGGAAGGAGATGAGCAAGAGATGTTTAGGCTGCAGGAAAGAACGGCTCTGATACCACTTGTTAGTAGCTGAATTCTTACTCTCATTGAGAGAGGATGACAATAGGAGTTGGGGCAATTTTCTGGTTTATTTCTCACACAATGCCATGCCAACCTGAGGGGTTGGGGTTACATATTTATAGCTAGCCAGGGCAGTCAAGCATATGCTAAAATGCTAGTCTAAGATGCTGTCCTTAGATGCTGTCCTAAAGTAGTCTAAGATGCTGTCCTTAGATGCTGTCCTAAAGTAGTCTAAGACCTAAAGTAGTCTAAGATGCTATCCTGCAAAAGTAGTCTAAGATGCTGTCCTAAAGTAGTCTAAGATGCTGTCCTGCAAAAGAACTACATGAGGATCACAAAGACCAAGTACAAGGACTTATTCCATCAGGATCAGGGATAACTTTGGATCCATCCAACCTGACGAGCCGATGGTACCAACCACTGTCTCGATACAGCAATTTGTGACAAAAGAATTTGCCCAACAATACGTTTCGATCCTCGTCTACTTGACTATGTAAAAATAGATGTGACGTTCTTCCTGCAAATCACGAGGAATCACAAGAGCAACGAAGGCATTTTTATGAAAATCGTCTAATTTGTGAAAGGCAGTGCGTAACATAAACCTGAGAATAAACAACATTAGTTATATTGAAAATAACGTGGTTTCTATTATAGTGAGCACATACATGGCTATTTATGGCTGACTTGAAACAACCGTCGTAACATAAACGAAAACATACTAAAATACTCAACTTGGTAAAATATTTCTAATTCATATGCACGGCTAAAACAGAATGAGTGTGACTTTGGCTGGACCCACATGTGGGAATGGGCGGTCATTTAATTCCAGTTTGTATCATCTTGGACATCCGATTTGTTGCAGAACCCACAAGTTGGATTGGTCGCATGCATGCAGTCCATGCTTGGCACACCTGAACCTCCATGCTGCAATTAAACTAACCAAGAAACATGCCCATGAACTTGCCTCTTGTCTTGACCCCACGTGTAAGTAGTACAGCAAAAGCCTTGATTAATATCTGGTGCACTTGACCTTGGCCTTTTGGTACATATAGCAAAACTTGTACTTTGGCATGCGTGCATATCTAAAGGAACACGTGTACCATGATCGGCTGATGGATTGAATGGGACCTACATAAATGATGATGTTTGCAGCTGCAGGTGGGGCCCACGATATGATGGGTGGGTCCATGTGAGTGCTGAATCTTCTGGTCATCGGATCTTTCTCATCCGAGCTCGGAATATAGAAAATAATATACATTTCGACCCGCTCGACTAGATCTTTGCAGTTTGTTCAGGCCATGGTTATTAAAACGTAAAACGAGAACGAAACGACCCACCCCTTTTTAACTTTTAAACGTTTAAACGAGTGTTGAAACGTAGTTTTAGACACTATTGCAAAACGAATATGAGGCAAAGATATATCACATATGTACCTTGATTTTGTGGTCTTCTTCCACATAGTTTGAGGCCATATGCCGTGCATTCTTCTCCCATATACCCATTTCCCTTGCACATTGCAACATATGAATTACTATAACAAGAAATTATAATTCAATTAAATAAATAAATATGTTTTGTATCACATACCCTTTTGATGATCCTCTTCTCTCTTTCCAACCCACAAACTACAAGAAAATTGCACATCAATGAAGTGAAAACTAAAGTTAAAGACAAGATACATTATGACATGAGTTTACATCCACACAATAGCATAAGTTCATACAATAAAATAAGCGATGGTCCACAAAATAACTAAATAAGTCCACACAAAGCATAAATGCACATAATAGCATTGGTCCAAGACTCCAAGTCTAACTCTCATCTCTCAATAGCCATCATTCAAATCATCCAAACTGATGGTGGCATTGACATCTTGCTCATCACCATCTCCATGGTTGCTTGAGTTGTCATCGTCATCCACATCAAGATCATCAAGTATGAGCTCATCTTCTTCACCTCCATTGCTTGAGTCCGAATGTGATGCCTCTTCTATGTTATCTTCCTCAACTCTTCTCACACGACGTGCGTAGTGATGCTCAAAATGAGCTCTCCTAGGAAGATTGCGGCCTCGAAGATTGCTTGATGCACCAATAGCTTCATCAACTTGGTCCCATGTCAAGTCACCTTCACCCCTTATACACCCACTTTGAGTTGGATTAGCCGATGGAGATGGATTGACCCATTCATTGTCCCAATCAAAGTCTTCTAAAACCAAAGGATCAAAGTTTCTACCCTCCTCACGTATTTTTTGGAACCTACTAGCCATCTTTCTATTGTATGAGACATAGACTAAGTCATTTAATTTTTGGTGCTCCAACCGGTTCCTTTTCTTGGTATGAATCTACAAGTGGGAACAAAAGCAATTAATTAGAACCAAAATGAAGGAGTTACAATTTAGATAATTAGATGGTTAAATTCACTCACAAATTCAAATGCACTCCAATTGCACTCACAACCGGATGATGAAGTGCAAAGACTAACTATTCTTCTTGCAAACTTGTGAAGTTCAACGGTTCAACCACCATATGCAAGCCACCAATCAACTAAAAGAACAAATAAATTGAACTTTACATGCTGAAAAGTAAAGTTTACTTGCTGAAATTATATTTAAAATGCTGAAAATTTATATTACTTGGATTTCTTGTTTGTGCGTGTTTTATTGCCATTTGGTTTGCAAATACATCTCTTTGATTCTCATATAGAACAGCTTGGCTATCAATCTTATCTCTGAAGAGCCTCATCTTCTACCATTTTTACAAGCACGTCATTGAAGCAAGCCCTTAGCTCTCCCACACGTCCTTCATCATCACCCTTTTTGATGTTATAGAATTTTCCGGGGTTCAAGTAGAGAGCCGCTCCATATAGTGGGGTGTCCATTTGCCTCGTCCAACGTCGATAAATAATCTTCATGAGGCGATTAAGCAAAGGTTTCTTGTTTTGAGTGCAGAACGATAAGGTGATCTTTTCCTTTGCTATGTTCATGGCCGATGCAACCTCCAAGCATAGCCGCTTTTCATCACCATCAACCAACCTCAGCACAATAAGGAGTGGTAGCGAAGCTCTTATACAATCCTCAACTGAATTCCAGAACTCTCCCGAAATGACAATGTCATACACTTTTCTTCCTGCCTCGGTCTTGGACAACTTGCTCATAGTGAAGACTTCACCTATCACTAGGAGCTTCAATGCTTCTTTGTGCTTGTGCAAACTCCGCAATGTAAGGAGCGCAGTGGCAAACCTTGTTGCTGCGGGCCTCACAATATCCATCCCACCTGTTTTCTCCCTCATTTCACTAAGAATCCTCCCATGCCTATAAATAAAGGTAGTAATTTGTCGAGCACGTGAAATTGGCTTCTTGAAATCCTTCAGCTTCCCTATGTCTTCCAACATAAGGTCCAAGCGATTAATGCGCAAGGGGTCCAAAACAATGTAGGAATCCTATCCATTAGAAGCCTACCGGTGCCTTGTAGTTAGCACCATTGTCGGTGGCGGCTTGAACAACTTTGTCTTTGCCAATCATCTCAATCCTTTTCTCTAGCAAGTTAGCAAGCATCATGGCATCATGTGATTCACTAGATGCATCGACTGACTCCAAGAAGAAAGTCCCTTCAGGACTATTAACCAAGAAGTTGATCAACTGACGACCCCTCCTATCAGTCCATCCATCTGACATGAGAGAGCAACCATATTGCTTCCATGCCTCTTCATGCTTCTTCTCGCCATCTGTCTCTTGGACTACCTTCTGAAGCAATGGCTCCCGTAGCTCATGGAAAGTAGGAGGCTTGAAACAGGAACCATCTTGTGCAATGGCCTCTACCGCTATCTCAAATTGTCTTGAGTTTGCGACATTAAATGGCACACCACACTCATAGAAAAACTTGGCTATCTCCATCTGAGATGACTTCTCTTTCTTCCTTGGTCCTCATGGTAGCTTCTATGGTAGTTTGATGAGGCCCCTTTGCATGTCTTTGCTCTACAACCTCTCTTGGCGTTTGTCGAAGCATAGTGGTAATAGGTTTTTTTGGTGGTCCTGGCACCCTGAACTGAAATGCCGCTGACTTCATTTTTTTGGAGGCTGTCCCAGAACTTGGATGGACACTCACAATGTTATTAGAGGCTTCCGACTCCTTGCTGGATGCCTCTGCTGCCATACAATCATCTTGTTCATCATCTAGAAACAGCGGTCTGCCCCTCTTGCCCTTCTCTAAAGTCTCTTGCATCTCTTTCACGATCCTTGAGGTAGTCTTGGGACACTTTGTCACATCTCCATACCCACTTGCGAGATGTTGTTTCACCATCTTGATTCCTCCTTTTATCTTCCTCTGACAAAGATGGCATTGGATCAGCTCTCGCTTGTTAGGCTCTGCATAATACGCATACTTCCATCCCGGATCATCAGACTTTGGCTTTCGATTGGGATCTTCTAATGGATTATATGTTGCGGGAGGAGGAAGAGGTCCACTATCACTGCACTTCCACTTGTCATCTTGTATTCTTGTTCACTCTATATTCAGAAAGCCTGAGCCACAGACCACGAGCCACGACACTCGACAGGAAGCCCTTTGCGGGAGAGGGAGAGGAGAACCGGAGAAGCGGGCGAAGAGTGGGGAGAGCAATGGCCGGCCGCAGACAGGAAGCCGGTCTGCGGGAGTGGGGAGAGGCAATGGCCGACTGCAGTGGAAAACAGCGGCGGACGGGCAGGCGGCTTCCTCGGCCGGACGGCGGCGGAGAAGCGACTGCGGTGGAAAACGGCGGCGGGCGCGCGGCTTCGGGCACAGCGTGGCGGCTCCTCGGCCAGGACGGCGGACTTTAGGGTTAGTGCCGCCCCTCTTGTCTCCTCTCCAAATCCTCTTCGCCCCAAATTTGAGTCCCGATTCGGCGCTTCTTCTCCAGATAACCCCACCCTCACTGATTTCACCTCTCAAAACGTCTTGGAACGCCCGTTTCGCCCAAATCGGACGTTCTCGACGTTTCCACGACGTTCTACGGACGTTCCAAGACGTTTTACGCGCCGTCGACAGAACGCCCGGACGTTCTACAGCTCGGGCACGTTCCGACGTTTACACGACGTGAAAACGTCGTTTTAACGACGTTTTAATAACCATGGTTCAGGCCTTCCGAACCCATCTTTACTTTAGGCTCGTATAGATTAAATATAGGCCTGCATATAATAAATAAAATAGTAGATCTCTTTCTTTATGTAAGATAAATATAGACACAATGATGCGGCTTAATAATTATTTTCTGCCAACTAATATATTTAACTGAAAAGTGCTCAACGCGTATGTTTCCACATCAAGGTGTTCAGGTTTTTTGTGGTTTTCCATTCCTAGTCTAGGGTTTACTCCTATGTGTGTCCCTTTTACTATGGGCCTGTTTGGTAGTGCTCCAGCTCCTGCTCACTGATTCTGCTCCAACTCCGGATTCTGATCTTCTGAAGAATTAAGAGCATCTTCTAAAATAGTTCGGCTAGTTGTTTGGCTCCAGATTCTTGAAAGAGGGGATTCTTGATTAAGTCAACCCAAGATGAAGGATAACATCACTAACCTAGGATCCTCATCATTATGCTGACCAAGATATTAGGGATACTGAACATAACTTGCTAGATCCAACCAACCGATGACCAATCAATATAAGTACAGAAATTTGCCATTTCTTTAGACACTGTTGTGGATAACAGGAGCATAAAACAAGGGAACAAGACATATCATGGCCTTGGTTTTGGAGTAGAGCAATCCACGAAGTTGGGAGTGTACTCCTTGAACCCAACCCTTGAGCCAAGCGTGTGCCCTACGTCGTACTTGAAGATGCAGCCAGTCGACATGGGTGGGGCCAACCTCGTCGATGTCGGCCTCAAGCTAGGCGCGGTTCTCGAGGCTGCCGGTGCCGTAGGAGAATGGGATCCCCCATGCGGCGCAGAGTTGGCCGAGCAGCCCCCCGATCCAGCCGGTGCGACCGTAGATGAGGAACTTTAGTGCTGGCATGAGCTCCGCGAAGGAGCCATTGGTGGCGATGCCCATGGCCGGTGGGGGAAGGGTGGTGACGAGGCAAGATCTGGATGGGACGGGTGGGAGGCGAGTGGAAATGGGTAGTGGTGGTGCGCGATCTTGCGTGGGCAGATGGATTCTTGTGAGGAGTGGCCGGGAACCGGCTTCTTGCGCCTAGTGGAAAACCGAGAATTGCTCCTCTTTGATTCTGATTCTCATTTCTAGGAGTTGAGGGTGTTCGGTAGTGCTCCGGCTCCTCCGAATGAGAATCCGGGAGCTGGAGCTCTATCGAACAGGGCCTATATATTTGCCCTTCGGGCTGTATTCAACACAACCGTTAAAGGCAGATGCTCTTTAGTATATGTTTTATTTAGTTTCCAAATCATGGGTTTGATTGAAATTGATCCAGCACAAAATTTGGCACAGTTCTTTAATATCATTGATTTTCATTAGGTGTCCCCTTCGCCAGTTCTATGTGGCAATACTTAGATTACGTATTAGCACAAAATAATTCAGTAATTGGGTTTTGATGTTAATCTTACATGTCATTTTCACTATTTTGGATTTGGTCTACCAGTTTCTTTGCTCTAGAACCCATACCAATAGGAGCATGATTATTCTCTGTCACGTGTGCATTGTTTAAAATGGTCTACTATTCAGCTCTGGTTTATCTAACGTCCCCCCTCCTTGGAATTTCATCTGTGGTTTGTGCATTGGCTTTATGAATTCAGGTCCAATATCTGAATCATCATCCTTTTTTTTTCCTTGTTGTGTTTGTTTAGGACTTAACTGCCCTCCCTCACATCCTGCATATGTGTTCATGTTTTGCACCTGTCTTTTTGGCTGTTTCATCTATATTGTTATCTAATAGAATATACTTTGTTTTGACGTAGTGCTGAGTCATGTTTAGGACTTCAATGCTGACCATTCTTAAGCCTGTAATTGTGCTTGCTTAGGAGTTAGGACTTACCAGTTGAACTTGAGATGCTGTTCAATGTTCATGCCATGGAGCTATCTCTGGACCCAATACAGTGTTAGATGTACCTTTGCTCTCAAATCAGTTGGACCAGTAAACTATGTTGCTTGTTGGCACAGGTTTACATATGTTGTGCCATGGCACATATTGAATTATTAAAAGACTACATAAGCCACATCTTCCGGCAATTACCTCTGTAGAGCATACAAAATGTAACGGTTTTTTTTTAACAAAACTATTTATTTGGCAGGATGAAGTTGTAGCGAGAATAGAGGAGAGAATTGCTGCTTGGACATTCCTTCCTGCAGGTACCCTAAATTAAATCACTCTAACCATTCTACTTTACATTTTCTGTCTATTTAGTGGTTAATAGTAGTATTGTCATTATTCTGTCCATGCTCAGAGAATGGTGAGTCCATTCAAATATTACATTATGAGAATGGTGAGAAGTACGAGCCACACTATGATTACTTCCATGACAAAAATAATCAAGCCCTTGGGGGGCATCGAATCATTACTGTGCTTATGTACCTATCTAATGTTGAGAAGGGCGGAGAGACCATCTTCCCCAATGCAGAGGTAATTTACTTGTCATTCTCATTTCTTCTCTAACTACCTTAGGATTTCCCTTCGAATAACTCAGATATTCCACAGGGGAAGTTATCACAACCCAAGGACGAGACGTGGTCTGAGTGTGCTAAAAATGGATATGCAGGTATAGTGGATAGTTGCTAAAAGAAATCAATTCCTTTGCAGATACTCTTCGCGTGGTAATGGAGCATTATCTCCGTTATCCTTTTTCACTTGACAGTGTCCGTAAAGCTTAATTCCTCAAACGATCTTCCTAGCTTTGCATATCTCAGTTGTACCTTCCACGATGACTGTTTACTTCATTGTTGAACTGAACTGTTGGTTGTCCTCTGCAGTAAAACCCGTAAAAGGTGATGCCCTGCTGTTCTTCAGTCTCCACCCTGATGCAACAACAGACTCTGACAGCTTGCACGGGAGTTGCCCCGTCATCGAAGGTCAGAAGTGGTCCGCTACTAAATGGATCCATGTGAGGTCCTTCGACAACCCTGGCAAGCAAGGAGGTTCTGCTGACGGGTGCGAGGACGAGAACGTCCTCTGCCCGCAGTGGGCGGCAGTAGGGGAGTGCTCCAAGAACCCCAACTACATGGTGGGTACCAAGGAAGCACCTGGCTACTGCCGGAAGAGCTGCAGCGTATGTGCACAGTAAGTTATTAATCCATCCACCGTATGATACGTGGCATGGCATCGATAATTGTTGTTCCAGTACCAGGGGTGTATATAGGACTGAGCATAGCATGTATAACCTGGAAGGACCTGAACTGAAATGTAAGATATATCATCTATATACGCCCAGAAAACAGAGTTTGAACTCTTGTTTTGTTCAAGCTTACGGACAATTACCCATTTCTACTGAGCAATCGTATCGATGATGACGGATCTAGCAATCTTTTTAACTTAAATTGCTTTGATAACTTGTCTGGTTGGAAAGGAAAGTATGTTCATCCGGTGAAACAGATTACTGGCAAAATAGAAGCCAACTCAATTGATCTGATCTGTTGGTACTTTTTAATCGTATATATGTCAATGATGTTTGGTATCTTCTTACTCGTTGAGCTGTTCATTTGCTGAATCGAACGGAGTACCTATCACCAATTGGTATACTGTGATATCTAATTTACCAAACCGAATAACTTTGCTTTTATGTCCTTAGCTGTTGGCTGCAGAAAGGTGCAGTTGCTGACGCGCAAGAATAGTTTCCTGTCCCCCCATTTCATTTAACTTTTGTAAATCTGCATTCAAGTCCCAGCTGGTAGTACATTGCATGTTCAGAAAAGTAAACCAAAAGAATGAGAAAATTACTGCCCATGCACACCAACACAAGCGAATATGGTAATACACTAGTACAACATTTCTCTCATTTTCTTCTCTTTCATTTTCTTCTCTTTTTAGCAAGCTTTCGCCGATGGCTGCTTGACGGCGACGACGCCGTCGTTTCCGGCGAGGGCCCGGTACTTGTCCTTCCTGGTGAGGCTGGTGCACTCGTAGGAGAGAGTGGCGGCGATGAGCCTCTGAATGTAGTTGGCCACCTCGTGGCTGGACTTCCCGCCGCCGCTGCAGGTGAGCTCCGCCGGCAGCTTGCTCAGGAACGTGACGGTGTATACGGGGCTTGGGTTCATGAAGAAGTAGAAGGGGTCCATCCCCTTCCACCCCCTCGCCGTCGTGCCGTGGAACATGCCCATCCGGGCCTCCATCGCCACCGGCACCACCTCGTCGGTGAGCTCGGCGAAGAGCGCCGAGAACCGCAGCAGGAAGGGCTCCCGGCACGTCGTCCCCTCTGGGCAGACGGCGAGGTTGCCCTCCTGCAGGAGCCTCCTGATCATGGCCGCGTCCGTGGTGCGGTCGCGAGTCAGCCGGACGGTCCGGATCGGCGAGAGGAACTCGGAGAGCCGTGACAGCGAGTAGGTGACCGCCGCTACTGGCCGGCCGAGCGCAGCGGAGAGGAAGATCGGGTCAAGCAGCGTGCGGTGGGAGCAGGCGAACAGCACCCCCGTGCGCCCCGCCGCGCCCCCGGCCGGCGGCGGCGGCGTGCCCCTGACGACGACGCGCACACCGAGCGCCCAGAAGGCGTAGTACACCCACGGCATGGGCAGCAGCGCGCCGGCGGCGATGCGGAGGCAGGCGAGCGCGAAGCCCACTGGGAACCACAGCACGGTGAGCAGCGCGGCGAGCGGCGTCGGGCGGCGCACGAGGCGGCCGTCGTGGAAGATGACCGGCTTCGGCAGCTGGTCCATGCCCACGGCCTCCACCGGCGCCGGCGGTACGATGTACGCCTCCTGCCCATGCATGCACGCCTCATTATTCGCCCAATTAAGGCACGCTCAAGGTTAACAGTACAGTACTAAACCGAATTAATGACATGTACAACAAGCATGCCGTCCTGCCGGGGTGTGTAGCCCATAACTAATCCATTTTGATGCGTAATGATTGTGCAATTTAATCAGTAGCCTTTACAGTACAGAAACTGTATGATCCTGGATCTCTGCACCGGAATTATATATACCACGTACTTCCTACATAACAAAAAAGCTACGGCCTGTCGATGTAGTAAGCAACGGCCACGCGATGCTTCCCTCTTGTTTCTTCTCGCAGTTGGTGTGGAACACATGGATTCTAAAAGAGACGAGCAATACCTAGAGAAATCGATCTTTCCAAGAGTAGCTACCTGGCTGGCAAGTCTATCTTTTCAGGATATAGCAACCAATCTTTAGCTTCAACTGGTTTCTGATATCTAACTAGGTGCACCAAAAAGTGATAACTGTATGTGGGTGCAGAGCAAGGAGGAAAAGCTAAGCTAAGCTAGCAAGACACCCTAGTCGATCGCGTGACCCTCGCAACCGTCTCGTACGGAAAGATTGTGACCCTCAAAACACTTCTTCGAACAAGAAAAATCTTGACGGGGTGCATATTTTACATGTATAACTCTATAATCGTATGCAATAATTTTGTACCATCATAAATCTAACATGTAAGGTTTTAAAAATTTTAAACCATTAAAATTAAAGCTAATTTAAGCTATTGAAGAGGTGAAATTTTAACGTTTCTCAAATTTTTAGATGTGCTGGGGCATATATGGCGCCCCTAGTTCTGCTTCTGTTGGAATCTTCTCTTCTTTTTACTGTGTCAATTAGGGCTACCAACCTACCACGCTGGCAGGGGCTCCAAGCCGTGTAAATGTAATTGATGCCGCCCGGTTGTTTAATCAATGTGCGTAGGTAGGGTACAAGATACAAAATGCCATGTCGGGTGCTTAACCAGCACACTCTTAACTGGCCAAAATTAACATGTGAACCAACCGATCCTACTGTTTGTTTGTATATTTAGTACTACTGGTAGAAATAATAGTAGTAGTGGTTGTTTCTCTAGCTTGGGGTCGTATATATGCAAGATATGAGCAAGCAACCAATTAACGAGGGGTGCCTACAAGGGGCAAAGATGGGCACCAGCACAAGAAAGGAAACCTTCATTTTCCACTTACGTAGGTTGGTAAATTTTGAGCACCGTACCAAAGTAGGCTAGAGAGTGGATTCTGCATATGAGCACGGCTCACCATAAGTTGTTACAGGCAGGGGTTAACGTGTAGGTCGTGTGGTGTTTTATCTCGAATTAATTGCTGCACATGCATGATGCGATGCGATTGGTACTGCGTGGATGGGATTCAATGCCCTTGATACGGCAGCTTGATTTGAAAAACCTTGTATGGCCAGTTCCAGCGGCGGAACTAGAAAAATTGATGGTGGTGCATACTTCATATATATTACTCTGTAGTCTTGTATAATAATTTCATATTATCATAAATCTAACAAATATATTTGAAATTTGCGAAAAGTATAATACACATAGTTTTAAGATCTTAAAAATCCCAAACTACTAAAATCGAAACCAATTCTATCAATAGGTTTAGCCTATTGAAAAGCGAAATTTTGGTTTTCTCAAATTTTTGGGGGTGCTAGGGCGTATCCGGCACCCCTCTACTTCCGCCCATGGCTAGTACCCCCGGTAGTGGCATTTGTCTACCTTAATTTCTAAACATATTTAAATCTCAATTAGGAGAGCTGAAATTTTATGGGAACTTTGGAGAATGTACATTGTTCCTCATGAATTTCCTACGCGATCATTTCTTATGAACAAATATAGACATGAAGATGAAAGATGGTACGTGTGTGTATGCATGTTAGGTGTCAAAATGTGTAGCTATGGGTCCAGATTACGACAATATTTGGAATTGCGGAGTGTTGAGTACGTACGGTGGCACTGTTCAGGACGTACGGATGCTAATGTATGAAGATTAATCAATTCCGGAAAGTGCCCACCTTGCACAGGCTCATGAAGGGGTAGTCGGAGCGGCGGTCGCCGAGGCCGACGTCCGGCGCATCGCCGTCGTCGCCTCCGTAGATCTCCCGGAGCGCCTCGGCCTTGCGTCGTCCGACGAGCACGCCTCGGCGGGGGTCCACCAACCCCGTGGCGCGCCCGCGCCACGTGGCGAGCTCGGTCCCGGCGACGGCGTCGGCGCCGAGGCACTCCCTGAGGAACGGCTCCGCCATGACCCGCGGTGTGGACGTGAGCACCACGCGCCTCCGGGAGCACGCCGAGAACACCCGCCACGCGCCCGGGTGGACGTCGGCTGCGTAGAACCGCGGCAACACGGCCCGCGCCGCCGACTCGACGGCCGACAACCGCGCCCCCGCCGTCGCCGCGAACACGAGCACCCGCACCGCCGCGGCCTCTGAGACGAGGAACCCCAGCGCGGCGGCCACCGGCGCGAGGAGCAGCAGCAGCAGCAGGCGCGGCACCCCGCCAGCCTCGAACGCCACCAGCGCGTAGTACGGGAACGAGCTGCGCGACCGGAGCAGCGTCCCCTCCAGGTCGGCCGCCACGGCGTGCACGCCCCGTCCCGACGCGTCGCACTTGTCCACCGCCGGGAACGGCTCCACCCCCGTCGCCACCACCGCCTCCATCGCTCTCAGTGCCGCTATGCTAAGTGTCTGCGCGCTCGAGCTCGAGCCGGTGGCTATGTGGTGAGCCTCTGCGCGCGCGTGCAGGGTATATATAGTGCAGCGCGCGGCTGCGAGGGTGGCGGCGACTGTGTTCGGTGAAATATATGGTTGGTTGGTGATCGGTAGGGCAAGGGCATTACATTACTTTACTACTAGTACAAATGATGGCTAATCTCAGTTACTACTGGTGAAATGATGGCTAATCTCAGTTACTACCAGTACAAATGCAAGAGAATGGAGGGAGTACAGAACTACAGATTTACAGGTCCCTCGGTTGTCAATCACGATTAATCCTAACTTTGATGGCCGCTGTCTGCGAGTCCAATTAATTGAGGGGTGTGGCTAGTGCTCACTCACTAGTACGACGTGATCGAAGTTGTGAACTAGTACTAGCAGTTCTAGTGTATTCAGAACTTGTTTTAGTTTTTTTATAAAGCGAACGTACACAACCTATACACATTATATTTATATACCTCACACAACCTATGCACATTATACTTATGTACCTTACGGACATATACATGTTCTCTATACACATTAAAAAATTAATCGGAGACTCCATGATCTTTAGAGTACGAAACACACTGTCCCACTTAATTGAGCTAGGCTTGTGCGCCCAGAAACTAAACTCTTGTTTCGAATACTTCCGTTGCCAATAGAGCTACGCTCGTATTCGAAACTTGCCGAGAGTAATAAATGTGTGGTAGATTTTTTAAAAAATGTATAGCGATACTGGGAACGAGCTTATGAGTAAATTTGGTCGCCGTTGGTAATCCTAGTCCTTAAGGCACTTTCAATGGTATACCACCATGCATCAACTAAAAAGATAATATTCAGTGTATTATAGAAATTGTTATCGATAAATAAATGGAAGTACAAAAGTGAGATTATTTATCTCAAACATTTTGTAGAGATCATCTTAACAAATATTTTCTAACATTTCTAGATACAAAATCATCAATTATGACCTCAACATTAATTTCATCCAACAACTTGTTCTCAATACATAAAGTTGCCAGACCATTTAACCTTCCTTAAGACATTGTAGACCTCAAATAGTTTTTAATAATTTCAACTTTGAAAAGCCTCTTTTCGGTGATGCCACGATTACCTCAAATAGTTTTTAATAATTTCAACTTTGAAAAGCCTCTTTCAGCTGATGCCACAGTTACCAGCACAGTAAATAAGATCCGATAAGCAACAGAAATATTAGCATAACAATCCACTTTTCTGACAAACTCAAAAATCTCCATAGTAGATATTGGTCTATCTGGCAAAGTCATTTGCAGTAATCTTAACTTAGAAATCAGATTATTTAACTCAAAATCAAATGAATCATCAATAGAGAAAGTTTTTGCTAACTTAGTACAATAATCTTTAAGTTCAATATAATCCAATGACTTCAAAATTGTTAAGCTCAGAAGAGACCCAAATATACCGTTGAATACTTGGAGTTTTTCAAATATGTTTTTCAATGAACTGTTTGCCATATCAACCATAACCAAAAGTAATTAACTTCAAAATCTTTCTCACTTTGTAGAATTGCTTTACTACTGTAATCATTTTCATCAAATTATTAAAGATTGCTTCGGTTTCGACAAAAAACAGATTGACATATGTTTACTAAAATATTAATTCCCGAAGATCCCACCATTAGATTAACGTGCAATTTGGATTGTAGAAATTAGATTCAATTTTAAAACTAACCCAATAAAAATCAGCTCAATCGGATCTAAAGTTATGACCTTCGTAAATTAACTGTACCAATAGATGACGGGGTCCCGGTAATTTAGGGGCCTGGGGCGGCCGCCCGGCTCACCCCACCCCACAACTATTGGGCTCACTATTTGCTACTTGTGCTGCTCACTGCTCACGGTGGCTCCTATGGTGTCATGGTTGAATTTACTAGCTGTGCAGAGAAAGAAATGAAGAAGAGGATGGAGAGAGGAGGGCAGGAGGCAAAGGTGAGAGGTGGTAGTTCAATCGTCTAGTATAGGTGTCAGAAAATTTATTGAATAATTTAGATAACATAGTAGGACTAATGACAAGACAACACAGGAACACTACTAGATAATGTCACCATTGGGAGTGCCCTAACCTTAATCACTCTGCGACTCCGATTAATCGAGGGACAAGCAGCAGCAGTAATAGGTGAAGTGTAGCATGAATGTCGGGATTTATTTACTGCCCCTGTTTGGTTTGACCGGTCGGCTGCTATTCGTGTCTAAAGTCAGCTATTTTATCGCTATTTATTGGTGTGGCTCGCACCTAGTTAACACCAATTAATGGTCCTAGTCGCACAAATTCTACCGGGTTTACTATTTACAAGTTATTTTCTGATTTAATTATAAATCGATTTTATTGGTCTGTAGATTACCTTTAAGATATATTTATATCTGATTTTAAATTGATCCAACGCTTAAAAAAATATGATTTGTACAATAAATAGACATCACCTAATTCTCTTGGTGTGGCTTGCTATTTTTACCTAGAAGCTAACGGTATGGTTGTACCTATCGCGTGGCCGGATCGATTAATTATGTGGCGGCTAGGACGAGATCTATTAGTAGCAATTCATCGGTGGATCTCATGAGAGGGGATTCATTTCGTACGAATTTCACATGAAAAAAATGATTCACTTTGCATGATACTTTTTTGGCCTAATAGATCTAAATTTGAGCTTACAATTGTTAGTGAATGAGGTCTGAGTTTTCTGCATAGCCTAGTGTGGCTCAAACCTACATAAAACGGGCTTTAGTGTGTCGATTTTATGTCACAAGAGAACTGAGTTTATTTAAGTCAAACTTAATGTTGCCTATACGAAAACAGTGTTACCTCTTGTTAATAATTTTATATTGTTGGTCTATTATCAGAGTAATTTTGAGCTCAAGGCCTGATTCGAACCGGGCTCCAGATTTCTTGGTATGACACGTCATCCAAGGGTAGTGATCATCCACCTAAGCAGGCCGCGTACGTGTCCGCTAGATTGATCATCCAGCGTGGGCGAGGGGGCTTGTCCTCGAGCAAACATCTCCTCTTTTCCGTATAAATTCGCTACAGTTGAATGAGTAAAAGCCGGTGTCAGCCACTCCCATGTTATCGAATATATATTATTAGATCTTTTCAAATTTTGTTCAAAATATATATTATTATACAATTTTAAGGTGAAATCCTTCTATACCTTCTCTTTAACTATTCTCAATATCATTTACTGTGTGTTTGTGTGTGTGTGAAGCCTTTTCTGTACTTTTGGAAGTACATACTCCCACCTCTAATATACCATTTAAACAAACGTTTTATACTCCTTTATCACTTTCGGTACACTCCAATAATAATTCAAATGTGTTTCATTTGAATTATTATAGATGGATATATACCTTAAAACTGAAAGTTTTAAAAAATATACCTGGATTGACTTGAATTCGCACATTTGAAATCATGGTGCTCAGACTCCATGATGCCCCATTTCAGCATATGTATGTATGCGTGTGTGTCTATATATATACACACACACAATTATTTTCATATATATATATATACATATGGGCAACGTATCCTATGCACACAGGTCTTTCCGTGTACACACCGTGCACACCAACTAAAAAAAGTAGTGAAAAATTCTGAAAAAAAATTGTAGATGTACTTCATAGATTACTCTATCTATGTATGAAGTTTCAAGATCAAATTCATTATATATCAAGAGTTATAAAAAAGAGAAAATTCTACAATTTTTTTCAGAATTTTTCACTACGTTTTTTAGTTGGTGTGCACGGTGTGTACACGGAAAGACCTGTGTGCACAGGATACGTTGCTATATATATGATCGTCCGGTCCAAATGTCGATTGCAGTTCCTAGCAACAAGTACAGGTGATCCCCTAAACAACCAGACTAATTAAACTGAGAATTAATTCGATCATGCGAGAGCGAGATGATGACACCGGCGGCGTTAATTAAGCTTTTATCCATAAACCCTGTCTTATTAAGTCATTATTCACTTCGGCCGAATCGCCCATGCATGGGGGCACATATTGGCTTGATGTGTACAGGAGCCGCCGTGTTAGTGACTTAATTAAGCTAATTAACATACTGACCGCTGCCGGTATTGTCTTCCCCGCCCTCGATTTGTCTTGTTCAAATATTCTATAAGACGTTAGTTGCTGGACTCTCACATCCCTGTGCTCTAGTGCCCAACCATAAAGCTAACAAACAACAGCATTGTCTTTCCACAATGCATGCTTAATTTCTTGCGACTTTCTGTCTTTGTCAAAACATGGAGCTAGCAGCCTCTCTTGATTAATTTGTCTCCTCCATAAAGTTTTATCAATTGTCGTACCATCTTCCTTGTGTAGTTGTGTGTGGGGGTCATATTGGGGTTGTTAAGAGGTTACCCTTTGGTGCTTGGCCTTGATTCTTTCATGGGTTAACTAATATGACATGAGCTTTGTTAAATAGTGGACTAATATAAGTAACCTCCGATGGAAGAAAGGTAGGTGACCAAACGAGAACACTGTGGCATCGGTTTGGTGCATTTGTATGTTATTCCGAGTATATGACCATGTGCATTGTTTGATGAAAACAAGGTTTTGAAACTGATTAGAATATTTTAATTACTCTGTTCCACATTAGATATTATTTTAGCATTTTGCACTGTAACCAATACATGTATACAAAAGACCATATTACTCTCCACTAGATCATTTATTGCTTTTGAGTGATGCGTGTTACTCTAGTCCACAGTAATAGTAAATAACCTTGGAAATAATGAATGAGAGAGGTATACAAAGGAAAAGAAGATAAAAAAATTATCTTGAAATTATAGAATGCCATGTATTTAACAACACATTTGAAAGCTAGTATGACATTTATTTGAAAACGGATGGAGTAACTAATTGCAACACTCCTATAAAATACTTTTGTTTCTAATTGTAATAGAGTTTGTACTTCATCAATACATGTTTAGCACATCATTGCAAACTAAATAATTGTAATTAACGATAAAATAAAATAATATTGGCTGTGCAACAGAAAAACAACCGATGGACAAAAAAGACAGCTGACTGATAGATCAAGACCATCGATTTTGTTTTTCAAAGTTAGTTCAAGTCCGTCAAAATACCCTTCAAATGCACTGAGATAAACTATATTATAGTTTATTCACCGGGGACAATTGATCGGGGAACTAGCCGGCCTAAATTGCTTTATTTTTGAAGCTGCTACGATGATAGAGTTAATCTTATAATTAGGAAAGTTTATTTTAGATAAGTAAAGATCATGATGTATTTGGCAATCAGATCAAATCAAATAATATGTTTCGTTTAGGTGTTGACTTGGTTAACAAGTTGATCAGGTAATCCGCCCATTATAAAAGGGCATGCGTCCCATGAGTTTGAATATAACTCAGAGTAACAAAAGAGAAAATTGCCCCAAAAATTCTATGTTTTTCTTTGTGTTTGTGTGCTTGTGTTTATGATCTAGGAATAAACCCAACAATTGGTATCAGAGTATGAATTCTTAATCAGAGCCAATTTCTTGATCCGATGCCCAAGATGATGTCGCAGTCTCCGAGAAGTGGTGTCACCGTTGATAAGGCAACGTCGAGTGTTATGGCGAAGGAGAGTTCCGTTGTTTCATTGCATTATCCGATGCTCACGAAGAGCAATTATGCAGTATAGGCAATCAAGATGAAGGTGTACATAAGAGCACAAGGACTGTGGGGCACAATCGTGGATAGCAATGTCGATGAGCGTAAGGATCAGATGGCTTTGGCGGCCGTCTACAGAGGCATCCTAGAGGAAATACTCTTCATACTGGCCGAAAAGGAGACAACCAAAGATACGTGGGAGGTGTTGAAGACGATGCATCTTAATGCCGATCATATCAAGGAGGTAAAGGTACATACCCTTAAAGCTGAATTTGAGGGACTGTGCATGATGAAGACGGAGTCGATCGACGATTTCGCCACCTGGTTAACAACAATTGTCAACAAAATCAGAGGATTTAGCAACAGTATGGAGGAGAGCTATGTGGTAAAAAAATTCCTTCATGCAGTCTCTAATAGGTTTCTACAAATCGTCTCCACCATTAAATAGTTCGGCGACCTCAAGGTGATGACGATTAAGAAGTTGATCGATCGCTTGAAAGCACACAAGAAACGGATTAAGGGATCTGACGACGGTGGAGAAAAACATCTACTCTTGATGCGCGCTGAGTGGGAGGCCCGATCGTCGAAGCGCGATAATGAGGGCTCTTTCAATGGCTCGAAAGGCGATAGCCGAAAGGCCACAAGAATCGGAGATTTGACAAGGCAAAAATGATGTGCTACAATTGTAATGATTATAGACATTTCGCTTCAGAGTGCCACAAGCAGAAGGAGGCAAAAAAAAGCGCTTCTTGTTAAAATTCAAAGTGGCGACAAACTAGCACTACTTTGACGCAGTCTCAAGTAAGAAAGTTGAGTATAGGGAGTTGAAGAGATGTGTTCTCCGTCCAAAGTCAAATTCTTTGTAGATGAGTCCGGAATGTTGAGATATGTTCTCCATCCAATATCGAGTATATGTTTGGCAAATCGTAGTTGAGATCGATTGCCTTATTAATTTAGAATTGTGTTACAAGATTAAGGGGGTGATTGATAGAGTTAATATTGTAATTAGAAAAGTTTGTTTTAGGCAAGTAAAGATCATGATACATTCGGCAATTAGATCAAATCAGATAATGTGTTTCCTTAGTTAGGCTTTCCAAGTTTAGTTGTTGACTTGGTAACAAGTTGATAAGGTAATCCACCCACTATGAAAAGGCATGTCATGTATCCCATGAGTTTGAATATAACTTAGAATAATAAGAGAAAATTATTCCAAAACTTCTATGTTCTTTTTCATGTTTATATGCGTGTGTTCATGATCTAAGAATAAACCCAACATATGAGACGCTATACAGTTGGGAACACACATTATGGCATAGTTTCACAAGTTTCAAAAGCTTCAAGAATGTTTTGTTTTGTTTTCACAAGTTTCAAGTCCGTTTCGTCCATGTCTCTGGAAAGTTCCAAAGAAGTTTCAGGCAAGTTTCATTTGTGATTCAACAAATTTCAAAGAAGTTTTAGCAAATTTCTCATGTGTTTCAGCAAGTTTTTTAGAGTTTCGCACGTTTCATAGAAATTTCACAAGTTTCCAAGAAAAAATCAACCTGCATAAAGTTTCAACAGATTTCAACCAAAAGAAAAACAACTCACTGCATATTTCAAATACAAAATTGCAAATTTCATGTTCAAAAAATGTAGATCATGGATATGAACCCGAGCACGCGGCGACGACCGCCACTCGCCACATGAAACCGAAGCTAAGTTTCAGTGTTGTTTCGAGTACATTTCAAATGGGAGTTCCAAAATTTTAAATTGAAACCTCAAGTTTCAAGAGTGGTTTTCAAGTAAGTTTCAAGATCGAAATGAGTTTTAAGGTTGTTTTAGGTAAGTTCCAATGAAGTTTTGAAAAAAACTAAGTGAGTTTCAACATATTTTTAGTCAAGTTTCTCACAAAAATCAAGCAAGTTCTAGAAATATCATCAGTTTTCAGGAAGTTTTAGACGAATTTCACATCAAAACTTCAAGTTTCAAGAAGATTTCAAAAACAAAACGTCACAACCCCACGTTTCAAAGTAGTTTCAAGGGTGTCTTCAAGTTTCAGAAAAATAGTTCGGCTCCTAGAGCTCATTAGAGAGTTTAAAAAGCGAGGAAGAGAGTTTTGAGCGCCGCATCTGGACGACTCATCCCATGTCTATTTGTAATAGGCATTAACAACACTAGTAGCATTCTCATTAGGCACATCTGGAATTTGTTGCTCTAGAGTGCGTTTCTTTTTATCTTACTAGAGAATAATTCTTAGGTTGTGGGACCAATCTACAAAGTACGTTTCATTAAGTTTTTCTTTTACAATTATCGAGCATAAAGCAAAACTGAAAGTGTGTGTAGTAGTAAGTGGTGCCAAAAACGTTTTGATGATCTTGTCAAGTGTAATCAATGCTATGGATGTGAATGTCTAACATAAATCCATCTAATCAAGGAAAGTTAATGGTACCATACTGACGAATACCCATACCAGGGGTACCCCACAGCGAATTATACATCCATCTCAAGATCGTATTTCTCCGGGATTCCCTAGGCTCGGAGTCCAGGCTGACAACAGCACGGAAACCCAGAAGATAAAACTGCCATAGCCCTCATCCCTCGCTGAAGGGAGGTGTCGCTGACATTAAAGGTGATGCCAAATGGGCCGCGCCGGACCGCGTCCTCGTCGGAGGCCTCCCTAGATCTCAAAGGATCGTCTGCCTTTTTACTCCGGCCGAGCCTTGGATGGGGCACTCCCGCCAGCCTCGACCGACCCGAGGCCGGCGCCTCCGTAGGTTCCTGTCCCGACCAGAGTCCCCGCAAGCCTTAGCCCCACGGTCTCTGCCACGTTAGCAGTCTGCACCGAGTGGATCACCCGCCGCACGGACATAACAGCCATATTGGGGCAGATGGATCCTTCCCAAAGGCAACGGAGGGCGGCTTCGGCTTAAAGCACCGTCTTTTGAGGCGTCGACATCGGCAGCGCTCGAGGGCAGGTCGTGCCCTCAAAAAAGCGCCGCCGTTGTGTCTACCAACCCGTATGGGATGTCAGAGCCTGCCGGTCATCATGACCAAGACCAGACACCCGAGCGAGGAGCTGCCGATCATCATGGCCAAGACCGGGGCATACGGCGTAGCATACCCCTACCTCTTTTTCAAATCCTCGTGTAACCTGCCCCTCCGACTATATAAAGGGAGGCAGGGTCCCCGGCAACGGGCGAATCCGCTCATTCTTCCATATCCCACCTCGCATGTTCTCCCGACCTGAACGACCGTTTGAGGCTCCTGAGCTTCGCCGTTCGGAGGAGCGCTAAGGGCCTGTCCTTAGCCCTCGCGTGTAACCTTCCATACTCTAGGCAACGAGATCCACCACCACGAACTGGAAGTAGGGACGTTCAGCCCGAACCAGTATAAATCCAAGACTCCTCAGCCCAGGAACCGCCGCTCGGCGCGCGGAGGCGCGGGAGGCGGAGATCCAACGCGTGCGCACCGAGGCCCTCCAAACCCGCCGCACGGTGCTCCAGCGGCAACGCGAGCAGCTGGTGGCTCAAGAAGCAGAGCTTGTCAAGCTCCAGGGTGCCCTGGAGCAAGGGAAGCCCGGGTCTTCACGCACCGCCCGGCGTCTTGCTGCGTAGCGAGTTCAACGGCGGTGGCGAGGATCGCCACGACCTTCGTACTTCCCTCGCGCCCGGCGAATGTTGCCGCGCCGGCAATCTTTGCTCCGCGGCATCCCGAGCGAGAGGACCCAGGGCCAAGGCCACCTACCAGAACCTCTGGGTTTGGTAGAACGTCTTCGCGATCCGGCATGTGCGACCTTCCGTTTCCTTCGCTCGGAGCCTCTTCGATCATCGGCCATTGCTGCCGGGCTGCGGGGTCCGGCGCCGATAATTGCCACCTGGCGGCCCGGCATCCTGCACCCGATGCGAATACGGGCGAAAGTCGCGACGTTCGCGGCACCGTTGGGGCCCGGAAGAAGACGGACGACGTGGCGATCCACTCTCGGGCCACGGACAGTGGCCGTCGTCGCCACCGCAGCCCGAGCCCCGACGGCGCGGGGCCGCGCGTGTTTGGCCAGGAAATCCGCCGTGCGGGCTTCCCCGCCAGATTCCGGGCCCCCACCAACATAACCAAATACACTGGGGCCACGAACCCCAGTGTCTGGTTAGAAGACTTTCGGCTCGCGTGTAGGGCGGGAGGCGCCACGGACGATCTCTTCGTCATCCAGTACCTCCCCATTTACCTCGCGGATTCTGCCCGAGCATGGCTCGAGTATTTTCCCGCGAACACCATCAGGAGCTGGGCCGACCTAAAGAGCGTCTTTGTCGGTAACTTCCAGGGCACTTACAAATGCCCTGGGAACTCCTGGGATCTCAAAAGCTGCAAGCAGCAGCCGGGGGAGTCTCTCCGGGATTATATCCGGTGATTCTCCCAACAATGCAACGAGCTCCCCGACATTAGCGACGCCGATGTTGTCGGGGCGTTCATCTACGGCACCTTGTCGTAAGCCCTGGTGCACAAGCTGGGCTGCGCCAAGCCCAGGACCACCAAGGAGCTTCTCGACATTGCCACCAACCACGCCTCCGGCGAGGAGGCCGTTGGGGCTATCTTCGATAAGAGGAAGGCCAAGCGAGAGGCCGCCCCCGACGCCGGTGTTACCTCTGACCGCTACGATAAGAAGAAGCGGAAGGGAAAGCAGGGCCGCGAGGGCCCTGTGGTCGCGGCGACCGACCGCCCTGCCAGGCAGCAGGCGCGTCAGGACCCTGACCACTTCAAAAAATTGATGGACAGCCCATGTCCGCATCATGGGTACCCCGTCAAACACAAGTACAAGGACTGCGAAACCCTGAAGCGTTTCATCTCCGGAACCTCCGCACGAGGCAAAGGGAAGAAGCGCGACTCGGCACCCGATGCCGAGCCCAAGGAGGCGGCCGAAGAGTTCCCAGAACCCGATGGCTGGCTCATGATCTTTGGCGGACCGACGAGCTACGCCGACAAACGTCAGCAGAAGTTTGCCTTCCGCGAAGTCCACACAGCGGCTCCGGCCGTGCCCAAGTATCTTCGGTGGTCGGAGTCGCCGATCACCTTCGATCGGACTGATCATCCCGATCACGTCCCGCACCCTGGGAGATACCCTTTGGTCGTGGCCCTCATTGTGGGGACGAAGCGCCTCTCCAAGGTGCTCATGGATGGCGGCAGCAGTCTCAACATCCTGTATGTTGAGACCTTCGATGCCCTGGGAATCCCTCGCTCAAGCCTCCGGCCGAGCAAGGCGCCTTTCCACGGCATCGTCCCTGGTCTACAAGCCCATCCGCTCGGGCAGATCGATCTGCCCGTAACCTTTGGGAACCAGGCCAACTTCCGCACCGAGACCCTCACCTTCGAGGTCGTGGGGTTTCTTGGCTCCTATGACGCTATAATGGGGAGGCCGTGTTATGCCAAATTCATAGCGATCCCCAACTATACTTACCTCAAGCTGAAGATGCCGGGGCCGTGGGGAGTTATCACCGTAGCCGCATCCTTTCAGCTCGCTTACAACTGCGAGAAAAGCAGTTGCGAGTTGGCGTCGGCGATCATCGCGTCCGCCGAGCTCGAAAATCTCCGGAAGGAGACCTCGGAGTCCGCCCCCGACTCCAGTAAGTCGGGGCCTGGATCCTTCAAGTCCGCCGAGGATACGAAGGAGGTCACGATCGATCCCAAAGATCCGACCAAGACCGTGCGCGTTGGAGTCACGCTCCCTACCAAATAGGAAGGCGCGCTCGTCGACTTCCTTCACGCCAATCGGGACGTCTTTGCATGGAAACCCTCTGACATGCCAGGTATCCTGCGGGAGGTCGCCGAGTACTCCTTGAATATTCGGCCCGGCTCAAGGCCGGTCGTCCAGCGCTTACGCCGCTTCGATGAAGAAAGGCGCAAGATCATCGGCGATCAAATCGCCAAGCTTTTAGGCTGCGGGGTTCATAAAGAAGTCCGCCACCCGGTGGTTGTCTAACCTGTGCTCGTAAAAAAAGTCGGGGCAATGGAGAATGTCGTTGATTATCTGAGCCTCAAGAAGGCATGCCCCAGGACCCTTTCCCATTGCCCGCGCCGACCAAGTTGTCGATTCCACCACGCAGTGCGAATCCTGTCTTTCTGGGCGCCTACTCGGGCTACCACGGATAGCGATGAAGGAGTCCGATCAATTCGCGACCTCATTCATCACTCCGTTCGGCTCGTTCTATTACGTAGCGATGCGTTCGATCTGAAAAATCTTGGTGCTACATACGGCGATGTATGCAAGCGTGTTTTGGCGACGGATCGGGCGTAACTGTCGAGCGCGTCGTTGGCGACATTATCGTCAAGACTAAGAAGGTTGACAACCTTGTCACCGACTTAGAGAGACTTTGCGAACCTCCGAAGGTTCCGCATCGAGCTCAACCCCGAGAAATGTGTTTCGGGGTCCCCAAGAAAAATCTTTCGGCTTCATTATCTCCGGCGCGGCGCCAAGCTAATCGGGAGAAGATCACGCGATCATGAAGATGGGCCCGATCGGCAACTTTGAAGAGTCGAAGCGGCAGGATGCCTTGCGGCCTTGAGCCGTTCGTCTCCGCCTCGGTGGCGCGATTGCGCTCTACAAGCCGCTTAAGAAATCCGACCACTTCGCAGGCCGCCGGAGCGAAGCCCTCGGCCGGTTGAAGCGTTCTTAACCACGCCCCCGGTGTTGGTCGCCCCAACACCAGAAGAGTCGCTCCTCCTCTACATCGCCGCTACGACCTAGGTCGTTAGCGCGGCGCTCGTCGTGGAGCGAGTCGAAGAAGGCAGCGTACTCAAGGTGTAGTGGCCAGTGTACTTCATCAGTGAAGTACTCTCCGAGTCAATACTGGTATCCTCGGT
This sequence comes from Guadua angustifolia, assembly GCA_036346375.1. Taxonomy (NCBI): domain Eukaryota; kingdom Viridiplantae; phylum Streptophyta; class Magnoliopsida; order Poales; family Poaceae; genus Guadua; species Guadua angustifolia. Next base: position 19,165,764 of record CM070519.1, read on the forward strand.
CGCGAAAAATTTGCTCTGGCGGTGCTCATCGGCAAGAGGAAGCTAGTCCACTACTTCGACCGGCATCCGGTCTCCGTGGTAACTTCCATGCCGCTCGACGAGATTGTTCGCAGCCGCGATGCTTCCGGAAGAATAGCTAAATGGGCTCTCGAGCTCAACAGCCACGACATATCGTACGTCCCTCGGACGGCCATCAAGTCGCAGGCCTTGGTCGACTTCATCGCCGAATGGACCGAAGCCAGCGCCACCAGCCAAGACCCGTACTAGACAATGTGCTTGACGGGTCCTACACCAAACGGAGGCGGTATTGGAATCGTCCTCATCTCTCGCTCGAAATAAGCTCGATCTGCGATTCGGTTGCACTTCGACGCTACCAACAACGTCGCCGAATACGAAGCACTCGTCAACGGTCTACGGATCGCTGCCGACCTCGGCGCACGCCGGCTCTATGTACACGGCGACTCCAAGCTTGTCGTCGACCAAGTCATGAAGGCATCCGAGCCTCGTGACGACCGTATGACGGCGTACTGTCGAGAGGTACGCAAATTGGAGGAGAGGTTCAAGGGTTTCGAACTCCACCATAGCTACCGTCGCTACAATGGGGAGGCCGATTACCTGGCCAATCTGGCGTCGCCGGGGGCCATTCCCGTCGGGGATCTTCGTCTCCGACCTCTACAGGCCCTCCGTTCAGTCGGACTCTCCCTCTGAGCATTCGACCGACCCTCGGCATGCGCCCCCTCCGACTGCCGAGCGTCCGATGTCGGAGCCCTCCGAATCAAGCCACGGCGTGCTGGTCGCCGACTCCGACTAGAGGAAGCCCTTCATCGACCGACTGACCGACAGATCACTTCCCGCTGACCCCACCGAGGCTCGGCGCCTCGCTCGGTGGGCGAAATCCTTTGTCTTGGTCGAGGAAGACCTCTACAAGAGAAGCCCATTCGGGGTCCCCCAGAAGTGCATCCTGGCAAACCAAGGGAAACAGCTGCTGCTGGACATCCACGCCGGAATTTGCGGGCACCACGCCACTCCACGATCCCTCGTGGGAAAAGCTTTTCGCCAAGGTTTTCTTGGCCAAGCTGCGATGGCGGCGCCGGCAGATTGTTACGCTTGCGAAGGTGCCAATTCTTCGCTCGACAAACGCATCTCCCCGCGCAAGCCCTGCAGGCGATCCCCATTACGTGGCCATTCGCCGTTTGGGGACTTGATCTGGTCGGTCCCTTTAAGAAGGCGCCCGGGGGCTTGACGCACCTACTCGTCGCAGTGGACAAGTTCACCAAGTGGATAGAAGCTAAGCCGGTCGCCACCATCACTTCGGTCCAGGCGGCCAACTTCTTCCGCGACATCGTCTATCGGTTTGGAGTCCCAAACTCCATCATCACCGATAATGGGACGCAGTTCACAGGGAAAGAGTTCCTCGAGTTCTGCGACGACTTCAACATCCGCGTCGATTGGGCAGCTGTGGCCCATCCGCGGACTAACGGTCAAGTCGAGCGCGCCAACGGCATGATCCTCCAAGGGCTAAACCCACGGATCTTCGATCGACTGAAGAAATTCACGGGACGATGGGCAGCCGAGCTGCCCTCCGTCCTCTGGAGCTTGCGGACCACGCCGACCCGATCGACCAGGTTCACGCCATTTTTTCTGGTGTTCGGCGCAGAAGTCGTTTTGCCCACTGACCTGGATTATGGAGCACCACGACTACAAGCTTTCGACAAGGCGCGGGGGCTCGACGCGCAACAAGACACCATCGACCAGCTTGACGAAGCGCGCGATGTGGCCGTTTTGTGATCGGCCAAGTATCAGCAGACGCTGTGGCGTTACCATGATCGACAGGTCCGTGGACGGTCCTTCAATGTCAGTGACCTGGTCTTGCGCCAGGTCTAGTCCAACGTCGGCAGGCATAAGCTATCCCCTCCATGGGAAGGGCCCTTCACCGTCGTGGAAGTCCTCCGACCCGGTACCTTTTGACTCAAAGATGCCGATGGCAACATTGTACCCAACACATGGAATATCGAAAAGTTAAGGAGATTTTATCCCTAAAACTTCACCCTTATTCCTGTGATTTCGGCAAACCCTCCAGGCCCGAAGCGCAACGTACTGATCACACCCTGGTCGTCATGCGTCGCTCGGAGGATTGCCTATCCGCATGGCCACCTAGGATCGCGCACCAACCGAACATCGCGACCCGCCTTAATGGTAACTCGTTCGCCAAAGTGCTCTGGCCTCGCCCGATGGCTACGGTCCCGTGGCGCTTCACGGCGAAAAAGATGACCATCGAGGCGGTCCTTTATCGGATTAGAGCCGCCTCGGGCGGTGGCCTCATCGCGATTTTCGCGTTTCCTTCAAAGTATCAAGCGCTCGGGCCCTCGCCCATGCAACCTCGGAGGATTCCCAAAGACTACGATGCGTCAATGAAGTGCTTTCGTCATGGAGGAAAAGCAGCGCAATATAAGGCAAAATCCCCAAAAGTGCGATATGCGATGTCGCGTATATTACAAAAAAAAAGAAGAAGGAAGGGCGCGGGTCGTCTCTAGGCTACGATCGGCGTCGCCCTCGGTGGTGTCGTCGTCGGGCTGTCATTTGCTCTCGAAGCGTCACCAGCCAACCACCTTCTCATTGCCGCCGCACTGCAGCCAGCGCTTGTCGCGTCCCCTCAATCCGACAGCGGTTGCAATCGGTCGAAGGGCGTCGTCGCGGTGGCCGGCCGAGCACCGCGTATTCCGCCATGATTGCGGGCGGCCCGACCCTCGCGAATAGAGCCCTCGCGCAGGGCGTGGGGCAGGTCGGAAAGGGCGTCGGCCGCCTGGTTGAGGTGGAAGGCGTACCCGCGGGGTAAGCTCAAAACTCTGGCGGCCTCACCCTAAAGACTCGAGCTCCCCACGTTCTCGAAAATTTGGCGGGCGAGGAGGAGCCCTTCCATGAGGCTAGGCTGCTCCGCATACATCGTTGAGGTCCTCCGGCGGCCTCGGCCGGGCCAGCGAGGCAGCCGCGTCTTCCCGCGCCATGTCGAGCTCCTCTTCAAGGGTGGCAACTCGAGCCCGTCCCACCGCTACCTCCTCGCGCGCTTGCGCCAGTTCCTGCTCGGCGGTCCGGGTCCGCGCTTGCTGAGCAAGCACTTCCGCCCCGGCGGCGGCAGTTGCGATCTGCGGCGCTAAGGAAGCGTCGATCGCGTCGGTAGCGGCCGTCATGCTTTCGCTGCCGCGCCCTCGTCGTAAAGCGGTGGCATCCACCCCTCCATCGAGGTGGCGGTCACGAGCTGTGAGGCGATTCGCAGAACGAGCGATAATCTTGGTCAAAAGCGACAAGCAGTTTAACATTAGCCACAAGAGGGAGATCAAGTCATTGCCAAGGCAAACAAAGAAGACTCACTCGGACGAGGATTCGGATCTGGAAAATCGGCGAGACATCTGAGCCCTCCCTTCTCGCCGCGATCGATGGCGAATCGGCGACACGGATCTCTTGGGACCCGATCGGTAGGTCGCCCTGCCCTCCGCTTGCAGCCCTCGGTCATCGTCGCCACTCGCCATCAACGCCCCCGCCTGCTGATCTTTCTCCTCTTCTCTCAACAAGGGGCAAAGGCGGAACAGGAAGGTGGAGGGGGCGAACTGCGCATAGTAACTACCCCTCCCCCTCACCATATTTATAGGGCCAGGGCGGAGCGCTCGAAGTGGAATCGCCCAGGCGGCGCGCCGCCGGGCGTGCTCGCTACGCCTGCGCAGGCAGGACATGCTCTGTCCACACCCCTCGCCTCGCATTAAAATGCGACGTGACGGTTAGGCGGAAGGGCCATTGTGCGGTCGTCGGCCTTGATGTGACCGCCGATTTGTTACGCTCGGTATTGCGTTGGCGGTCGGTCTGCGGCAACGCTGGATGGGTCGTGGCGGCCCGAGTGGATCGGGGCCCGGCAATGAAGCTGCCCGGCGAGCGGTAACCCTCTCGATCCGAAAGCTGCGTCGCCCGGCGTGCGTAGTCGCGGCGATACCTGCGAAGAAGAAGTACCCATCGGGCGACCCATAGCAAGTCGGGAACACTCCTCTCCGCGCAAGTCACGATCCATGACATTTTCGGAGTAGAAATCGCAAAAAGTGAGGCGGCGAGGCGGCGCGGCGCTCATCGCACCAAGTCTGCGGTACCTATCGAAGCGTGCTAGCCGGACACACATCGGCCGTCGCTCGTCAATCCGGTAAGCGATGTCGCCCCGATTATTCGTTTCGCATTTAAACTCCAGCGCGCTGATAAATGCTTGCGAGGGGCGTTGAGGTATCGCTCGGGCGGCAGCCCATGACCCTAAGCCACCGCCTCGGGAACTGTTCAAACCGACCAAGCAGTCTGAAAAAGCCCACCAAGCCGTAGTGGCCTCGGGGTGGCGAAAACTTGAATGCCTCACGAATAAGACACAGTTATGGGTTCCAAAGGCAAAGGATCCACCAAGTGGATCTCGGCCGACCCAAACGAACAAGCGGCGGCGAATTCAAGCGAACCCTCGGTGGGTCTTTAGTTGGGTCGTGAGACGACCCAATCACCTTAGCTCGTGTCAGAGACCATACTTCAAACTCTCCCACGGAGCCCCGAAAGAGCGTAGCTATTGCTCCACGAGTTACAAATGGCTCGGGGTCGATGCAGGATTGAGTAAAAAAGGTTTTTATGGGTCGCCCCGATGGGTCGGACACCCGCGTAAGGATCGTCGCTCGGAGATCGCTTGATCTCGAGGCCCTCGGATAACCCGTTTGCGGCTCCACGAGCACGGTGTTCGGCAAGCGTAAGCAAACACTGCGTCTGCTCACCCCTCCGAGTCCCACACTGCGGGCGGGGCATACGTGGGGCCGGCGGCGGCCTCTCCTTTCGCGGATCGCCTCGCCCGGCGAGGACTCGAGATGGATGCCCTCGCCCGGCTACGGCGTAAAAATAGCACTAACACGTCTAGCTCGGACGTTAAAAAACGCGAGAACGGAACCTCTCGCGAAGGCATCTGGACCTCCCTGCCCACGGCCACGCCCGGCTACGGTGTAAAAATAGCACTAACACGTCTAGCTCGGCGTCACTCGGGAACCGGAGCCTCTCGCGAAGGCATCGGACCTCCTGCCGCCCGCGGCGCGTCTAGCTCTGACGTTAAGCGAGCAGGAGCCGAACCTCTCGCAAAAGGCATCCGGGCCTCCCTGCCGAACCCGCGGCGCATCTAGCTCGACGAAAACAAGCGACTGCGTAAAGCGCCCACGCCAAGCGGCATGATCTTGCATCAGACCCTTCGGCCAAAGTCGGTCGGATTCGTTTAACGAGTGACCCCAGGCCAGCTCTCCGGCACCTTTCGGGGCTGGGAGAACTACACCCGGGTGCGCTTCGCCTTACCCGCCGAAACCCGACCGAGCCAGTCGGGCCTCGGCATCGAGGGCAGCACTTAAGTCCACTCGGAGGCTTGGGATTGACCAAGCCTACGCACTCTGCTCAGCCGGATCTGTCGCCGACCAATATAACCCCGACCGGCTCTCCGGCACCTTTCGGGGCTCGAAACTACACCCAGGTGCGCTCGCGCGCACCCAGTCGAAACCAATCAACTGGGTTGGCTAGATTCGGCCGAGCAGGATAGCCATCTCCAGGAAGGCCTGTTGCTTCATTATGCGGCATCGCGTGTCAAAGAAGACCATACGGAGCGAAGCGGAGGGTCCCTCCGAGGCAGCTGCGTTCGGGGCGGCCCGGGGACTACTGATGAATACCCATACCAGGGGTACCCCACAGCGAATTATACATCAATCTCAAGATCGTATTTCTCTGGGATTCCCCAGGCTCAGAGTCCAGGCTGACAACAGCACGGAAACCCAGAAGATAAAACTGCCATGGCCCTCATCTCTCGCTGAAGGGAGGTGTCGCTGACATTAAAGGTGATGCCAAATGGGCCGCGCCGGACCGCGTCCTCGTCGGAGGCCTCCATAGATCTCAAAGGATCGTCCACCTTTTTACTCCGGTCGAGCCTCGGATGAGGCACTCCCGCCAGCCCCGACCGACCCGAGGCCGGCGCCTCCGCAGATTCCTGTCCCAACCAGAGTCCCCGCAAGCCTTAGCCCCGCGGTCTCTGCCACGTTAGCGATGCACCGGCGGATCACCGCGCGCCGCGGACATAACGGCCATATTAGGCGGAATGGATACTTCCCAAAGGCAACGAGGGCGGCTAAAAAGCACCCGTCTTTTGAGCGTCGACATCTAACAGGCGCTCGAGGGCGGTCGTGCCCTCCGAAAAAGCGCCGCCGTTGTGTCTACCAACCCGTATGGGATGTGCGAGAACTGCCGATCATCATAACCGAACACCGGGGCCGGGACGAGAACTGCCGATCATCATGACCAAGACAGGGGCATACGGCGTAGCATACCCTACCTCTTTTCAAATCCTCGTGTAACTTGCCCTCCGACTATATAAAGGAGGGGGTCCCCGGCTGTGGCGAATCCGCTCATTCTTCCATATCCCACCTCGCATGCTCTCCGGCGAAACGGCCGTTCGAGGCTCTGACTTCGCCCGTTGAGACGGCGTTATGGGCACATCCTTAGCCCTCGCGTGTAACCTTCCATACTCACGGCAGCGAGATCCACCACCACTTAACTGGAAGTAGGGGCGTTCGGCTGAACGATATAAATCCGAGACTCCTCGGCCGATTCGGTGTTCATCAGAGGCTTCTTTAGCCTAACCATTCGAGGAGAGGGGGCGCGTGATCCCCTATACTTACGAATTTACTTGCCGGTTATACGAAACGCTGACACATACTTTAACATACCTACCATTAATTTATATGATATTGGATGGTGCAGCTAATTGGAAAGCACCAATTTTGCTTAATATTATGTGAGGAATACTTCTACCATGTTAAAAGCATTCGAAACAACTATATAATATGCATAGAAATAAATAAACATGAACATAAAAGCAATTACATATAATCACATTAGCTATGACATAGTATTGGCCCTTCACATGGTGATATCTATCGCCACGTTTCATGTTCACCACGATTCCAAGTGCTCAAGTCATCCAAGTAGTATATCTAAGCTATTACTCCTAATAGCACTAGTAATAAATTGCAAGGAGTGTAGAAACATCACAAGTCGACATGCATGCTGTTAATACTGATATAGCAGCCTTGGACTGTAGTCAAGTATGACACGTAGCCCATGTGTCGGGACCCGGATATGCAAATCTGAAACCCTCTGTGTATACCGCACTAGTCCAGGATCACGCTAGTGCACACAGTGGAAACATAGATGACATATCATTCCATACATCGAAATAACTAAGAAGAAACAAATTATCATTGAATAAAGCAAACGACCTTATGGTCACGGTTCATACACCAATGCCTCTTGGCTTAAGGAAACAAATAAAAACTGTTGCAGTGGAAATAAAATAACTTGGGCCATTCGACATGCCACGAGGCAATAAATGCAGAAAACGCCTTCCTAGTCGACGTAGTCTTCATAGTACTCCTCCTCTTGATACTCATTACCTGGTCCTTCCTCAGCAACTGAACAACAGGGTCATAAAGCCGTGAGTACAAAACGTACTCAACAAGCCGTAGGGAAATGATGCAATATATTCATGCACGGGTTGACAAAGGATAGTTTTATGGTTCATTTGCAGAAAAGCAATAACTTGAATTTAAATACAATAAATAGATTGAAGGCAGATTGATAAAAACAATAATAAATAACTGGTAAATCAATAGCAGACAACATGAACAGAATGACGAGGCATCACCCTACATCATTCGAAAAAAGTATCAACCACACAATTCAACAGTATAGCTTGAGACAACAAAACAACAGTGAACTCCCCGTTCACATCCCAACCATTCCACATTTCAAGAAAAATACTCTATACCCCGTGTGAAATCCCCGGGCTTGTCCATGACCGCGGACACGGCTATTCGAATAGTTTACACTCTGTAGAGGTTGTACAGCTTTACCCACAAGACATGATCATCCCTTAATGTCAAGCGCTAAGAACACACTTCCTTTGGTGTGTCGGCAGAGAGATCACTACAAAGCCTTTACAATGCATGTCTAAACCCGATCTTGCCCTCTAAGGTTTAGCCCTCGGGGCCCCTCTTGAGCCATGTGAGTCTACCCGTCCATCTCGGACCCCACACCAACAATGGCAATACTCAAGTCTGGACATTGCAAATTAATCAGCTAGGTCCGTCCCATACCGGACTTGTGGTTGCCGCAGTTAGGCCAGTTCAATGGCGCACAAGATTAAGTCCTTAAATTGTCTCGGGCAAGACAACACCCCTTTCTTGCCACGATCAATTGCCCGAGAAACATTTTGTTTAACCCAAAACCAATGGCATCCCTGCCATGGTACAACAAGTTTTACAACAATGGTCAATGACCACAATTCAATATCTCATTAAGTCAAGATTAGCATTAACTCACGGTGATATGAATCCCATCGGACAACTAAGCATGGCTAAGCATAGCTACGATAACCCAATCTTTGGTACTATGATTATGTCCAACTAATAATGTCCCACCTATGGTTAACAACGGATACATGGCATTCCAATAATCAAAGGGGCATACTCAAAGCAGTAAATAGCTACTCCCATAAACTAGCATTGTTACACAAATAGCATGCAATTGTATAAAACAAAGTACTTTTGCAAACATGGGTTCAAAATGATCAAAGGTCTCGACTTGCCTTGCTGTTCAAGTGCTGATTCTTGGTCTTGAAGTCTCCGTTTGCTCCCGGGATTCGCGTCTCTGGGAAAATAAATCAACAAAACCAAATAAATACAAAACAGAGGAAAAACAAGCTCAAAATTGAAAATAAATGGCTCTGGAATGTAGATCTCGATTTTACAAAATTTAGAAATTTGAATCGGCTCAATCGGAGTTAGGACGAAGGAGAACGGGCTCTGGAAGATTTAATTGAGAGAAAATCGAGAGAAATTCACAAAGGGTGACACGTGGCAGCTTGTGATTGGCTGGGATTTTCGGTTTTAAAAAAATCAGAAAAAGGAAAAAATTTCCCCGACACAGGGACCCACATGTCGTGAGGCGGTCTCTGATCGGCCGAGAGCACCGGCGACATTTGGGCGTCTGATGAACCACGACGACGTGGCATACCACGTGGCGGCTAGGGCTGACATGGCGTTGACGCGGCGGCTGACGTGGATGATGACGCAGCATGGTAGCGGGGTTCGGCCACGTGGCGAAATCCGTGGCGTCTGCTCTGAATCGGACGGCCGCGGTTGATGCTCACGGCTGGGAGGACGCGGCGCGATCTGGAGCGTCCACCGCAGATCGGACGGCTGAGGTTTGCGAAGGGGCGCGACGGCGAGGGAAACGGCGAGGACTCACCGGTCGTGAGGAAGACGATGAGGAAAACGACGAATGGGCGGCGGATCGGCCGGAAGAAGTAGCGGATTCGGAAGAGGGCTTCGAGGTGAGTTCGGGCATGCAACCGGTGGAGGCGGAGGATGACCGGAGAGGGCAAACGACGGCGAGGAAGTGCTCGGTCTTGATGGCGTGGTTGACAAGCTTGCGAGGACGGTGGATGGGTCTCCGGCGACGAGGAACAGGGCGGCGGGTGCGGGAGAAAGTGGCGAACCTCGGGCAAGGGGCGGCGGCTGCTTTTATAGCCTCGGGAGGCGGGGAAAACTTGGAAACCGAGGGAGGCGGCGTGCGGCGCGAGGACACCGGCGCGGCTAGGGTTTTTCGGCGATGCGGGCTGGGTCGGGCGGTGAACAGTGATGGGCTGGGAGAGATTCGGCCCGAAGAGAGAAAGAGAATTTAAAACCTTTTCCGAATTTAGAAAAAATCCCAGAAATTCAAATAAAGGCAAATAAATTCAAATAAATAGCAAATAAATTCAGAAAAATCTCCAAAAATACAGAAAAATTCCTTGAAGCACAAGGAACCCAATAAAAACTGGAAACCTTTAATTTGATGCTTAGATTAATCTAATTAAATCTTTTCATTAATTAGAAAATTCAAATTAAGCTGTAATTAATTCAAGAAAATGCAAATGGTTCACTTTTGAATTTAAACATTCCAAAACTTCAAATTTTGGGATGTTACACCATGAAAATTGCACATATGCATGATATACACAAGGGGCCATACTATTCATATCAATCCTACAAAAACGTTATGAATAGAATCACATTCCAGCGAACGATGTGAACTCACGATGAACTATAAGCCGTTGTACGCATACGGTAGTCCCGAAACCTCTTCAGAAAACACATATTAAATCCAATAATCCAACCTTAGAAATCCCTTCGGATTAATCATATTAACCCTATTTTCAACCATGTTTCGATCAATCCTATTGATCTTCTCGTGCTTCATGTGGGTTTACATCCCACAGTCTACCCCGATGGCGAAAATCGACCGATATGGGTAAGTAGTGATATGACCACAACAACACAATCAAAATACAATGATCTTGAACCCATCTACGGCCACCGAATACAAATTGACCTTATCGACCAGTGCCAAAAAAATAGCAGTAGATCGATAATATCTACTACTGCCTCATATCACCATATACACTATGCCAAATCTAAAACTAGGAAGGGTGGCCTTGATACCACTGAAGGGGAATGGGTAGGCTACTCTAGTATAAATTCAAAATTTTCTACTGTATAACAAAGGAACCTCTAGAAGTTATAAATCATGGAATTACCACTAGATGCATAGACCCGTAGAGGAAGTAGAGTCAATGTAGAACATTGGTGCGGTTGTAGTCTTACTAACCTCACGTCTCTTCCAACAACTCATTGTGACCATCACAAGTTGTGGATCATCCTAACGTTGAAGTTTCGTAGCAATGACTTTAAGGTATATACACGTACAAAGCAGGGACGTCACGGGCCAAAGTACTAGCGTCGACTGCGTGGTTTTTGGCAAAGGAGATGTGGTGGCTAGGGTTTTTAGGAATTCTCAATTACTATGGTATCTTTTAACCCTAAAACCACTATCCCTTTCTTTATATAGATACCCCACAATGGGTCTGTACATTAAAGGCCTATTAGAAACACAAAGCCCATCATAATTCAGATCACCATCCGAATTAAGTCCTAACCTTTTAAGCATGTGATCCTATAAGTTCACATATACTTGGACATGGCCCGAGTCCCTTAGTTTTAAGCATGGTTCGATCCGTTTAGGCTCGGCTAATAAGCAGATGTCTTTGAGGTGCGGTAAAGCCGATGATTTTATTTGTGAAATTTCGATGAAATTTCGCAATTCAACAATTCGGTCGAGGCGAAAGGTCGATTTTTGATTTGAGCGAATTTGATTGAAATTCAAGCGAATTTAAACAAATTTGAATGAAATTTGAGCGAAATCGTAGAAATTTAATTTAAACCATATCATTTGAAATCAAGTTTTCCCAAACTAGAATAAAAACACGGCCCAAGCATGACCGGTAGCTTAATGGGTCTTGCTAGTACCGACCCGGTTAACATCGCGGTGATAGGTCTAAGCAGGCTAGGCACACTGTTAGCACCAAAAAATTCAAAAAATAAAAAAATGTTAGAAAAATTAGAAAATAAAAAATTATAAAAAATACAGAAAAAATTTTGAAAATGAAAAAGTTAGAATAATTAGAAAAACTCAAAGGATGTAGAAAAACTTTTAAAAATATATGTAAATTAAGAAAAGCTAAAAATATGAAATAAATTCTAAAATGAGACAAATAATTGGAATTAAACAATGAGCTTTATTGATGTTTGGCTGTCTCCTGAAAAACTTTGCCAAGTAAAAATTCAACATGAGAAAACCTTGGTAAAGAAAAAATAGTACATCCTATAGCTCAGTAATATAAGAAAAAAGTGAAGATTACAATTATTTTTCCTGATTATCTAGATAAAGATTTTCAAACGTCTCCACTAGCTCAACATTTTCTGTAGTGTATTGAGCTCGTTGATCAGTTTGGTCCCAATCTTTCACAGTGAAAAGTATTTTCACCATCTTACTTATTAGATTTGTTCTTCTCTCCTCGATTATTCTTTTGGATAGACTGGAAGCAAACTCTGAATAAATCATGAAGATAGAACTGTTAACACATCCCGTACTAATATAAAAAAACACCGGATATGTTATCTTTTACTCATGCCACCACTGCAAAATGTTGAACTCCTCATTTTTCTACTCTTGATAGTTGACAGTGTTGTTGTTGAGATAGGCAGCTAGCTCCCTGCCACATGTTGTGTCCGCACTTTACGTCATTATAGTCGAACTCCTTGAGAAAGGGCCACCTGTGCCCCATATCTTCCCCACGCAGTTTTTTTCCTACCAGTTGTGGGTGTTGGTGAAGGTCATTACAGATGAACTCCAGTAAATTTCTGATCGTACTTAGCATACACTTGAGGTAAGTTAGCATGGATATTTGAAAATGAATGATCAAGATGGTGAACAGAGGGGGGGTGAATGGTCGTAAACAAAATTTTTCCCAAAATACTCCAACTAAAACCTCGACAAGATCGTTCAAAGGAAATCGTGAAAAACCCAAAAAACTAGACAACTATGTGTACCCCTAACTTGTATGGATAAGTACCATAAAATATGTGGGGATTTTTGAGTCACAATTCTGGTTGTCTAGTGTCCAAAAATGAGAAAGAATCAATTCAACTCTTGTTTTTAGAAAGGATATCAATTCAAATTACAAAAGCCACTTTTAGAAAAGTAAAAGCAGAATTTTCAGAAGTTGTCCTCAATTTGAACAGGTGGTTGGTGGGTTTCTGCAGCTCAAGAAATTTTGAGAATTTTTCTCCCTATGAGAAGAAGAGTCTTAAAGAACTCCACCAAATTTCACCTCAAAAATTCTTATAGAAGAAACAAGAAAAATATAAGAACACAGTCAGTCAAGAACTTCGAGCAGAAAGTTTGGGGCTCGGTTTTCACCTCATGGCGCTCAAACGGTGAAACAAGTGGACTCTAAAATTTTTCTACAGGTGGATATGGGAGTCCCACACCTTCTCCAATAAGAATCACCTAAAAAATATTTTTCTATATTTTTCCAAAAATCAAATACTAACTGCTGCGTGAAGAACAAGTTCTGGACAGAGTTGGAACTTGAAAGAAAAGATGATCTCTACTCAATCCAAGAGTGCAAAAGAGATGTAAAACCATATGAACACACTCAAAACATCCAAGATCAGCATTTAAAAGGAAGGGAGGCAAATCCAAATTGCATGAATGTAAATTGCGGGAAAGTAAATGCGTAAAATAAATACTGAATTTAAATTGCGTAAAGTAAAGATATAATGTAAATGCGGAATTTAAATTCACAAGAATGTAAAGAATTTTTTTTGTATTTCTGGTGGGAAGGTTTACAAAGCCTCACTTCATGTGGGCAAAGCTCAAAGGAGCAACTCAAACCTTCAAGGGGAGGAGGCTACCCCTCCACCCCTATTTATACTACTCTTGGGTCACCTACTACCCTTGGATGAGTCTCTCAACCCTAGAGCACTCATCTAAGGGTTAGGATTAACCCACACACACAGCCATGCTAGGATTAACCCACACACACAGCCATGTAAGGGCTAACCCAAAACCCACACACATACCGGGTTTTCTTGCACGGTTTTCAAAGCATACTACCTAGACCCGCTAACCTATCAACTAGACCGCAATCCGACGGCTCTCATTGATCCATGCGGCATCTAGTTAGCATCATCTCCTTTCCTTGTCTTCTTGACTTGCCCGGACTCCGTCTCCGATCATCTTCTGGTGATCTCCCGACCGTTTGGACCTCCGATGCTCCTCGCCTAGTCCCGGTAATCCTCTGCCTCACCATGACCTAGCACCGTCGCCCTGCGACCATCAAAGACAAGGAAAAACCTTTCACATAGCAATGCCCACGAAGATATTCATTGATTATCCCAAAATCATTAATCGAACATAATTGCGCTCAATGGTCTGGTGCTACTGCCCCCAGGCGGGTAGCACTAGGAAAAGCAACCAACACTCAAATTGCTTCAAATCAAAAATCCAATTCAAATCAAACTCAATTTCAAATCAAACCAATCTCAAATTTTGTCAATTACTCATCACACCCAAGGATAGACCTCCACATGGTCTTTCAGAAAAATAACTAGAATAATCAGTACCCACTGCATCACTTAGAAGTGAGAAAACATTAGAAATTCTCGAACTTTAGCTTTAGATCTAAAATAAATGCAAATGCATATAAAATAGAAATTTCCTACCAATATTTCAAAATTTTAGTTTTCATAGCATAAATAGATGCACACAAAATATTATTATTTTTATGGTTCCCTAAGTAGGTAGTAATTTCTAGAATATGATGCACAATTAAAGAAGATATTGAGTAATAAACTCCAAATAAAGCAATAGTGGAATCATAAAAAGTTCTAGAAATGACAGCAAGTATTGTGCAATATACCAATGTTGTTTTGTGAGTAGCAGTTGACCATCCTGACTATGATAATGTGTTAATAAAAACAAAAAAATGTGCTCTTATAGGGTTTGAGAGACTTAAGCATCAAGTAGAGTTCTATCTATTAGGCATATCCAATCCGAACTTATATGGATGTACCTCCATTGCAATAAAATAAATCTTATATGCTACTACTCGTTAGTTAGAATTATTTAAGAATGCTATTACAGTGCGAAAAGGTTGAAGGTACTAGTCTAACCTCTTCAAACCAGATTTAACTATAAGATTAATAATATGATAATATGGCAAGCACAACACTAATGTAATAAGAAAGATTTGGTATACGAATTAAAAAGCGGAGTAAGAATGTTCATGGCAGAAGTGTTTGCTGAAGCATTATATAATGTTATTGCAAAAATTTTCTCTGTAAAGCGGAAATCTTCCATAACCTTTACAATACAATCAACAATATTTCCACTAGTGTATGCTACATTAATTCATTTGAACCTATAATTCTCTTCTCTAGTTGCCAATCATTATTTACATAATGAGCAACTACACTAAGGTAATCCTCTTTAGTCCTACCACTACATATGTCTGATGTCAAAGACACAGAAAAAGTACATATATGAAATTGCTCTTTTAGCTTACTACGATAATTATTATAGTATTTAATCAAATCTTTAGTTGTTGTCTGTCTAGAAACGGTAGAAAACCTAATATTATGAGTGGTCCTAATATAGTTTTTAAATACAGGTGACTCACCAAAGTTTAAAGGAAGATCTTGAGAAGCGATTAAATGACAAAGAGATTCACGAAGTACCTCAGGATTGTAGTCCCAGTTACGTTCCGTACCATTGGAGTTTGTACTGCGGCTGCGACTGTCTCAAAGCCACACCCGCTTTTCTTTTACAGCTCTCAGCATGTATCTTTAAGTGCCCCATTCCATTTATAGATTTCATAGTTATTTGTGCTTACAATATTTATAGATAGCATACCTGCTCTGAACGTCGTCTGATGTCTTGAAAATCTACTCGAAATCTTTCTAGACTCCCAATGTAATGCATCTTAATCTAGTGCTTGCCGACGCAGTAGCACTTATAGAGCCTGAGGATGGTATAGATACTGTAGCTTTTTCAGCCTCATAGGATGCAAGAAGCTCCTCGGGTGAAATCTTGAAATCAGAAGCTGGAAAGGATGGAAAATCCCTATACTCCATAAAGAAAATTGTAAGAAATAATTACGCTATTAGTACTTTAATATCATTTAAAGTAGTAACCAAATGAAAAAATAAATCATAATTATTACCTTGATTTCTTGATAGAAGCCGAAAGCCGAATTTTAGATTTTTTTCCAAATTATTTTGAAATTTACCAAATTACTACCGAGAACAAGAGAATTTTCACAAGAGAATGATGAAAAGATATTGCAATTTTACTGGTGAGAAAATGAGAGGGCCACCACCCTAGTTATAGGAAATTTTTGGGATTTTTTAAAAGATTTTTGAATTTTTCTAAATTTTTAAAATCTCTAACAACTAAAAACGGCCATTTTTGAATAAACGAGCCAAATGAGCCATGCCGATCATAATCGTACTAGGGCGGGCTTAGTCGCGCTGGGGCGGGCCTAGTCATGCTGGGTCTAAATAGACCGTGCCGAGCCTTCACAGCTGCTGGCTTCCCTTGCGTCGCTGCGCTCGCCCATGACCACGTAAACGTTGCTGAAATCTCAGACTCGCTCGCCAATGCCGCAAGCCCATGGCGCTCGCCGCCTGTGTCCGAGGACAGCCGCTGTGCTTGGGCGAGCTCGTGTACGGCCACCACCTGCCATTGCCGCTCTCGTCTGCTGCCTATGCCGGTGAGGAGGATCTGGAAGAGAGATAGAGGGAGGGAGGGGATTTGCTGCTTCCTTCTTTAGAGAGAGAAATAAGGCCAAGCTTGATCGACTTCTTGGGGAATGGAAAATGGGAGGTTCAGTGGGTAAGGTACAGAGTGGATCAGATACGTTTTGGGTGGCCGAATTTGATGGCAGAGGGTTTTCCGGTTGAATAGCTAGCAAAAGCTGTACTGATCGCTATATCCACCCAAATTTGATGGCAGAGGGTTCTCCTGTTGAATAGCTACCAAAAGCCAAAAGGTATACTGTTCGCTATATTTTTCTATATTTTCTCTGTGCATCCATTTTCCTGTAGCTCAATTACTACGCGTGCGTGCAGCGTGCCAGCTTGATTTCTTGGTCTCAGAATGGGAGGTTTTCTCAGCGATCGCTGTGAATAGGCGGTTCGCACCGTCCCATTCATATAAACTGTACATGCTATTAGAAACGATTTGGTGCGAATCTATTATGATGTTCGTACTAGAGGCGGTTTGTAGGCAACGATCCGAAGAGAGTTTTCAACGGTTTGAGACACGAACTCCAGAAGCGGTTTGCGACAACGGTTCGAGTCTCAAACCACTTCTGAAATCTCTCCCGCCAGCGCATTTAAACCTGTCGTGGATTGGTTATTCGCCCAGAAACGACCATCGCGACCCGGCCAAGCTCCTGCCATGCCGTGCCGAGCATGGTCCCTCGTCTGATTCCCCGAGCATGCGGCCTTCGTAAGCCCCCAAGCATGCTTGCTCGGGGCCCGCGACCTGTTGACCTAGTCCGCCGAAGCTGCCTCGAAGTCCACCCAAAAGCCGGGCACGGTCTCTGGTGATCCGGCATTAAGCTGCGGGGCGTCCGTGGTCTGCAGCGTCCATAATACACGCTTCATTGTACCCGTCGCGTGGTGCGGTGCGGTGGCGGCAACGCGATCTGTGCCGTCCAAAACGATGGAGCCCCTGCAATGAATGCTCATGCTTTGTAATCCCTATAAATACCCTCTCGCGTGCAGGATTGGGCTGGCTCCTTCGGACTAAGTTAGCTCCACTAGACTCTCACTCTTACTTGTACACACACTTGTAACCATCTTCATATATCAGTGCAACTCTTGGGCGTGAAATTTATTATCTCCCATGAGAGCTGAACGGATAAAAACGACCTCTTGTGCCTTGCGATTGTCTTGGTCGTCTCACTCTGTAGCTCGGCAGGGCCTCGGACGCTACACCCTCGGCGGGAAAGGGGCCTTAAGTTGATCTCTCACTCAACAAGTAAGCTCGGCGGAGGATCCGTTCCCGAACCATCGACAAAACCCTTCTTCCTCTATGAGCTAGCAGAGGTGATTGAACAGAGAAGGGCCGGCCTAGCGCTGTTCTTGGGGAAGGTGTTGTCTAAATTTTTAATTACGGGTGATTAGCTCCAAATTAAGTGTTTCAAGGTTAGTAACATCATGCCAACATCCTTCTCACCTAGATATTGCTATTTTTTTAATGGATATAGAGAAATCTTGATTTGTTCTTGTTGAATGGTGTTTCTTAGCTAGCTCACTCTAGAACTTTTAGGCAAGACCATGATCAATTATAGGGAGTTGTTCCTAAAATTTGTTTTGTATGCTTGTTTTTGTTGTTGTATGAAGATGTAGGGTGGAGATCTAGTTCAAAATATGACATTATAAGGTAAAGGTGATTGGAAACTTTATATCTAGGTGCTTGTTAGTTTTAGAATCTTAAATATCACAATAAGTTGGGAAGATCTAGGTACATTGCAAGGAAGTAATTATTGGTGTATGAAATAAAATAGAAAAACATGTAAAAGGATAAAAAAATAATTACAAAGGTAGAAAGGGATAAAAAAATAATTAGAAAGGTACGTCTTTAATTGGATAAAGGTGTAGGTGGAACTTTTTTTGTTGGAGAAGAAAAAACATGGTCATTAATTGTAGACTCAAGAAGAAAAAATAAGTACAAAGGTAGATCTAAGTGCCTATGAGTTTTAGATTTTTAAATATAACTATAAGTTAGGTTATAATTTTTGTAACAAAATTTGTTATAATTTTTAATGAAATTATAACTTGGTGTAGATGAACCGGCAATGGATGTACAATGTGGACCGTCGCTCGAGAGAGTTCATTGATGACGTGCAGGCTTTTCTCGATGCGGCCGTTGCATTCTTGCCTCGAGCGACTTCATATGTTGTCCATGTGTAGATTGTAGAACGAAGGAGCACTCCGGCGATGGCAAGTTATGAACTACTTGATCATGAGAGGTTTAGTGCCAAACTATACTGTTGGACCAACCATGGCGAAGTAGAGGTGATTAGCGGAAGGCGATGAAGAAGGCGAGGAAGAGGAAGATGGATTCAACGGTATCGGACGACGCATATCTTGTTCGTGGAAGATACACTTGGTGACTTTGGTGATGATGAACTAGACCGAGATCTTTGCGTGTGGAGAGGGTGACTACGGATGAAAGGCAGTTCGAGAAGTTTCAGCGCATGTTAGAGGACCACAGAACTCCTTTGTACCCAAACTGTGGGCAGGACCACAAAAAGATGCGTACTACACTGAAACTCATGCAATGGAAGGCCACAAATGGTGCGTCAGATAAGAGATTCGATGAGTTGTTATCACTCATAAAGAAGTTGCTTCCAGAAGATAACACTCTGCCCGAATCTACATATGAAGCCAAGCAAGTCGTCTGTCCTTTGGGATTGGAAGTATAGAAGATACACATATGTCCTAATGATTGTATCCTATATCGCAATGAGTATGCCGATTTGGATGTTTGTCCAGTGTACAAAGAATCATGGTATAAGGTGAAGCGTGATGATCCAAGTGAAATACATGGGGAGCGTAAGAAGAAGATACCTCCAGCTAAAGTGTTGTGGTATTTCCCTATGATCCCCTGATTGAAACGTATGTTTGCTAACAAAGCGCATGCCCAGATGATGTGTTGGCACAAAGAAGAGCGTAAGGACGACGGGATGCTTAGACACCCTGCAGATGGCTAGCAGTGGAGGCAAGTCGACCAGACGTACTCAGACTTCGCAAATGAGGTGAGAAACATAAGGTTTGGGTTGAGTACCGATGGGATGAATCCTTTCGGATAATTGAGCAGCAACCATAGCACATGGCCTGTTACACTATGTATCTATAACATTCCTCCATGGCTGTGCATGAAGCGAAGGTACATCATGATACCGTTGTTGATCAAAGGCCCCAAGCAACCTAGAAATGACATCGATGTCTACCTGAAACTATTGGTTGAAGATCTTGTGACGTTGTGGGAGGATGTTGCATGGGTATGGGATGAGTACAAAAGCGATGTTCACCCTCGTGCATTGTTATTTGTAACAATCAGCGGCCTTTGCTCTCGGTAACTGTCGGCCTAACTATCAAAGGATATAGAGCACGCATCCGATTGCTTAGATAAAGCAGACGGCATGTACTGAAAAACTCTCGAGAAAGTTGTGTACATAGGTCACCGTAGGTTTCTTCTTACGAGTCACCCGTTGCGGAAGAAAGGCAGGAAATTTAACGGGCAACCAGACCTTCGTGCACGGCCTCAGCATCGTAGTGGGCCACGTGTGTTTGCTATGGTAAAGGATTTGAAAGTAGTATTCAGAAAGGGTCCTGGAAGCAAACATGTGCAGAATGAGGATGGTCAGGCACCTATGTGGAAGAAGTCAATATTTTGGGACTTGCCTTATTGGGAAGTCATGGAGGTTCATCACTTACTTGACTTCATGCACATCATGAAGAATGTCTGCTTGAACATGCTAGGCTACTTAGATATGTATGGCAAATCGAAATATACACTGCAACCTCGGAAGGACCTTAAACTCTTGAAACTGAGGAACGACCTACATCCAGAAAAGAGAGGGAAAGGACAACATTACCTACATCCTGCGAGCTACACTCTAAGCAACGAAGAGAAAAAAAACATGATAGAGTGCCTGAACAGTGTGAAGGTCCCTTCTGGATACTCCTTGAATGTAAAGACACTCATAAATACGAAAGAGAATAAAATCGTACACATGAAATTCCATGATTATCTTGTGTTAATGACATAGTTGCTCCCAGTGGCTGTGAGAGGCATACTGCTTGAGTGGGTATGGGGGACAATCACAAAGCTGTATTCTTTTTTCAACGTGGTTTCACAGAAGGTCATCGACCTAGATAAACTAAATAAGCTGCAGGATGACATGGTACAAAGTGTGGTTAGTCTTGAGATGATCTTTCCTCCTGCATTCTTTGATATTATGGTTCATCTCACTGTTCACCTTGTCAAAGAGATAGGTATTCTCGGACTCGTGTATCTGCACAACATGTTTCCTTTCGAAAGGTACATGAGTGTGCTAAAGAAGTATGTCCATAACTGTTCTCGTCTGGAAGGATGCATTGCCGAGGGTTATGGGACAGAGGAGGTGATTGATTTTTGTGTGGATTACATTAATGATCTAAATCCGATCGGCGTCCCTATATCACGCCATGAGGGGAGGCTATGGGGAAAAGGGACACTAGGAAGGAAAGCAATTGCATGCAATGATCTTCTTATATTTAAGCAAGCACATTTCACGGTTTTGAAACAATCAACTATAGTAGCCCCGTATTTCCTTGAGCACAAGTGTATTCTACGTCGCAATTTTCCGATGAGGTCTGAGGATTGGATAACACTGAAGCATATGTATTCTTTCAGCGCTTGGTTACAAAACTACATCCTTTTCAAAGGGTCAGACAATGAATAGTTGCAACGCTTGGCTCGAGAACCATCTAGTGAAATCGTGACATTCAAGGGGTACGAGATAAATGGTTACACATTCTACACCAGATCCTACGATAACAAGAGCACCAATCAGAATAGCGGTGTCCATATAGACGCCGAAGACAACAAAGGCAAGGTGGATACATATTATGGTTTCATAAAAGAGATATGGGAGCTTGACTATAGACCTTTGAAGGTCTCTCTATTTAAGTGTCAATGGGTCAAACTGACTTCAAGCGGCGTGAAAGTCGACAAATACGGCATGACAATCGTGGACCTTACACAAGTCGGCTATAGGCGCGAACCGTTCATCCTCGCAAACGATGTGAGACAGGTCTTCTACGTAATGGACATGCCAAGCAAACCTAAGAAGCAGAAGGACATGCAGAAGGACAAGCAGAAAAATTATAGTAGTAAGCCAAAGCACCACGTGGTTCTCCAAGGCAAACGAAGGATTGTTGGAGTTGAGGATGTCACAGACAAGAAAGAGTATAGTCAGTTCGACGAGCTCCCTCCTTTCACTGTGGATGTCGACATAAGCCTCCTGAATGACACAGATGTGGATGCTCCTTTCATATGTCGTGATCATAATGAATGAACACTTGTAAAGACAAAGTATGTGACTACTTAAGATGTACCACTACTATATGAACTATGTATATGTAACACGGGTCTTCTACTGTATTATGTGTTTATTTGGAATGAAACTAAAGTGCTAAAAACATTTTTACAAATTCTAAAATGAAACTAAAGTGCTAAAAGCATTTTTACAAATTCTGAAATGAAACAATCGTAAAACAGTAAATAAAAAAAGAAAGAAAGGCTAGGGGGCGCAAGCGGGGCTCGAACCCACGGCAGCACGGGCGAGCCCACACTCAAGCGCCACGCGCTAGCCAAGGGGGAGAAAGATTTCTTATCAACCAGTAAGGGCACCATATTGTTTTGAATATTAGCTGGTCGACACTTCTACAAGTAGTTGGTAGTAACAACCGCTTGTATAGATTACTTCTACAAGCGGTTGGTAGTAACAACTGCTTGTATAGGTCATTTCCCACTCCTGCCCAACCATGCGCTCTACAAGCGGTTGGTATTCACAAGCGGTTAGTAATACCAACCGCTTGTAGAAGTGGGTTCCCTTTATCCAGTTATACTCCCCCCGCTCTCTCCCACCCCAAATTTTCTAAGTCCTCACTCGATTGCCTCCTCTATCTCACTGCCGCCGCCTCCATCGAGACCCCGCACTGTCGTCTCGCCCTCGTCTGCCAGCGCGCCGTCCTCGTCGACGCCGTCACCCTCCACCACCGATTGCCCCAGCACCACTCGACCCCAGCAGGTGCCTAAATCGCCCTTGGCGTCGGCCGCCACCTCGCCAAGCGTCTCCTCCGCCACCAGCAGCGCCACCCACCATTCCACCCCGAAGGATCGAGGTATAGCTGTGCCCACGCGGCCTCCTCCTCCCTCTCTAATTCTGCTGCCCACAAGGTTTCGGCTAAATGTCCCAACGACATTCCTAACAAGTTCATATTCACAGGTTGTAGTTCCAATCATCTTGTTACTCTCCAATTTATGAAATTTATCAGAGGTTACAGTTCAACTAATCAGAAGTTTTGTAGCTCCCTTGTCAATGTTGAGCCAATCTCTTGTAGATACACTTTCTGAATCACCAATGGGTTAGCTGAATTCTGACCGTGTTGTCATGATTGAGGCACTGGAGCTAGTTGCCAAATCGTAGTGAATTCCCAAGCATCTTTTGATTCGATAGTTATAAATTTGGCGATATGAAAACTAATGTATATGCAATTGATGTTCATGTTGTAACTTGCCTAATGTTTTTGAAACCTTGTGAATTGAATGTGCAAGGTTGTCACTCTTATAAGTTGTTTGCGAGCCATATTTCATTTTTTGATATTATGCATGCATTGCTATTTCATTATTACTTGTGTTGTCATGCTTTCGTATTTTAGTGATGCTTATTACAAGCTGGATTGTCATCTTCACGAAGGCTGGCTCCCCATGCAATTTTCTTTGTAGTATCTGTTGCAATGGAGTTAGGTTTTTTTGTTATTTTAGTTATTTGGGATCCTTATTGGTTAAGTCATCTATAAAGAAACAGTTTACTACCTACCAAATGTGTCGAAAGATGACTAGATTAATCATTACATGGATTAAACGGGAGTCATAGACTTCTTCATTTAAATATCCCCATTACAATACATATAGCCGTTATGCTGCCCGTTACAATAAATTTCAAATTTTAGATTCTCGCAATTAAAAATAGCCAGTCAAATTTGGTCCGGTAAAAATTAAATGTGACTCATATGGCGGTTATGAAATATCATTATAATATAGGAGAGAGAAAATAGAGAGTGGGATTTGGGGAATGCTATTGGAGAGGGAAGGGATATAGGGAAGAAATCTTTTTAGGGAATTATGTATATGAGTTTTTAACGAGTCGAGCCGAATTGAGCTTTGAACTCGTTAAGATAACGAGTCGAGTCGAGCTGGCTCGTTATCTTAACGAGTTTACCGAGTCGAGTCGAGTCGAGTCGAGTCGAGTCAGCTCGATATCCACCCCTATTTGCATACATGACCAAGTTCAAATATATGATATTTATGTCAACATTTTTTTTGGAATTAGGATATATGGCGCAATCAGGACATGGTGACCCTAATTTTGACGAGGGAGAACAGTTCTTACTAGACTCCATTGTGCTGGGTAGCATTGAAGGTGATGCTAATGCTGCTACCGCTGAGGCTAACGTTGGTTCCGGTGAGGCCGTTGAGTTTGCAGCTGATGAGACTATTGATGCTGGAGCCGCTGAGTCCGGTAACACATTGGTTCCGGCGAGGATGAGGTATAGCCAGAAGAATATAATCCCCGTGGACATGTTAATTAATCGCAATTCATTAATATAATACACTCTGACACGTTTATACATATATTTGTGTATTTCAAGCCGGGTACATCGAGCAACCAATCCAAGCATCGGGGACCTAACAAGAAGCCGTCCACAAAGCATGTGTTTACCGACGTTAGCAACGAAGGGATGCAGGTTGCTCTTCTTTCAGCAGTTGGGCCGTACAACAACGCTTACGGTTACCACGTGAGGGATCACGTCCCAATCAGCATCAGATAATGGCCCGAAGTTTTTCAAGATACCAAGGACCTGCTCTGGCAAGATATTAAGTAAAATTTCACATTTCCTCAAGGGTCAGAAGACAAGGCCAGAAATGCACTTTGAAGAAGATGGCAACATCGTTTCAGGTGTGGAAGACGTCTCTCAGCAGCAAGTATGTGCAGAAGGGAGAAAGACCCGACTTCAACCAATTTCCTAAGCTGGCAGATCACTAGGAAGTATTTGAGGAGTACAAGCTGTCAGCTGAAGGCCAGGCCGTGAGTCAGAAGAACAAGGCCAATTCATAGATGAAAAAATACCACCACCATCTTGGCACCGGTAGTTACCTTAAGGTTGTACCGAAATGGGAGAAGCGGGAACAAGAATTAATGGCGAAGGACGTCACACCGGCTACTGCTTTGTGGGAAGAGCGCCTACGCAATTGGTTCATGGGTCACGGGGGGAGCCTTGCAGATGACGGCAGCTTGGTGATGGCACTAGGAGTGCAAGAGGCTGGTCAAAGGATTGTATAAGCTGTTGAGCAGTCTCGGGCAGGTTCGTTGGTGACTGACAGGGAGAATGATGAGCTAACACATGCCCTTCAAAACCCTGAGCACCCGTGACGAGGGCTGGGAACTCCTTGACCATGGCGTCGTGAGTCAGGAGCCCCAAGCTCGGAAGGCCCGACCACGACACAGGTGCATCTTGGGCCTTCGACCTAGGCTGTCTACCGGTTTGACCTGCTCGACCTCAAGCTCGGGCGGGATCTCGTTCAAGCCTCGGTCCATACAGGATTTGGATCGAACATCGGTAGCAGTTGCGAAGGCGGGTCGTGGGGATGACTCGAGTCTTGTGCAAGCTCGAGGCGATTCTTCTGCGGCCCTCAAGGTGCCTGAAGGCCCCTCTCAGGGATTGCTCCGGCCGTTGCGTGCGAGGAAGTATAAAGACCAGGGCGCATGAGCTCCAAGGACACGAAGACAACCTGACTGCCTGCCTTGGCGGTATGAGCTAGGAATCACCTTTACCATCTTAAGTTGTAAACCTTTGACTCTGTATACCCGGATAACAGAATCACCGCTTGAGAAGGCTAGAATAGAGCTATTACCTTCACGGGGCTCGAACGGTATAAACTCTTGTCTCGTGCTCGTTGTCGCCTTGCTCCTACCATCACCGCGATCGATTTTCTTCGCCGTTCGAGTAAAAGCGCCTTCGGGTCCCATAAACTCTCGACCCTACCTCTTTCTTGCGGTTGTGATCCGATCGTCGGCAATTGGCGCCGTGTGGGGCGATTATTTTGCTCTTCGCGAGAGCGACACCAAGACTCGAGCATGGCGCCCTTCGCCGGCGGATTTTCTTGAGAGCGGACTCGACTCCGTGTCCTGTTCACGCCCTCGCCGCCGCGCTTCGGCGGCACGTTACGGTGGCGGGCGGGCAAGGAATGAGAGATGCGGATGGCCGTGATCCGCAGACCGGAAAGCGCTTCGCCGGATAGTGCGAGTTGCCATCAACCAAGCCATAACGGCTCTCCGGCAGGAGGCCGGAGAAAAGAGCGGCACATCTTGGGCCACCGGGCTCCCCCTTCCGGGGCGCCTCGCGCTTCTCGCCGGGTCATAGCCAACCACGATAGGGGCGAGTCGGACCTCTTTGGCGAGCCACGGCGAAGAACTCGATCGAGGCTGCGGCCAGGGTGGCACCTCCGCGGCATCAAAGTCAACACTCGAGGACCCGCTCGAGAAATAATGATAACACGTCGCGCCATCTATCGCGTCGGACACCTCTGCCGAGAGTTAGCCCCGAGCAACAGGCTCGGGGCGAGGCTCAGGCAGCGGGCGTGCGGCGTCCCACGAACACCGCGCCAACGAGACCGAACTGGCCGAGCCGCTCCGGTCGGTGGCGGCGAGTCTGCGGACCTCTCCGGGGCGTTCGCCCGGCGCCGCGGTCTAGGACCGCTGCGTTACCAACGGTGATTCCGTGCTCGGCACCATGGCGTTCAGCGGAAGTCGGGCGCCGAAGAAAGCCTCGACTCGAGTCCGGCGATGCTTGAGGATCTTGTCGGCGATGACCATGATCGGCGTCTTTGTCGACCTCGGTTGCATGGCGTACTCGGCGGCCTTAAATCGGCGTGTGGTGGCCAGCTCGGTTCACTACTCTGAAAACTTCATCACGGGCGGTTCGCATAGCGTCGCCGAGAGCGGTTTTGTGAACCGTCGGTAACTAATAAATGCTGTGATGAAGGAGATCATCGAGCGGTTCTATACGTGCGAGAAAATATATATCACGAGCGGTTGTATTATTAAACCGTGCATGAAATTAATTATCACGAGAGCGGTTCTCATTTGCAACCGTCGTAATAACTAAATATCACGAGCGGTTTCAAATAAGCAAAATGCGTGATATTAACTTATCCTGAGCGGTTTCCAATGAGAACGTGCGTGATATGAAATATCGCGAGCGGTTCCAAATTATAACCGTGCGTGATATGAAATATCCTGAGCGGTTCCAAATAAGAACCGTCTGTGATGACCTTTCCACACCCCGGCCAGAACCTCCATTAGTTATGGTGTTGTTAAAATTTCCATCAATATTTCTACTTGATATTTATAAGGCACAACCGAGTTATAGATGTTATAATTGAATATCGCACTTCCTATATGCATTGAGGCAGCGATTTGTCCGATCGGGATAGACTTAAAATATAAACATTTGTAGCGCTTTTTCCCCTTCTTACGATAATGTTGATGGAACTCGACTAATAAATCAACCAAGAGCATGACGGCATAGCGGCGGCGGCAACCACGGCTTTCTCCATCGAGCCGGACACACTAGAGTGTGTGATTTGCTTCATGCCATATGAAGTGGCTTTCTTGAGTCACCGTATGGCCACGGTCTTGAGGCCGGGACGACATGCTCGATCTTGGCGTCACCGTCGTGCCACGGTGGGAGATCGAACATGGTACTTTGGTAAAAATTATAGATGTACTTGATAGCTTTAGGTAGGGTAATTAAAGATTGAACAAATGTGATTGCAAGTCGGGTCTTCCATACCCTGAAGGACTTTGGAACACCCGACTTGAATGGAGAAGAGAAGCGGAAGTAAGCCTATGGACAGTGGTTCGCCGAAGAAGACAGCCTTATCTATAACCAAGGCTGTCTTCTTCAAAGTGCATCATCGGCTTCCTCATCAACTCTCCATTCAGAATCAATGTTCAAACATCATGACATCTAATGATATTGATCTACCTACCTAAGTAGATGGAAATTTGAACAACAAACCATAAATAATGGAGGTTCTAACTGAAATGTAGGAAAACATCTAGTTCAACAAGCAAGACATTGTTAAGTTGTTGCATTCAAGATGAGCAAATATGTATTAAGGATAATATCATGTGACAATACAATGAATCGTACAAACAAGAATAACCGCAAGTTTTTGACATATTTTCGAATTAATGAATACCATTTGACAATTGTACAACTCCAGAACTTATAAGGCTGCGTGGAGCAGCGCCTTTTTATGTATTACTTGGTGGCGGGAAGAAACAAACTCTCCCTCTAATGTTGCTCAAATCGGCTGACTCAGCGCAGATTTTATACGTATTGCTACTTTCTTGGCGGACGATGGTTTGCATGTTGTAGCAAACATAAAATCCACATAGGTTATTTCCGGACCTTCTTTGGTGGCCTTGCAAATAAAACCTACGGTTAGTTCTAGAGTCACTGTCGAGGTTTGATATAGAATTGTTGTGTATAGCGGATCTGGAAAGTTCAAATCATGTTGTAGTTTAGTCCAATCTTTCACGTGTTTGAGCGCTCTACAAGATTGCAAAAGGTTAGCCTAAGCCATTCCAATAGCAATATAAACACGGAACAACTTACGACCATATGCGTAGGAAGCGTGATTACGGTGAGTAATTTTGCGATAGGTACCAAGTCGTGGTTTCCGCCGTCCGGAATCAAGGTACTTAACCGGTTTGTGGTGGTTCAACTACAATGAGAACCGTGATACCTACATAGGTATATCACAATGGACAATGAACAAAAGCGAGTTGTGTGCAGATGCAGACCAAAGTATAGCATGTGGTAGCACTTACCTGGGTTATGGGGTATAAGTATGAATTCTTTATCCTTTTGTGCTAGCAATGCCTCTATCACGTGTTCTCGACCATGTTTATATCATCATCCATTGTTTGCTTTGAGACTATATGTGGGTCGAGAAACCGATCGATAGTTTCTTCTTTGTCGCTTCAAGTTGCATGTATCTATATATACAAAAGCGGATTATATATATATTGGAGGACATTTATCACTATTAGGCGAATGTAGGTGTGATAGCACACACTTACAAGGTCCACATCTTATGAGTCTTGGCGTCGATGGCGTCGAGGTTGTAGAGATGGAACAAGTCGAAAAATCGACCGTGAAGAAGCCCCCGTGAGTCGTTGAATAGATGTTCATACTTGAACTTAGCGATACTTGTTATGCGTTCACGCTCGGCTTTCCAGCTTGTTGGAGATACCACTTATGCAATTGTTGGCAAGGTATACTAAGTGAAGTTCTGCTGCCTTTAGTTAATGCGGCTCTCTAGCTTGTATTGTTTAGCCAACTCGGCGGATGGATAGTCAACTTGTTCTTGCCGGCTTCTTTCTTCTTTTGCCCTTGCCTTTCTTTGTTTTGTATGAACCCTTCACGGAGAGGAATGGGTAGGAAAGAGGTCAACATTGTGTATATCAAGTGGAGTCTGCTCTCATGGCGATTTGGTAGCCAACCGATCGACAGCGATACAATAAGCGAATCGGATCGTCGCGGTTGTTGCATGATGAAGGGCGACCAGGAGATGTCATTGCTAGGCCATTGGATGAATGTGCCAATGGCATCCCCAAGTTTCACGATCTCATCGTTTGGCGGCTACGTAGATCGACAATTTTGAAACTATCAAACAC
Organism: Guadua angustifolia; assembly: GCA_036346375.1. Lineage (NCBI taxonomy): Eukaryota > Viridiplantae > Streptophyta > Magnoliopsida > Poales > Poaceae > Guadua > Guadua angustifolia. The sequence continues at coordinate 19,194,835 of CM070519.1, forward strand.
CCGTCCACATTGACCTTGGTGAAACCGGCGCTATGATGGTACCGTGCACCATGGTCCCCTTTGGGGATGGATCGCCATGCCCCAAGCAGCCGTCGGAGGAACGGTGCCATTGCTAATTCTCACTTGGAGATTGCAGCGTGGCACCTTAATGTCACATCTGGGATAAGTCCGCTATGTTCATCTTGGTCACTTGGAGGAGCGGATGCACACCTGCTCTTCACAGCGATGGGGTGACTTGCGGACATATACGGGGCTTGTGAAGTATTTTTTCTTGATTGGTGAGCCTTTCCTCGAGGATTCGTATCCTTTCATGAAATTCTTCTCTCGGTTCTCCCTCAACTCTTCTCTCAACTCTCCTCTCAACTTGTCCTCCAAATTCTTTATAAGATTTGACTCGCGCTCGGCTCTAGTTCTCTTCTTATTTGGTATATGTGGAAGTAAATGCAGGAATCCAGTTTTCCATGGAACAAAAACCCTTTGCCTCTTATGCGACCGAGGTGTTCCTTGTTTCCCAAGGCTATGGGCGGTGCATCTTTCTCTCTGTCAGGAAAAAAGAGCCATCGCACGATTGTGTACTCAACGCTACACAAGATCCGGACAAGTTATTTCACTTATGAAGTCATGGACTAATTACGTAAAATTGGTAGTTCGATTTATATATTACGGCGTTGGCGGACTTCCTCGTCCGCTGGGTTTCTGAAGGAGGCAGTTGCGGAGGGCGTGGCATCGACCTCGCTCTCGCTCTTAGCCGATCTCGCACGTTCATCTGTGATCGATGGAAATGGCGCGATACCCTCCTCGTCCTCCTGTGCCATTGCTCTCTCTTCCCAGCGTAGCCGGCGGTCGAAGTCGTGGGGGTGAGTGTTCGCTTGCAAGGCCTTGTTTGCTTCAACATGGCCTTGCAATTAAATGCGTGGTCTTCATCCCAACAAAACGCCTCCACGTGTCCTCATCAATGAACCCATACTTGAGTATGGAACCAGATCCTTCTTGGCGTAGTCTCGTAAAGCGTATGCTTAAGGTCTTCCATGCCTTTCTGCGCTAGCGATGCATACCGTCGCACTAGGGGAGCGGATTCTTACGGAATGTTGAATGATGAAAAAATTTCCGTTAGCAAGGCATTGCGAGCCTCAATAGTCACCAACCTCCGGGAAGATAGCGTGATCGGAACCCGTTCGACCTACTATCCCACACATACTCGAAATGCATTAGCCGCCTTTTTGGCTTTCTAGGGGCCCCATCATCTGAATCGATCTACGTAATGGTATATCGGTCTGTTGGCCTTTTGTTTGGTCCTCTTGCGCGCGGTCGATCCTTCTTTTGAGGCCACATCATGTCCTTGAGACGATGGATTAGAGGGCGACATCTTCTTTACAAGTTAAAATAGTTTGAGGCGAACTAAAAGTGAAGAACAAATAGAATCACATTAGAGTGAATGAGTTTGTTATACTTGCATCTAAAGAACTAGCCTAAATGGCTTATTATTAGCCTTTTCAAAGAACTAGCCTAGATGGCTTGTTATTAGCCTTTTAAAAGAACTAGCCTAGATGGCTTGTTATTAGCCTTCTAGCAAAAGAAGCGAACTAGGAGGTTGCAGAACTTAATAAAAATTTCGCATGACACCTCCCTAAAACTAGGACATCCACACAAGAGACAAGCGAGAAAAATACATATGGATTCAACCATTTGGCAGTTAACAGAATAATTGAGCGAAGCTCGAGGATCTCACATATGAACATATGCAGTATTACGAATAAAGCAATTAGCATAAAGCTCATATTGATTGTTTGAATGTTCTCGAGATGTCGGGTTGCCTTAAAAGGCCCTCCTCGTCACAATGGACAAGTAATAGACTAGATTGTGACAACTTTATCTCAATAACAGATTTAATACTTGACGGGTTAAGTATAAATCTACTCAATTAGTTATCTTATATGCATATTCACTAACTAAGCATATAAAGACAGGTTTGCAATAGAGCTAATCAAATATATATATATATATATATTTTAGTTCAAAAGGTTTCCCTGTTTTATTCGAGGACCATGTACAACCACAAATGTACAACCACAAAGACCATCTCACATATGAACATGTACAACCACGGCACCATCGCTCCTATCCAGCGAAACAAAGACATTTTAACTAGTTCTTGCTCTCGCTCTAAACAACGGAAAACAAACATCCTTTGCCGAACTCACACTAATCAAATATATATATATATGAAAGTGAAATTATTTGCTAAGATTTGTTGTCACAATTAGTCTATTCCATCCCTAAATCATCCTTGAACATTAAGCCCACATAAGGTCCCCAAGCATGATCGGTGGCCCTTTGCAAGTCCGAGAATAATCACGAAAGTGTCCAGAACTCACTAACTAGCGAGCAACACGAAAAATAGAGCAAATGGCCAGGCGGTGCCTCCGGATCGGCGGCCTCTAGCTCGATGGCTAGTCCCCGAAATACTCACGGTTGAAGCCCGGCGAAGGACGCCGAGGAGGAGGAGGCCGCGTCGGGAGGACGCCGAGGGGAGGACGCCAGGGGAGGACGCCGAGGGGAGGACGCCGAGGCCGGGAGGGCGCCAGGGGATCGAGGACGCCGAGGCGGGGAGGACGCCGAGGCGGGAGGACGCCGAGGCCGGGGACGCCGGGGGGGAGGACGCCGAGGGGGGGGGGGAGGACGCCGAGGCAGGGGGCCGGGGAGGGAGGGCCAGAGGGGAGGCCGCCATGAGGAGCAAAACGTCGTCTCAAAGGTTTAGGGTTTGGCCTTGATGAATGAGATCTGCGCGGGAGATATATAGAAGAAATAACATCACGAGCGGTTCTATAATATAGCGATGCAGCAATGACATATCACGAGCGGTTCTATAATAGAACAAATGCATGATGTTTAAATAATACGAGCGGTTCTATTATAGAACCGCTGCGTGATATTAATGTTATCACGGACGGTTCTATTGTAGAACAAATGCAGTGATGTTAATTATCACGACGGTTCTATAATAGAACCGTGCGTGATGTTAATGACATCACGAGACGGTTCTATAATAGAACCGTCTCGATGTTGAGATATCACGACGGTTAGGTAACATAACCGTCAGCGACAAATAACTTTATCCTGTTGTTATGTTAAAGAACCGTCTATGATATATCTTGCTTCAATCGACATTCACTTGTCGGTTCGATTCGATCGACTCTTATGCATGCCACTTTGTTGTATCTTACGGGAAAGTTGTCTTTAACAGAATATAGGCTATCTTGTGGTTGAAGTGGAGGTTCTAATCCTCAATTCAAACCCTAAAATCTGAGAGCAATCACATACAACTATTTCCATATTGCCAAAGTAGACATGATTACATTCTTGTCATCAATTATGTCCGAATGGCCATCTTTGAATCGTGTATTTGGAATCATATTGATATTAACGAATAAATCGTGCTCTTATACTTGCATCTTTTCCATCAATCCGGATGCTTCTGAAGCTACTTACAAAGATCATCACAATCATATATACATAATTCAGATGCTTCTGAAGCTACTTACAAAGATCATCACAATCATATGTACAAAGCATGATGGGTCGTATCATCTTTACAATAGCATTAATGTAATATTATTACACATGAAAATTAGTAAGCATGATGACAATGCACCCTTCTCATAACTTCATACCACATGCTTATTCTTTTGTATGAAAATTAGCCCTTCATGATGATCGTAGCGTGTGTAGCTTGCTTCCTCATGTTGTTCTTACGGGACCGGATGTCATTTCCGATAGGTGGCAACTCATCAAATTGATTGTACTCTTCCTCATCTACTACATTCTCAACTCAGACAATTCTCCTTTTCCTGAAGAACTACGTGGCGCTTCTTGTTGGGCGAATTGGTTACATAGAAGACTTGAACAACTTGGTTAGCGAAAGTCTGAATGGTTCGTCTTGGTATCCGACACGTTCGAGGTCCTGATGGTGATGCCATTCTTGTCGACCTTCACGTCTTTGGAGGTGGACCCAACGGCACGAAATAGGGAATCTTGAAAAGTGCGTGGTCGAGCTCCCATATCTCCTCTATGAACCCATAGTAGGAGCTCCTCGTCAACCCAGCGGTATTATTGAATGCATCTATCACGGACACCACTGCTACGGTTTGTGCTCTTCATATCCTGATCTCTCGTGTAAAATGTGTACCCATTTAAGTCATATCCTTTCCATGTGACAAGCTGTAAAGTTGGTCCTTTTGCCAACCATGTCGTGTCATCGGCGAGCTCCAGTGATAGGTCGCTCCTTCAACCATTTGTTGAGCTGAAGGTTATCTTGTCTCGTGATCCAAGACTCTGCCGTCTTTGGATTCTCTTGCCTTAGCCATTGCTTGTGTTCGGCGATATAGGCGGACACTACTGACCATGTGTTGCAAAACCGTGAAATGGGCTCGAGCATAATCAACCGAATCGGCGTGATTGCTTTCCTTCCGATGGTCCCCATACCTGGAGCCTCCCCTCATGGCGAGATCGAGGCACACCTATTGGTTCGACTGGGCCATGTAATCGGCCTTGAACTTCGGCGGCCTCTTACATTGCATAACCTTCGACAATGCTACCCTCCTGACGAGATCGATTCGTCGTAAGACTTGAGAATTCCATGTACCTCTCGAGCGGGTACATGCTACGTGGGAACACTTGGTCGCATATCTTTATCTCTGTCACAAGGTGAACAATGAGATGGACCATGATATCGAAAAATGATGGAGGGAAATACATCTCAAGATTACATAGAGTCATCACCACCTCGACTTGCGAGCATCTAGTCCTTCGGGATCGATGACCTTCGGCGATTGTGTTAAAGAAATAACACGCCTAGTGATTGTCTCACGGACCTTGGCCAGGCAAAATACTTCTAATTGCGACGAGGAGCATCGTGTCATCGGCACATGACAATCATGAGACTTCATGCGATTAATTTCAAATCTTCCAGCTAAACAAGTCTCTTCATGTTGGAGGAATAACCGGACGGAACTTTCACACCATGCAAGCAGCAGCACGATTCAGTTCTTCGGCCTTTGACAGAGTATAACAAGCGTGTTCCAAGTATGTCGGCCTTTATCGGTCTCTTTGGTGCTAACTCGGGTCTTATGCCCATATCGACCAAGTCAAGCCGTGCGTTGATACCATCCTTTGTTTTACCCTTAATGTTGAGTAAGAGACCAATCACGCATCACGGACATTCTTCTCTCGTGCATGACATCGATGCGATGGCGAACTTCTAGGTGCTCGATAAGGTAGGTCCCGAATATTGATCTCTTCTTCCACATGCTCTTTTCACGGGTACTTGATTTACGTCCCTTTCCATCGCAACATCAAATCCTTAACAATGTCATGAACATCTCTCCGCTCAAACGCCTTGGAGCTGGACCATTTCGTTCCTTCCGTCGAAAAGTTGCTTCATCTTGCGATATGGGTGATTCCTCCGAAGGAACCTCTGATGGCGCATGTACAGGTTTTGGGGAGTGATTGACCATAAACTCTCGGTATCATCTAGCGGTGAGTCAGAGCTTTGGTTCCTTTTGTACTCGGCACAGACAGGTTAGCAAGGCGGGGTAATCATTTATGGTGCGAGAACAACAAGCGATTGCAAAGTAAAGTTCTCTCGTTTATACGCATCCCATCGTGTACCCGGTAACCCACGGTGTTTTAGATCTTCCACCAATGGAGCTAGGTACACATCAATATCGTTCCCGTGTTGTTTCGGTCCTTGGATAAGCCTGAGACAACATAATGTACTTCCGCTTCATACACAACCAAGGAGGAAGGTTGTGAATCTGATTCTGGGCCAAGTGCTATCTGCATTGCTCATGTTACCGAAAGGATTCATTCCATCTGTACTCAATCCAAACCTTATATTTCTCGGATCCGCACCGAATTCTTGAAAGCTCTGTCGATGTTTCTCCTTTGGATGGAATCAGCGGGGTGCCTTAGCATTCCATCATTCTTCGCTCCTCAAAGTGCCAGCGCAGCAGTTTTGCCTCCTTTGGGTTCGCAAACAAAGCGCTTCAAGCGAAATTACAGTGAGATACCATGCCACCTTAGCAGAGTACCTTTTTCACCTCAATGCTCTCGCCATCATCATCTGAATAACTCTTACGCTTGTCTGGGATCGTTGCACACGGACATATATACAAGTTTGTGTACTCTTTGCGGTGCAGGATCTGATCGTTTGGACATGCATGTATTCTTTCTACTTCCATTCCCAAGGGACAAAGAACACCTTGGCTTTGTAGGTGCTTGTCGACAACTCGTTTCCCTCTGGAAGCATGTCCGCCAATAGGCGTAAATTGTTGTGAAACTCTTGTCGGACCAACCGTTGCTTGCCTTCAATTTGAGTAGTTGAAGCACGGATGACAACCTTGTGTATTTCAACTTGCACCCTGCGAACAAAGGTTTCTCCGAGTCCTCCATTAAGCCACAGGCTGTCCATATTCCTGTCATCAAGGTTTCATACGCATCGCGTAAGCATCTGATCAAATTGTCATCGTGCAACTTTGTCCTCATCGGAAGCTTACAATCGATATGATCATCCGACATATCATTGACATCGTCGACGATATTAACACTACTTCTCGCTTCACAGTATATTATGCTCTTAGCCATGGTGGTCCAACATGTATAGCCCTTTTGAAACCCTTGAATCAAGTGTTAGCCGATCTGCTGAGTTTGAAACATCTTGATTTTACGCAATCAATGCACGGACATGACATGAATTGCACCCCTTATTAAACATATCCTCCTCTGCGGCTCTTTTGAAAGTGGAGCGCCATTAAGGTACTCGGCACTCGTCACGGTTCTCGGCGTACATCGACTTCGATCCATCTCGCTACACATGTAACACTTAGTGTTAAATATTAAGTGCACGGTGTAGTCGTATGCACACATTCTTAAACTAATTATGCAATTACATACCTTAATTACATCACAAAGAAATAATTAACAAAATTCAAATTAATCTTCAATATAATAATGAAATTAGAACCCATTACTAATCTTAGATCACCAAAAGACTTGAATTGATCTATAAGCTAGATCTAAACAATCATTAAATTCTATCCTTAACAAGCTAGCTAGCTACATCATGATCGAATATTATATTATGCAAATAGAACCATTACTAGCTAACCTTATTCATCAAAAACCAACACATGGTTCTACAAGCGAGATCTAAAAAATCATCAAATTCCTTCCTATCAAGCTAGATGTTGAATATAATGCAATTAAAACACATTACTAACCTTAGATCACCAAAATCAAAGGAATCTAATATCACCCTTGAAATCAATGGCTTTCTTCTAAAAAATCGCATCACTTCATGGCCGCCACTTAGGATAGAAACCAAACCCTACCAACAAAGTGGATGGAGCGAGGCGAGGCTCTGCTTTTACTGACCTCGGAAGGTTTTATCACGAGCGGTTTTATATTACGGCCGTGCTCGTGATGCAAGAATATCACAGACGGTTTCTAAATATAACAAATGCAGCGATGGCTCGATACTCATTACGAGCGGTTGTGTTATATAACCGTCAGGAAATCCTGACGGTTTTACTTTGAAACCGTGCGTAATGATATCTGTAGCCATCATGCACGATTATATTTTGACACCGTCTGTGATAGTTATTACATCACGAGCGGTTGTTATATAAAACCGTCAGTGATATTAGCACCGACGGTTTGAGTACATAACAATGCAGTGATATTCCATATTACGAGCGGTTTTTCAAAACCGTGCGTGATCGTCGTCGATATAAGCCTCATTTGTAGTAGTGGTTCAAGCCAGCGTACGATCGAGCGCCGGCGGGACCAAGAACCCCGACGAGTTCTGTCCATCTATTCGACCGCTATCTGGCGGTACCGGAGGACGAGCTTCGTAATGGCAAACTACCTCCGTGATTGCGGGACGGGCCGCTAGGACCTGCTTTTTAATCGAGCTTTGGCTCCTTGGTCATGGCGCCAGATTCGAGCGCCGCCGCTCCAACTTCGAGTTATTCTGGCGGCGGGCGGGGAGAAAGAACTGGATCGTGTCATCGAGGAAGAACGAGCCATCAGGCGACTTTGTGCGGCGATTCATCCGCACAAGGAACTCGATCCCGAGCATTTCGATGAGGCCGTCATCAAGGCCTTCAAGTTCGGGTCCGTGATCGACGTCTCACCGAAGACACAGAGATCACCTCGAGGCTCGGCGTCAACAAACTTTTTCGCATGGCGGAGCGATGCTGTTGACGCGACGATGCCGTCCGTTGAACGCGACTCGACCAAGGTAAGCTTGGTCGAACCAAGCGGAGGCGGACCGTCCAACTCGTGGGCGCCGACCAAGGCGCCACCACCAAGCGAAGCACGATCGCGAGAGGTGGCGGAGGGCTACCGCGCGTGATCGTCTCGGCGGATGGCGGTAGCGAGGTCCTCGAGGTCGAGGCCAAGCTCGGGAGGACTCTAAGCCTCGCCAAGGTCGACCCGACCGCACCAGGCGAAGAACGGCCCAGCGGGAGGGCCGCGTGCGGTCCCGGCAGGCCGATGCTCGGCGGCCGGGGTCGAGGTCTTGGAGGTTTGATGAAACAAAGTTCTGTCTTTTCCACAGGCGGCCGCCACGACCTGCGAACTGCGGGCTTGGCGAGAATAAGCTAGGCGCCTTCTCGATGGGCGGGGTGAGATGCCTATGCTCCGAAGGATGACGACTAGCTTTGGCCGGGTGAATGCTTGCGTGGCGAACACGGCGACCTCGACACGAGTTTCAGCAAGGCGAGCGTCGGATCGACGTCATCTTCGGTGGCTCGTCGGCCTACCAGTCCAGGCGCGAGGTCAAGACCGCCGCACGCACCATCTACCAGGTCGCCACTGGGAAGCCCACCGAACAGCCCTGCAAGTGGGCCGGGGCCACCATCACCTTCTCCCCGGAGGATGCTCTCCCAGGTATGGCTCGAGACCTAAAGACCGCCTTGGTCGTGACCCCGACCATCAGCAACACCACGGTCGGTCGTGTCATGGTCGATGGCGGCAGCTCTCTTAACTTACTGCAGGCGGGAGCGCTCGACCGGATGCAGATTCCCCGGTCGAAGGTCAAGAGCGTCACCATACCATTCTTCGGGATAGTCCCCGGGAGTTCGACCACCCCCTTGGCGCAAGTTGTCTTGCCAGTCACCTTCGGTGGCTCTGACAACTTTCGCACCGAGTTGATCACCTTCGAGGTGGTCGAGGGTGACCTCCCGTACAACGCCATCCTCGGGCGACCTGCCTTGGTCAAATTTATGGCTGCCAACCATTATGGCCATCGATGCATGAAGTTACCTGGCCCCAACGGTGTTATCATCGTGCGGGGCGACCTACAAGCGGCGCATGGCTGTGAGACCAAGGCCTTGGCCCTTGCGAGCATGCTTTGCCCAGCCACGATCGAGGAGACGATGAAGAACGCCGCCCGAAGGCGGCGATCAGACCTAAGCGGGAACGAAGGCCGTGCCACTCGGCGAGAGCGACCCGACCGGTGTGTCCACGTCTCCGATGGTGAGTCCCAAATAGGAACTCGAGCTCGTCACCTTCCTTCGCCAACAAGGGTATATTCGCAGGAGCCAGCGGATATGCCCGTCGAGGGAGGTGATTGAGCACAAACCGCAGTGGGATCCGGCTCCGACCAGGCGCCAAAAGTCGCGTCGCTTCTCCCGGAGAAAGTCGCGATCATCAAGGAGAACCTCGACAAGCTCTTGAAGGCCGGCTTCATTCAGAAGATTAACTACTCCGAGTGGTGGCCAACCCGGTCATCGTCTGAAAAAAGGAGGAAAGTGGAGAATGTGCGCCGACCATACGGGTTGAACTCGGCTTGCCGAAGGACAATTTCCGCTTCAGCGCATCGACCGGATCGTGGACTCCACCGCTAATGCTAAGATCTTGAGCTTCTTGGATGCTTACTCGGGTACCACCAGATCAAGTCTGGCGGTCGACGAGCGAAAGCAAGACCTCCTTCATCACGCCCGTTTGGCACCTATTGCTATCGACCATGTCATTCGATTCTGCGCAATGCGGGGCCACTTTTCAACGCCTCGATGACCAAGACTTTCGAGCCCCAGATCGGGCGGAACCTTGAGGCCTACGTGGGCGAGATCATCGTCAAAGCCCGCCGAGGGCGACCACGTTCGCGACCTCGAGGAGACCTTCGCCAATCTGAGCAGGCACAAGATCAAGCTCAACCCCGAAGTGCGTGTTCGGCAGCGTCCGGTAAGGTGCTCGGCTACATGATCGGGGGCTCTGGGGTTGGTCCAAACCCGGAGAAGATCGAGGCGATCGAAAAGATGGCACCCCCGGCCTCGATCAAGCAAGTGCAAAGCCTCATCGCCTCATGGCGCCCTCGGCAGATTCATCTCGAGGCTCGGCGAGGGCTCCCATTCTTCCAAACCTTGCGCAAGCATCGGGCTTCAGTGGACTCGAAGCCCAACGATCCTTCGACGACCAAGGCATACCTGCGTCCCCACCCCTCCTTACAACGCCACAACCCGTGAGAAGTTCTTGCTATATCTCGCGCCACCCCCATCTTTGTTAGTGCCGTCTCAGTAGCGGACGGGGCCTCAAGAAGACCCATTTATTACGCCAACAGGTCTTGCACGGCCCGGCGAGCGCTACCCGCAGTACGGCTGTTATATGCTCTCCTCATGGCTTCGCAAGCTCCGCACTATTTCCGGGCACACTCGTGGTCGTCCCGAGCAACTTCCGCTCCGGGACATCCCGAGAACCCGGAGGGCGGCGGCGACCGCCAAGTGGGCCATGGAATCGGCGGCGTTTCGACGCCCGTGTCGTGGCGCCGCGATGACCATAAAATCGCGGTGCTCGCCGACTTCGTGGTCGAGCGAGACGTCGCAGCCCGCTCCCGAAGCTTGGTCGAAGACGAAAAGCCCCGGTCATGTTCTTCGACGGCTCGAGATCCTTCAAGCGCTCGGGCCGGATCCTTATCCTCACCCAGCGTGGTGACAAGCCGAGGTACGTGGTTGCTTTTGGCTTCTCGGCGACCAACAATGTGGCGAATCTGGCTCTCTTGGCGGCTTATGAGCTTGTAAGGCCTTGGGAGTACGCCGCCGGTCGTGAAGGGCGACTCGGCTTGTCATCAATCGGTTCAACAAGGACTACCGTGCTCGGGAGACTCGATGACAAAGTACCTCGCCGAGGCGCCAAGAAGATGGAGAAGTGGTTCCAACTTGGAACTCAAACACATCCCGAGGAAGGACAACTCCAGCGCGGACTCCCTCTCCAAGCTCGGCTCCTCCGACGACGAAGTCCCACCCGATGTCATCCTGGAGACGCTGGCGGCCCCGTCAATCTCCGACCAAGAGGTCGCGCTCGCCATGGTCGAAGGTACACCCTCCTGGGCCGAGGCCATCCACAGTTTCCTTGCTCGGGGTGACCTGCCACCCGACCCTGCCGAGAGGAGCCGGATCAAGCGCCGGGCGAGTCTGTACACGCTTGTCGAGGGAGAGCTTTACAGACGCAATGTTTTCGGCATCCTAACGCGGTGCATCTCCACGGAGGAGGGTAAGTACCTACTGCATGATATTCACTCAGGCCTCTGTGGGGCGCACTCTTCAGTCAGACAATGGTCGGAAGGCCTTCCGCATGGGGTACTATTGGCCCTCGGCGCCAGATGCTCGTGATATCGTCCGCACCGCCGAGCACGCCAATTCCACGCCGGAAGTCGCATCAACCCGCCTCGCGGCGCTCGAGACCATCCGCTCGCGTGGCCCTTCTCGACACAGAAATTTGGACATCCTCGGTCCTTTTCCTCAAGCAAATGGGAAGAAGTTTACGTTAAATGCGCTATCGACACCTTCACCAAGTGGATAGAGGCTGAACTGGTCTCGACCATAATCGCCGGGCGGCATTCATTTGTTCCGCTTGTTCGTGGTCACGGTGCACGGGTTCCATGCAAGATTATCACCGACAACGGTACTCGGTTTACCGTGAGTTATTCGGTGAGTTTTGCGAGAACTTCGGCATTAAAATTTGCTTCGCCGGTGGCTCACCCCGAAGCAACGGAGCAAATGAACGCGCAACCGCGAATCGTCGTCAGTATGCCAAGAAACGAGTCGCAGATGAGCTCGACCGACTGACAAGGCTCGGTGGACGAACTTCCCACCGCCCTATGGTCTATTCAGTACCACAACAAGCCGAGCCACGGGGTCCACACCCTTCGGCTCGTGTTCGGTGCAAAGCCGCCCCGCCTCCCGAGGTCACGTTGGCTCTGCCGAGTCGGCTTTGGTCGACCAAGTCGACCGGCCTTGAAACGGTCTCGACCTCACCCTCGCAGAAGAAGTAAGATGCCGTGCCTTCGCTACGATCAACGCACTACTGCAAACTCTTCGCAGACATGCGTCTCGACGCAGACGACTTAGGAAGCTCCTTGTTGGGGACTTAGCCCCGAGGCGGATTCAGAGCTCGTCCAAACCAACAAGTTATCCCGGTGGGAGGGCCCTATAGAGTTGTTTCAACAGATCGCCGACGGGGGCTTACATGGCTAGCGATGCCCGACGCAGAGAGCTCTCTAGCTCGTGTAATATAGATCACCGGAAGTTTTATGTAAAACCCTATGCCTCACATTTCAATAAAGCTAGTCTTTCATTTTCTATGTTCTGCTTCGCCGATGTTCTCGCTATTTCTTTTGAATGGTTCCTCGTTTGTTTTTCCTCGAACACGACCCTCGTCGCAAACACATTCGCTCTGGTCTAAGCGACGCAGAGTTTGGCGTTCACCGCCAAATAACGAGCTAAACGTAGTTTAACCTCTTCACAATCTAGCTCTTCCTGTGCTCGGGCTCGAAGCCGAGAACCTCGCCGCTTTAGCCGCCGAAGCGATATGCATGGTCGCAAGGACCGTTCGAGCACTAACGATGTCCGCTTCGTGCCCTTCTACCTTTTGCGTTGTTCCTCCACTCTGCGGTCGTGGCCTCTCGTCCATATTTAAGTCTTGTGCCCGAGGCACGCGTCGCCGACCTCGACCCAACGGGGCTGGGTAAGGCTACCCTATCGGCGCCACGACCTAGAAAGCACGGAACGGCTAACAAGCAAAGCAAGAAAGACTTCAAAGTATCCCCAAACCACGGGTCCTAGCGAGGGGCGAGGTCGGCCATCTCATGCAGGCTTCTCTTCTTTCGAGCTCGGCGACTTTGGTCCTCGGGGCCGATAGCTCACTCACAGTTACGGAGGGCCACCGTGGAGGCATCCGGCTCGGCGCCGTTCGCCTTGAGCTGGGTCATCGCGCTCGTCGCCGCCCTTTTAGCACGCTCAAGCCTCCCTTCAAGCTCAAGAGACCTTGGCCTCGAGCTCGGGGGACGCTTTCGCCGAGGAAGACCGGTCCGCGGCGGCCTTCTCCAGTGCCTCGACCTTGGCCTGCTCGTCCTCGACGCCTTGTTGGCGCGGAGAGCTTCTCTTCGAGTTCCAGATCTTAGCCTCGAGGTCGGGGGCGCTTCCGGCCGGAGCGCCCGCCTGCAGCAGCCTTCTCGGGCTTCAACTTTGGCCCGCCGACCTTGGCGCCTTGGCCGACTGCGCGCTCTTGCTCGGCGGCCAGATAACCATGGTCGCGCTCGAGGCCCTAGCTCGCTCGAGCTCCGCCGCATGGGCTACTTCTTGTGCCCTCATCGTCTGGCGCAAATCGTCAATCTCCTGGGCCTTCTGCTCGAGCTCTCCTTGCTCGACCTCAATGGTCCGGATAAGCTTGTCGCGCTCAACCTCCCGCGCCTCTATTGCGTCCCGTAAGGCCCTTGAAAGACAACCATGCTCTCCTCAAGGCCTTGTAGCCCTTGGGTGGCATGGTCGATCACCTTCACGGCAGTAGGGAGGCCCAAAATGAGGGAATAAGGAACACAGGCTACCAGCTACGAAAATGCGCAGGAAGACCCTTACCTTGCGGAGATGGCCTTCCAGGCGTATGCGGTTAAACTCCTCGCGGTCGTCGATACGATTGCGGGGGATCTCTTCCTCCTCGTCGACCGGCGCACTAGTGTCAAGGTCGACCACCACCACCGGGCGCGGCCAGTCGGGATCTCGAGTTATCGCCTAGGGGCGGCTGATCGTCGTCACCTCCTCCGGGTTCGACCGTCAACAACCGTGGAAGGCGCGACGCCAAGATCGTGGTCACCTTCACGACCGGGCCCCACCTGCCTCCGGCTCTGAGGGGCGGTGGCGGGTCCGCCACAGATTCTCGACCTCCACGGCCGGGGTACTGCTTGACCTCGGTGCCAATGTGCCGCTGGCAGGTCCGCGAGCCCTGCGCCTGGTCACCTTCGGTGGCCGGAGGAATCGCGCCTCGGCGCTGGGCGGCCGTGGTCGGGAGCTCGGTGTCGCCTCGCACGCGACCCGCGAAAGCCTCGGGCACCCTCCCTCGCGTGAAGCCGGGAGAGTCGACAACGGCGCGCATCATGAGCCTCGCCAGGTCAAAATCCACGCCGTTGCGGGCCGAGCTCTCCATCGTCCGAATCATCAAGGGCTCGGTCGAACTCACCGACCGGAACCAGTCCGACGACCTCGACGGGTCCGCGTTGGCGCGAAGGCGACGCTGGACCAACTCAAACGATCCTCCTCCTCGACTCGGACTCGCATACGACAATAGCCATCGTCAAAATGGGTAAATTTCGAGCTCGGTGCTCACGGTCTGCGATCAAAAGTATACACTAAGCCAAAAGATGCGAAGGGGCGGCGTGCTGAGATGCAAAGAATTTACCCGGTCACTAGCCTCGCCTCGCCGAGGGTCGCTCGAAGGTCTTGTTGCCCGATCTTTGAAGGGCGCCTCGCTTATGCTGTCCTCACGACACAGGATCTCGAGGCCCGAGCCGGCTCAGACGCTTCGCCAGCAGCAGGGCCCGGTTCAAGCCCTGTGGCCGGGGTACACGAAGACTGGCGGCGGCCGCCGCTCTCTTCTTGCAACTAGGAAGGTCTCGCTGTCGCAAGGCACATGAACTTTGGCTCGGGGCTCGACCGTAGGGTCCTTACTGCGGGCGCTGTTCCCCACTCGACATCGGCCTCTTCACCTCCCCGACGGCTTGTCGTGCCGAGGGGGCCTCTTCCTCCCCTTCTTGAGTTTGCCCCGTCGGCACGGAGCATCCTCCGGGTCAGTCGAGCAGCTCCGATGGTCCCGAGAACTTGCGTGGGTCGAGGGACCTTCGCTAAAAACAAGATCAAGGGCAAGGTCGGACGGCTTGCCTCTGCCTTCCGGGCGGCACGTTCTTCGACCAGATCGCCGAGGTTGTATCCATGCGCCACTTCCCTAACATTTCAACATCCCGCCGGAGACCCAGTTCGCCGGTCTTTGCCGCAAGAACATGGGCTGTCAAGAAAGGCCGAAGATGGATTTCGAGCGGAAGTTCCAAGGGCGGAGGCCTTGCCTGTCGAACCTTCACGAGTGGGGTCGTCGCGCCCCGCAATCTCGAAGAACGGGCGCTCCCTCCTCTGCAGAGGGGACACCCGGCTCCGCAAGAAGTCGACGGCGATTGCCTGCCCAGTAAGGCCGCGCGTGGCGCAGATATGTATGGCAGCAATGGCCTCCTCGTCAACCTCCAAATCTTCGGGCTCGGGGTCTCTTCTTCTCGGTGGACGGGTCCCCAGACGTCGAGCTCTGAGCTCCCCTTTCTTCAAATAAAACCACCGCTCGGGCCAGGGGCCAAGTGAGTCCCGGGCGGCGCACTTCGGGAAGAGCCATTTGAGCCCGGTCCGAAGTCGGAAGTACAGACATCCGACCACAGGGTCCTTCCCGGAGCGGAAGAGGGAGTAGTAGCGAAGAACAGCGAGGGGGTGGGAAGGATTCCCAGGAATCCCTTGCACAAATGGGAAAAGATGGAGAGCGTAAGGACGGAATTCGTGCAGATTGATGAGCTCTATTTCACAGCCTAGAAAGAACGTCCGCCACGAACTCACTCTCCGTCCCGCAGCCAAGGAGAGCGTAATGCTCGGTGCAGACGATCTCATCATCCACGGGCGAGGTTCGGTCTCGCCGCCGGCAACCGCCATGTCACCGGTCCACTATCCCCGTGGCCTCGAGCTCCTTCATCCTCGCGACGACGACGGTGCTCCTTCCAAGCTTGGTCATGGCGCCAGAGGGCGCTTGGTCGAGGAGGCGAACGGAAGGACCTTGCTCGGCGAGAGAACTTGGAAGACGAAGGGCTCAAGGGCGAGTGCTTTTCTTCTTTGAAGATGTGGCGCCGATTATGAATCGCAACACGGTAAAATCCAGCCCACGCGCCTTAAAAGGCGTGCCAACTATGACTTGACGGCCGTGATTAAGGCTTGGGCTCACGGGTCGAGACGCCGCCAGTGCCCACCAACCGCTCACATCCGCATTTAACATCGAGAAGTCCGGTCGCCAGTGTTGTGGCCAAGAGACTTGCCTTATGGTCTCCGCCCGACCTCGACCAAGCGCCAAGACCCACGAAGGGTTTGTCCGTCCCAAGAATAAGGCTCGAGGTCGCCCCGAGGGTTCCTCCACCTAGAGCCTCGGGGCTAGCCGACGAGGGCTGGAACTCCTTGACCGGGCGGCGACGGCCAACGGAGCCCCAAGCTCGGAAGGTCCCGACCACGACCTAGGTGCATCTTGAGCGCCGACCTGAGCGCCAGGACCCGGTTTGACCTCGCCGACCTCAAGCTCGGGCGGGATCTCGCTCAAGCCTCGGTCCGCCTCGATTTTGGATCGATCCGATCGACAGCCACAAAGAGCGGGTCGTAGGGATGACTCATAGTGCGCGGTAAGCTCGGGGCCAGTTGCTGCCGGCCCTCAAGGTGCACGAAGGCCCCCTCTCCGAGGATTGCTCCCTACCGCTATGCGTCAGAGGAAGTATAAAGACTAAGGACGATGAGCTCCAAGGACACGAAGACAACACAAAGACACGCAGCAGTCATGAGCTAGGAATCACCTTTACCATCTTAAGTTGTAAACACCGCTCAGATACCCAGATAATAAGAATCACCGCATGAGGCGATCGAGTAGAGCTATTACCTTCACGGGGCTCGAACCAAGATAAACTCTTGTCTCGTGCTCGTTGTCGCCTTGCTCCTACCATCACCGCGATCGATTTTCTTCCTTCGTTCGAGTAAAACGCAGCTCGGGTCCCATAAACTCTCTGACCCCTACCTCTTTCTTGCGGTTGACGATCCCGATCGTCGACAACCCGGGACAGACACGAGGTATGGGCAAGCTAACGCCGTTGAAGTACGGTTTCGCCAAGGATGAGCATACGTACAGGAGCCGGCATAGAAGCAAAACAAGAGAATCATATAAAATGTACCAATTGGAACAAGAGCTCAGAGCAACCCAGGCTAGCATCGGCGACATAGTTGCGCAACAAGTACAAATTGCCCTCAGCAAGCTTCAGGGACTAGGTCCGAGCAATCAGCTGGACGCCGTGATCAGCCCTCCGCGGCGGCGAAGTAGCTGCTGGCCCACCGGCCCTGAAGCGACAACTTGTCGCCCGTTATCCCGTGGATGACATAAGGGTTCGCCGCTAGTGTGAGCTACACGCTGATGCGTAACCTCTCCATCAAGGTGGCTTCTGACTAGGATGAAAACGGATATCCCAATTTCTCAACAAATTCGACATTTTTAAATAGATATATAACGATTTTGGTTTTCATTTTTAACACTTTAGCAAGCTCATTATAAAAATAAGATTATAAAATTAGATAAAAAAATTACGCATTATTTGCTTCCCATAAATAAAAGGTGAAAAATATCCTAATCCGTATCCCATTGATATCCTAATTTTGTTTCTATCATTTAAATAAATATATAATGAATTTGAGGTTCATTTTTATGAATTTGAATAAGCTCAACACCACAAACAAGAATATGAATTCGGATAGAAAATTCTATATCCTATTTGTTTCCCATTGAAGAACAAAGACAAAAAATTGATATCCGAATTACTATCCGCTTTTCATCCCTACTTACAGCATGGCATTTCCAAAGGAGCCGACCAGATGTTCCACTGCAACAAGATACCCCCGGTTACTCAAGGTCGTGGTGGAGAAGGTGCCGAGCGGATTTGAAGAACTTCACCTCGATATTGTTGGAGGCGCATTTACATGAACAAGCTTGGACAGCCCTCCACAATATCATCCTCTGGCATAAATCGGTACATCATATTTCCAGATGGTGGAGGCGTCATCTCCACAACGGCAACCCACGCCTCCAACGCCACATCCACGCAATGCCTCGCCGACAAAACAGAGCACGCCTCCTCCACCACCCGCTCCACGCAGAAGCCCTACTCCACCACCAGCATCTCAAACAAAAAAGAACCCTCCCCCAGGAAAACCACGCTTCCACCATCTCCTTCGAGGAAGAAGCTCGATACCAGAAGGGCTCCTCCACCCTCTCCTAAGAAGGCGGAGTCCAGCCGATCGAAAAAGATAAAGGAATCTCCAAAGAGGGCATATGATAGGACTAAGGAGGAGAATGACACGGTCATCAAAGCAGAATTGGCTGCACACTTCGCAAAAAGGAAGCCAGAGCCAAAGGTACCAATTGATCCAAAAGCTGCAGAACACTTCGCGACATGCCGTGCAGAGCCACTACCTATGCCGTTCAACTATGAACGTACAATAATAAAGGCTACACGGAAGAATAAACGTAATCAGGAGGCAGCGGCGGCAACAAAGAAGAGAGACCAAGATCAGCAGCAACAAGATCAGGAGAACCTCGAGAGATTTATGAAGGAGGTGGGACTCAGTTCCACAGCTGCAGCTCTTGGATTAACAGATGATCTCCCAATGGCAGATGTCAGATGGCAATATGAGTTGGGCCGAGAGCTGATTGACCCTAATGCGATAAAAGATTTGCCAACCAAGATGCGGCAATTTCATGAATGGTACATGACAGAGTCCGCTCAAGGAAGAATAATGTTCAGCCTCCGTATCACACAAGAAGATTTTTATCACGGGGACAACATATGGCTCGAATTCGAAGACTTGCACTATTTTTACCATGGCGACGCCATCAACGTGTCTCTCATGAGCTGTTGGTGCCTGTAAGTGTCAAGCTCATACCTTTACCGTGTGCTTCCTCGTACCATAAAATTTCAACTCTATTAACTTATCCCTTTCTATGTAGAATGGAGATACAACGATGTAGAAAACAGAACATCTTCAACGTGGGCTTCATCGACCCAGAGATTGTTAACGAGTTCATCTTTGGATGCAACCCAAAGGCTGTTGAGGATTACATTCTAGATGCATTCTTGGGACAGCACTACAAACCATACATACTTCTGCCCTTCAACTTCGAGTACATATATATACAACCTCTCGTTCTTATCTTTTCCAAGGCATTGATAATACTACTAGCTAGTTACATATATGTTGCAATACATGAATAGGTTTCACTGGATCCTTCTTGTCATCAAGCTTGATAGTAGCCAGATCGTTGTTCAAGACTCAAGAAGGAATCCGGTGGAAAAATATCAATATATCATTGACATCCTAAACAGGTATATAGCACATATATATACGATAGTTTCCTTGTTATATTGAAATACTTTGCTAATTTGAACTCTGATAATTACTATTCATAATAACGCATCACACAGGGCATTTGCAAGGTTCCGAAAGTAGCAAGAAGGAGCTTTCGAGAACGAATTTCATGTCCAAATAAGCACTCGAGTACGTATTAAAGAATATTAATATGCCGTAACAGTTTTTCATCCCAATAATTGTTTTCTTTTCAAATTTCATCGTAGGTACTACAACAAACGACTGGAAACAACTTATGTGGCTATTATGTGTGCCACTATATACAAAATATTACCCATGGCGATGTGCCAACAAGCAACGCCGAGGTAGTGTGCACATGTCAATTTCTTAGTACTTACACTTTAATTACATGTCCAGAGATTTATTTATTTCCCGCTTTGTCAGCCCAACATCGATGTGCAAGGCGTGATCCCACCGCACCGGGTTGCAGTAATCCAAGAACAACTCATCGGCTTTATTGTCGACGAGATTGTATCCACCAAAGGCGATTTCCACACAAAGGGTTGAAGAGATTGTCCTTCTATGAGGACAGGTGAACTGAGAACATCAACGTCGACCAAGGACACAAAGAGCGACGTATGCAAGAAATGAGCTCAAGATTCGCCCTTTTATTCTTTAAAACTTGTAAAAGTTGCTTCTGTGTGCTCATAATTATTTTGTGTTCATCAACTTGTCCATTTTTTAGTCTACTAGATCAATGCCCGTGCGTTGCTACGAAAAATAAAATTGGTAACAAAACACAAAGGTCAAACAATAAAAGAAGATTGTGCTACAAGATCAAACATCTATTTCTCCCGATTACAAAAGTTTTTATGGTTTCTTCTCCGGTATAAATTAAAACCAAATATATTGTACGTAGCAATATATATTACAAATCTCAAAAATCAATTAATCATTTTTATCCCTTTTTGCAATTTATATTACCAGCTCGTGTTCCTCTTCCTATCGCCATGCCCACAGTGCACACTTCTCGGTGCCGTCGACCTCGTCTTCCTTGTCGCCTCGCTCGTTCTCGTCATCCACCGCCAAGATGGGCGACACGGGCTTCCCGAGCACGCAGGTGTCTTTGCCGGTTACCGCCATTTCGACCACCGTCGCGCGCTGTCGCGCTTCGGGCGTCCGCCGTCCTCCTCGCGCTTGCGTTCTTCCTCCTGCCAAGCACGCTATGGCACGCTGTGGAGTCCGCCTTCCTCGCCGCCCACTTCATTGCGCACGCCATGGCTGCGTGGTCAGTCGCCTCAGAGAAAGGGTCCACCGCTGCCACCCAGCCTTTGCACCTCCACGTCTTCTGGATAGCTACCGCCCTCGACGCCACGCTCTTCTTCGCTTCGGCGGTGGTCTGCTGCGCTGATGGTTCGTTGTTCTTCCTAGATGACCCTCTCGTCTTTGCCAGCCTACTCGTCTCTATGCCTCTGGCATACCTAGCCATCACTGACTTCATCGGCCATGACGTCGGAGCCCATGAAGGTGAACCAGAAAACACCAGCGCCGAGGCACCCGCGACGCCGTGCGCTGCCGAGTCGTTCCTCTCTCTCACAACGTTCAGCTGGATCAACCCGTTTATCTCCAAGGGGTATGCCAATGACTCTCTCACCGCTGACGATGTCCCACCGGTGTCACCGGGCAACCGCGCCAAAGCATCATACGCTTTGTTCACGTCCAACTGGCCGGCGTTGGGGTCACGACACCCGGTGGGCGTTGCGCTCTAGCTGTCCTTCTGACCGCAGTTACTACTGACCGCGGCGTTCGGCCTCTTACGCCTCGTGGCCATGTATGTCGGTCCGTTACTTATTGATCAGTTCATCTAGTTCATTCGCCGCGGTGGCACGGCATGGGAGATCTTGAATGAATTCTCTTGATTGATTCTGTGAAAACTCACAAAGATATATAGAGTACAAAGGAATAATTGGCGGCTATTAATTACCAAAGAATAATCGTGATTTTGCTATAATAATCAGCCATATTTAGAGAGAAATGGTTGGTCAGAATCAGAAAGAATAATTAGCTATAATGACCGACCATTATTGAAGATATGGCGGAGGGGGGCTAGGAAGAACGGACCGTTGCCACCAACTACAAATTTATATTAGTAGAGATTAAGTTTGGACTTTTGTGTAAATGAACCTGTAATTATCTGAATGAGTACGCATGAATAATATATATTTAATTGTGTCAAAAAACTCCTGTAGTTCTATTTATTTTTATTGTCAAAATCCATATCGAAGACCCTTCTCAAAACATATTCTATATTGAATATAATCAAAACACTGCGCTGTCAGCCTCTTCACAAGCGGTTGGTAACTGCAACCGCATGTAGAGAGAGCACACGTGGCACCTCCCTATCGTTGGCTGACAGCCTCTCCACAAGCGGTTAGTAACACTAACCGCTTGTGAAGGCCCCCACATGGCGGCTACTCGAGCCAGCCTGGACACCTTTCCAACCGCTTGTGGTGCTGAACCACAAGCGGTTGGAGGAACCGCGAGTGATACTCGAAGGGGTATCACTCGCGGATGCTTACAAGCGGTTCTAAAACCGCTTCTGAAAGCGGTTTTGAACCGCTTGTGGATGCCCGATCCATAGTAGTGTATACTATACATTAATTTATAGTGGAGATAAATGAGAGCCCTTAGCTGCACCACGTCACCATGTCTCTGAATAGGATCTCCAAAAAATTTAAATTTACATTTAGGTCATTTGATCAGTTTAAAGGACTCAAAAAAACAGAAATTACATTAGGTCCCTCCGCGGTTTACCTCTAGGTCCTCCCGTCGGTTTTTAGCAAGATGGACCTGTAACACCCCGGCGCCAAACGCACCGCAAATGCTACCAAAGACTCAGATTGACGCTTACAATACTCCGGAACCACTCTTGCCCAGAGTGTTCCCAACAAGATCCAAGAAATAAAAACGCAACAAGAAGTTCAAATGACCTAAGGATTCAACGGCCGAGTCACTAAACTCTTTTTTTTCCTAATAAAAGGTTGAAACTGACCTTGAAACTCTCTAAACTAGCGTAAAAATAAGTTACCAAAATTTAGAAAATTTTGGCATGACCTCTCTAGACAGTAGGACATCCACTCAGCAGACAGAAATCAATTGCAGCTATTATATCATTCTAGCAGGTCCTTAGTTAATCAATCACACATCCTACAGAATTGAAAAACTACACCACGACGGACGACATATTGCAACCATAATCAATACAACCAGGCTTTACAAATCGATTAAAGGATTTGATGAAAACGTGCTTGTGCTACTACTCCCCCCATGTATGCCAGTTTCAGAGTACCTGCAACAACACAACAAACAAGCGTGAGTTGATGACTCAGCAAAGTACACGAGGGTAACAATTCCAATTTACTATAAGCAGAACAAGTGTTTGACCAGAAGAGCAAGTAATATTAATGAAACAACATCCGAACAATATGCGTATACAGTAATAACTTGACCATACAAGAACATTACCGCAATCAAACCATCAACTTGATAATAAATCCATTCGTCGCCAAAGAAGCATTACTTAACTCTAAGTCACAATGTCTCCCGACTCAACTACCCCTCGTTGCAACTCAAACCATTTTCATCTATTGCATATAAGTTTATAACTCGACTTCACTCCACGATATTCATACAACATAATTCGCAGGCAAAGAAATGCGCTTAATTCATCAAATTCAATTCAATCTCCCTTTTGGGTTGAATCCACGACTCAACCTTCAATTACCAAAATCACCATCCATATGACACGCCATTTACCACAACACTCATTATTAAAGATGCAATGCACATGAATGCTCATTGCCATGCACGCATCTGCGATCGCTGAAAGTGCCCACCCATCGGTGTGCACTCACGCCCCTTCCATCCCGCAGATGGAAGGTGCCTACTTCTTCTTGCTTTCGCTCCCATTCACCTCGATGAATGGGACTACGAGGTAGGACTTTCGTGTTCACTACGTGTGGACACAGAGGCCCGCATCAGAATGGGTCGCCTCTTCCATTATGAATGCACAAATGCAATTTTCATGAATGAAATGCAACTTTTCATTCAATGCCAACACTAACATACCATAACCATATACATACACATAGCCAATTCTCACATTCATAAGTCACCAGCGATACTAGTAAAATCAGATTCAACCATAAGACATGGCAACTCGTAACGTTTCTGTCATGCAATTAACACAATTAATTGCAATCTACAATCATAATCATCTAATCGATTTGCACACATACTCAATTCCATTCCTCAGACGGGGCACAGTTAAGTACAACTCTTATAAATTAACCGCGAATACCCATGTACCCCATCCTAGTTAATCACTGCCAGATTAACAAAATTACAATAAACTCACCGAGATGAAGGCTTACTAGTGACCACTCGAACCCAATAGCTAATCAGGTCCTCGAAGGGACGATCACCAATATAACTCATACTTGTCATAATCAATAGAAAATTAGCCATGAATAGATAAATAACAATAAACAATTCAATTGGGCACCCTACTCGATGTACTTGCCTTTTACTGGAAGAAGCGGAGTGGCATGAGGAAGATGCTGTGCCACTCCCAAAACTACTCCACCTGAAACAACCGTCGCAAAACGCTTTACAAACTATCCCCTTTCAATAATGCTTTACGCCCCCAAACTACAACCACGACAGCTCCTCTTTTAGGTTGGTTCAGATAAATATAATCTACATGATAGCCAACAAATAACTCAACTAAAGCAAAATTGCAACTTAGATAAGGAATAGGAAATAGCATCTCCATGCATTAGTTGAAGCACACCTCACCACAACTCCTAAGAAGGCAATATATATGATGCTTTACTAGACAATCAAGCTCGCCTTTGAATTATCGGAATATAAGCTGACAAAGATAAAGTAACTACCGTACATGTCAGTGATGGATAAAACTGCATTTGTACATTAATTACTATATAGCACACCAAGTGGAAAAGAAAGGCACAGTTCCCTTTTAACAAAATGGTTCATGAGTTCTTCCAACCTAATGTAGGTATTTAGGAAACAATTATGTAAAGATTTATGATGTTCAAATTGGAAACTACATTTTAGAACTGGCGAGCATCATCAACAATGAAAGGATCATCAGAAGGTATATTCAATGCCTAACATGAGAACATTTCAATACAAAAGGTACTGCCATGATGTCATTGGCATCATGTTTTTGCATAGCCTATGGACAATACTAAATTAAAGGACTGACTCCAGCTTGCCAAACTTCTGGAATCTAGGCAAACCAAACTCAACTAGATTCACGATATTTGCTCTCATCCAGATTTCATTAATGCAAACTGAACTTTTATTCTTTATGCACCGATACAAATTACTGACCAATCAATCAATCAATCAATCAATCACAACACAGAACCCTTGTGTATCTAAATCCCCATGGGTAGCTTTACTCAACATTGACTAGGGATAATACACCAACTTAAGCATGCATTGATATTTCCATTTACTCTATGATAAGGAAGAACATGGCAGTTCAAGCATTCCATTGAGAGTTTAAAAACTAAAACCTATCAAATTAAACCATGAATATTTTATAGCACCATCTGGGCAAAAGCTAATAAAGCTTGAGCTAATTAGATCCTACCAATCCCACCCTCTAGTCAACAGCCAACAGCAAGGTGTTGGACATTGCACTTATTCATGCTTATTTTTCAACAAGCAGCTGCCTTAGCCCTTAATCATGTATAATCATCAACTAACAATGGCAAGCATCATGATCAATATGCTAGACAGCCGATACTTAAGTAAACACATACACATCGCAAGAACTAGGAATGAGAGTATATAGATCCCGATAGTAAACCATTTTCTACTCACAGCTAAACCTGATTTCATTCGAATGGATTCATTTAAAATGCATTTCGGAGACCAATCCAGCATGGGCATTTGGGGTGATTACGAGATCAAGTTTTCATGCAAATAAATTAATAGCAGCTAAACGACCGAACTTGTTTTGAGTTGACATACATATCTTTACTAATCACAATATGGAAAGATTTAACACCCTGAAACAAGCAAGATTAATCATCAGGGACAAATACTTCAGCATTTCATCACTTACAAATTTATTCATGTATCTTTACAAACCATATACATCTTTAGATTCATAAGGGATTCTTTTCATATGTGCGGCAAGTGTAAAAATCATAGCAATCAAATATCAAGCTAGTCATTAAAACCAATCAAACCACCGCCTCGAATCGGCCCAAGCGAGAGCCACTACACCCACGCACACCTCACAGGCATTTCATCGAACACATGGCATGCATAAATAAACCAAATACTGCACTTTCAATTGATTCTCACCACAAGAAGGCAAAAGGAGGGCACCGATGTTTGCTAATCTGCTCTCGCTTGTGCGGTTCTTTGTTGCCTCCGATTCTTCTGTCTTTGAAATTCGCTTTGCTTGTCTTCTTCTTTGCTCTTGACTAGGGAAGAAAGGAGGAAGGGTGCCGAGCCAGGAGGAAGCCACGACGCTGCTGCGCTCGCTGCCGGCCAGGAGGAAGCCACGGCTTCTTTGCATCGATTCGCCAAGGCCAGGAGGAAGCCACGGCACGCTGCTCTCGATTCGCCGAGCCAGGGTGGAAAGTCCAGTGGAGAGCGGCTGGGTTCGGCAGGGCTCTGCAGGATGACGCCGGCCAGAAGAAAAGAGGCGCAGGGGGAACTCAGCTGGGAGCTCATCCAGGAGTGGACGCAGGAGGCGCGCCAGCCGGGAGAGGGCGCAGGGGCTCGGCCAGAGGAAAATCGGCAAGAGACTTGGGCAGCGCGACCATGTCAGGACCCAAGGTAGAAGAAGGAGGCACAGCTCAGACTCGGCATTGCAGCCACCTACTCAAACGACATCACTTACTGGGAGCAGACGGTTCAGATTTTAGTTCAAAGATCCAACGGTGGGATGAAATGACGAAGAGCAGTAATTCTTGGCAAAGTATCGCTAAATGTCTTCTCTGTAGCTTGTTTTACCCTTTTCGGTTTGATTTACAGTGGTTGAATGATCACAGTAAACGAACTATGTACTGGCTATAAAAGCCCTGATTGACTGAAATGAAGGCAGAGCATATTCTCATATCTAGACTCTAGAATATTCTTAGTTTGTTAGGGTAATTTGTTTGTTTCTGTGCTATCGTGAACTTCCTGGCTGGCGATTCGATCGGTTCTCCTGTGGGTTTTGCTGCTGCTTCATGATTTCAGGTCCGTTTCCTCTTCATATTCATTTGGGGCCTGATAATTGGTATCAGAGCAACTCGTTCCTTGGCTTGGAAGATCTGAGTTGGGTTTGGATGGGGTTGGTTGATCCGTAAAATCCCCCAATTTTTGTTGAATCTTCTGATCGGTGGAAATATTCTTGCTCTATTCTTGGTGTTTTCTGGAGTTCTTGCTCTATTCTTCTAGTTCCCTTCTTGTTTTGGGCTGATTGTTCAGACTTTGTTTCTGGATTTGGGAGTGTTCCTGTAAAATCACTCGATCTGGGAAACTGAAGAGTGGGAGATGAACAATCGGGCAGAGATCAAGAAGATGCGAGAGTGCGTATCAGATTTGGAGATGCTCCGATCGGATGTGGCGGAAATCAAAGCTCTCTTGTTCAGTTCATCGCATCATAAGGGCGATCTAAGGAATAGCACACATCCTGCAACTACGCTGGAAGAAACAAGATCGATGGGGCAGCTTGCTTTTCCATTCTCGGTGATACCTCCCGCTTCATCACAAGTAAATCTGAACTCACAAATACCTTTAGAGTTACAGCCATTTAGCGACCATATGCCAACATACGCTCATTGTTAGAATTTCTTCCCACCAAACTTCAGAGCAGAGGGTAGACTTGGGACTAATGGAAATGGTGGCGATTACCCCTCGCTTTTACCAACACGACTAGTCCTATGCTTGGTGGTCCTAATCTTTATCGACAAATTAGGTTAGGAACCGGAGGGTATAAAATGCAAGTTCCAATTTATCGGCACCCGCTTTTGAACCAAAACGTTGGATCCGGAGGGTTTATCCGGGAGGAATGTCATCCCAAGCAATCATTATCCTAGAGATGGTCCTAACGATATCAAGGATTCGAGCGGCATGTCCGAATATCCTTCTCGTGTTCCAAAGTATCAAGATCCACTATAAGAACGCCAACAAATCCTGGTTGTAGAACTATGGGAGTCGGAGTTAAGGGGTTCATATGGCTGTTCAAATGCATTCACCACTAGTTCCGGGTTTGCATTATGGCCAAGGTGGTCGCAGGTATCGGAATATTATCATCCGGTGATTTCTCGCACCAATCCATATGGTGATATGCACAACACGGAGAAACGCTCCAGAGCTTACATCATCCCGAGTGCGATTTTTGATGCCCAAAGGAATCAATATCTTGGAGAAACTGTGTTCGAGGAAAAGAAGAATGACTCGAGTGAAGATGATGCCATGAACAGAGAGGTCGGTTAAAGAAGGGCATCCAATGAGTGCGATTTGTATACTGAAGCTCATAGTTACTATAAAGATGAAACCATTGGTCACTCAAGAACAGATAAGCATGATGTTGAATCCAACTCATCGATGTTTGAAAGTAACGAAGAATTCTATTCAATGGAGATGATATGCCCCAAAACAATCATGAACTAGAGGAAAGCACATGTGAGACAATTGGAATACTCCATGAAGAAGTGGCACAAGGTGATGAATCCACTAATACAGATCAAACCAATGAAAGTGGTAATGGATTTTATGGTGAGAAAGCCGAGAAAAAGGAGCTCAGAGATTCTCAAACCGCTCGATCCTTTCTCGATTATACCAAGACTGGAACAGGTATTGAGAGCTCACAAAATTATGCCAGTGGAAACCAAGGTGATGAGGCTTCCATTACATCTGATGCTTCTGAGCATAAGACCAATGAGAATGTTTATAGTGAGTCTGGATCCAAACATGAAGGTAAAGCAACATTATCTGGGGCTGCATCTAGTGATGGTGAGAAGGATCTCCAACAAGTGAGTCAGAGTGGGAGACAAGGTAAAACCTATGGGCACTGCAATGAGTCTTGGACCCTGGGTCATACTCAACCGTGCAAAGTAAGGAAAGTTTCCCACACTCTTTTAATGCATGGGAAAGATGTAAATGCAGGAATAGAAGAGGAGGAATTCCTAGTAAATACTGCTGGTCTTAAAATTGCTCCAAGTAGTCCAGTGAATACCGATGAAATAGAAAAATAGGATCAGGTAAAGTTGATCTCGGCTTATGCTGCTCATGGGATGTATAGCTCGATAACTTTTCCAGTAATATTGGAGATTGGTGGAAATCAAGTGATAGCTTTGGTTGACAGTGGTTGCTCAAATTCCTTTATGAATCATGAATATGCTGTGACAAATGGGTATTATCTGCTCTCAATGCCATACAAGAAAGTTATAGTGGCAAAAAGGAGTAAATCCACCTTCATTACAGATCATATTGAATATTTCAACCATGTATTCAAGTCAAAGCAGGTTAGTTATCGATCCTAAGAAGATGGAACATCCACTCAAGAAACTGAAGTATGTAATGCTCTTACCTATGTTGTTCGGTGTGGGGTGAGGTTAAAACCAGTTATGAACATGATGATAAAGTAGCACCAATCATGTTAGACTTGCAAACTGGAGTCGATCTAACTGGAAAGTACAAACGGGAATCAGGAATTGGTAAGTACAAGGGTCGGATGTATGTTGGAAGCAATAATAATCTCAGATCAGTATTACCTGATGCATTCCATTCCTCAGTGCTGGGAGGTCACTTTGTGGTAAGAGTCACTTATCTTAATCCTAAGAAAGTGTTTTATTGGCTGAAGATGAGAAGGAATAATGAGTATTTTGTAAGAGAATGTCCTGTTTGCCATTGGACAAAATCTAAACACGTACCAATTCTGGGACTACCACTAGTTGATGCTGATGGGAGAATCAAAACAGAACATGTTGCTACTTTGGTTCGCAGAATCATAAAGAAGGAAGGGATAGCTATCACACAGTGGCTCATACCATGGGTGAATTTGGCTGATGAGAATGCTAGATGAAAGCCTCATTCAGAGAACTTTTCCTGATTCCAAGACTTGGGGACAAGTCTTAGCTCAAGAAGGGGGAAATGTCAGGACCCAAGGTAGAAGAAGGAGGCACAGCTCAGACTCGGCATTGCAGCCACCTACTCAAACGACATCACTTACTGGGAGCAGACGGTTCAGATTTTAGTTCAAAGATCCAACGGTGGGATGAAATGACGAAGAGCAGTAATTCTTGGCAAAGTATCGCTAAATGTCTTCTCTGTAGCTTGTTTTACCCTTTTCGGTTTGATTTACAGTGGTTGAATGATCACAGTAAATGAACTATGTACTGGCTATAAAAGCCCTGATTGACTGAAATGAAGGCAGAGCATATTCTCATATCTAGACTCTAGAGTATTCTTAGTTTGTTAGGGTAATTTGTTTGTTTCTGTGCTATCGTGAACTTCCTGGCTGGCGATTCGATCGGTTCTCCTTTGGGTTTTGCTGCTGCTTCATGATTTCAGGTCCGTTTCCTCTTCAGATTCATTTGGGGCCTGACAGACCAACAGGGAGAGGAGCTGGGCAACCGGGCCCTAGGGAGCATGCGGCCAGGAGGAGAAGGGGAAGTCGGCAGAGCTGGGAGGACCAAGAAAAAATCAGCCAAGAAGGAATAGCAGCCACACAAAGAGGTAAGGAGAGATAAGGTTAGGTGAGAAGTAGTTGGGAAGGGAAAATTCCAAGAAAACCCTCACCCACCTCAAACCTTTGACCCTAACTCTCCCCGCGGGACCAATTACCCCTGAGAATACCTGCCAGACTGGCCCCAGCTCAACCGACGGAAGGCCCAAGAATTTGAAGCGAGGCTTCGCGATATTACAGGACCCGAAAAAACAAAATTACGTTTATATCTCTAGAAAACGGTTTTTAGCACACTGGACCCGAAGAGAAACAAAATTACGTTTAGATTCCTTCACGGTTTTCTCAAAAACAAGAAACATAAATTCACCGACGATTTATAGCAGTCCATATATTCGTCGACGTGTCCTAGCGACCCATTTTTTTTTGAAAAAAACAAGACAATTGGAATTACGCAAAAAAGAAAATACGCTTGTTTTCTCCCAAAAACAAAAGCCACATATTCACCGACGGTTTATAACAGCTCGTAGATTTGCCAACGGGTCTTAGCGATCATTTTTTTTGAAAAAAAAAGAAAACCAGAATTATGCAAAAAAAAAAAAAAAGCATTTAGGTCCCCTCGCATTTTTCTCTAAAAAAAGGCACAGATTCGCCGAAGGCTCCTAGCGATCCACAAATTCACTAACGGTTTATAGTAGCCCATTTAAAAAAAACCAAAAAACCAAAATTATGCAATTCTTTTCCAAAAATATCCATCGGACCAAATTTTGTGCGTTGTACGACTGAATTTCCCAAATTTCAATGGACGTAGCGGCACACGACGAAATTTCGCATGACACAGCGTAGCGCATTGCCCTGGCTAGTATGTCACAAAAGTCATAAGTACAGGTAGCCCCAGAAGACGCATTTAGCTTCAACTCATACCAGCAGGCCTCTAAAGATGGAGCTAATTAACGATTAAAAGAGCCTTCAGGCGACGTGCACTGTTCCCTGATTAATGACAAAAAGCCAGTCACAAGTTCAGGCAAATTAACGAGGAAAAGGAGCACTGCTACATGTACAAATATGAAAAAAAAAGACTTGCTTTGTGTTCTACGAAGCTTGTTGCCTGATGTGCTGGTGTGGCTTGTAGGTAGAGGTGCAATTGGAGCGGATATGAATATATTTTGCTAATTCTGTATTCTATTTTAATTTTTTTCGGAATCGGGATAACAACGGATATGAATATGAATGGGAACTATTCCGGTCACGAATACGGAGCGAATGTATATTGCTTCGAATACGGTTAGTCTCAGTCACGAATATTTAGTTAGATAATACGCAAAAATAAAAACCATACATGTCGCACATATAAATATCAATCAACTATTCTATACATCCAAAATGCAACTATATAGTAGATTAACAAGTAGATTTAACTGCACTCGGTGACTGGGACTAGTTAAGCAAACATATGACAGGAGCTGGTTAAGTCAATAGTAACTAGCAAGCACCATTATAGCAAGTCACAACACTCACACAATTACATGGTCCAAAATTCAACTAGCCATATCTAAGTACATCACTAGATTGTTACATCACAAGATCACAAGATAGGATAGGACAGTAGCACAACATGACAATAAGTAGTAAGTACTAAGTAAGTAACACTACTACAAAACAGCATATAGGTGATGCTCTATTTGTGGCGGTTCTTTTGGAACCGTCACAAATCCATGCATCAATGGCGGGTCTACACAGAAATTGGCGGGAGAACCATTTGTGGCGGTTTCATCCAAAAACCGCCACAGATAATACATTATCTGTGACGGTTTTTATTTGCAACCACCACTGATAACGCAGGGACTATTTGTGGTGGCTCCATCCAACAACCGCCACAGATAACTCATTTATCCATGGCGGTTTGCTTTTGGAACCGCCACTGATAAGGTTGTGACTATTTGTGGTGGTTTTTTGTTGGAACCGTCACAGATAATAAATTATCTGTAGCGGTTTGTTTTAGAATCACATCGATATAATTATCTGTGGCGGTTTTTATTTAAAACCGCCACAAATAATTATTCCTATAAATACCTCCTATCACCAGTCGCTGGTCATCTTCCTCCCCGAGAAGAAAAAAGTCCTTCTGAGAAGAAAATATAACTCTTTGATTTCAGATTTCGTTTGACCAAAATATTATGCTTCTACTTCCTAGAATTGTTCCAAGGTGTGTAAATTGTGTCTCCTCTCTTCATTTGTAATGTGAAATTGCAATGTAAGGTTTATTCCTAGCTTAATTAAGGTTTAGATGCAAGGTTCATATTTAGTTTGTTTTTTATTTACTTAGCAATTTGTAGATGATGAATTTATTACCTTGCTCTATTAGATTAAGTTGTCTACCTTACTTAGATGATGAACTTTTGGTCAAACATATATGAAATTTATTTATTTAATTAAGATTATTGGATATGAATGAAAAATACATTTTAATTAATATGATAGATGGGTGATCATGAAGTTGCCTTGCATTTTGAGATGAGGAATTTGTTATGTTGCTCTTCCGGAGGATATATTTAAGTTTGGCTAGGTACGAGTATATATAGAAATTGCAGCATATAAAATTTCTTTTGATAGTTACCATTTATTTTTTTCGTTAGCGCGTGCATACACATATTGCTCCATTAGTGGCTATTTTTAGTGAATTTGTATGAAGCTTATATCAAATTTATGTAATTAAGATTGTTGGATATGAATGTTAAATAAAATTTAGTTAATATGGTAGATGGGTGATCATGAAATTGCCTTGCATTTTGAGATGAGGAATTTATTATGTTAATCTTCCGGAGGATATATATAATTTTTGGTTACGTATGAGTATGTATTAAAATTAATTAATTAAGTTTGCAACATTTACTTAGCATTAATCTTATCCCGTTAGTGGATATTGTTGAATATTGGAATAACAATTTATTTAATTAAGATTTTTGGATATTAATAATTGATTAAATTAATGAATTGTAGATGGACCAGAGATGGATGTACGATGCGAACTGTTGCAACCAAGAATATATCGACGGTGTATCTGTTTTTCTAAGGGCCGCCGAGGAGAACAGCTTGCAAAAGAAGACGGAGTACATACAGTGTCCATGCATTGATTGCAAGAATGAGAAGATATTTTCAAACAAAAACCATATCCATTTGCACTTGATCCGGAGGGGTTTTGTACTTGGCTATACAAGTTGGACAAGGCATGGTGAAGAGGAGATCATACTTCAACGTGATAACGTCGACGACGACAGAGCCGGCAATGTGGCAGCTAACATCAGTTATGGATCCGATGAGGATAGGTTGGTCGTCGATAATGACAATAATCTGGCTCAAATGTTGCGCGATGCAGAAGAGAACGACACTAGTCAAAGAGAGTTTAATCAATTCAAGGGTTTGATGGAGGATTCAGAGAAGCCTTTGTTCCCGGGTTGTAAGGAGGAATACACAAAGTTGCACACAGTGCTCTCGCTGCTGAAATTGAAGGCAAGCAATGGTTGGTCTGATAAGAGTTTCACGGCGTTGTTACATCTCTTAGCGGACATACTGCTGAGGGAAACGTGTTGCCTAAAACCACGTATCTAGCTAAGAAGGTTGTATGTCCCTTGGGATTGGAAGTAGAAAGAATACATGCTTGTCCAAACGATCAGTATACTCTATCGCAAAGACTATGCGCACATTCATGTATGTCCGGTGTGCAAAGCATCGCGATACAAGCGTAAGGGCGATGACAAATGGGTTATCGAGGTGAAGAAAGGAGCTCCGCTAAAGTGGTGTGGTATTTGCGGTAATACCTCGCTTGAAGCGTTTATTTGGCAACAAACGCACGCCAAATTGATGCGATGGCACTCTAAGACCGTAAGAGGAATGGAAAACTAAGACACCAGTGATTACGCCAAAGGAGAACCATCGATAGACTCTTCAGGAGAACTTCGAAATGAACCGAGGAATGTAAGGTTTGGCTTGAGTACGGATGGAATGAATCCTTTCGGTAACATGAGCAAGATTCATAGCACTTGGCCCGTGACTCGTGTATATACAACCTTCCACCACCGTTGTGTATGAAGCGAAAGTACATTATGATGTCACCGCTATCCAAGGGCCGAGATAACTCGCAACGATATTGATGTATACCTACAACCATTGGTGGAAGATCTTGTGATCTTGTGGCACGAAGGTGTACAGTATGGGACGAGTACAAGCGAGTACTTCACTCTACGCGCATTGTTGTTCGCACCATCAATGATTTTCCTGCGCTTGGTAACCTGTCCGGCCGTACTATAAAAAGAGCCAAAGCATGCCCCCAGTGCATGGATGAAACCGCTAGTGTGTGGCTCAACAACTCGAGAAAAACTGTGTACATGCGTCACCGGAGGTTCCTTCACAGGAATTATCCGTACCGCAATATGAAGAAACAATTCGACGGGACAAAGGAGGACGGTTTAGCTCCAAGGCGTCTTAATGGGGAAGAGGTGTATGATATGGTTAGGGATCTTAATGTTGTACTTGGAAAGGGGAGTACTGGTAATACATCACGGTCCCATACTGAGAAGACCACGTGGAAGAAGAGATCCATCTTTTGGGACTTGCCCTACTGGAAGGACTTGGAAGTTCAACGCTGCATCGACTTCATGCATGTAGAGAAGAATGTATGTGACAACGTAGTTGGTCTTTTACTGAATATTCCTAGCAAAACAAAGGATGGACTGAAGGCACGAAGGGATCTAGAAGACATGAAAATCAGAGCCGAGCTACATCCTCAAGACACTGGGAAAGGCCGGCTTTACCTTCCCCAACTTGCTACACTTTGAGCAAGAAAGAGAAAACAGAACTCTGCAAGTGCTTGCATGGTGTGAAAGTTCCGTCCGATTACTCCGCAAACATCAAGAAACTGGTATCGATGAAAGATTTGAAATTAACTAGCATGAAGTCTCATGATTGTCATGTGATGATGACACAAATGCTCCCTATTGCAATTAGAGGTGTTTTGCCTGACAAGGTCCGAGAGGCAATCACGAGGTTGTGTTCCTTCTTCAACGCGATTTCACAGAAGGTCATTGATCCCGTTGGACTTTATGAACTTCAGGCTGATGTGGTAAAGACTCTGTGCCAGCTAGAGATGTATTTTCCCCCATCATTTTTTGATATCATGGTCCATCTCATTGTTCACCTTGTCAATGAGATAAATATTTACGGCCTCGTATTCCTGCATCAGATGTACCCATTTGAAAGGTATATGGGTGTTCTGAAGAAATATGTACGTAATCGATCTCGGCTAGAAGGCTCCATTGTAGAAGGTTATGCAACTGAGGAGGTTATTGAGTTCTGTGTTGATTACATGGAGGAGGTCGAACCGGTAGGAGTGCCTGTATCTCGCCATGAGGGTAGGCTAGGTGGGAAAGGTGTAATAGGAAAGAAATCTACAAATTCTTACGATAATATTTTGTTCGAACAAGCCCATTTCACAGTATTGCAACAGTGAGTTGATGTGTACCCGTATATATGGACATATACAAGGGTAAGCTAAGGAGGGAAAACCGAGGACAATCAGAGCTTTGGATAACAAAAGAGCACAATCGTTTATTCAGTCATTGGTTCAGGGAGCACATGTCTGGTGAAGAAACAAGTGTTACATTGAGGTGGTTGGCAAAAGGGCCTTCAGGTACAATCACGACATGGCAAGGATATGACATCAATGGATATACATTTTACACGAGAGCTCAGGATACCAAGAGCACTTATCAAAACAGTGGTGTCCGTATAGATGCCTATGACAACACAGACAGTACGAAGAGCAACTACTACGGGTTCATAGAGGAGATTTGGGAGCTCGACTACTGCATTTTCAAGATCCCGGTGTTTCAATGTCATTGGGTACAACTCCCGAAGGGTGTCAAGGTGGACAAGTACGGCTTTACTATTGTGGACATCGAACATGTCTGATACAGAGATTTAACCATTCAGATTTGCGAATCAAGTAGCACAAGTATTCTACATAATCGACCCAGCAGATAAGAAGCGTCATGTAGTTCTGCAAGGAAAAAAAAGGATCGTCGGAGTTGAGAATATCGTGGATGAGGAAGAGTACAACCAGTTTGATGAGTTGCCTCCTTTCGTAGATGGCATCATCAGCCTCGAGAAAGAAGCCACTCAAGAAGCTACCTATCATCGTGATGATCACAATGAAGGCCAAATTGTAAAAGAAAATAAGTAGTTATGAGTAATGGCAATATTTGTCCTTGTATATGTGAAAAATAAGGTAACGAAGTGAAATGTGATATGACTCCTTTTGACTGCGAATGCAATATGTTTGTCCAGCTAAAATTTTACCATATCTTCCCAAAAACAATATGAAATTATTATGAAAATATAAAATCATACACTCTAATGCATCAGGTTCGATGAAAAACGCCGTCACACTTCTATTCTTCATCTTCGGCATCGCAGCAACAATGGTTGTTCGGTGACGATGCGTAGTCATCTGTATTAGTGGCGGTTAACAAATAAAAACTATTTTACTAAGATGCGTACTCAGATTACTTCCGGATTTAGGTGTTTTTCTAGAGAGTCCTGGTAAAGCTCCCAGATGGCGTATTTTTTAAAAACGAGGTCCTTGATAATGGGACATGAAGACTCCTTTTTTATTTTATTGAAATTTCATTTTGCACAATTAATTTCATTGTATTTGCATCACAGAATACATCGAAATTAAAATTGAATTAAACTAAAGGATTTCATTGTATTTACACAATTAATTGTATTTACATTGTATTTTACACAATTAATTTCATTGTATTTACACAATTAATCTCACTTCTACTTCTACTGCTTATTCACTTGTCTATGTGACCCATAGAAAGTGGGTCATATAATACATACTTTAGTCTTAGTATGGATAAGGGATCTTCTTATGTTATAGACTGGTGCTCGGCCATATATGTGGCGGTTATTATTATCAACCGCCACAGATAACCATTATCTGTGGCTATTATCTGTGGCGGTTAATAATAATAACCGTCACAGATAATGGTTATCTGTGGTGTTTAATAATAATAACCGCCACAGATAATAGTTATCTGTGGTGGTTGATAATAATAACCGTCACAGATAATGTTATTTGTGACGGTTATTATTATCAACTGCCACAGATACTCCTCCTACATATACTTAAACCTAAGTCCGCCTTCTGCACTTCCAAAAATTCACTCGTCTCCTGCCCTCCCGCACCGCGCCGCCGCAGCGCCTACACGAAGCCACCGCATCGCCCGCCACTCCAAGCCGTGGCAACGTTGTCCATGGGGGAGGACTCCAAGCCGTGCCACCGCCACTCCAAGGTACAAACTTCCTTACCTATTCCCCGAGCTCCTCAGTTTTGTAGTGTTGTAACTCTGCGCCGAGCTCGTCAGTTTGTGCTGCGGTTTGTGTAGCCTGTGGTTCGTTCGGGGTAATGCATTGGCTATGGTGGTTAGGGTTTATAGATAGGCACTGGTTGTGGGTGCGTTCATTGAAGTGATATATGTGTGTGGTCTTGTCGGATTTGTGGAACTACATAAGTTGTGTTTTCATGGATTTAATTACAGCTATAAGAAAAAGCAATCTGGGAGCATGAAAATTTGGGTTCATCCTTCATGATTGATCGCTTCTGAAACCAGCATTTTGGTTCTGAATTGAATGACGATCAATGAATTAGCCCTATGCATATGTACTTGCTAATAATCAATGGACGATATTCGATTCTAATTCCTTATATTTCCATTCTTTGGAAAGAACATAAGAAAAACAATCATATTAGTGCTAAATCAGCAAACAAGCATGATATTGCTTAAGAGCCATTTCACGACCTCTCAAAAAAGTTACAACAATCGGTTACAATCACTTTTCAGCCAGAAAAAAAGCTAATGGTAAAAAGCTACATCTCTTTAAAAAGCTACAGATAATAGTTACTGCCCTCAGTAACATGGCTTTGTTCAGTTGTAGTTACATGATTTCATAGCGCATTATTTATGATTCTAGGAGATAATGCAATTTGTTGGAATTTGTTAGCTTAATTGGATCTCTTGCTTGAACCAATGTGCTTGTGAAATAATATCGATTAAGTTTCTTATCCATTTCTATATTTTTTTATGGCACAATCAATGGTTTTATTCTGAAAGAACACTATCCCAGAAGTTAGATGCAGAAACTCGCAACTTCTTATTTGATGAGTAAAGCACTGGTGGCTAATGGCGATAAGCAAACAATACAATATAATAAAACAATTTATGAACCGAACAACGATAGAAATTAATTCTAGAAACCCTCCCGACACAAATAACATTAATAAGTTGCGAAATTATGCACTTGTAGCAGAACTAACCTTGTTCAATGTCTATATCAAAACTGAATTGCTCATTTCCACAGAATGATTGGAGAAGTTGACGATTTTCAACTCTTGCGTCGTTAAGAATTGAAGGGGGTTCTGTAACTTCAGTTCATAAGGATAATTTAGATGCAGAGAAATTAAAAAAAACAACTAAACCTAACTGGAGCACTAAAAAATAAACAACACTAAAAAATAAACCTTATGCACTTGTAGCAGAACTAACCTTGTAATTGGTTGATTTCAAAATACAAGAATGCTAGGCTCCTCATGGCCCTACAATTCACATGCTCCTCGCCTGTAAGTAAGTTGATTACAATTTTGACTTCTCTTTGTTGAGTTTTTAAATGTTTTATTGTGACAAATTATCTTCTTTATGTCTAGCGTTTGCACTGAAGGGTTGATTGTGTGTCATTGAATGGTCCTAGTCTTTGTTCCTAGTTCCTACTTTATGCTTGGAGTCTTTGTCATACGTAAGTTTTCTTCGCTCTCGCACTTGTTCTTGTTGGTCAAGGTTTGGGTGTTGCTCTATGATGATATTGGTTTAAGAATGATAAGAACAATTATTATGTGTCTTGGGCCTTGAACTGGTAGAATAACATGCTTGAGAGTGTTCTTTACATCACTGCTTGATATTCTGATAAGTATACTCTCTTGTGGTTAGTTGGCTTGCTTCTGTCCAATTTTCTTGTCGCAGGAAATGGAAAGGATGAAGGAAAGGCTTCTGCGAGAATTACATGGTACCATTGAAAAAAAAGTTGAATGACAAGTACAACAAGCCTTGAGCCAGGCGTAGCCCCACAATGTTCTCTCCAGCCCTGCAGGTCGTCGCAGCGAGCTTGGCGTCCCACGCCATTGCGAAGTTTGGACAACAACCATTATCCTGTGGACGACATACAGGACCCCACACCCTGTCAGCTCAATGTGCCCGTGATAAACATATTTCTCTGAGTCACTGAGGTAGTTTATCCGTGCCAAGAAGGGGTGTCCTGCACAATACCCCGATAGCGCCAGGTTATGCAAAGGTCCAGGTGGACACGGTACTTGAACAGTTTGCTGAGATCGGGCTAGAAAAACCCGTCAATGACGAGATAACAACTCTAGGAAGTGCTGTCCACTCATTCATCCAGTGGTGCAAGCGTGACATCGTCTTGGACCATGCAGTGCCAGCCTCTCCTGCAGTACAATCCGCACATCCGTCACCAGCACATGAGAGTGAAACGGTGAAAAAGCAAGATGAGGTACAAAAGAAATCCATTGAGGACCCCATAAAGATGGCCACTGTTAGTACTCCAAAGCAGAAACCTATAACACCTGGTACTTCAAAGGACAAACCTACAACCCCTGATCCCAAAAAATGGCACATTAGACAAGCCGTATCAGCCAGATCAGGCGAAGCCAGGACCGAGTATGATGTCGTGCGAGAAAAAAAGTAAGGGCAAGGCGAAGTCTGATGACCAAGATAATCAACCAATATTGAAATTCGAGGTAGGAAAGCCCTTAGTCACCAATTCGAAGTTAAACAGTCTAACACCTATGATGCAGCGATTACATGCATGGTACATGGATCGATCCAACCAAGACGTACTCCCGAAGGTGATCACTGCAATTTTCCGTGAGGAACATTTTCACCATGAGGGTGATGGCTACTTCTTAATAGAATTCGATAACTTGCACAACTTGTTCTATCACGACGCCCTCGACATATATTTTTTGAGATGCTGGACACTGTAAGTGTCTAATATATCAATCTTGGTCTACATTCACGTAATACTGATAAATGTCATGTCTAACTATTTCGTTATATAGATACGAGATGATTGAACTACGAAGAACTAAGGGGCCAGTGGGATTCCTCGACCCGGGAACGGTTTGCCAAACCGAAATCATGAGAGTACCAAAGGAGGTTGAGGAGTACGTATATAAAGCTTTGCTTAAACTATAAGACAAGGAGTTTATACTTGTACCATACCATTTTAAGTAAGTTCCTCACTAGCTAGTTAAATTACTCGTTGATTTCATTATTTACTCTGATGTAAGGACTAATGACTATGGCATCCAGCTTCCACTGGATTCTCGTAATAATTCATCCAGAGAAGAGCAAGATGCAGAGAAGAGCAAGATGCTAATCATGGATTCACTGGATAAACCTAAAGAACATTTTGAAGTGATGACACGTTTAATGAATGAGGCATTCAAAAGATATTGTCAGAAGAGCACGAGACACCGCCCATACAAAAAATCACTTACAATCCATACTAACTTTCCGGTACGCACGCAAGGAATATTCTTATATCGTATTTCATAGTAAATAGCTCATTCGACGACATCTTAGTTTATTCAATTTTTGCAGTGTCACAAGTTGTCGCAAGGAACAAATTTATGTGGGTACTTCGTGTGCCAGTACATGCGCGAAATCTTAGGTTGCACAATAAAAGACAATGACGTGGAGGTCAGTCTTGCTGACTTGACACATCGATTCGCACCACTCAATTTCTATGTACTCTCTTAATTTATTTTTCATACTTACAGCGCCTCAAGTTGTCTACGGTAGGACTGCTTCGTTCTGAAATTTAAGCCATTCAGGGCCAGCTCACCTACTTCATCATGAAGGAAGTAATCAACAAAAAGGCGAGTTTTATGACGAAGACAACAACGATCCACTCTTTCATACTCATGTCTCACATCACATGTCTCCAACCTCCGAAGACCCGTAGACTTTTAGTTTAGAAAACTAGTTTAGGCTTTTGTTACTTCAATTTTGTTTCATTACTGTCGGGACCCGAATTCACAATCTGGAAACCCTCTGTGTTTTTAGCACTAGTCCCAGGATCAGTAGCTAGTGCCCACAGTTAACAAAGATGAATATCACAATCATACACAACGGAATAATAAATAAATAATTCATCTTTTAATATAACATGTTGAACAACCTTAAGGTCAACTTACAATTGTGAAGCCTAGATGGCTTCAACTCAAAGTAAAACGAATAACAGCGGAACGAAGAACGTCGGTGACTCCCATCAATATGCCACAGGCATTTGACAAGGTTCAACTCCTAGATATTCGCCTTCTTGCAGAACTTCTCCTTCTTCGAAGACAGACTTCTCCTCAACTGGTGATGTTTTGTTAAAACAAGGGTGAGTACACAACCGTACTCAACAAGTCATGCACAGAATGCAGTTCTATCACTACATGCATGGCTTATTCCAAAGGAATGGCTGAACGGTTCTTTTGCAATAAAGCAGCATTCACAAATAATCATAATAGATAGAAAAGCAGTAAAACAAATAATACCCATAATAAATTTCGTAATCATTCTCAAGTAAAACATTTCTCATCCTTAACCAATTTCCATATCACATTGTCCACATTCCCAACCTCATTTTTATCAAAATCTAACCCTAGACTGTAATCCCCGAGCAATGTCCAATACCGTGGACTCGGCTATTCGAATAGTTTTTACACTCTGCAGAGGTTGTACACTTTACCCACAAGATACAATCAACTTACCACGTCAGCCGTGAATCGCCATACAAGAGTATGCGAATGAGCGATCATAACAAAGCCTTTCAGAAACTTCTAGCTCAACCTAGGAACCTCTCCGGGTTGCCTTCACTATCACTTCCCTCACACCGAGCGAAGTATAGGACCGATTTAACACCGTTGGATAGGGTACCAAGCATGCAAAGATAGGTACGCTCCCCATACTGATTACCCCGTGTAACTACCACCCCGAGGTATCAAAGGTGAGATATCAGAATCCTACTAAACTAGGTCTTCCCATTCAGACATATGGTTGTACGAGTGACTCAGGTCAAAGGCTTGCAAGGTGAAGTCCTTAACTGACCAAGGCAAGACATCCTTCTCTCAAAATTGGCGTACAGCCCTCACAACACTCAACCCTCCCAAATGCCACGATGGCCCACCTAGCATAAAGCCACTTGCCACTTGCCTCAGTCTAAATCCTTTACCACCTCAGTTGATTATTGCGCAACACAATGCCAACAACAACTCAACATCCATGTAGAACCATACTGGTTCCACATATCAACATCATCGTGTGGCAACACGTCACACCATTTCACAAACACATTTCATAATCCAGTGATCAGTATTAACCTTTTAATTTTAAAAGACATGAGTTGCGTGGCATGGCTAAACAATTATCACGATCTAACCAACCCACGTTGGCAAGTAATAACAACCAACTAATAATCAACCATCTTAGGGTGATAAATGAATTATGGCATACAAATAATCATGGCAAGGTGATATTAGCAATTGGATTGAATAGCTAATCCCAAATTAATTTAAATCATTTTAATCTTGAACTAGCATGCAATAATTTGAATCAAAGTAAATTTGTAAAACTGGGAGCAATATGATCAAAGCACAATTTGCCTGGCCCTTGCAATTTTTATTATTCTTTACTCTTTATCTTCGATCCTTGATCCTCGATCTTCAATCTCCGCTTGCTTGATCCTCAGCTCCTTCGAGCGACTTTCGGCAACGCGTCTAATGATAAACAAGCACAAATACAACAAAACTCAAAAAGCAAATCAAGTAAACTCTAAATTAAGAACGAATAACATTAGTGTCGGTGTTTCGAGAACCGGCAAGTGAAATTTGTAAGTCTAGAGGGGCCGCGCGTCTCCGCTCCTTGAATGGTTAGACCCCCAAGAGAGAGAAAAGGAGGGTCCAGGATATATACTGGTTCGGGCTGAATGTCCCTACTCCAGTTCGTGCGGTGGTGCGTGTTTGTATTGATGCTGATGAACCCGTCGGATTACAAGCGAGGGCTACGCAGGCGCCTCGTACACGGAGGTGAGCGAGAGAGCACTGAGCGCGGAGGACTCGGAGCTTGGGGTGTGTGGACGCTCGGTCGTTCCAGTGCGCGCTCTGTTTGTATGTTTGTCCTAGTGTGCGTGCCCCCCTGTTGGAGGGCCGAACCTCCCCTTATATAGCCGGGGAAGTCGGTTACATAGAGCGTGTAAAAGGAAAAAAAATGATGGGGCTCCCTACGCCCGAGTCAGGCCTTTCGCCTCGGCGTCTGGTCTCGGACTTGACCTCTGATGGATAGTGGTTGGCCCTGCGTCGGGTTGGTGAGGCCGCTGAGCGAGATCCGCTCCTCCGGAAGCAACAAGCCTTTGCTCTCGTGGGTGTCAGTCTTGGCGACGCCGGGTGTCCTTGATTGCCTAGGGAAGGCGCGCGGCCTCCCCTCCCTGTTTGGTCATACTGAAACGCCGCATCAGTGGGGTAGGTGGCCGGTCCGCGCCGACTTGATGATTTGATGTTGGCTTGTTGACGAAGGGGTTCGAGTTTGATTGAGGCTCTCGGTCCGTCAGGCTTCGTCGGTCGGGCATCCTCAAGCTTCGCCAGTGTGGGGAGTCCGCCTGTTGTGTTTGGTCGGACCGTCCCTGTCGGCTTGGCGAGGCCTTGGGCCCCGGTTTTAGGCACACAAGCGGCCCATACGCTTCCCGAGGAGCTGACTCTCAGGGTGTCAGTCTTGGACGTCGGTGTCGACCTTGGATTGCCTAGGAAGGCCTGCCTCCCTCCCTCCTGTTTGGTCATCTTGAAACGCCGCATCGAGGGGTAGGTGGCCGGGTGCGCCGACTTCGATGATTTGATGTTGGCTTGTTGACGAAGGGGTTCGAGTTTGATTGAGGCTCTCGGTCCGTCTGGCTAAATCGATCGGGCATCTCGAGCTGCTTCGCTGGCCCGTGAGTCCGCCTACTGTTGTGTTTGGTCGGACCGTCCTCGATGGCTTGGCCGAGGCCTTGGGCCCCGGTTTTAGCAATGCGGCCCATACGCTTTCTGGGGGCATTGATACTGTAGCCGTATCCGCAATTAGGCATAACAGCTTAGATGAAATTAGGAATTTGAATGGATTAGGTCGATGATTAGACAAAAGAGAACGGCTTTCGGAAAATACACCGAAGAGAAAGATTAATAACTGGGAAAGAAGGAATAATATTCCGAAGAATATTATCTTGGTTGGATCGCCGATGACATATGGACTCTCGATCTATAGACCGGGTCCACGATGATACGTTAGTTCGCCATGAACTAAGCAGATGCTCGAGGTTAACTTTCGTTGATCGAACGGCACAGTCAACCAAAAGGAAGATAGACTGATAGGCTAGGTCTGGCACAAGAATATGGCATATGGCTAATGGTCTATCGACCAAGACCACGAATGAATTCTAGGTTAATGGCAGATTAGATTTCCAAGGATAAGACAAGGACGGATAGAATCGACATCCACTATGGTTCGATTCGGAGGTTAGACTTACATCGGGGACGGGACTCGACGACGA
Source organism: Guadua angustifolia (assembly GCA_036346375.1). Classification (NCBI taxonomy): domain Eukaryota; kingdom Viridiplantae; phylum Streptophyta; class Magnoliopsida; order Poales; family Poaceae; genus Guadua; species Guadua angustifolia. The sequence goes on from CM070519.1 coordinate 19,239,727, forward strand.
CGAGGTGGTGATGACAGGAATACGGGGCTGAACTCAACGTGATGGGTTAGATCACAATAAGGCGAGAGAAAAGGTAAGGACATCACATTAGGGCTTCCACTTGCATGCACCCATGCGATGACAGCGATACGATGAGAGCGAAGCGTTAACGGCGGGACGTTAACGATGAAATGTTAACAGCGAAACGTTAACGATGGAACGTTAACGGCGAAACGTTAACGGCGGAACGTTAACGATGGAACGTTAACGGCGAAACGTTAACAATGAAGGTGAAGCGATGACGGGACCCCTTCTTTTGTCAATGCCACTTCTTTTGTCAGTGGTTGTGCTAGTGTAGCATGTACTTTTGTCTTCTTCATCGTCTTCAATGGGAAGGATCTACTGATTTGGGTTTAGTTTCTTGAAATTTGGTGGTAGCAAGTTCGGCTCCAGCCAGGTCTCTAGAAGCGAAGCTAGCTGCTGCAGCATTGCACAGCTACTGGCCTCCCAAGTTCTCTCGTGAGCTCACCCGTGGGCTTCTAGACTTAGTTTGATCCAGGTGGAACTCACCCCACTGCATCTTCTTTGTTGCCCATGTAGTTCAGAGATTGGTCCGCAGGGTGCTTGTTAAAGATGTAGATTTTATGCCGAGATTAACAGCTTGAGGTTTGTGTACTCTGTGCCCTTTGTTGTATCTTGATTAGTTCAGATTATGCGTTGTAAGTTCATATTTTCATGTGTTCAAAAAATCAATCTACATTAGACAAGCAGTTTGCATTATTTCAAGAAATTGTAGAGAGATTCCTGGGGCTAGTCTTTTTTAACTATTGTGCATGTGCTCCAATTTAGCAAGGGTTCTCATGTTTGTGCAGCACACATAATGGGCCAAACATTTCCACTCCAAATAATCTTTAGTCCTTTACATTTAAACTAACGCTCTGTGGTTCTAGCTTTGTAATGCGGGCATTCAAATGGTTCAAAAATCTTTTGTCGTGATCCTCGTGTTTTCTCGCAAAACTATAGAACTTCCAATAGTGCAATACTTTTGTTTATTTTGTGGTTCATTTGGGCCTTCCGTTTCAATTTACTAATTCTGTGGATGCTTTGTTGTGAATATCCATTTTCCGTTCTCGACTTTATTCCTTTTGCGAGATCTGGATGAAAATAAGCAACTTATTTTGGCTATCTTGGAAAATCGAAACCGGGAAAGTGGCGAGAATGTGCTCGAGATGTAACTAATCGCAACTTTTATCCTGAAGATTTTACAATCTGATATAATCTTTCATTTGGCTAAATGATGAGCCACCCTGCATGGTGGCAGATTTCTGCATTAGTTGAGTTTCTCGTTAGAAAAATGTGATTATCTTGTTTTTGTCGTCATCTTCCCCCAATATTAGCTAATTGTGTACATTTATTGTTACTAACATGTCACATGTCATGTAATACTGAAATTAGCATGTATTAGTTTCTTTGTTGTTTCATGTAACGAATAAATATGCAGCTGAAAACTGCAGTGATGATCAATAATATTTTGGCCAGGTATAATGTGATTTTGGGTTGATAAGTATTTTTTACCAGTACTATGTAGCACCAGTAATATATCTGTCCCCATTGATAAAAGCATGATTTACTTGATGTTCACCTTGGCTGGCTTTGTGTGAAAGATGAGTTATTACCTACATATGAGTTCTGGTTTTGTAACATCTTGACACATTATACAAGAAATATTCTTGGGAGAATCAACAACCACATATATAATCACGAAAATAAATTTTCATGGCACCAAAATAAGACAAGAAGTTATATTGAATACTTTATAAATCATATAGACTACAAATAGAGTGATTGCTTAATAATTCTCACAAACACCCTTTGTTAAAATAGGGCCAAAATCTGTACCTAGCATCATGAGACGTTGCAGTATGTGTAAGCTTACCCAAAAGGAAAATATGACTCATATCTCCTTCTGAATCCCCATCCACACATTTCTCCTTCTCGAAGTTTATAATGAACTTATTATTTGTGTTGTCCGGATGTAATTCATTTTTCTTTGTCTTGACAGCTTTGAGCAGTTTTGTATCAACCTGACAAATGAAAAACTGCAACAGCACTTCAATCAGGCAAGTTTGTAGCGTTCTTAGGTGGTTTCACAACTCGTAGTTTCATCGTCGCTAATTTTTTTAAAGAGATTTTAACTTTGAAAAATGAAACTTGCTCTCATATTCCTTTAAACAAAAAATGCTCTCATATATGGACATTGTCTTTTGCTATTGTGATTTGAGCCAGATTCTTCTATAGCTCTTTTGACAATTCTTTACGGTAGATAGAGACTTTCAGGGGTGCTCTTACATTCTAGTAGTATTAACGTGTGAATATTTTCTTCGGTAGAGATACATGTACCTTGTCCTGTGATTATTTTCTTCGGTACAGATACATAGTTAGATTATTTTCTGTACACTATTGTCAGTGATTATTTTCTGTACAGAGGGCATGGCTAGCACTGCCTGAGGATATCCACAAATGCCGGTTTTTTATTTTCGTGTGTGGGACTATCAGTGACGGTTCTAGCCAAAATCCGCCACTGATAGTACTAGAATCTGTGGCGTTTTTTGGCTAGAACCGTCACTGATAAAATATCAGTGGCAGTTCTAGCCAAAAACCGCCACAGATTCTAGTACTATCAGTGGTGGTTTTTGGCTAGAACCGTCACTGATATCTTGTATCAGTGACGGTTCTAACAAAAAACCGCCACAGATACTAGTACTATCAGTGGCGGTTTTTGGCTAGAACCGTCACTGATATTTGGTTATTAAGTGACGGTTCTAACCAAAAACCACCACAGATAATGTTATCTGTGGTGATTCTAGAACGATTATCAGTGGCACTAAATCTGTGGCGGTTCAAAAACCGTCACTGATGGCAATTATGAACTGCCACTGATGACCTTTTTCAAGGTAGTGTAAGTAGCACCTTATTAGCGGCATAAAAAACTTGTCTAGCAGCAACAAGTAGCGAGCCATTTCTATGGGCTTGCCTTAGTCGATATCAACTGCCTACTAAAATTATATTGATTGATAAAAAAGTATCATAAAAAGGAATTCCAAAATGAAAACAAAGACAAAGGCTAACTAAAAATCCTATAGAGTTTAGACCATTGCCATGCATGCGATAATGGAATACAAAATGATAGGAAGGAATTGTTTCTCAAGATTATGATATCAAGAAAGAAATAGTAACACATTAAGCAATCCATAACAAATTAATAATTATCAAACATTCTCATTCATCTTTGTAGTAGCACATTCTTTATCCTTCAGCTTGAAATCCAACTCATCAATAAGTGATGCTATCTTCTCCTTAGAACATGAAATTTACAAATGACATGAAGTTACTAAACAAAAGTTGAAAGTGGTATAAACTATGAACTAAATGACTTATTATTACCTTTCTTAAATGAAGTTATCTAGTCCTTAGTATAACCACCTCGTCGAATACAAAATAGATCAGCGATACTTGAACAGCTAACACATCACAAGATAGTCATAAAGAATAGGAAAAGTCCCTTAATGTGTGTTCCACCATGACAATATGTTAAACTGTGCATCCTTACCATTAAGATCAACCCACCGAAATGGTTTTTCATTTCATGTATACATCCAATTCATTATATCACCATGTGTTGTGAAAGTTGCATCCTCATACAAGAACTGTTCAATGTCATGAAGACCTAAGTCGGCATCACCAAGTCAGATTAGACTTTGAAGCTTCAGGTGTGTTGGACAAGTAAGCTTGGAACAATTTGTTCACAACGTCTATGAAGCGTTTAACTTCATGGGTAGCCCTCTCATGAAAAATCCTCCCCATAAAATATTCCACTAGCCTTTTCTTGTATCTAGGATCAAGAAAGCATGCCAAGCAAGAGCTATATAGGACTTGTCCCAATACTTACCATATTCGGCTTTCATGGCTTTTACCATAGAATAAATAGTAACATCAGCACTTTCACACCATTCTTCATGTGCAATCTTAATCTCACAAAATTTCCACTAAAATAGGTTTGTTGTTGGATATTGACTTCCAGAAACAATAAAATAATTGAATTTCTGCAAACACTTGCATAGTAATTCTGCCATATCCCATTCTTCATTTGTTGGAGCCCACTTCTCACGTTTACCCTTGTTCAAATATAATAGCCTTTTGAAATCCCTATTGTAGTAAATATCTTGGCTCAACATTTTATTTGTGGAGTTCCATCTTATAGGCACATCGAATGGAAGACTAGATTTATTATCCAAGTCACATTCTATTGTATAATTCTGAAATTCCTTCCATTACAATAGAGAATTTTTCACAATAACAATAATAGCTCTAATATTATGAACTAAAGATGGAATTACTTTCAAACCATCCTTAGTATATGACGTAAACATCTCACATGAAAAAGGCCCCATCACAGATCAAGGAAGAACACTTATTAAGTTTTATCACAATTTCTCTAATACATTTATCATTGGATAATGCATTTTCTACAGTGAGAACAAATTATTTTTTCTCAAGGTTCATAGACATGATACCACTGATAAATTCAATTGCTAGATTAGTTCCTGTTTGGTTCCCTTTGACATAAATAAATTTAACTATTATTTTTTGCATACACTAATTATTATCAATCCAATGCACTATGATACATATAAAACCTTCATTTGGATTATATGTCCACATGTCCATAGTTGTAGAAAATCAACAAAAGATTTTTGTTGTTGATACTACTTCATATTTTCACCTCCATACATTTTCAATATATCTTTTCTAGTGGTTGTGCGACACTTGAATGAAAAACCAAGACATAGAGACTTGATGAAATCAACAAAGTAATCACACTCAACCATATCAAAGGGATATTTATGCATAACTATTTCCAAATAAAACTTCCTCGGGCTAGTTTCAGCATCATATTTGTAAGTCTAAACAGTTGTACTATTTTTTTTACCTTCAATCTTCTTAAATTGAAGTTATTGTTAGTCTTGCTTTATGGCGTGCTTGAAGCCCAAATGACTCCACAAGGCTTTCATGCCCCTTGAGTTCTTAGCTCGAGCTTTGTGAGAACATTTTTTTTGCATTTTGCCCAAATTTGTTTCTCATCCCCACCATTTTTTGTCTTAGTAGTCATCGAGTACTTAGTATAGTGTTTCCAAACCTTGGAGGTACACTTCTTTTGCTTCTTCTGAGTAGGCTCAACTTCTTCAATGCAAGTCCCTTCATCTACATTAACAACAACATGGGCCTACACCTCCCATGGCTGCGGTTGTCTCGTAGTCATATGCCACCAATGTACTGGCATTCGGCGGCGGTAGCACTGAGTGGCCTGTATCAACTATTGTGGCACTAGCAGTAGGGGATGTTCTTGTGCTTGCACTTGCACTTACAGAAGCCATTTCAGATTCTTCGTGCCCTATAGTTCAGAAGATGAAGAAATGACTGGAGAATATAGAGAGAGATAAAGGACTAAGGGCCTATTTGTTTTAGCTTTTGATTATAGATTTTGGCCCCAAAAGTAGAATAAAAAACAAATAGCCTGATTTTAGAATCCGATTCTCACAATCCAGCTCACCCATATACACTAGAATCCACAATCCACTTCATATGTGCTTTTAGATTACAGCTTTTGGAGAATCAGCTTCCCTATAACCACAATCTAGAATCAGTTTTTAGAGAATCCAAAGCTGAAACAAATAGACCCTAACAAAGATTGAAGGTCGATGAGCTAGAGTCCCGGAGGAAGGTCTTCATGGTGGTGGTGAGGGATGTTGAGGGCGGTTTTAACTGGGCAGCAAGGGAGGTGTTGGGCCTTGCCAGCAATGATGGCAAGTGGCAACCGATGGAAATTGATTGCCGCTAGAGATCAATGGTGCTGGATACTAGGACAAGGTGAGGAAGGCCTTGGCAGCAAGGGACACCTGGAGACCTTGGCAGTGGGGGAGGCAAGTAGCAGCCGTCGGGGTCAACAATGGAGAAATGTTGATTGCACAGCTCTAGAGGGCCGCAGTAGGGAGGTCTTGGAGGCGATGGCACTAGGATCCGGGAGAGATCCACCGTTTAGGGACTTTAGGGTTAGGGACTTGTTTGGTAGAGTTCTAACTCTATTAGATTTGTAGATCTGGTGGAGCTAGATATTTCTACCTCCATCAGATCTATGGAGCTGGAGCTGTGACATTAAAGCTTGTTTGGCAGGATTCAGCTTCTTCAGATTCTGAGAATCTGGTGAAGCTAAAAATTTTAGCTTCACCAGATTCATAAAGCTAAAGCTGTGAGTACATTAAGAGTGTTTAGATAGATCATCTTGTTTACATTTCATACCAAAAATATAAACTTAATTCACTTTATTTTAGCCTACAAGTTTCAGATTTCAGGAGAAGCTGGAATCTAGAGCTCTACCAAACAGGCCCTAAGAGTGTTTAGATGGATCATCTTATTTACATTTTAGATCAAAAACATAAGCTTAATTCACTTTATTTTAATCTACAAGTTTCAGATCTCAAGTAAAATTAAGATCTAGAGCTCTATCAAACAGGCCCTAAGTGATACAAGGATCCAGGAGAGATGGAGTCCATAGGCCACGACCCATGGACCGGATATTTTATCGGACATATTTGATTAACATTTCACATAGCTTTGAATATGATGGATACTTTCATCTCGAATCTATTTCAGTATCCAATAAAACTATTTGAATCTGACTCCAAAATTTGAAAAAAAAATCCTAGACATACGGTTTCATGCTCCAAATAAAATCTGAAAATTATTCGAACGGACAAATGATCAGAAACTATCCTCTCTTTGCATCCTTACTTGTAGGTAGACTGTACACATGTCATTTCTTAGCAAGTAGTATACATCAAGTCTCATCTAAGGACAGAGTACTCCGAAGTATACCGTTCTGATCAAGTTGTACTTGTACGTGTCAACTACTTATGCTGCGATTAAATAACAAATTACTTTGGCTTTGGATCGAGAACATAAAACTTGACGTGTGACTTGTCGACTGCACCGAACAGTTTTTTTAAAGAAAATCATGCATGGAGTGGAAGAAGGATGACAAATACAGGTCCTCTAGGTATACTGTACTAATTTAGAATCACACTAATACACACAGTAACAATATAGACGAAATATCATCCATACATAATAAATTATAAATCAACGAGCTAGATTTGATAAATAAATAACTATTGTGATCTTACAATTGAGTTTACATTTATTAGACCTCATAGGGCTCAAACATTAAAGAAGATAACTACAACGAAACGAAGATAAACTCTAGTGAAACCCATCAACTTGCCACATGCAATCGATAAGGAACAAAACCTATGGTTCGACCTCCTCGCAAAACTCCTTCAAGGTAGGGAAATGATATGGATTCAAGGTTTACTTTGCATAAAGCAACATTTATAAGAATAAGTTAAATAGATTGAAAGAACAATTTAAAACAAACAGTAATAATAGATTAATAAGAAGTTTCATTGAGTTTCACAAAGATTCACATAGTCTAAATTAATTATGCACACAACCAATCTTTCCAGTTTTATTTTATGAAAACTATACCGTGTGGGAAATCCTAAGCACGTCCATGACTTTTGACACAACTATTTGAATGGGTTTAGTAAACACTCTGTAAAGGTTATACTACTTTGTTCACAAGATATGATCAATATTATGGTCTAAGTATAGTTCCTTGCATGTGCGACCCAAAGGATCATAACAAAACTTTTCAAGAACTCCGTTCCAACAATTGGCCCTCCTAGTAATCTACGTACACCGGTACTCCAACACAGTGAATATCCAAACACAACAAATAGGCGTAGAATTATATCATTGGATTTTAGAACAGGAACCATTCATGATGTGGCTGACACATAGCACACCACAACCTGCACACGCAGTCTAACCTACAACCTAAGGAAGCCAATGTATAAACTTGGAAACTTACTATGTCAAGTTCTTCCCATTCGAACATGCGGTTGTACAATTGGGGCTTAGTTCAAAGGCGAACAAATTTAAGTTCTAATACATTAAGCCTACACACATGACCACATAATCCCCACACACAGTCCACCACACGTAGCCTCCACAAAGTTATATCACTTGTCCCAGTCTAAATCATTAACCACCCTTGTTAATTATTATAAAGCATTCAGATTGCCACATATTTATTCCATAGTCATTAATCAAGTGTAATAATGATATTTAAATGACATCAATATCCCGTTATGGCTAAGCATCACAATAAACTAACCAACCCACGTTAGTGTTACAATAGTTACCAACTAGTAATTAACCATTCTAAGGTAACAAGGAATCATGGTATACAGTCAACAAGGTAGAATGATAACAAAGGGGCTGCATATGTACTCCTAGAAATAGTAAAATATTTAATAATTAAAGTAGCATGCAGTAATTTTAAGACAATATATATTTTTTTAAATTGGGTGCAACATGATCAAAACACATAATTTGCCTTAGAATAGCTCCTGATATTGTCCTTGAATAAATTCACCCCCTTCGTAAGCTCCCAATATGACAACGTCGTGGAACAAGCAATGGAAAACAAATAAACAACTAAACGGAGGCACAACAAAATTAAAAAAATATGGAGGGTAGAGCTCTATTTTAGATGAATTTAGAAACTTGAACGGACTCATTTAGAGTTCGTGTAAGGGAGAATTGGCTTTTGAAATATTTATTGGGAGAGAAAATTCTAGAAAAGAGAGAGAAGAGAATATTCTAAGAATATTTCTTCGGCTGGGACTAATAGGTGGGACCTACGTTCTATAGACTGAGTCCATTTACATGGGTTCACGGGTCTATGGTGAACTCAGCTCACGACTAGGCTGATTAATAGGGTCCACATGTCCTAGACATGGCTTACGATGACCGGGTCTATGGGGATCCAATATAGGGTATGGTGATGTGGTAGCTTGCATTGACCTAAGGTAGCGTCCACATCAATGACATGTTGGTAAGCGGCACGCGGGGATAAAGGGTTGACAGCATCGGTGTTTTGGCGGTTGGTGACGACGATGGCTAAGGGCACGTGAAGGGCACCATTTGAGAGAATGCGATGATGCGATCTCCGTGACACGGTTGGCATGCCACAGTTAGGTAGCTCAGGAGGACCATGAGTGTGCAGTAGTCCGGCTGACCGCGCTAGGTGGCCGGGCCCATGTTGCTACCGAGGTCTCGAAGCACGAAATGAGGTACCAAGGCTACCGTGCTCGATAGGACAAATTCTTGCTGCACTACTGTACCTTGGCATGTGCTGCCGCACTGCCCTATCATGGTATCCTACCTCCTCCTATGTTCTTGTGCTTCGTTCCACACTCACTGACCTACCATAGTGCCACTCACCTTCTGAGCTCCCCTGGCACGGTAAAGGATACATGTCGCCTGCCACGCCTTCCATGCTCACAAGGGGGTCATTTTCGCAATTTTGAATGAAAGGGAGCTATATTTGTCAAAAATAAAGCTTTGGGGCTAAAAAATGGATCGCTTGCTGTAAGAAGGCGAAGCATTCAGATATATTTTTTTTGGAGCTAATTAATTATTAAAGTAGCAATATGCTATATACCCTGACTAATGAGAAAAGGCAGCCACATGTTCAGGCAGATTAATGAGGAGCACCGCCACTTTACATACTTTTTGTAAATGTAAGCAATATTTTAATTCTAAATTTTACTAGAAGGTAAATACCAGAAATAACTAATGATGTAATAACCGAAACTAGCAACAGGCAACTTGTTGTATTTTAGAATATATACAAGAACAAAATTATAACAAAATCAATTGGTGATACGAATGACTTACAATCGGCTTGATGAAGAAAGTGGAAGCAGCAGAGAAACGTACGGTCATGGAAATAGTTGACATCAAAGAAGACGAAGACTAGCAGCCATGAGGGTCACATCACCCCATGCTGGTACTCTCTACAGTAATGGCTTGGAGATAGCTACTCTCCCTCTTTTCTGGTGCACACCGAGAAGAAATACCGGTGAAAAGGTTTGACGGTTCAGTAGCATAACATAGGCCCTGTTTGGGGAGCTGTGCTTCAATTTTGGACTAAAAGCTCCCCCAAACAGTATGGCTACAAAGCAGCTGGGAAGCTAAGCCATAGCAGAAGTATCCTCAAAAGCTGAAGCTGCTGAGGAGGAGTTTTTCAGCTGTGGCTTGGCTTGACCACCTCCTACCTTGGTCGCTCTGCCTTCTCGACCTCCGCCACCCCGCCTCGCCGCCTCCACGTCACATCCCCATTCGGACGCCGCTGTACTTCGCTATGTTATTACCTCCCCGCTCGGTTGACTCCGAAAAGCTACAGCTGCAACAGCTAGTTTGTTAAATAGTATAACAAGAAAAGTCACAGCCGTTAGCTACAACTGCTTTACAGTCCAACAAACCAAAAACAGCTTTTTAGCCCAGCCGCAGCTCCCCTAAACAGAGCCATAGTTTACCATAGGAGAAAGACGACGTGTAAGGAGAATGTAGGAAAAAACCGGTTGAATCTGGACGTCCTCAGGTCCTAGATGACCTGCAAGTGCACAAGGTTATTGTAGCACTTTCTCTTGAAGTATTCCAAGACTATGACCCCTCTTGAATATAATTTTACCTGTCTCTAGTAAATAATTGCAAAGAATAAAGTTAAAGGAAATTGAACTACGATAATTGAGTAAAAAATAAATGCAAGTGTCAGATAATCAGATACAATAATGGGCTGTTTGGTTGCCTTCTCAACTCAGCCAGGCTGTATGAGTGGAGCCAGGCTGGTGGGATCCAGGCTGAGTGGATGCAAGGAGATGCTGTTTGGTTGATTGCATGAGCTGGTACAGGCTGAGAAGAGATGGTGTTTGGTTGATTGCATGAGTTGATGCAGGCTGAGAAGAGATGTTGTTTGGTTGATTGCATGATGTAGTGTAATCCATTCATGCTAAACTTAACCTTTTTCAAATGGACAGGATCCGAGTGTATGGACAACTTGCAAGAAAATATGGACAGGATCCGAGTGTATATTACTGACTTCAAAACAAAACTAGCAAATCATTGATTCAATGAAATCGAGGAGAAAATGATCTCTAGTCAATATGCATTTTCCCGACAAGCGCTTCTACCGTAAGAAACTTGTTAGCAACCTAGCATTGTCGATTTCATACAATGAAAATGCAAAATCCACAAAGACAACCGAGCAGAATACATTGCACGTCAGATTGGCAAATCAACAACATACAATAGATCTAGGAACATGGTCCATCTTACATACATTTCAGACATTCCATGCTCACAAACTCACAATCGAATCGCGTTATCCACGAGAGATCATACATACATTTCGACATTCCCTAATCCTCGCAGAACAAAATTCGACAAAATTTACAGTGCGACTCAACCCATCGTCCTAGAAGTACCTAGCTACCTAGCTAGCTATCATCACCTTTGAGCTTCTGACCTTGTCAAGGAATGCTTGCCACCGGGAAGGGTTCCGTCTCGGCGCCTTTCCTCAGCGCCACCCTCTTGCCGAGCACTCTCCGCCGTACAAGGCCGACCCAACCCCAAAACGTCCTTCTTGGCCGCCGTCCCGATCCGGACCTTCCCGGCGTCCCTAGAGCACCGTCGCCCTTCACGCGCTCACCCCGAGCATATCCATCTTGGCCGACCTCTGCTGCCCTCCCTCCTCAACAAGATCCGCTCCTCCTCTCGTCTCTCTTCTCTCTCGGGCCGTCCGGGTCAGACCCAATGTCGAACAGGGAGCCTTTCTTGGCGCCGCCGGGGGAGCTGCGTGGGGGTCCGAGAGGAGACGGCGTGGGGGTCCGAGAGGAGGAGGCGTGGGGGAGACGGGAGGCGGCGGCGTGGGGGAGACGAGAGGAGGCGTGGGGGCGACGAGAGGCGTGGGGGATTTTCTGCCAGGCGCGTGGGGGAGACGAGAGAGGAGGCGGCGTGGGGGACTTTGCCACAGGGGGAAATTTTTCCGTCGCGATCGAAGGCCACGAGCCAGCCCGCCAAAAACGGCCGAAATTTTCGTTTCCGCGGGGCCTGGCTCCGGGAGAAAATTGCATACGCAGAGCCTGGCTCAGGAATGAGAGAAGTGAACCAAACAGTAGATATTTGCATCTACAGAGTCAATTCTCTCCACATGCAGCCAACCAAACAGCCCATAAAGGACTTAAATGTAAAGCTAGACTAGGTACAGGAGATTTCAGTTCAAGGTAGATTGGTAGGTTGGATCTATATCATAAGATAGTGAGATCACATTCCCTGGCCGCCGCGAGCGCGGCTCGCTCGGGCCTGGCCCACGGGAAACGCCATAGCGAGGCTTCTCCGCGTGTGCAGCTGGCGCTCGCTTTTTTGGCCTACGTTGCATCGCTTGAGCCAGGCCCACATCGCTGAGCCAGTAACCAACGCGCTGCTGTTCATGTCAACGATCAAGGAGCCTGCCCATGGAAACAGGATACCAAACAGCCGAATTATTATCCATGGTTTTATAGGTAAGTTGCCCTTGGGCCGCCATCCCTGCACTAGCGGTATTCCCAGCTCTGCTATCCACCTCTCAGCTTGACTGAGCAAGCACCATTTTAGCAGTAAGGTTTTATAACCAAAGCAATATATTAGGCTTTGTAATAACCTGACCATATCAATCCTACAGGTCGGAACAATTTTTCTATCTTTATGTTACCCGAAGTGGTAAATTAGATAAAATGCATAAGCACAGTAAGTATAATCAACGATTCCAATAAAACCAAATACGCTCACTGTAATCAATCGAGGATTAATCGCATGACACCATTTCTTTATATCCCCTACATCTCCTCCGCATATATGAACTACTTACGTATAGATAACAGATAACGATTCCAATAAAACCAAATACGCTCACTGTAATCAATCGAGGATTAATCGCATGACACCATTCCTTTATATCCCCTACATCTCCTCCACATATAGGAACTAGGGGTGGGCATAATTTAACCGAAACCGAAAAACCGAATCGAACCGAACCGAATAAACCAAAAAATTTGTTTTTTCGGTATTCGGTGTTTGGTTCGTTTTTTTTTGCTACTGTTCGGTTTACGGTATTCGGTTCGGTTTTCATATTCTAGTAACCGAACAACCGAATAGACCAACTAGCGAGTAGCGAAGCGACTAATTCAGGGTTCGGTTCCGTGACTTCTAGTTCCCTCCATCCCTCGACTCGATCCCTCCCGGCTCCCGCCCCCAATTCCTCATTTTCCTCCCAACCCTAGCCCTAGCCCTAGGCCACCGCCTCACCGCTGGCGCTCGGCGCTCGGTCTGCACTCTGCAGTCCGCTGCTCCGGGCCTCCGGCCGTTCGGCGTCTCTCCAGCCCTCCACTGCTCCCGTGCCGTGCTCTGGCGTTCCGCTTTCGCCCATCGCGCCGATCTGTACCGGTCTCCGCCGCGACCAGCTCCTCCGCGACTCGTCGACTCCGCCGCGACCAGCTGCTCCGCGAGGACCGCGACTCCGCCATTTCGCCGCCCAAGTGCCCACCTGACTGGAGTGCGGCCTCCTCCGAGCTTCGATTTCTTTCTTCTACCGCCGGCCGCCACCTCCATTGGTGCTTGTCGTCCATCACCAAGCAGAGTAGCAGATCACGCCGGCACGCCGACCGCCGACGCCTCCGACAGAACTCGCTCCGCCTGCTCCGGGCCTCCGGCTAGTGAGGTAAAACTCCAAGTCGCAGCACATTAGATACATCTGATGATCTGATCTACATCTTTACAGTTTATACATGCATTCGTAAATAGTAAGATCTCACCGTCAGTAGCCTCAATCATTCGTAAATACATACTCATCTGATAAATTTGATAAAGTTATCCTAGTAGGATAACTTTATCAAATTTATCAGATGAGTATGTTGAAAATCATCAGAAGGATTTCCCTGTTGGAATGCTTGTGCATGGACGGTGAGATCTTACTATCAAATTTATGCTGTATAATGAAACATCCCTTGGACAAGACATAAAAATGCTGCAACGTCATTTTTAAATACTGAAATGAAATGTGAAACCAAAATATAATATATTATAAATCACTTATGCATGATTCTTTAACAGGTGCCATGTTTCAGGAATGATAATCCATTATCTTTTAGATAGTGCCCAAATGATAAGATGTATGTTTTACAGTTTTATTCATACACTACTTCGAGTTCATATTTCAAAATTCAAATTCTTTGAACAAAAGCAAATGACTAAAAGATGAAAAGAAGATACCTTGACCTCTTTTCTGGGGCACAGATCATTGATCTTCTCAAACCGAGGGGTACAAGTTTCCCTAAAAAGCAAAGATGGCACACATAAAGTGGTAGACATAATATTTTTAGGATAGTTCTAACACGCTGTTTATAGCTTAATTAAGCACTGCTGATTGAATATTAGTAGCAATGGTAAATTATATATACCAACAATACTAATGATATATATGCTATGAATTTCTCAGTGAGTCAGGCAATCTCATCTTAGTGTGGAATAGCCGAATAGGCACAATGGCCGCCTCAACAGAACTATCCTGCTGCAACGTATTATTCCCTTCATTTCTTGTTTGCTTAGTCAATTCCTTTTTAATTTCAATCACTACCTATTGTGTTGCACTCTTGCTGATTTGTAGATGGTGGAGCCTAACGAGAACACTGGAAACCGTGATAGCCAAATGGATGATACGGAGACTGTACAAACGGAGAATGAGCAGCAACAGCAGCCGCAGCAGCAGGAGGTGAAGAAAAGAAAAGCAATGGCACCAAGATCTGACGTGTGGGAAAGCTTTAGCAAGATCAAAGTGGGAGATGTCCTAAAAGCCAAGTGCAAATATTGCGCTGTGAGCTTCGTTGTGATCCAAAAACTAATGGTACATCCTCTTTAAACTCTCACTTTAGAATCTGCAAGCGTAATCCTAATAAGAATACAGATCCTAAGCAAGGTACTTTGCAAGTAGAAGGAAATCAGGGGGATAGTAGTCATTGTGCCATTTCCACTTGGAAGTTTGATCCTGAAGCACTTTGGGAAGCTTTTGCTGAAATGATTATTATAGACGAGCTTCCTTTTGCATTTTCTGAACGTGAAGGCTTCAAAAAGTTTATGTTTAAAGCTTGTCCGCATTTCACTGTTCCCTCTAGAAGAACAACTACTAGGGACTCTGTTCCTGAAAGTGGAGATTGGGAGAATGCAAAGAAGATGATAGAGTTTCTTGGACACTTCTATAAGCTCACTCTTCGTGTTTCTGCCACACACCATGTGACATCTAACATTTTATTTCATGAGATTGGTGATGTTTTGCTTTTGTTGCGACAATGGTGTCATAGTGATGATGATAAACGTAGGGAAATGGGCCAAAGAATGCTAGAGAAGTACTACAAGTATTGGGGAGATAAGAATAAATTGAACATGCTCATGTTTATTGCTGTTGCACTTGATCCTAGATACAAGCTATCTAATTATACAAATATAGCTATTTTAGAGATGTTTGGTGAAGAAGACGGAAGGCGATGCGAATCATGTGAATGATTCTTTTAGTTCTTTGTTTCATGAGTACACAAAACTATACGCTCCAACAGATAAGGCACCACAATCCAATGATTCACAAGAGCCTGTGGAAAGGACTACTAGGTTGATGAAATCCCTAATTGTGGAAAAAATGAGTATGAGAAATACTGGAAATGGCACCAGCAAGTCTGAACTTGAAAAATACTTTGGTGAAGATAATGAAGAAGACAACGAGAATTTTGATATTCTTGAGTGGTGGAAGTGCAATTCTCCTAGATTCCCAATATTGTCTCGCTTGGCTCGTGATGTATTAGCAGTTCCCATATCAACAGTTGCATCTGAGTCAGCCTTTAGCACAGGCGGTCGTGTCCTTAATGAGTTTAGGAGCTCACTCACGCCATTTATAGTACAATGCCTAGTTTGTGAGCAAGATTGGTTACGACGATCCGTACCTATCAATATTGAAGAAGATCCAGCAAATTTGGCCAAAATCGAGGAAGGTAATAAACAATAAACACCATTGATGTTTGCTTCAATTACATCTATCTTGTTCATCACGACAATTGACTATCGATTTTATTGTATTTTAGTCATTATTGTAGAAGATGTTGCCAATTCTTCAAAGGAAAAGTCTAAATCCGAGTCGGTAACTAAACCTAGTGAAACTACTACCTAAATTTTGGTGAGATTCAAGACAATATTCTGCTATTGGTCATTCCTTTCTTTAGTTATTTGCAAATTCTGTATCATTGCTCTAATAATATGTGTTTTCTCAATTTTTAGCTTTGATTCTGCCTTCTAGTGTTGACTTGTTGGGAATTGTGAAGTTTGCTTTCGGTAAGACAGCATTCAATTTGCAGAAGCAGAACAACTCTTGAAGAGAAAATGGCCTCCTAAATTTCTTCTGTTACCCATTCCTTTATTGAATGTTTCTCACTTGTTAAAATAGTCCATGAAACTTGAGGAAAATTCATTTAAACAAAATTTTATCACCTGTAAAAGTACTGAAGGTTAGATACAAATACTTTATTTGTTGCATGACTTTGTAAGATGTTAGATATTTATTATGTTACTGGTGACCTGTAGCTGCCATTAGCTATTATTTCCATTGTTCAGCATGCATGGACTCTAATTTCATTTGGTTGAACTGGAAGTCTGGAACTCAAGAGTTCCTGCATGATTCACCACAACATTTGTGAAACATAACTAGAAGTCTGAAATCATTGGTGAAACATAACTGGAAGTCTGGAATGATAACTTATTTAGTTATTTGGTTGAACTGGAACTCTGGAAGTCTGGAATGTTGTGGTCTTCATTGTTCAATAAACAATTTCTTTCATCTCCTGATCAAATTGTTTACAAGACCATATCTTTGCTTCTCCAATGGCAGTGTTTGATGGAGGATGGACTGTAAGAGCCTAAGAGGAGATGAAGCAGATTACTAATGCTGGTTAACCAAGAAGACCATATGGTGATGTGGAGATGATGTCTTTGCTAGTTTTGTTGTTCTGGAATCTGGACTTAGCTTTTCAGTTTAGGTTGTGCAATTGTGTTATTGTCTGCTTTAAGATTTGTTGTCTGCTGCTGTGATGAGTTAAGCTCTATGTGCTGCTAGCCTGCATTAGATTTGTTGTCAGCTACTCAGGTTCAGGACTTACCTTCTGTGTTAAGCTCTATGTGTTAAGTTTTACTAGCAATAATAGCGCGCTACGCTGCGCCGTTCTGTAGAGTCGATAGGACACGTTAGTAAATCTATGAGGTCATATTTTCGATTTTCATATTTATTTTTAAAAAATAGGTAGTTAGCTATAAATCTTCAATGAATCTACATTTTTTTTAGAAAACCGCAGTTACAATCCGTCGGCGAATCGCTGGGCTGATATAAATCCGCGACGAACCTATGTTTTTTTTCATTGTAGATGGGGAAAAAGTAATCTAATTTTTTTTAGGATCCGTTTCGCTAAAAAACAACCGGAGGCGAATCCATGGGTCGCTATAAACCTTCGACGAATCTGTTTTTTTTTAACTGTAGAGGGGCATAAAGTATTTTTATGTTTTTTTCACTGTAGATGGGGAAAAAGTAATCTAATTTTTTTCAGGATCCGTTTCGCAAAAAAACTACCAGAGGCGAATCTATGGGTCGCTATAAACCTTCGACGAATCTGGTTTTTTTACGTTTCGCTAAAAAACAACCGGAGGCGAATCCATGGGTCGCTATAAACCTTCGACAATTAGTTTTTTAAGCGTAGAGGGCTAATTTTTTCGTGATCCGCTTAGCAAAAAAACTACCGGAGGCGAATCCATGGGTCGCTATAAATTTTCGACGAATCTGGTTTTTTTAACTTTAGAGGGGCATAAAGTATTTTTTTTCGGGGTCTGATTCGCTAAAAAGCATCAGGAGGACCTAAATGTAAACCGCGAGGGACCTAAATGTAATTTTTTAAAAAAATTCGGGTCTATTTCATTAAAAAAACCGTCGAAAGGACCTAAACGTGATTTTCATTTTTTCGAAAGGACCTAAATGCGATTTTGATTTTCGGGGCCTCACCAGGCCGACACGTGGCTCACTCGGGAGGCCTAATCCCACCCGGTTTAATATATAGTACTAGGTCAGTCTGGCGCTTCTGTTACTTGATCGAATTCGATAGCATGAGCACGGAAAAAAAAAGTTGAAGGAATCTGGTTTTTTTTGGTAAAAACAATTTTTTCGGTGTTTTGGGTGGCTAAACCATTTTTTCCGGTTTTTTCGGTGATTTAAAACATTTTTCCTGAGGAAAACGGGAGGAATCCGTGTTTTTTTTGTGACGAAAACATTTTTTCCGTTTTTTTTTGTGGCGAAAAATTTTTTTTCGGGTTTTTTCGGTGACGAAAACATATTTCCCGGGAAAATCGGGAGGAATCTGTGTTTTTTTTTGTGACGAAAACATTTTTCCTGTTTTTTTCGTGGCGAAAACATTTTTTTCGGGTTTTTTCGGTGGCGAAAACTTTTTCCTCCGGAAAAACGGAGAAAGGACCTGAACGTAAAAAGCAGGGACCTGTTTGTTATTGTTTTGGACCTATTCGCTATCCTGAAAAATTAGAAAAGGGCTTGTTCGTGATTTGAAATTAACGGAAGGCTTTTCCGTAAAATACCGCACAAGGGACCTAAACGCGAAAGGGAAAAAATATTTTCCCCTCACAGAAAATTACACAGGGACCTATTCGTAATTTCGCAGAAACTGGAGGGGATTTTCGCAAAATGGCGGGCGGACACGTGGGTGCCCTGGCTGGGGCGGCAGTCTCCCGCTTATAAGGGAGGTGATATACATGTGTAAGCTTCGGTCATTGTCTCATTCACTCATTCAGTTCAGGTTGTGGCGTACTGGGCTGGCGTTGTGCTGTTGTGCTCATTCAGTTTTTATGTGTTATGTGTGAAGTATTATGTGTAAGCTTCGGTTAGATTTTGTTTCTAAATGTATTGTCTGCTTTAGATTTATTGTCTGGTTCGGTCATTGGCTGATGGCTCATTCTTCAGGTTGTGCAGCTTGTGCTTTTATTGTTCAGGTTGTGTTGTGTTGTGCTATTGACTCATTCAGGCTGAGCTGAGTTTCAGGTAATTCGGTTAACCGAAAAACCGAATTAACCGAACCGATTTGGTTCGGTTAATTCGGTTCGGTTTTTATGAATTTTCGGTTTCGGTTCGGTTCACAAAACCTAAAAACCGAAAATTTGAAAAACAGAAAAAACCGAACCGTACAAACCGAAATAACCGAATGCCCAGGCCTAATAGGAACTACTTACGTGTAGGTAACAGACTAAAAGGGTGAAATATCATTGAAATGTAAGAGAAAGACGATTCCCTCTTCAATTACCTAGAGTTGATATGCTGAACTCGAGTCTCCAATCGATGATAGATGAAGGATTACAAAAGACTTTCACATTATGTAGTTTGGATCAAAGAAACACAAAGAGCAAGTCTTCTCTTTGATCTAATCTACTACTTTTCTGGAAGACTATCTGACTCTTCGCGACTCTCTTCTCCTTGTCCTCGACGCATAAGGCTCCGCTCCTTCCATAGAATAGATATGGTTGGATGAGGCAGTGCTCATGGAGTTGGAGACTGATATGGTCAGGTGATGCGATCGTTGGCAACCGTATCACTCCCATTTTATTCTCTGGAGACAGTCCTCGCAACGCTCCATAAAGGTAGCTGTTCCAAATCATTCCTTCTACACAATGGCAGCTTTATATCACAGGGATTTTCCACTAGTAGCCTGCGATATGCTCAACAAATGATTTTTTTTAAATAATATATATTTTTTTTAAAAATTACAGTCGCAATTTGAAATTGCGACTGGATCTCTGTCGCAAATTGGAATTGCGACTCAAATGAATTGAATTTTTGAAAAATTTTGTAATAATCCAGTTAGATATTTTTGTATTAATTCATTGATTTAGAATTTGCAAAAAAAATATATCTAATCATCGATGAATATTATAAGATATTGGATGAGGGCAATTAGATGTGATTTTTTTTAAATAATATATTTTTGTAAAAAAATTACAGAAATAATATGTCGAAAAAAAATTACAGAAATACCCAATAGTCGCAATTCGAAATTGGCATACATCTCTGTCCCAATAGTTGCAATTCTGTCGCAAATTGGAATTGCAACTCAAATCAATTGAATTTTTTAAAAATTTTGTAATAATTCAGTTAGGTGATTTTTTTACTAATTCATTTATTTAGAATTTGCAAAAAAAATATATCTAATCCTCGATAAATATTATAAGATATTGGACGAGGGCAATTAGATGTGTATTATTTTTGTTTTGCTATCGATAAATATGAAAAGCAATACGCCTAGTGTTAACGTAAGTAACACTGGACTGCATCAGCATTCCTATATAGAAAGCAATGTTTTAGAAAATACGGCATGTCGTAAGAGAATGAAGGTGCTACTGGATTGAAGATGCTGCAAACACCAATCTACTTATTTGAAGATGAATGTTTTTTCTGGCATTCAGTTAGAACCAGTGAGGTAAATACAATCAAATCATTTGCTATTTCAGTTTTATGGTCCGATAGTACTTTACCTAAATGGAAGGCTTGTGTCTAGTGATGAGGGCAACCTATGAAATATAATGTATGTACATAAGAAATGTTCAACTCTATATATTTATTTGACATATTTGAGATTTACCATTATACAATTTTCAATGTAGATTTAAGATGTGACGATGATGTCCCATTTGTTTATTTTGATACGATCTTTTTTTGTCCATACTAATTTTTTGTGAATGGCTCCAAGAGTATGGTACGAGAGTGATAAGATTACAAACTTGGATTTACAAAACGTTATCCTTGGTTGTTATTATAAGGCCTTACGAGCATTGCAATGAAAGTTATTATGATTGTAGTCGAAGTTGTTATGACTGCAATCCAGTTGACATAATGAGCATTGCAGTCAAAGTTTCCATGTTCTATGTGAAGTGACGATATTTCATTGCCGCTCGGATGTCACAAAACGAGGGTGGGATATGGAGATTACAGAGAAGACGATTCTAAAATGAGAAGTTACTGAGGAAAATGAGGTAGGACACACTCTTTATTACAACTTAAAACTAGAAGGAGCATAACTTCACGTCTACTGAGTGCATCGAGGCCACTTCCCCTTCGCCCATGCCTCTGGTGGGGCTTCTCTGGCTCGACGTGCCCTCTCTCACTTCCTCTCTCTCTCGGCCTCCTTCTCCTCCGCATCCTTCCTCGTGCTCGTCGTCGGCGTCGCCACGCCGCTCTTGAAGCCGCCATGAACTCCTCATCCCGGTTGGCTTGATCGAGGAGCCTTTGGTCTTCGGGATCGATCTCCTCGTCAAACCACTGCTCAAATTCACACAGTGGTGGAGGCGACTGTACGAAACATATATTAGCAAAGTGTCATGTAGAACTATTACAAAACATGTATGATTGTTACCAGCTGGCGCATTCTCAGGCTCTTCTCCGGCGGGTCGAAGGCGTAGTTGCGGCACATCCAATACCTCCTCTTCCAAGTTGTGACTTCCCAAGAGCGGACAAGCCTGCAAGGATCTCCGCACAAACACATCGGTGGGACAGCCCCGTGAGGTACGAAGAGGTCCTGGTATGCGATGTTGCGCGGCCAAGCCGAAATACCTCCCTCTTCCTTTGCTTTCCTCTTCCCCTTAGCACTTGCACGCCTCGGCATTCTTTTGTCCCTCTCTTTTTTTCTCTTCTCCTTCCCTTCTCTCTTATTTTCTCTCTTCTCTCGTTTATGCGTTTACTCTTGGTCTCGCTTGATGACAAGGAAGGCAGGCGGGTGGTATAAAGGGCAGGTATCACCATTATATAGGGTTGGGCGCGCTACATCTGTCGTCCACCAACAACTGAGTTATTATGAAACGTGTGTCTTTGTCACATCGCCCGCTAAAGCCGATAGCGCGTCTTTGTCATTAGTCGACAAAGCCGAGCGCAGCGTCTTCACATTAGTCTGACAAAGCTAAGAGCAGCGTGCTGTCATATTGCACTGCCAAAAGCTGATAGCAGCGTGTTGTCACATAACTCTGACAAAGCCGAAAAAGCGGCTGCGGAGTGTTGTCACTTCACTCTAAGGTCTAGTGCTGGATATTTTAATACAAGGCAGTAACAATCAATTATATGGAAAACATCTCGGACGAAAGCCAAATATCACGGGAATAGCTTGAAAACACTTATAGAGCCATCCCCAACTAATGCATAAAGAATGGTTAAAATATCCCACAAAGTGCGGTCGCAAACTAGAAACCAAAACAGGACGCAAAATGCGTACAACTTAAACCACTGAAGCGTTTTCGGTGGTCTGTAAAATACCTTAGACAAATGCAAAAATTATAAAGAATGGCCCAGTGACACCCTCCGTAAGGTATACTACCATAATCTATAAAAATATATTATTTATAACTTGCTTTGCATACGAATCCAATCACAATAAAAACCCTAAGTGATCACAAGCTGTAGTAAATCTATATCACTCAAGCTTTTCGGCAACTCGTATAACAACTCGTGTAAAAGCAAATTTTGAGGGAATTGATTCAGAAATGCACTTTAGTATATGGACAACCAAGTTATAGAAAAGTATCCAAATTTTGACTTTCTTATCATGTAAAAATCGATAGCGCAAGCACCCTAAACGATAATGTTGCTGGGGTCGTATTATATGAATATTTGAGTTTACGAGCTTTAACGAAAGTACCTGCAACACAGGAATCACCATATAATCATGTAGTAGCAACCAAGAACCATAGATTTCGAACGAACAAATTGAATGAACTGATATCGTAATAGAACATAATGTAAGGAAATAAAGTACCATACATGAATTTCTTACATAATGTGAGAAAGAAATTATGTACAGCACATCTAGTACGAAAGAAAACACCTAATTACGACAAGGTGCTACTCCTCGGGTGGTCCCAGGCTTCCTCTGTTGCACATGCCCGTAGGGTACGTCACCGGTCAGGGCTCATCCACTGCACTCCTAGCAGCCGCATTAGTCTTTGGAGGAGTAGCTAAGATGTCGGGCGACGGGTGGCTCGGACCGGGCACATCGGCGAGTTGTGAGGGGCCAAGGACCGCACCTGTCGGCTGCTGGGGCGGATCTACGAAGAAGTCCAAGTCAACGTCGCCGAGTGGAGAGAACTCAGCAGAGGTGCTCGCGCTCTGCTCTGGTGCTGGATAGGCTGCTGTTGATAAAATTTTCTTGTTAGTACATTACATAACATTAAGATCATAAAAGATAAAAAGAGACAGCGTGGTATACCTGCAGTCATAGGGGCGTACGGTGCGGAGGGCTGCCAACCAGATCCCCCTGGGACGTGAGGAGGGGGGCTGCGTGCTTGCGTGGTGTGGGAGCTGTGGCCTACGGTGCGTGTCGACCCCGTACAGCGGAGGCATGCCCGTGAACCTGTACGACGTCGTCGTCCCTAGGCCTCCTGCACAACGTAAGCTAGACGATGCGGACGGCCCTCTGGCGTACACGCTACAACGGCCCTCTGAGCACCTCCATCGCGACCTCGACCCTGTCCCCCTGGCCTAGTCGTGCGAACAGTGCGTCCACCTCGTCTATGGTCTCCCTAGTAAGGTCACTCTGCACACGAATTGAAATGCCACTTAGTTCGTACAATTACAGTAACGATGCATTGCAAGGATTGTGGAAGAAGTACTAACCGATCGGTGAAACGCTGAGTCTGGCTGGGTGGGGTAGGTGTCCGCAACGGAGGGCTCGTGCCTCGGAGGAGAGTCAACGACGCGCACAACCCGAACGCGTGTGCATGGTGCGTACCACCGGATGTACTCGTCGTACATGCCGGGGTCGTACGGGGCATCCTCCTCGTGAACGTCCGCCAACGCCTACGCCCACTGCTGAGCATGAGGGATCATACGTGTCGCCCAGCTAGCGGCACCAATGTACCCCTTGCGTGTGACCCTGCATGAGAACACGAGCAATGACGTTAGTACCGCAAACATGAAAAAAAATGCAACTGAAATAGACATGGAAGAGCACTTACATGTGCACGTGAGGTGGGACCACCTCACCGGTGGGGACGGGGAAGACCTGGCGGAGGCCGAACTGCCTCATCACGCGGTGCACAGCGTACATCTCGACATACACGTCGAAAACAAGGTGGCGCTGTGTGAACCAAAAGGCGGTGTCACAGGTGCACTTCAAGGAGAGGCCGTGAGGTGCTCGCGCCGCTACCAGCTCGGGGAGGTAAGGACGCCAGGTGACGCGATCATTTGTCAGCTGGTCGAACATCGCTACGTACTCGGGGTACGAAGCGTGTGACGTCACAGGCGCGTACATCGGCTACCAAAAAATGTAATGGTAAAGTTAGAGAAAATAATTTGAAAATAATTGAAATAATTGCATAACTCATGGTAAAGATCATTTTACTAACCCGTCGGTGGCACCACAACGTCCCCATGGTAGGATGGTCGATGTCATCCCCGGGGGCGTGGTAGAACTTAGCTCCGTAGGGTCCCAGATCGATGTGCGGCCGGCCGATCTGGAACCTCTCAAAAGATCACAGCTGAAGCAGGAGAGGACAGCCCGTGAGAATGGACCACTCCCCCACGCGACGACAACCGTCGCAAAGTCCCCGGTACGTCATAGCCAGCACAGCCGGTCCCCACGCTAGCTGCGGGATCTCCTCGACCTCGGCGTCTGTGATCGACCTCGCGTATTGGATCAAGTGCTTGTCGATGGTGTCTCCGTGGGTGGAGCTGAACAGAACCCAGCCGAACAGCCACAACAGGTACGCCTCGAAGTGGCGACTGAAAATGTACTCCCCTGCTCCGGGTGCCATCCTCTCGGTCTACAAAAAAAGTAATGGTCAGTTTCACAACTTTAAGACTTAATGAAATAAAATTTACATAATGTTAATGTCACTTATGTAAAACTGTATCAGCCACTTCTGCGTCGGACCGTGCTTGTTACCGAAAGGTGTGTAGTCACTGTCAGCTGGCAGCACGTCCACGAAACGGGCTAGGAGCTCCGCCCGCCACTCCGGGTGGACGTCCTTAGGCACTACCGCGTCCCCGGTGCAAGGTAGGCCAAGCAGGCAGGTCAGGTCCTCCAGTGTGGGCGCCATCTCACCGCACGGGAGGTGAAAGGTGTGCGTCTCCGGGCGCCACCGATCTACCAAAGCGGTAACCAAGCTCCTGTCATACGGGAACCTCCTAGAGGCACCGTGCCCATCCTCAGCATCAGCCGCAGTCGCCTCCACCATCCGTGCTATGGGCAGTAGCCCTGCAGCTCTCAGCCTGTAGGAAGACATTTTCAAAACTATTAGTTCAAATGAACAAGATTTAGTAAGGGAAGTCTGCGAAAAGTGGACAAACCTGGGAACCCATCGAGGGTCGACCCGCCATGCCCTCATCGGGGTCCGCAAGTAACGGACACTCAGCTCGAGCGGTGCCTCCCCCTCTGGAGGTGGCAAGGTGGCCAAGCGACTCCGATGAGTCGCGTCGACCACTGGGTCCAGCAACTCGTACTCCATCGCCATACCTACAATTGAATGAAACAATATTAGTACAAAATTAAATGAACAATTAAACTGATGCAGTGATTACAAATAGAATTTGAATACAAGCTACCACACTTTACAGTCCCAAAACGCTAACAACTCGAATGCGATAATGACACATCAAACGAACATACAAATTCGAACCAAATAAAATTCGGTAATAATACACCCAACAAATAGAATTCGGTAGTAATACACCCAATAAATAGAATTCGGTAATAATACAGGCATTACACATGATATGACCATATATGCATTACAAATAGGAATTCAACATATCACATTGACATGCGACCTAACAATTACATACGCGGAGCCCGTAGAACAATTTCACGGCCTCTGAACTGTTGGGCAATACTTGAAAGAGTGTCCCATCTCTTTACAAATGGATCATTTCTTCGTGCGATGCCCGCTTTCTACAGCGTCCATGTCGTTCCTTATACGTCTTGTTTGTCGTCGCCCTACGCCCTTGAGCCTGCTGACATCAGGAACCCACCGTGTATCCTCTCATCTCTGATGCTCTATGAACAAACCCACCACTTGAAAGACATATATTTCTCCGCTCCAAGTTGCCGCCACCGCTTCTTTACTAAAAACTGCGACAAGAATATACCTGGGTCCATACGAATTGTCGAGCACGCAGCCATTACGTGCGAGCATGGCTTGTGCAGCAACGCAGGCTTGTTGTAGGTGCATACACATGCTTGCCGATGTAGAATGTATTCGTGAGCAACTTTACGCCGGTTCGTCCCACGTCCTGCTTTCTCTTTGCATAGTACCTCGAAACGAAGCTCCCTCGTACCCATTTTCATTGCTCTATGCATCTCCCCCTTCTTCCCTTTCTCCTCCATGTACGTACAGATCACCTCTGAGTATTTCACATCAGGATTACTCATGCGGGCTATCGCCATAGCATGACGATCCACAAAGTATTTTGCAACACCATGAAGAACACCCTCCACTATAGCAACAAGAGGAAGGGGTCTCAGTCCTCGCATGACCCAGTTGTAAACGTCAGCCAAGTTAGTCGTCATAACCCCATACCGGGAACCATCGGTGTCGTAAAGCAATGCCTATTTCTGCCTAGGCTCATGCTCTATCCATTCGGAGAAGCATTTTGTCGATCTTCCATTTCTCCGGACCAAGTGTGGAGGGTCCGTGGGTAACACTTCCAGTGCTACTGGGGCTTCCTCCGTGCTAGGAATTGGCCTCTTTGTTGCCTCTGCGGTATGCCTCGATGTCAGCTCGTCCAACTTCTTCCACAATGCATCAAACTTTCTCTGTTGGGTCTGGTCGCACAACCTCTTAAAAAACTTCGTAAGGTCCTTGTTCTTAAACTGCTTGTAGAAGTTAGCACCCATGTGTCGTTTGCACCATCTACTTCGCATATCAGGCCATGGATGTATTTCTTCTGCACCTTTCTGCAACTGCACGACCGCCTTCAACAGCCTGGGGTGCCGATCGTGTATAACACAAACTCCAGAGCGCTGATCCACAACCCCAGCTTTCACGTTCCTCAGAAACCAGAGCCAGCTTTCTGTGTTCTCACCCTCCACGAATGCAAGCGCTACTGGAAGAACCTGATTGTTGCCATCAACTCCTATGGCAGTCCATATCTAACCTTTATACTTCCCATTCTAGAATGTCCCATCAACACATAACAACGGACGGCAATGCCTGAACGCGTTGACACATGCACCGAAAACAAAGAATGCCCGCTGAAGTACCATCTTCCCAGCGAAGCGCTGCGAGGGCCGCTCACAAATATCGATATAACTTCCAGGATTTCTTTCCTTGATCACCTCAAGCATACCTGGTAGGTTCTGATACGAGTCTTCGAATGTACCAAATCTAGTTTCCAAAGCCTTCTGCTTCGCTCTCCATGCTTTGGCATAGCTTATGGTGTACTGAAACCTCTGCTCTATTGCAAGTATGATGGCACGTGGCTCTAAATCCAAGTTGCCCACAATCTCCCCATACATTGCATTTGCAACAAAACCTGAAGATATGTTTCTATGTGATTGGGCAGACTCTGTAAGCACGCACATGTGTGGGACAACTATAGAACACTTCCAAACGGTATCCCATTTAGGCTGGTACGCATGCACACACCATTGGCAACCCTCCATTTGGCATCTGACATCATATGTCCGCCGGTCCGACCAAGAACCTTAAAGGTTCTACGGCGACCACCGCCCATGTTTATCCGCTTCTGAACCTTACTCTTATTCTTATAAATGGCACCTTGCCTCACCTCATTCCTATCTGACTGCCACGGGAAGTGTTCACCCTCGTTGACCACCAATCTATCGAATTGACATCCCACTCCGTAAGGAAATGCTCTTCGTCGTCTGTTTCATTACTCAAATTGTCATACTCCTAGCTCTCTGCCTCCATTGCATCAACCAACGATTCAATGTTTTCTCCCTCGTCTGTCATGCCCTGTGGTTCCTGAACATCTGGATTTGGAACATCAGCTTCCTCATCTCGCACACCTTCGGTTCGGCTACTCTCCTCAACTTCCTCTAGTTCATCATCACCAACCTCCTCCTACATCGTATGGTCAGTATTGGTTTTCTCAAATACTTGCGCCAACAATACTAATGGCTAACCATTTTCAGTTGCCAATCTTATGTACGAGCTCTAGGACTTTGGCCCCTTCAGTTCTACTAACTCCCAGTACGTGTAATCCCGTCTCCGAGACCCCACTCTGTGCAGCTTCAGATCATGCAATTTCCTATCCAAGAACATGTTGTACAACCATCTGTTAACCGTGCCCCACGAACGCTCACCAGCACGTGACAGGCCAGCCATAACACTTGGAAAATGACTAAGTTCCACCCCTTGTGCACCCATCTGCGGAACCCCTTCTCCGTAGTGTATTTTAAATTCTACTCGTTCGTCCATACCTGTCAAACATTCCATTGATTTTTAATGATGGCACGACAAAACGCTACCATATTTCAACTCTTAATCTACTCATACGACGACATACTCTACACCCGGTATTACAACAGGTAATATCGTTTTGTTCTATGATGAATATTTTTGCTATTGCGTAGGTTGGCTAGCGCCGCGCCGATACTCTTAGCCTACCACGTGCCGAAAGAGCATGTGCGGGTTTTGGGAACACACGGCACAATCCCCGTGTACTACCTACAAAATAATTAAAACTCTACTGCTAACCCTGCTAAAAATCATTTTTCTATAAAACTATTAATACAACCGAAATCCCGTATACTAGCTACTAAATGATTAAAATTCTACACAATCGATCACTAAATCATGAATTTAAATAAACTACTGCTAACCCTACTAAATTCAAAATCACTAAATCGTTTTTCTATAAAACTACTAATACAACCGAAATCCCGTATACTAGGTACTAAATGATTCAAATTCTACACAATCCGATCGCTAAATCATTTGGAATTGCGACAGACTCTTTGTATCTATTCCAAATTGCGACTATCAGGTATTTTTGTAAAAAAAATTTTGACATATTATTTCTGTAATTTTTTTTAAAAATATATTATTTAAAAAAATTCCTCAACAAATACCATTCTTGCAATATATGGATGAATCAATATTAATTAATGTAGAAAAATGTACAACTGCAACATGAACACCCCTTTACCAACGCATACGTCGCAAAACTTTAAACATGTGTTGTGATATAATATCATAACTACGGATAATATATATGAGCTGCAAATCCTATACATCATAAATCATTTGGTTTATGGATGGCAATCAGGTGCGACGGGTATAGATAGTGCTCATCTATATCCATGCATACCTACCAAAATCTCCCTCACCAGTACCTATGAAGGGTGGTGGGTGAGTATGCTATGTTCACCGGTCATCACACATACTCAAGTTCAACAATTAAAATAGAAATAGTTCATCAATCATCACACATGCTCAAATTCAACAATTAAAATAGAAATAATTCATCAGTCATCACATACATCACAAATCACCCATCACGGCATCACCAATCATGAATTGCTAATATAAGGTACCACAAATGGGGATCAGACGCTAATTGGCGCCTGTTGTGGCCCACATGTAAGTAGAAGGTGGTGGGTAATAGGGCGAAATGGGTACGGGTGGAGCTCCCTCATACTCATGTCTGTTTGTCCGTCGGGCAAAGTTTGGCTCTATAAAAATGCCTGCAGACAAAAAAAGAAGAACACATCTACTTTTATTAGGGTTTTTATATGTGGGTGCACGGATAGTCGTGTAAGATTATCATCTATGGATGACATGGGTTGCAAGTTGCAACCCTATCTGTTGCAATGGTTTTTAAAGTAAACAGCTAGGTCTCTGTAGCTATATAACCAATTTTTTGGGCTCATTCTCAGTTTTTTTTCTCATGGGCTCGGCTCTTCCAGAAAAAATCCCCAAAATAATTAATTTATTAAAACTAATGTTTCTATTACACAAAGATAATCATGTCTTCTTTACGCCTATGGCCAAATCTTTGTCGGGACGGGCAGGCGAGCCCGACTTTGCATAGTAGTCTCCTTTCTGAAGTCAAATCTGCAACTTGCAGTAGTACGGTGTGCAAGATTTACATCCGAACAAGATATAAAAAAATCCCCCCCCCCAAAAAAACGTTTAGAAATGCAAGATAAAAACAATTCTCGTGATAAAAGCAAACACCTATTGATAAGAAATTTAAGGCAAACGTACCCAGTTAATTAACCAAATATGTGTACTTGATCATCATGATACGGACTCTGATCATGGCAAACAACCGACCTCTTCCACGCTGATCCCAATCTGCCCTACCTGCACCTGCACAGCACAAGCCATCCATCCCCTTCGATGCGCCCCAACTGTCACACACAAGGATTTAAATTTCGTTTCCGGTTGAAATCTCTCTACTGACCAAAATTTGAAATCTTGTCGAGATCTCAGAATTTTAGTTAAATCTCGAACAAAATTCAAAAATAGAAACTCAAATCCAGTTTTATTTCGACTGGGAAAAACGAGATTTCGGTCGGTATACCCGAAATCTCAATGAGATTTGCCGAGATTTCGGTGTATTTCCACCGGCTGAAAAATGGGTCAAATGAAGATGAAAAATTTTTAGAGGGTCCTAACACATTGGTGATGTTGCCATAAAAATTTTAGGTAATTATGAAGCTTGTGAAATTTTTAAAAATTCAAATATTACTACTATCGTGATAAAACGCTGACCGACAATTTTGAATAGATTGAGAAATAGAACAAATCACATTAGAAATTTTTAAATTTTTTTGTGCATTATTCTAACATATCGATAATCTTTTTATAAAATTTTTAGATGATGTTGAAGCTTGAGAAATTTTTAAAAGTTTGGGCAGTGGTGATATCCGAATGAAAAATGCTTGAAACCACGTAGAAAATTTTGAAATTTTGATTGGATGGTCGTTATGCATCATTAATCTTTCCATAAAATGTTTAGATGATTATCAATCCATAAAGTTAGAAATTTTGGCAGTATTCTGACTATTATTCGGATTTTAAGGGTCACAATTGAAAACAATCAATGTATATTTGTATGATAATTAATAGGCATGAAATAAAATTGATACATATGACAATTTTTCACATATTTTCATCACAATAAAAACAATGTATATTTGCATTATATACTTACGAGTAGTAGTACGCCTATGGTGCAAACTCCACCTCCTTGTTATCAATAATAACCTTGTGATACCTCCTCTCGTGCAGTTGCTTGTATTTTTCCTAGGTCATGTCCTGTGGAAGGTAGGCAAACTTTCAATGTTCGTAATGAGCCTTCTAGCCGCTGTAATTCTCTAAATGGTGAATGTAGCTGACAGATGTGTCTCGTGCGTACGAATCGGCATATGGATTAGTGTAGTCAAACGGCAAAGAAATGCTCATTCTGTCATAACTTTGTTTGTAACCGCACCCACCCTGATCCCATCCATAGGGCATCAAACCGTACCCACTATACTCAATTGGGAAGCCCAAATGGTTGAAAGACTGGTTGCTACACAGTGGGCCTATATTATCCTGGTGCTGTGCTACCTGCCGCCCACCCCCACCCCCACCACTTGACGCGCCCTTGCCCGTACTACGAGTCTGCCTCTGTGAGCCCCTCCTTGGGGTTCTCCCTCTTGTTGCAATCCTACTGACGATTGTGGCTATGAACGGAGACACATAGAATACTAGCCAGGGTCTGTCCCATCATCGCCGGAAGAGTCTATCGCTGTCGCTAAGCTACTGCTGAGATATTGCACATTATGAGTAGGTGTATCCGTATCATCATCACTGTCGACATCAGACTCATCATCACTTCAGGTTTTTCCTTCTCCCTTGGCATGCTGGCTGCCCAATAACTTTGCCAACCTGCCCAAAGCTACTGCTAGCATGTTGTCATCGGTAGCATGCTTTCTCTTCCTTTGTGCGTGTCACCGACCATGTACTCGGCACAATCTAGGAGGCTCTTCCCACCTGTGGCCAATTGGAAGTAATATTAACACCATTGTGACTAACAAGTGGATTCATAAAACAATTGCATTAGTTACTTGTGGCTTTGTTCATCTCTTTCGGTAGGATGGTATCAACCACGAATCTTGTTGAGAGGGGTGAGTCATACCCATTATCCACATCCAGTAGGGGCTCTCCACCAGACCTAGACGAGTCGAACCACTCTGCAATAGAGTCACTAATAAGATGCATCACACCCTCAATGAGGCAATCGAATAGGTCTTCGTCCTAGGCCTGGCGGGTGGATTCATAGTCCCATAGGCGAAGTCGTAGGTTGTAGTGCATGAACATAAGCTATTGGTGTCAAAGGTCAGAATTCGATAATAAATTTATGATCATGGGTACCATCAGTGTCAGAGTCAAGCATGAAGACAGTGGCATGCAATATATACAAGTTCGCGCCCCTAGATGGAGTAATTCTCTACGTCCTGTGTGGATGATGTATGTATTTGGTGTATCAAGTACAGAGCGAGTTGTCTAGCCCTAATTACAATGAATATTGGATCTAAACAATGGCTAAACTATGGCGAGAGGTTGACTAGCCCTTGAGGGTGCTTAGTCCCGACCTTATATAGTCGGGGTAGTGTTGCCCTGGTCTAAATCGTATACGATTTGGGATATCAAATCGTAGTGAATGAGGAGTCTATCATCTTGTCGATTAAAGTAACGTATTCAAGCTTTCATAAATATCAGGTGTACTCAAGTCGGTTTCCTCGTATCGAAAAAGTGATCGAGTCCTTCCTAATATGGAATTACCTTCTCCACGTATATCTTATCCCATAGAATCGGGCCAGTGATATCCAGAGTTGCTATATGTCGCTAGAATACATTATTCATGTATCCTACATGTATTCATACCCCATATTTAGATATTCTACAATAGCCCCCGAACTCTACCCAACAGAGGGTCAGTTCAAGTGCTTGGTTGATTACTGACAAGTTCTGGTTTGGTCGAGTAATGCCCCACCAGCTTGTGGCCGAATGATTTGAATAGATTGGAAATCGCTAAGTATCGAGTAGGGATGTTGCCTGGTCGAGCGCCTTGCCATCAGCCCATCTCGAGTACTTGGGTTAGCCACAAGTTACTCGATATCGACTTGCTCTAAGCAGAGTTAGAAAATCTAGAAAATCTAAACATTGGCCAATTGAGCATTTATTGCTCTCATCTGTTACGCCAAAATGTGTACTACGCCATCATTCCCCTTTTCTCACTAATCGAGGCGCCATGCCACGGGGAGTGAACTGTTCACCTAGAGAGAAGGTTTTGGCTTATAAATTCCTAGATCCAAAACTGTAGCAATTCCCCCTTTTCACCTCCTGTCTTACTTTTAAAGCTTCCACCGCGCTCCTTAAACCCTAGCACTGCCACCTTAGAAGAATCCATGCCCTATCTTTCTCGATGGCGTGTAGGAACGAGTTGGCCTAGAGGGGGGTGAATAGGCAACTCTCCAAATTTTAACTTCATAGTTACAGAAAATTGTTTTAACAGATGAGAATTACTTAGAATAAAAAGTAATAGAAGAATATCACAAATAATGTTAACAGCGAAAGCAACACAATTGAAGTAAAAGACAGAATGAGATAAAGATTTATCCCGTGGTTCGGAGCCCTTCTCCTACTCCACGTTGAAGCACTTCTCTCGAAGTATTGCTTCACCATAGCTAGTCGCAGTAGCTATGATAATCACAAGGGTAGCACTTTCACTACTCCAGTGAGGTGAGCTCCAAACCTTACATAACCAAAAGTGGCCTTCCACAATGTCCTTTGGACAGGTCGCACTTTTAACTTCCTCCAAGCTGTCTAGGATCACAAGATCCAAGAGTAATAAACTTGCACAAGTTCTGTCTCTTCGTTCACTTTGCGAAAACACACTGCTAGACACAAGTTTGGAGCTAAACACTTAGAAAAATTGAGGATTTTGAGGTTGAGAGTGAAGCACAGACTCCTTTTTGTGAATGAGAGCTCTTTTGAATACTAAAATATCAAGGAGTTCATAAAGTTCTATGGTAGATGGCTCAGAAAATACTTATATAGGCATTCTGGATGAATATAGCCGTTACACCTACCACTGTGACCGTTGCACGTGTCAGAGTGTCAAAATTGAGCTAAAACACATTTACAGCGAACTAAATATTTTGACTTAGCGATACTGATGATGTGTATCACGGACCAAATTCAGACATTTACGACGAACCAAAAAATTTGGTCCGTCATGCATGGGGAATTCAGCAAATTTGGTCCTTCAGAAGAATAAGAAGCTTATATGTATGGCGGACCAAAAAATTTTGTCCGTCATAAATGGGAGTTTCGAAGATTTTTGGTTCGTCCTGAATTGAGAAGAGAACATGTATGTCGGACCAAATATTTTGGTCCATCATAGATGGATTTTGCTAAGATTAGCAGACACGGACCATTTTTGACACAAAATGAGTTTAATCAAAGGATTTGAATTTTCCATGGACTAAAGTTTGGTTTGCAAGAAATAAGAACTGAGATTCTGAATGTGTGATGGAAATCTGAGAAACTTTTGGTCTGTCAAAGGAATATGATTCTATATGTATGCCGGACCAAATAATATGGTCCATCATAGATAGATAACTGAGAAATTTTGGATTGTCAAAGGTATGTGTATGGTGGACCAAAATATTTGGTCCGTCATAGATGGGTATCTTGAAATTTTTGGTTTGCTGAGGGTATATGTATGCCGGACCAAAATATTTGGTCCGTCGTAGATGGACATTGCTTGATTGCAGAAATTCTTCAAGAAATATTTACTACGGACTTAGGATTATAGAAAGAAGAGGTTTGGTCCGTTGTAAGTGAAAAGAATTTGATCAGAATTTGACAAAGGATATTTTGTTATTGGACTAAACTGATTCTTCTGTGTTATAAAGGCTTTGGCTTGATTCGTGACAGACTTAAGAATAAACAACTGAATTTCAGTCTGTCACATATTTGGACCTTTTGAATATAGGTAGATTTTGATTCAATGAAAAGAATAACTAAGATTTTAACTCCAAGCAGTCTAGTTTTGATTTAGCCTTATTAACCAAACTACCAACTTGTGCAAAGTCCCTCTTTATAGTACAGCCAAACAAAAAAAATCCTAGCTATTTGGCTTGAATCAACTCCTAAGTCATAAACTAGTAATAAAAAACCTTAATATTGTTAGTCCGACCAGCTCCATCCTTGATTTCAGCATACATTCTTTATGGTTCCAAGAATTATTAACTCGGTCATCAACACCAAAACAATTTAATAAAACATGAGGAAGATTGTGGGGGCCTAGATGCTATCAATCTCCCCCTTTTTGGTGATTGATGACAACATACCTTTTTCAGTTAATAATATCTCAAATATTCTGCAAAATAGAGTTAGCTTGACAGAGTATAAACAGATATTTGTAGATGAAGGTGCTCCCCCTCAATGAATGCATGATCTGAACTTTTAATAGTTAAGACACTTTGGACTATATTAGATCCTTAAAATTTTAATTTTCAGGATTCTTATAAATAGTAGATATCAGATCATTATGAGTTGGAGCATCTATTAGAACCTAGAAATATTCCAAAGCACGAATTTCACTGTTTAGAGCAATTAGCGCAAATAGTATCAGGGCATATACCATTTAGAACGATCAGCACAGATAGTATCAGAGCATACTTAGATTATGCAAGGATAATATCAGAGCATACAATAGATAACATCTGAGCATAAATAAGATAATGAGATACCATATCAGCACAGAACTTAAGTGCATAAGCATAAGTGCCAGAGCAGAGGATAAGCATTCAGAGCATACAATAGATAACATCTGAGCATAAATAAAATAATGAGATACCATATCAGCACAGAACTTAAGTGCGTAAGCATAAGTGCCAGAGCAGAGAACAAGTAGATCAACAACACAATATTACATATTACATACTTATCTAGTAAGGATTTTAACAACAGGTTCAATCCACAGTCTAGCCCAGCCTATAAAACCTAGGAAATTCTCCCCCTTTGGCATCAATTGCCAAAAAGGGACCTATTTTCACCTTGAAAAGGTTCTCTTGAGCTGACCCAGAACTGAACTTTTCCGAGGAGGAGAAATAATCCTAACATCATCATCATCATCAGATTTTTCTTGAGCTTGTTGAGTTGGCACTTGGGCCATAGCTTGATCATGCCAGCTTGGATAGTCTGGATCTCAAGGTTGAAGGACCATTTTATGAAAATCATTTTGCATTTTGTCCAGTGACTCATTTATGGCATCAGTTTCTGCAAGTATCTGACTCATACCATCAATGTGGTGCCTTCCAAGTTCTCCATGAAATGCAAAAGCGTCCTCAGCAGATTCCTTGAAATCTTCTAAGTCTTTTCTGATCCATAATAGATTACTCTTATGTGACGTACTTGCAGCTTCAATTTGATTGATCAGATGCTTGTGATTTTTGTCGATTTTCTGATTCATATCATATAGTCTGTCCTTTAACAAATCCTAATTTGATCCAATTTCTTAAGTCCCATTGATTGTTCCTGAGACTATCAAATCTGGTGAAGGCTTCACTTCTAAAATTTGCTTGCTCTTTAAAGTGCTTTCTCATCTGCTCTTGAACTTGATCATTGTGCTGTTGAAGAGCCCTCATCTGTTCTTCACGCCTTTAAGCTGCCATTCTTTGAGCTTCAAAATATGTAGCTTGAAATTCTCTTTGATCAGCATAATACTGTTGCTCATAGGATTGAAACCAAGCAGGCTGAGTATCCCAGAAATTTTCTTGAGCTTGATAATTATATTGCTGTGCCTGCTCAGGATGCCTTTGATGAGGTGAAAAGGGATGCTGAAAGTCAAACAAATTTTGCCATCCAGGAAATTTGTCCCTTTGATCATGATCTAGATGCACTGCGTGGGGTGGATAAACAGACTCAAAGGCTTGGGGCATTCCAAACCCTCCTGCCTCATAATCATGGGCTCTAGGCCCAAAGCCTTGATCTTGCAAGAATCTTGCTTCTGCTGCCAACTCTTGAAGATGGTGAATTTGTTGCTCTTCATTTTGAGATTGAGCAACTGAGCTTGATAGAATCTGAGTTGCAGCATCATCCTCATTCCAGGATTCACTTCTATGAATCACTTCTATTGGTTCTGGAGAGTGGACTAGAAATTGAGTAACAGGCCTTGGAGAGTGACCATGACTTGAAGCTTTACTCTTGTGTCCACTTTGAGCACTAGGCTCTTTTCCAGATTTAACCTTGCTTATACTTTGAGCACTAGGCTCTTTTTCATTTCCAGATTTAGCCTTGCTTATACTTTGAGCAGTAGGCTCTCTGTCATTCCCAGACTTGTTTTTGCTAGCACTATGGTGCCTTTGATGACTACTATGATAACTGTTGTCAGAAGGCATTTGTCTGACTTGAGCTCATCGGTGCTGCAAAACTGCCAGATGAATGATGACTGTTATATGAATGATAACTGCCATAAGAGTGATAATTGTTGCTGCTACTGCCATGAGCCAGAGAATATCTACTAGAACTGTTGTTGTCAAAATCATTTTCATACTCAGTTTTTGATTCTTCTTCCTCTGTAGATCCATGTTCTAGCACAATCTCCTTACTTGGCTCATTCACTTCTTCTTCTTGAGCATGATGAACTGGTTCTTCCTCTTCTATAGGTTGATTTGCTTGCAACCCTTGAAGAAAACCAGTGATCCTCAAATTTTGTCCTGTTGATTTGTGCATATTGTACTTCTTTGGGAAACATTTAAATTCTCTGTTCAGATCATCTTGAGAAATGATTTCTTGAGCCAACAGAACTTGAGTGATTTGTTGAGCAAAAGGTAATGGACTTCTCAATTTTCTATACACTACCTCTTTCATTTCCCCAAAGATGTAATCTACTAAGTCTATGGGTTGCCTTGACAGAATCAGATGCAGCAACCAAGCCAAGGTTAGGGTCACACCTTCTTTATAGCCTGACTTGGGAAATATAGTATGCCTTAGTATTAGCAACAATACCTTTGCTTCTTCTGAGAGGCAGGAAACTCTATTGGGGTTAAAGTCAACACTGGTGATATCCTTATATATATGAGCAGATATTTGCAGATCAGGCATATCACCAATCAGCCTCCATCTCTGATTAGGATATATCTTTTCATATATCCTTGTTCTGTTCACTAATGGACTTGAGACTCCAATTGCAAACTCAAATTGTGTGGATCTGATTTTTCTTATCTTTCCATTCATAGTGAACATAATGTGATTTCTTTATTTGTTCACTAATAAAGATGCATAGAACTCTAGGGTTCTTGAAACACTCTAGGGTATGGTCTTGTTTGACATTAGATAAGTCAATCCAGGGGTGGAGTTTATGCAGTCAAACAACCTATTTGAACCAGTTATGGAATTTACTTGTGCCCAATCCACATATTGTTGATTTGACAAAGTGGAGATTGGTTTTCCTTTTCCATCCATTCTATTCAGATAAACATTATAGATGTTCTTATGGAGCAAGGAAACAAAATTTTCACCCAGAGTTGGTCTTGAATCAGGAAACCAAGCTTTTTCACTAACTAGTCTTACAGTCCTTAACTTCTTGCCACTTAGGGCAGACAGTTCTTTACTATTCAATATATCAACTTCAGTGATTAACTCGGTATTTTCTGAGGAGGATTCACTGCCTGGTTCATAAACACTGTCTTCTGATGAAGAGTCTGATTCTTCTATAGCTTTATCCTTTCCCTTTCTAGGATGTGAAGTTACTAACTTCCTATTCTTTCTCCCAGCATCATGAATATCTTGAATGAGCACTGGACCTTGAGGTTGTCTAGGTAAAGATATTTCTGGGGATGAACTTGACATTTCCTGCTTCTTACCCTTTACTTTGTCAACTATCTTTCCAATAGAACCTCTTTTATCAGGATTTTTAGACCTCATTTTGTCAACCAACTTGAGTTCAAATCAAATTCAAACAGACTCAAGAGCAGAACCCTCTTCAAGCACACTGACCAGACCTAAGCAAAAGCAAATACTAGAGACTAAGTTCTAGGTCTAGGGTTTTGACAAGAAGAAAAGAGAAGATTCAGGGTAAACTTACTACGCTGAGAAGAAGAACTTGCGTAGAGAAGCCAGATGAACACCATTGCCAAGATCCGATTGAGGACTTGCTTCGGTGCAGAGAGAAATTTCTGGCTTTGAGAGAATGTGTGCAAGCAAGGAAGAGGCAATGGGGAATTTCTTTGTTTGCTGAAAGAGGTTAACTGCATTGAATGGGGGTAAAAGACGACATTAGGGAATCTTGGAAACTGACGCCATTAAAACAAGGTAGTTGAGGGAAACAGGCGCCCAGTAAAAGGTGGTGGGACCCTTTCAGTGAAAATGGTATGGGCTATTTAGGGTCCCGAAATCAAGGACAGGTTAGCATTAGACAAGTCCTACAGCAATAGGCAAGATGTTGAATACAATTTGGAAACTGAGGTGTGAAGAAAAAGTTTTATAGAATAGATCAAATCCATTTGAACTTTAGATAAGAAATGAGCTTAGAAGCATTTCCTCATATGTCAGACTATTTTGATATATGGAACATAAATTCTGTCTTTTGCGCTGGACCAAAATGATTTATGGATTTCATTCAGCCACGGACTTAATTATCTTTGGTCCGTGACAAAGGGGTTTTGCTCTGAAAGAACTCGAGACCAAAACTTCCTTTAATGCCGGACCAAACTTTTTGGTCCATTGTACATAGTATATGGATTCTGATTTGGTCCGTCGCAAATGGGTACTTGACAGTTCTCTTCAATTGATTTTAGTCTACAATATGAGTGTGTTTCTGAAGAATCGAAATAAGAGATATAGCTAAGATAAGCAATCAAACCAATAGCAAAAACACAAACCGGAAGAATTGAGTTCTCAGGAAATGTTTGAGTCTAATTTTCAGATGAGCATTAGTAATTGCAACTTAAACTCAGCTGAAGGACTCAAGTGCTGAATAGAGACTTTTAGTTGAATTTTGCCACTAAAGTTTTAAGAAGACATGATTTTAACTTTGGTT
Source organism: Guadua angustifolia (assembly GCA_036346375.1). NCBI lineage: Eukaryota > Viridiplantae > Streptophyta > Magnoliopsida > Poales > Poaceae > Guadua > Guadua angustifolia. Next base: position 19,279,838 of record CM070519.1, read on the forward strand.
ATTATGTTCTGGATGGATAAGAAAGAGACATAGTAAGATAAGACTTTCAGTAGCATTTTCTCAATTTTAGTTAAAGGTACTTACAAAGATACCAGTTTTGTTCTTAATTCAGCACTTTGGATTTATTCACTCTCACAGTGGGTATCAAGAAATGCATTGTAAGCAAACTTGCTCCCCCTTAATATGATATCATCAAATTACATTTGAATAGTCAATTATATTCAGTTCATTTCTCAATTTTGAGAATCTTGCCTCATCAAGTGGTTTAGTAAAAATATCAGCCAATTTGTCTTCAGTTCTTACATAACTAAGCACAATATCTCCTTTAGCAATATGATCACGAATAAAGTGATGTCTGATTCAATGTGCTTAGTTCTAGAATGCTGGACTAGATTGTTTGCTATTTTTACAGTACTTTCATTATCACACAATAGAGGCACATGATCAAATTTTATCCCAAAATCCAGAAATGTTTGTTTGATGAATAGAATTTGAGCACAGCAACTACCTGCAGCCACATATTCGGCTTCGGCAGTGGAAAGTGCTACTGAATTTTGCTTTTTAGAACACCAAGAAACTAAAGATCTTCCAAGCAAATAACAACCCCCTGAGGTGCTCTTATGATCAATTTTGCAACCTGTATAATCAGAATCTGAATAGCCGAGAAACTCAAATGGAGCACCTTTAGGGTACCATAAACCAATACTAGAAGTAAACTTAAGATATCTAAGCATTCTTTTTACAGCACTTAAGTGAATTTCTTTGGGTGCAGCCTGAAATCTAGCACACATACATACACTGAACATGATGTCAGACCTAAATGCTGTCAAATAAAGTAATGAGCCAATCATAGACCTAAAAATCTTTTGGTCAACAGACTTACCTCCCACATCTTGATCAAGATGTGTGTTTGTTGCCATGGGAGTCTTAATTGGCTTGCATTCTTCCATTTTGAAGCGCTTGAGGTCTTTGGTGCACTTCTCTTGAGAGATGAATGTTCTCTCCTTCAATTGCTTAACTTGAAATCCAAGAAAGAATGTCAGCTCTCCAATCATAGACATTTCGAATTCCCTGGCCATCATGTCACCAAATTCCTTGCAAAGAGTATCATTAGTACATCCAAAAATGATATCATCCATATATATTTGACAAATCATTAATATTCCATTGATGTCTTTTAGAAACAATGTTGGGTCAACCTTTCCAATTTTGAAGTTATTATTTATTAGAAAGTCTCTAAGACGTTCATACCATACTCTAGGAGCTTATTTTAGGCCATAGAGAGCTTTGGATAGCTTGTAAACATGATTAGGAAAGTTTGAATCTTCAAAACCAGGTGGTTGCTCAATATAAATAGTTTCATCAATGAATCCATTAAGAAATGCACTTTTCACATCCATTTGAAAAAGATTGATATTGAAACGAGTAGCAAAGTCAAGAAGAAACCGAATGGCCTCAAGATGTGCCACTGGAGCATAGGTCTGTCCATAATGTAGTCCTTCCACTTGAGTGAAGCCTTGAGCTACAAGTCTAGCTTTATTCCTTATTACTACTCCATTTTCATCTTGTTTGTTTCTGAACACCCACTTTGTACCAATAACATTGTGATCCTTTGGGCATTCTATTAAGTTCCAGACTTTATTTCTTTCAAAATTGTTGAGCTCTTCTTCCATAGCTATGATCCAATCAGCATCTTCTAGAGCTTCTTCCACTGTTTTAGGTTCAATACAAAAGACAAAAGAGTAATGTTCACAAAAAGAAGCTTGTCTAGAACGAGTTTGGACACCCTTACTGATTTCTCCGATGATTAGGTCAGAGGGATGATCCTTAGCAATGGTGTGGTGACTTTTGATGATGACTGGTCATTCTTGATCCTTTTCTTCCTCTTCTTCTTGGGTTCCATCATGTGGCACCATTGATCGTGTAGGCGGTTCGTCTTTATCTTCCTTGTGCTTTATATCACCAATTTCCATTTTTCTCATCGCTTGCACCAAGCCATCTTCACCTATATCATCTAAATTCTCATGCTCACCTTGTGAGCCATTAGATTCATCAAATTTGACATCATAAGTTTCTTCAACTAAGCTAGTTGAATTATTAAATACTCTATATGCTTTCGACTTAGAAGAATAACCTAGCATGATGCCTGTATCACATCTAGTTTGAAATTTACCCAAATGAGTTCTCTTTTTATAGATATATACTTTGCATCCAAATACACGAAAGTATGATATGTTAGGTCTCCTACCTACCAACAATTCATAAGGAGTTTTCTTAAGTAGTCTATGAAGATACAGCCGATTAATAGCATGGCAAGTAGTATTAATAGCTTCAGCCTAGAATGCATCAGAAGTATCATATTCATCTAGCATAGACCTAGCCATTTCAATTAATGTTCTATTCTTTCTCTCGACTACACCATTTTGTTGAGGAGTATAAGTGGCCGAGAGTTCATGTTTGATTCCAAGTTCATCACAGTATTCAATTATATTAGTATTTATGAACTCAGACCCATTGTCACTTCTGATTTTCTTGATGGGACAATCAAATTCATTTTGGGCCTTTTTTGCAAAAGTTTTGAAAATTTGTCCAACTTCACTTTTATTTGGCAAAAAGAATACCCAAGTAAATCTAGATTACCACCAATGATAGCATATGAAGTGGGGCCAAAAACATCCATATGCAGAAGCTCAAGTGGTGTGAGACCCCAGATTTACCATCCGGAACCTCCTGTGCATTTCTGTACTAGTCCCAGATCAGTAGCTAGTACACACAGTCGAAACAGTGGAAAATCAATGACCATATCAGGATTAAATATTGAAGTAATAAATAACATCAAATAAGAACAATAACCTTGTGGTCGAGGTTTACAAAAATTGCCTTAACAGGCTGAACAACTTGAATAACTGCAGCGGAAGACGAAAACTCCAAGTGATGACCCAACCATATGCCCACAAGCAATCGAGTGGGGAGCGCGTCCTAGTCCAGGTGATCTCCTTCGACAGCTTCAACCTTCTGAGAGATGATTTGAGTGTAGCATGTGAGTACATAAAGTACTCTGCAAGTCTTGGTAAAAATGCATAATGAAGGCTATAACAAAGAAGGCTTAATATGGTTCTTTTGCATAAAGACACATTTTCAACAAACTTTACTTGTAATAAATTTTTGTAAAGCAGATTTATCAAATATTTGTATCTATTGAAATAATTATATCTCTAGTGAAGGTTCTAACCACCAATCACTAGTATACAGGCTCTATCCGTCACATTTAAAAGATTAAGATAAACCAACTCATGACTCTATTTGTCATGATCAAAACGGGTTCCATCTACCTGATTGGCTCAATCTACCAATAAAACATCCGAGAGTTCTAACCACTCCCAAATCCCAAAGTTCATTTTTGAAAACAAAACCAAAAGTCTACCAATATGCAAAGCATTCTTTGCCCGCCCTTGACCGTAGGCACGGCTATTCGAATAGTTTTAACTCTGTAGAGGTTGTACACTTTACCCACAAGACATGATATTCTCTTGATGCCAAGCTATTAACACACTTCCTTAGGTGTGCCGGCAGAGATATCATGACAAGGTTTTTACAATGTATACATCTAACCCGACTCACCCGCTGAGGTTTCACCGCTATTAGGGTTCCATCTGCCCAGTATAGAAGCCCCCTCTTGCGCCGTGTGGGAAAATACGACTTGCCTCCATCTGGCACCTACATTCCACCATCTGGTGAGTCTAAGTTAGGTTTCTACAAATTATTCAGCCAGGTCAGAGCCCATTTAACATGTGGTTGTACTATTGTGCTAAGAATGGACAATCATAAGAGTCGGTCCTTAATTTGACTAGGGCGGCTTCCACAAACCAAGACCAGTGCTCTGTCTGCACCCGCCCGACAAATCATTCCGCCCCAATCTAAACCATTTTCCTTTTTATTTTTATTTTACAAACAAACGGCAATACCTTTTGCCTATATTTTCCAACACAAGTTTGCAAGAGTTTATAAAGAATCCCCACCCATAGGTGTATACTGACCGTTTGCAAGCATAAGCATTTCTACCGAACTACTCTATTCCACAAATAGTTTATTTAATAAACTTCAATTCTTAGTGTTGATAAAAATTATTATAATCAATTATGTAATCTCCTAAAATCATGAAGTCACCAAGATCTCACATTATTATCATGGCACTTGCATAATCCAACCCAATATGATATTCCAACAAGTGAAGTCTATATCAAGAGTAATCATAACTCCAAAATCATATTAAGCTACAATTGTCACTGAATATGAAATATCTTCCTAGAACTATAAATTACATTATTGATTTATCCATCATTCTTGTATTGATCAATCTTATCATCCACTTAATCCACGAAAAATACTTCACAATATCATTCACTAAATCCATCAAGTATGATTCACAACATCATCTACATTAATTCACCGAGAATACTTCACATGATCATCTACTAAACCACCAAGAATGCTTGTTAAATTCATTAAGTATGATTCCCAACATTATCTATTTAATCCATAAGTATGATTCTCACTATTATCTATTAAGTGCACCGAGAATGCTTCATAATATTATTTACTAAACCACCCAAATATTACTCTCAAAATCATTTACTTTAATCCATTGACAATGGTAGATCCTATGAACATAACCAATTAATCTTAACCAATCACGCACATTCCATATTAATCAACCAATTCTCATATGATTATCACCATCCATATTTCAATCAGTATTTATTTTCTTAATCAGCTCCTCAATAACAACTTCCCACAATCGTTAACAATCCAACTTTACAATATTTCAATCCTCAACATTCCTTGATCACTATAATAATTATTAATCCCGATCAACACTAATATTCATGTAATCTCCAATAAAAAAAACTGGGTTCTATCTCCAATTTTCATTCTAATCAAAGATTATTTAATCAAGAATAATTACTACGGTGGAATACTTGTTCTAAGGCGACAAAGGTTCATGGAGACAATATCAAGGGGGTATAAACAACAGGTATAGCTAATAGTCTAACGTTAACATCATTCTTTTATGTAAATAGCAATGCATGTTTAAAGAAATAGTTACAAAAGCATTTACAAACTGGGTACAAAATGCGTCAAGGAAGACTTGCCTTCGTCGACGAGATGCGATGCGCTGCACTGAAGCTCTTCTCCTTCGTCGGCGACTACGGCAAACTCTTCGGCTACGCGTAAAACGGTGCACAAAAAAGAATAAAATAAATTAAAGAGAAACTAAAAATTATAATAAAAATACTGGAAGATGGAGGATGAATTTAGATGAATTTAGCAATTGGAATCACTCGATTCGGAGTTACGACAGAGGAGAAACAATTGTTTGAATTCTCAAAATCCTGAAAATTGGAAAACCGAGGAATATTCCTTTGGAATCTTTCTTTTTCCAGCATTTCCTGATTTTTCTTGAGTCTCTTACAGGCTGGCCCCACTTGTCATTGAGTAGTGCTCCTTCTCCAAGTGTTCTGTACATAGAAATGCAAAGAACAGAGAAGAAGCTAGAGAGCAGCGCTGCCATAGAATCAATGGAGGAGAGGCCAAGGGAGAGAGGGGGCTCACCGGTGGGGAAGGAAGGGTCGCCGGGCAAAGTGGTGGTGGCGCAAGGCGAGGGCGCCACGGGCATGGTGCAGGGAGGCGATGGCGAGCGTCTTTGAGCGCAGGGCGCCTGGTGCTCGGCCGGCGAGGCTCGGCGGCGACGTCCGAGGCCGAGGCAAGGTGCGGCGGGGGTGGCCGAAGGCGGTGAGCATGGTGACCGGCGATGGCGAGCACGAGAACGGCAACGGTGAAGTAAAACCGATGACCAAAAATGAGCCGGCGGCATGACGATCAAAAACACCCGAAAACTTGAAATTTCTTGAAACTAAGATGAGCATGGGATAGCTAGCATCAAAGGGAGTCTACGGGTGCAAGGAATTGAATTAGTTCGTACCCAATCGGAAGAAATCGACGACGAACAGAGCGACGGCCGACGACGAATAAACTCGAAATCCGAGGTCAAACTGCAACGAAAATCAAATCCGATTGATTGGTTGTGATCTCGGAAGCAAATGGCACAAAGTGACGTGGTTGGTTTGTCAAGAAACTCATAGGAGCAAGAGATGGCTCGCCGGTGTCTTTGGAGGACGCCGGACGTCGGTTTTCGTGAGTTTTGGAGAAGGAAACGGCACAAGAGCAATGGGGCAAGGTGAGCACGGGGTAGAGGATGTCGATACGCATGTTTGAGATGTGGAAGCTCGTCGTTTCATTGAGAAACGGCTGAGTTATTGAAGTTTAAGTGCGTTTCGGTTTCTACTTATTTAATGAAATTCCGGCGGGTTAGAGGATGAATGGTTATGGAAAATGCGTTCTCCTCATCTCCCTCTTCGCAATGGATCTAGCCACGCATGATTTGGTGGAAGAAATAAGAAGTTATGATGATTTGAATTTGAAAAGCCATGAAACGTGCTCTCTGGAAGTGGCTGGCCGGAGGTGGAAGAAGATGAACAGTATCTGCCACGTGTCGATTTCTCGTTGGTTGAAAGAAATGAAGAGACAAAAGCGCGAGAAATAAAATAGTAAAAATAATCTAAAAATTTTGGAAAAATTCCTAAAAATACTAGAGATTATTTGTAACCCAATAAAATTAGTTTCACTGAAATTTGATAAATTTTGAAATTTAGATTATTCCGGAATGAATATACTGATTTTGATGAAAGGCCGCGAGAGATAAAATAGCAAAGGGATTCCAAAAATCTTGAGAAAATTCCTAAAAATGTTTTGGAATATTTTGAACCTAAGGCAATAGGTTTTGGGATTTTTAGAGCATTTTAGAACTCGGGTGAAATTTTGATTAAGGACCGGAATCTGAAAATTTTGACTTTGTGGACGATAAAGGATTGAATTTTAATTTCGGATGGATAAGGATGCCAGGTTAATTAGAACACCGAAGAAAAACCAAATTTTTGAATTTAATTAATTTTAAATTAGCTTTTAGCAGAAACCCGAAATTGGGGATGTTACAAGTGGTCTAGTGGTGGACATGATACTTTTGGTTGGATGAGAATTGGCTACTTGCTTACCTGCTTGACATGCACTACATAGCTTATTCTTTTCAAATTTAACATCCTTCAGTCCCACCACTAGCTCATTTTTTAAAAGCTTTTTCAGATTAGACATACCTACATGCCCAAGACGCCTGTGCCAAAGCCATCCAAGAGAAACTTTGGCTAATAGGCAATTCGAGATGTAAGAGGAGTTAGATTTGAAATCAACTAGATAGAGATTTTGAAATCTGAAACTTTTGAAAATAAGTTTTTCATTTTTGTCAAGCATAATTACCCCATCAGATGAGAAGTTACAATGGAATCCAAAATCACACAATTGAGCAACAAATAGTAAATTGAATTTAGAGAATCAACAAGAAGAATATTGTCAATAGAGTGGTCATTTGATATAGCAATCTTACCAAGACCTTTTACCTTTCTTTTGCTATTATCTCCAAAGGTGATCTTATGGCTTGGATCACTTTCTCCTTCAATTGAGGTGAACATTCTTGAGGTTCCGGTCATGTGTTGGGTGCATCCACTGTCAATCACCCAATGCCGGCCTCCACTCTTGTAGTTCACCTGCAAATTCATTTCTTGACTTTAGGTACCCAAATGCTTTTGGGTCCTTTGATGTTAGTTTCAACAACCTTAAGTCTAAAAGGATTTAGCAGCATAGCTTTAGGTACCCAAACTATTTTAAGTTTCTTATCAAGGTTTAAGGGACCAACATACTTAACATTCATTTTGCCCCTAGAGTCTTTAAATAGCATATAATGGGCATCTACCATACAACCCCTATTTATCTTAGCATTAGAAGTATTTGCAAAATAACAGTTTCTAGATTCATGATTTGATCTATGACAGTAATAGCATTGAGTGCTCCTTTTGACAAAACTCTGTTCGAATTTATTTGATCCGTTTTTCTTGAGCAAACTGTTAGGTTTATACCCTAAGCCCTTTTTGCCCAAGTTGGGTCTATATTCAACCAGAATTTTGTCAAAAGTTGCACTGCCTAGAAAATGTAGCCCTTTATCAAATCTGGCTACTTTAGCTTTTAGTTCTTCATTTTCAGTTTTAATTTCCTTAACACAGTAAGCATATTTGCATTTTTCATCACAGGAATTAGAAGAACTAGAGATCATAGTTTCATCTTTCAGCAAGTCACATGAAATTGATACATCACATAAAGAGACATGTTTAGACTTGTTGACTAGCATTTCAATTTCAGTTTCTAACTCATAACATTTATCCTGCAAATCTTCATGGTTCTTGACAACCAAAGCATGACTTGAGACTAGATCATTATAAGTTTGCATAGATTTTTCAAGTTCATGATTAAGCTTAGCATACTTGTCTTTTAGCAATTCTTGGTCATTAGTTAAGCTAGCAATAGTTTTCTTGAGAATTCTTGTTGAAGTTGTTTTAGCATGCAAAGCATTATTTAGCTCTTCAACTATTTCTACTAGCTCATCATACGATGGTGAGTCATTGACCTTTTCCTCATCAGCTTTTGCCATTAGACATAGAGGAAATGAAGGTGGTGGTGGAGTTGACTCATCCAGGGCAAGCCCAGCTAGCCCTTTAGACCTTGAGTCTTCATCATCAGAGGAGGACTCTTCACTTGAACTGTCCTCATCAGTAACCCATTCTCCTATATGAGCTTCTCCTTTTCCTTTCTTTGAGAATTTCTTAGAGTAGCTTTTCTTGAAGTGCTTCTTCTTAGATTTGTCATGAGTCTTCTCCTCATCCTCATCATCTTTACCTTTGTACTTATTCTTCTTCTTATTTTTATTAGGGCACCGAGCAGCTATGTGACCCTTTTCATTACACTCAAAACATATAACATTAGCAAAAGGATTTTTCTTTGAGTAATAGGAATTTGACCTTCCTTTGTCCTTGAAGTTTACTCTTCTCATAATTTTGTTAGCTCTTCTCATAAGTAGAGCTAATTTCTTCACATCTTCATCCTCAGCTTCACTTGACTCATCATCACCCTCATTTGACGAGTCCTGCAAAATCTCCTTGGCTTTGAGAGCAATTGATTTTTTCTTTGGAGCATCTTCTTCAGCCAAGGAAAGCTCATGAGCTGAGATTTTTCCAAGTAACTCAGTGGGAGTGAGCCTCTTGAGATCACCACTATTTGACAGATAGGTGATCAAACTGTGATATGCTCGAGGTAGCACTCTTATCATTTTCCTGCAAACCTCAACATCAGAAATTTTAGTGCCTAGGCCTTTAAGTTCATTGACAATAGGATTAAGCCTAGAGAACATATCATTAGCATTTTCTTGAGAAAGCATTTTGAATTGATCAAATTTCTCTCGGACAACATAATATTTTTCTTCTTTAACATCAGTAGTTCCTTCATGAATTTCTTGCAAAGTTGTCCATATGTCATAAGCAGAAGTGAGATTACTTACTCTGTCAAAAACTTCTAAACTAAAACAAGAAAATATAGCATTTCTAGCTTGGGCATCATACTGCATATTTCGAATCTCACCAGGAGTGGGTTCGCCATATACAGTTTGTCCTTCGGGCATGATACGAGGAGGCAAAGGCTTCTCTGTAACCCTCCACACATCATACCCTACAGCTTCTAAATAACATCTCATTCTAATTTTCCAATAACCATAATTAGTACCATCAAAAACTGGTACTCTACCAATGCTAACAGATGCATATCCATTTCCCTCGGCCATTTACCTCGCTCTGATACCACTTGTAGGAACGAGTTGGCCTAGAGGGGGGTGAATAGGCAACTCTCCAAATTTTAACTTCACAGTTACAGAAAATTGTTTTAATAGATGAGAATTACATAGAACAAAAAGTAACAGAAGAATATCACAAACAATGTTAACAGTGAAAGCAACACAATTGAAGTAAAAGATAGAATGAGACAAATATTTATCCCGTGGTTTAGAGCCCTTCTCCTACTCCACGTTGAAGCACTTCTCTCGAAGCATTGCTTCACCACAGCTAGTCGCAGTAGCTATGGTAATCACTCGGGTAGCTCTTTCACCACTCCAGTGAGGTGAGCTCCAAACCTTTCACAACCAAAAGTGGCCTTCCACAATCTCCTTTGGACAGGTCACACTTTTAACTTCCTCCAAGCTGTTTAGGATCATACGATCCAAGAGTAATAAATTTGCATAAGTTTTGTCTCTTGATTCACTTTGCGAAAACACACTGCTAGACACAAGCTTGGAGCTAAACACTTAGAAAAATTGAGGATTTTGAGGTTGAGAGTGAAGCACAGACTCCTTTTTGTGAATGAGAGCTCTTTTGAATACTAAAATGTCAAGGAGTTCATAAAGTTCTATGGTAGATGGCTCAAGAAATGCTTATATAGGCATTCTGGATGAATATAGCCGTTACACCTACCACTGTGACCGTTGCACATGTCAGAGTGTCAAAATTGAGCAAAAACACGTTTACAGCGGACTAAATATTTTGACTTAGCGATACTGATCATTTGTATCATGGACCAAATTCAGACATTTACGACGGACCAAAAAATTTGGTCCACCATGCATGGGGAATTCAGCAAATTTGGTCCATCAGAAGAATAAGAAGCTTACATGTATGGCGGACCAAAAAATTTGGTCCATCATAGATGGGAGTTTCGAAGATTTTTGGTCCGTCCTGAATTGAGAAGAGAACATGTATGCCGAACCAAATATTTTGGTCCGTCATAGATGGATTTTGCTAAGATTAGCAGACACGAACCATTTTTGACACAAAATGAGTTTAATCAAAGGATTTGAATTTGCCATGGACTAAATGTAACATCCTCATTTTTCATAAAAATTAAAAATCACGCATGTAGTATTTGTAAAAAATATATATATAAAAGATAAAAAATAATAATAAGATAAAATAAAATCTTGTTTATAATAAAAACATTTGAAAAATGAGAATGTTCTTTTAAAATATTTTCAAAAACTTGATTCATAAATTAAAGTTTGTTGATTATATAAAGATTTGTACAAGTGTCTGATTTACTAAATGAATTTTTACAGAAAATCTGTATATCGAAAAATTCCAAAACCAAGTTTATTAGGTTCCAAATATTCCCTAGTATTTTAGGGAATTTTTTTCAGGATTTTTAGAGTCATTTTACTATTTTATTCCAAGCACTTCCTCTTCTTAACACTATTCAAATTCCAAAGAATAATAAAAGGCCACGTGAACTACTGTAGCGTCGTCTTCTTCAGTCGAAGCGTTTCCAGAGAAAATTACTTCCTTCTCTCTCCTCCATTAGAGCCTAACCGAAGCTTCCAGATCTCCAATGTTTTCACACCAAAAATTCCATAAAAATCAGTTTCAGAAACCTAATCGCCTCCTCTTCAATCCACAGCCGTCCCCTCATTAAATCTCCTACTAGTTTGATCATAAATGCGAGGAAATGAAGTGACATCATTTTTCCATTTAATTTCCATTTTCACTGCCATGGTTAACCTTTGGTCTTCCTCCCACACTATAAAAAGGACCCCTGTGTTCCTCTCTTCAACACCAATCCATTCAACAACTCTACGAGAGCTCTGTGTCCTTGTTTCACCAGTTTTCGAAGAAATTCAGTGCGTTTGTTTCCTCCGGTCACCACCACTACCCGGCAAACCTCCATCACCATCGCCGTTTAGTCATTCCTCCGCCGTCGTCGTCGTCGCCGGTGAGTTCGCCACGCCGTGCCGCCACCACTCGGCCGGACAGTCGGCTTTCTGGGTTTCACTTCCTCCACACTGGCTATCATTTGATGTTCTGTATCACAGCTGCTACAGTACATCGTGAGCTACAGTAAAAACATCATCTAGTTTGTACATGTCCTTTTCAACAATTTGTGAAATTTTTGAATTTCGTTGCAAACACATTTCAGCTCTAAATTGTATGTAACAAATTTTTTTAATTAGAAAAAATTAATACCTATTCACTATAATTTTTATAACATTTTATAAATAAATTTATACTGTTAAAATATTCACAGAAAGTTCAAAATTACGAATTTTGTAGTTCCTAAACTATACATCCAAAAATGTCAAAATAAATTTTATAAATTTTAGAAAATTCTAATCTAATTATCTAGAAGTTTTCATGAAGTTATGAATTAATTTGATTTTCTGTATTTCTCGAATGTGTGTTTATTCGTTGTTTTTCGTGCAATAGAAACGTTTGACGCCGACGCCGTTACTGACCAACAAGAAGAAGACAACTCTCTCCTCGTTGACCAAGGCAAGTTGCCAGCAAATTTTTGCAAGTTCCCTTGAAGCATGTTGATCCATGTTTTAAAATGCTTTGTACATTTACAAACTTGCATACTATGTTGATTAAAAATAATAATAATATATTATGATAGATTGTAGTTAAATACCTTGTTAATTTGTATGCTTGATACATATTAATCCATCTATCCTTTGGCTGCCCTAGAATGATTAATTATAATATAAATGGCTTGACACCTTATTTAGTATAATAGTAGTGCTTAGTTATGCCAGATACTATTTGTATGTTTAATTGAAGGCTTGTTACTTGAAATTCTAAGTGATTGAGTGAAAATATTATTTAAGAAGGGCAGTTGGTGCTGCCAGTTTAGTAAAATAAAAGAAAAGATTTGGTATTTAAAAACTTGAATAGGGTGGAAGGTTGCATGGCGGGTGCAGAATGCACGAGACTCGAGTTTGAGTATGTACCACCCTAGTCGCCCTAAGGACCGATCCCTTGTGATTGTCAAACAATGTACAACAGTGCGGTCGCGGGTTCTGGAATGGGACGGGCCTGGCTGAGTAGCTAGTGAAAACTTAATTAAGACATGCCAGACGGTGGAGTAGGTGTGGTTGTAGCCACAGGAGTCCTACAGGCGCAAGAGAGGGCTTCCATTATGGTTGTAGCCATTTGGCAGTGAAACCTCAGCAGGTGTGACTTAGTTAGGATGTAGCTAGAGAAATGGCCTTGTGATTTTCACTTGGGGTTATATACCAAAGGAAGTATATGACCAAAAAGAGTGAAATATCTCTCGCGGGTAAAGCGTGCAAACTTTGCAGAGTAAACAAACTATTCGAATAGCCGTACCTACGGTCTAGGGTGGACAGAGGGCGTTGTCACATGGTAGATTTTTCCCTACTTGGTTTCAAAATAAGATATTTATAAAAAGGAAGAGCACGGTTGGAGCCGTAAATGTTTTGATTTGATAAAAGTCCGTGGTTGGAGCCACGAGGAAAAGATTTCAAAAGAAAACCATGTTGGTACTGTGGAAAAGTAATCTTAAACTAAAACCATGGTCGATGCCATGAGTTGGTCTACGTTTTGTTTTTTCCACGGTTGAAGCCGTGTTTTGAAAAGTTTGAAACTCTCATTTCTTTAAAAGAAAATACCTTTGAAAACTGCTCTTCAAAATTCTAGTATAAAAATTTTAAAAATTGGCTTTTGGCAAATTAACCAATTCCTTCCCTTGAATTCAACTACATGCTGCATTTCTTTCCGAACTTGTTGAGTATGTTGCATACTCACCCACGCTTTTCATTGCGGGGTTGCTTATTCTATAAAGCAGATCAGGAGATCAGAGATAGCTATCCAAGAGCCTGCATTCCACCGTTCGACATCTGCGATGAAGGCTTTGAAGACGAGGATCATCCGGACGTCTAGGATCGCGTTTTCTCGATCTTTGCTGTGGTGTTTTGGACTTCGCCAAAGTTTATTTGCCGGTTTAATGTTTCATTTCTTTGTATGACCTACGGGTCCAACTTTTGTAATAATAGGCCATGTCGGCCAGCACTCTGAATTCAATTTTTATTTATCGCATGGTTATGGTCCATACTGTTATGATCTGTGTGTACTAGCTATTGATCCAGGGACTAGTACAGGTAAACACAGCTGGGGCCCGTATCCTTTTTGCGGGTTCCGACAGAATGGTATCAGAGCCAAGACTGTAGAACGTGACCTAGTTAGAATGGCCAAGCCTTAAGGATGATTATTTGCATAAAAATATATTTATGAACTTCTAAGTTCCCTTGCTTCTGTCGTTTCTATCTTAGCATCTTGCTCTTATCTTATCTTTTGTCTAAAATGTTTTACTGATCTTGCCTTGTTTCAAAATTTCGTAGATGCCTTACTATACCTCGCTTGCTGAGAAGGAGGGAGGTTTTTGTGAGGAGCTGTCTTTGATGCTTCCGAACCTAGGCTACACCCGTCGCCCGGAGTATCGTTACCTTTCTGTTGCTGGTTATGGCATGAACATGTGGAGGGTGAGAATGCTCATTTTTTTCCCAAGGGGCACCAGGAGGATGACTGCCCTCATTACTTCACAATGGAGCGGTAGAAGCTTGGTGTTGCTATGTAGGATGAGGCCTATATCCACATGTCTCTTGAGCTTCAGGATGCTTATAAGGACCTTGCTGCAACCAGACTAGAGATTTCCAAGATGAAGAAAGCACTACAGGAGTAGCAGGAGATGCTTCTAGTCGGGACACGAGATCGGTTGCTCGAAAGATCGGTCCATTCATCGGTGTATGCACTGGTCACCTCGGCTGTGGTGGTGGAGGAGTGAGAGTCTTAGGATTAAGTTGAGACTCGAGTATCGGGTCGCGTCAATAAGATAGCCTTACCCTTTGTAATAAACGATAAATTTGTGTGCTTAGTTTGGTTCTTATTGTTTGCTGAGTGTGCAGTATGTGTTGCATAGCCCCTAGGCTTTTGTTAGCAACCATACCAAGTTAATTAATAAAGTTGTTAAAGTTTGGGTTTAACCTATTCCCCCGCCTTAGAAAATTCTTACATCTTATCTATGCTACTTCTACCTTTCCTAACCCAAGCAACACTCAAATAGATGGTGAACACCCGTAGCAAGGGCCATGATGTCTGTACCTCGTCCGATACAACAGACACACCATCAAAACCCCGTTACTCAGCCAGCAAAAATTAACAATACAGCAGATGTGCAGTGCTACAATTGCCATCAAATGGGACAATATGCAACCAAGTGTCCTCAAAGGCGCTCAAACATAGCTCCAGTTCCATTCAACCTAGGATCGACTTGGTCAGACACCAAGTCAGGGTCGTGGGAACCCTCAGACTCCCAGAACCCCAAAATCGAGCTGGAAGGAGCCATGTGAACCATATCTCTGCTAAAGAAGCACAAGAAGCTCAGAATGTAGTTATGGGTATGTTTCTCGTAAACTCTGTACATGCTACAATTTTGTTTGATTCTGGTGCATCTCATTCATTCATATCCAAAGGTTTTGTGGAAAGGAACCAATGGGATACAATGAACCTAAAGAACCCTATGATAGTAAAATCCCTGGGAAAAGAAATGATGACTAAAAATGTATGTCCCAAGCTAGTAATAGAAATTAATGGGGTGAAGTTTCTAGCAAACCTTATCCTATTAGATTCCCAGGGAATAGATGTAATACTTGGTATGGACTGGTTAACCAAACATGAAGGACAAATTAATTGTGCCAACCATACCATATCTCTTGTCAATAAAGATGGTGCCCGAGTATGCTTCTTATTTGACCTTGCCTCAAGACCGACCAGTTTGTTGAATCAGTTAAAGGAAATGACATTGGAATCAGTACCAGTAGCAAAAGAATACCCTGATGTCTTTCCTGATGACTTGCCAGGCATGCCACCAGATCGAGATATAGAGTTTGTTATTAACTTAGTTCCTGGCACAACCCCAATCCATCAGAGACCCTATCGGTTGTCTGCTAACCTATTAATGGAATTAAAGAAGCAAGTTGAAGACTTACAAAAGAAAGGCTTCATTCACCCTAGTTCATCATGTAATACCGAAGATCTCTTTTGCGAGGATTTTCGGCCGGTAAAGGTGTCGCCTTCTTAATTCAAGGATTTTCGTTTCGCCGTGTTTTCGGAATTTAAATCCTTGGAGATTGTGGGCTTGTGGTCATTAGTTTTTGTGTAGCTTTTCCTGTCTCCTTTTTCCTAGCCTTTTATTTGGTTCACTACTTAATTAAAAGGAAGAGAGAAGAGTTAAAGAGGAGCCCTAGTTGTATTTATAAAGGAAATTGAGAAATAGGAGTGGGAGGCCCCTAGTCCTGTTCGGCTGCCCATTCTTTTCTCCCAGGCATGCCTCCCTCCAGTCCTCCCCAGCCGATTCCCCTCCCTCCCGATTTCCTCCTCCTAGCACAGCCCTGGCCGAGCCTGCGCCCTCCCCTGGACGAAGCTTCCCTGGCGCCTGCTGCTTCCGGCCGACCGGCAACGCCTGCTGCTGCTCCCGACCGGCAGTCCCCTGGTGTGGTTCCCTCCAGTCGGCCAGCCACACCGGCGACTCCTCTCCGGCGAGCCTCCCTCCGGCCGGCAGCACGCCCTCCCCTCCAGCCCTACCTTGGCTCCCCCACCTCCCTTCTTCCTCCATGAGAAGGATTGAGGTAAAACCCTAGAAATTTGGGGGTGAGATTTCTTGCATACATGGTGTTTGATGAAATGCTTGGCTAGGGTTCTTGTTTTTGCAATGCATTTAGTTGGGGAATGGAGAGACTAGAGAAATTTGGGAGTTTTCGGTTCGGGCAGATTTCTGCCCTTGGTTAGAACTGCAATTTGAAAATTTTGCATGCATTTCTTGGGGGTTTGGCTATAACAAAAGTTGTAGATAATCGAATTACCTTTCAATGAAGACTGGAATCGCTAAATTTTGTTAAACCGTTTAAAAGTTATAGCTATTTTACCGCGTGCTGTCTAGAACGCGTTATTTTTGCGGCTGTCTGCTGTTTGTCGCAAATCTGAGAATAATCGGTGTTTTTTCCGGTCAGTCGGCTATAGAAAAAGTTGTAGATAATTGAATTACCTTTCAATAGAGACTGAAATCGCTAAATTTCGTTCAGCCGTTTGAAAGTTATGGCTATTTTAGCGAGTGCTGTCCAGTTTGTGTCGTGATTTGGTTCAGTCTGTGTTCATCTTCGATCTGGGATCTTCGGGTGCATTGGCTGAGTGATTGGTTGTGATATATGTGTAGTTTGTCTCCTCACGGTCGTTATGAGCACAAGAACTCTAAAATCCAATAAGCCAATCAAAAGTTATGCTATTTAGAAGTCTAGGTGCTGAAGTTGGAAATCTGTAGCTTGCTCCATTTTTCCAGTTGGAGTTTAATGTTCGATTTGGAGGCCCTCAAGGTATCTCCCGCATGTTTGGCTTTGAGATAGCTGGAGGTCATCCTCTTATGGTTAAATAGGAGCTGAGTTCACTCCATTTGGTTAAGTGAATCAAAAGTTTAACTCGTTGGAAGGCGGCTATCCCCTTTGCTTAAATTTTTTCGTTTTCCGGGATTTCGGAGTGGGTAGTAGAATCGATCTTGCGCTAAGTCTTGCGGTTGTTTGGTTGGCATGTTTTTTGAGTGGATTGCCTCTGCTTGCAGGTGGTGGAACCTCAGGTGTGGCATCAACTTCTCGCCACCCAGTTTCAAGAGGTTTAAGGCAAGTGCATTGTATTCGGTTGTGGCTTAGGTGGCCATTTGGTTCTGCAATCATATAATGATCCATGTGTTATTTTAATATTTTCATGTTTGATTTTGCCTGTGATGTGATGAATGAGAATGGTTAATTTGGTTAATTTGGTTATGCTTTTATTTAATCGAGTTTTTATGCAAGTGTAACCCGTATATCTCTTATACGGTATCTAATTGATTGCTTGTGATATGTATATGCTTACGCTATGATTGCACTCGTGTTTATAAGCACATCTAGTAGGGTAATTGTCTTTTGATGAAAAGGTTAAGTAATCTGATGCAAGTGCATCGTTGACTAAACTGATTTGTGTCGAAAGTTGAATGTCATGAAAATGGATTATGACGGTAACGGGTGTAGTAATGATATTTGTGACTATGTAGATATGAGTGTCGAGAATATGCAAATGAATGTTGAGAATATGAATATGAATGATGAGAATATGAATATGAGAGTTGAGAATATGAAAATGAGTGATGAGAATATGAATATGAGAGTTGAGAATATGAATATGAATGTTGGGAATGCGGATATGAGTATTGAGAATATGGAAATGAATGTGAGGAATGGCATTTGCATATATGTATTCATGAATTGCATTGAGCCAGGGCGGTGAGAAAGTTATACGGAAGTATAACTAATCCGGAGTGCTCGGAGTTCCTACCCCGTAGTCCCATCCACTGGCGTGGATGGGAGCGGTGTTAAGCGTAGGACCGGCTACTGGGTAGCGGGCAAGCCCTGTTTTGGCAGGCCCCTTCCACGGGATGGTTGGGTTTTGAGGGCACGCATCGACGGGTGGTGCTCGGCAATACCGGTATTTGCTAAAAAGAGGAGATGAGTCATGCATGATGCATCATATGCATGAGAAGGCATCATACGCATGAGAATGGTGAAATATGCATGAGAATTGTGAAATGAAATGAGCATATGAACATGCAAGCATATTTGCATCTGCATTGCATTGACAAGGAGGAATCATGTTTAATGAGTTGGTTGTGATGTATGAATATGATATTCTGCTTTTGTATGGCATATTGCATCTGTATTGCATTTACGATCATGAATCATGTTTAATGAGTTGGTTGTGATGTATGAATATGATATTCTGCTTTTGTATGGCATATTGCATCTGTATTGCATTTACGATCATGAATCATGTTTAATGAGTTGGTTGTGATGTATGAATATGATATTCTGCTTTTGTATGGCATATTGCATCTGTATTGCATTTACGATCATGAATCATGTTTAATGAGTTGGTTGCGATGTGTGGATATGATATGTGTGGATATGATATGATATGCTGCATTTGTATGGCATATTGCATCTGAATTGCATTTACGATCATGAATCATGTTTAATGAGTTGATTGTGATGTATGGATATGAGAGTATGAAAGCATAAATGCATTTCCTTGCATTGTGTGTTGCAACTGATAAATGGGATTGATGAGAATGAGAAGAACAGGTTGAGGATTGAGGCGTGGACTCATCCAGGAATGATTATTGAGGCGGGGTAAGATTTAGTTATGTTTTCGAGTTGGTTGCGGTAAGTGGAGTTAGTTATCCCTTCTTTTACTGGTTGAATTTCCATATGTTAATGGCTATATCAAATTCTATAGTAAAATTAATTCAATTAAACTCAATACTTCTTATTAATGTTGCACTTTGCTGAGTCTTGGACTCACGCTTGGTTACTTCCTGTTTTAGGTGCCTTGAAGCTGCCTCGCCGGGATGGGAGTAGAGCACGTGCACGACTGCGGTCACCAAACAACCCAATGAATTGTTTCATTAATAATGGTTGTAATAAATGCGATTGTATTGTGTTGATCGACGTTGCGTAGTTGGTTAATTGCCGATTGGAAATGTGGTTGATTATCTAAGGACCTGTTAGAATGATATTATATAATTGCTATTGTTCCTTTGTCTGCTGAGTGGATGTCCTCTGTTCTAGAGAGGTCATGCCGAAATTTTGTAAATTTTGGTGGCTTAGTTTTTAAGCCGGTCTTAACATTTTAGAGGGTTGGTAGCATCCGTGGCGCGTATGGGCTCCGGGGTGTTACACATCACCCTGGGGAGCTCCAGTTATATTTGTGAAAAAGAAGTATAATACCCTGAGAATGTGTATAGATTATAGATCTTTGAATGAAGTGACAATCAAAAACAAGTACCCATTGCCAAGGATCGATGATCTATTTGACCAACTCAAGGGAGCTTGTGTTTTCTCAAAAATAGATTTAAGATCAGGGTACCATCAGATTAAAATCAAGAAGGAAGATATTCCTAAGACTGCCTTCACCACTCGGTATGGACTTTACGAGTTCACCGTGATGTCCTTCGGATTGACCAATGCACCAGCCTATTTTATGCATTTGATGATCAAGGTGTTCATGGAATTTTTTGACAAATTCATAGTTATCTTCATCGATGATATTCTGATATACTCCAAAGATGAAGGAGAACATGAGAAGCATTTGTGTTTAGTTTTGGAAAAACTTAGGGAACATAAGCTTTATGCCAAGTTCAGCAAATGCGAGTCTTGGATAAAAGAAGTCTCTTTCTTGGGCCATGTCATTTCAGCTGGAGGAGTTGCTGTTGACCCGAGTAAAGTAAAGGATGTACTTGATTGGAAGCAACCAAAATCAGTAACTCAAATTAGAAGTTTTCTTGGTTTGGCTGGATATTATAGCAGATTCATAGAAGATTTTTCCAAAATCGCGAAACCACTTACACAACTATTAAAGAAAGAAAAGAAGTTTGAATGGACCCAGTCGTGTGAAGATAGTTTCCAAGAGCTCAAGAAGAAACTAACCTCTGCTCCAGTATTGACGTTACCCGATATACAAAAGGATTTTGTGGTTTATTGTGATGCTTCAAAGCAAGGTTTAGGTTGTGTGTTGATGCAAGAAGGTAAAGTGGTGGCCTATGCATCTAGGCAGTTACGCCCTCACGAGGAAAACTACCCTACTCATGATTTGGAGTTAGCAGCCGTGGTACATGCCCTGAAAATTTGGAGGCATTACCTCATCAGGAATCGAACTGAGATATACACTGATCATAAGAGCTTGAAGTATATATTCACTCAACCAAATTTAAATATGAGGCAAAGAAGATGGTTGGAGCTGATAAAGGATTATGATGTTGGAATCCATTATCACCCTGGGAAAGCTAATGTAGTGGCTGATGCTCTGAGTAGGAAGAGTTATTGTAATAGTACATTAGTTAAAGAAAGCCAACCAGCTTTGCACGAAGAATTCAAGAGAATGAATTTGGAGATAGTAGAGCAAGGATACATTAATATGATGGAACTGCGACCTACCTTGGAGGACCAAATTCGAGAAGCTCAGAAAGAAGATGCAGAGGTTTTGGAAATTATTGAGAGGATGAAGAAAGGAAAAGCTCCAGAATTTTTAATAGATGAAAAAGGTACCCTATGGTTTGGGAAAAGAATTTTTGTACCCAATAAGAAAGAAATCAAGAAAATGATATTAAAAGAAGCTCATGAGACCACCTATTCCATACATCCAAGAAGTACCAAAATGTATTTGGATTTGAAAGATTCGTACTCGTGGACCAGTATGAAGAGAGAAATTGCAGAGTTTGTTGCTATGTGCGATATCTGCCAGCGGGTGAAAGCTGAGCATCAGAGACCTACAGGATTACTACAACCGTTAAAAATTCCCGAATGGAAATGGGAAGAGGTCAGAATGGATTTCATCACTGGATTACCAAGGACTCAATCTGGATATGATTCAATCTGGGTTATAGTTGATCGTCTGACTAAATCTGCTCATTTCATTCCTGTTAAAACCACCTACACTGGAGACAAATTGGCAGAGTTGTACATGACAAAGGTAGTGTGTTTGCATGAAGTACCCAAGAAAATTATGTCGGATAGAGGTACTCAGTTCACCTCAAAGTTTTGGCAAAAGTTGCATAGTTTATTGGGCACGAACCTTAACTTCAGTACAACATATTATCCACAAACAGACGGCCAGACCGAAAGGGTAAATTAGGTTTTAGAAGATATGCTCAGATCCTGCGCTTTGACAAACAAGACAAGTTGGGATAAGAGTTTGCCTTATGCAGAGTTTTCATACAACAATGGATATCAATCAAGTATTCAGATGTCACCTTTTGAAGCATTATATGGACTCAAGTGTCGAACACCACTTTATTGGAAGGAAACTGGAGAAGGAAAAGTGTTTGGACCAGATGTACTCAAGGAGGCAAAAGAACAAGTGAGGTCGATCCAGCAAAAATTAAGAGCTGCTCAAAGCCGACAGAAAAGCTACGCTGATAGTCGACGTCGGGACCTGAAATTTGCCGAGGGCGACTTCGTGTATCTGAAAGTTTCACCAATGAAAGGAATCAAACGATTTCGAGTTAGCGGAAAGCTTGCACCTAGATATATTGGACCGTTCAAAGTTTTGGCCAGAAGAGGCGAGGTAGCGTATCAGTTGGAATTACCACCACAACTAACTGGCGTGCATGATGTATTTCATGTGTCTCAACTAAGAAAATGTCTTCGAGTACCAGAGGAACACATGTCCTTAGAACAGTTGGATTTACAGCAGGATCTTTCTTATAAGGAGTATCCAATATAGATTTTGGATGAGGCAGTTCGCAAAACTCGCAGCAGAAGTATCAAATTCTGTAAGGTGCAGTGGAGCAACCATACCGAGAGGGAGGCTACCTAGGAGCGTGAAGAGGACCTACGAGCAGAATTCCCAAATATTTTTCCCAGCTCTATCGAATCTCGGGGTCGAGATTTCGTTTAAGGGGGTAGGTTTGTAACATCCTCATTTTTCATAAAAATTAAAAATCACGCATGTAGTATTTGTAAAAAATATATATAAAAGATAAAAAATAATAATAAGATAAAATAAAATCTTGTTTATAATAAAAACATTTGAAAAATGAGAATGTTCTTTTAAAATATTTTCAAAAACTTGATTCATAAATTAAAGTTTGTTGATTATATAAAGATTTGTACAAGTGTCTGATTTACTAAATGAATTTTTACAGAAAATCTATATATTGAAAAATTCCAAAACCAAGTTTATTAGGTTCCAAATATTCCCTAGTATTTTAGGGAATTTTTTTCAGGATTTTTAGAGTCATTTTACTATCTTATTCCAAGTGCTTCCTCTTCTTAACACTATTCAAATTCCAAAGAATAATAAAAGGCCACGTGAACTACTGTAGCGTCGTCTTCTTCAGTCGAAGCGTTTCCAGAGAAAATTACTTCCTTCTCTCTCCTCCATTAGAGCCTAACCGAAGCTTCCAGATCTCCACTGTTTTCACACCAAAAATTCCATAAAAATCAGTTTCAGAATCCTAATCGCCTCCTCTTCAATCCATAGCCGTCCCCTCATTAAATCTCCCACTAGTTTGATCATAAACGCGAGGAAATGAAGTGACATCATTTTTCCGTTTAATTTCCATTTTCACTGCCATGGTTAACCTTTGGTCTTCCTCCCACACTATAAAAGGGACCCCTGTGTTCCTCTCTTCAACACCAATCCATTCAACAACTCTACGAGAGCTCCGTGTCCTTGTTTCACCGGTTTTCGAAGAAATTCAATGCGTTTGTTTGCTCCGGTCACCACCGCTACCCGGCAAACCTCCATCACCATCGCCGTTTAGTCATTCCTCCGCCACCGTCGTCGTCGCCGGTGAGTTCGCCACGCCGTGCCGCCACCACTCGGCCGGACAGTCGGCTTTCTGGGTTTCCCTTCCTCCACACCGGCTATCATTTGATGTTCTGTATCGCAGCTGCTACAGTACATCACGAGCTACAGTAAAAACATCATCTAGTTTGTACATGTCCTTTTCAACAATTTGTGAAATTTGTGAATTTCGTTGCAAACTCATTTCAGCTCTAAATTGTATGTAACAAATTTTTTTAAATCGCAAAAATCAATACCTATTCACTATAATTTTTATAAAATTTTATAAATAAATTTATACCATTAAAATATTCACAAAAAGTTAAAAATTACGAATTTTGTAGTTCCTAAACTATACATCCAAAAATGTCAAAATAAATTTTATAAATTTTAAAAAATGCTAAACTAATTATCTGGAAGTTTTCATGAAGTTATGAATTAATTTGATTTTCTGTATTTCCCGAATGTGTGTATATTCGTTGTTTTTTCGTGCAATAGAAACGTTTGACACCGACGCCGTTACTGACCAACAAGAAGAAGACAACTCTCTCCTCGTTGACCAAGGCAAGTTCCCAGCAAGTTCCTAGCAAATTTTTGCAAGTTCCCTTGAAGCATGTTGATCCATGTTTTAAAATGCTTTGTAGATTTACAAACTTGCATACTATGTTGATTAAAAATAATAATAATATATTATGATAGATTGTAGTTAAATACCTTGTTAATATGTATGCTTGCTACATATTAATCCATCTGTCCTTTGGCTGCCCTAGAATGATTAATTATAATATAAATGGCTTGACACCTTATTTAGTATAATAGTAGTGCTTAGTTATGCTAGATACTATTTGTATGTTTAATTGAAGGCTTGTTACTTGAAATTCTAAGTGATTGAGTGAAAATATTATTTAAGAAGGGCAGTTGGTGCTGCCAGTTTAGTAAAATAAAAGAAAAGATTTGGTATTTAAAAACTTGAATAGGGTGGAAGGTTGCATGGCGGGTGCAGAATGCACGAGACTCGAGTTTGAGTATGTACCACCCTAGTCGCCCAAAGGACCGATCCCTTGTGATTGTCAAACAATGTACAACAGTGCGGCCGCGGGTTCTAGAATGGGACAGGCCTGGCTGAGTAGCTAGTGAAAACTTAATTAAGTCATGCCAGACGGTGGAGTAGCCATAGGAGTCCTACAGGCGCAAGAGGGGGCTTCCATTATGGTTGTAGCCATTTGGCAGTGAAACCTCAGCAGGCGCGACTTAGTTAGGATGTAGCTAGAGAAATGGCCTTGTGATTTTCACTTGGGGTTATATACCAAAGGAAGTATATGACCAAAAAGAGTGAAATATCTCTCGCGGGTAAAGTGTGCAAACTCTGCAGAGTAAACAAACTATTCGAATAGCCGTACCCTCGGTCAAGGGTGGACAGAGGGCGTTGTCACATGGTAGATTTTTCCCTACTTGGTTTCAAAATAAGATATTTATAAAAAAGAAGAGCACGGTTGGAGCCATAAATGTTTTGATTTGATAAAAGTCCGTGGTTGGAGCCACGAGGAAAAGATTTCAAAAGAAAACCATGTTGGTACTGTGGAAAAGTAATCTTAAAATAAAACCACGGTCGATGCCATGAGTTGATCTACGTTTTGTTTTTTCCACGGTTAAAGCCGTGTTTTGAAAAGTTTGAAACTCTCATTTCTTTAAAAGAAAATACCTTTGAAAACTACTCTTCAAAATTCTAGTATAAAAATTTTAAAAATTGGCTTTTGGCAAATTAACCAATTCCTTCCCTTGAATTCAACTACATGCTGCATTTCTTTTCGGACTTGTTGAGTATATTGCATACTCACCCACGCTTTTCATTGCGGGGCTGCTTATTCCATAAAGCAGATCTGGAGATCAGAGATAGCTATCCAAGAGCCTGCATTCCACCGTTCGACATCTGCGATGAAGGCTTTGAAGACGAGGATCATCCGGACGTCTAGGATCGCGTTTTCTCCAGTCTTTGCCTGTGGTGTTTTGGACTTCGCTTCGTCAAGTTTATTTGCCAGTTTAATGTTTCCACTGCTGTATGACCTACGGGTCCAACTTTTGTAATAATAGGCCATGTCGGCCAGTACTCTGATTCAATTTTTATTTATCGCATAGTTATGGTCCATACTGTTATGATCTGTGTGTACTATCTATTGATCCAGAGACTAGTACAGGTAAACACAGGTGGGGCCCGTATCCTTTTTGCGGGTTCTGACACTAAACTTTTGAATTAGCAACATTTGTCCGTCATGGATAGGAAGCTCTCAGATATTGAAGATATTTTGGTCTTAAGATGTAAATATTAAAGCTTGGTCCACAAGAAATAAGAACTAAGATTCTGAATGTGTGATGGACCAAAAAGTTTGGTCCGTCATAGATGAAAATCTGTGAAACTTTTGGTCTGTCAAAGGAATATGATTCTATATGTATGCCGGACCAAATAATTTGGTCCATCATAGATAGATAACTGAGAAAATTTTGAATTGTCAAAGGTATGTGTATGGTGGACCAAAATATTTGGTCCGTCATAGATGGGTATCTTGAAATTTTTGGTCTGCTAAGGGTATATGTATGCCGGACCAAAATATTTAGTTCGGTATAAATGGACTTTGCTTGATTGCAGAAATTCTTCAAGAAATATTTACTACGGACTTAGGATTATAGAAAGAAGAGGTTTGGTCCGTTGTAAGTGAAAAGAATTTGATCAGAATTTGACAAAGGATATTTTGTTATTGGACTAAACTGATTCTTTTGTGTTATAAAGGCTTTGGCTTGATTCGTGACAAACTTAAGAATAAACAGCTGAATTTCAGTCTGTCACATATTTGGACCTTTTGAATATAGGTAGATTTTGATTCAATGAAAAGAATAACTAAGATTTTAACTCCAAGTAGTCTAGATTTGACTTAGCCTTATGAACCAAACTACCAACTTGTGCAAAGTCCCTCTTCATAGTACAACCAAACAAAAATAATCCTAACTATTTGACTTGAATCAACTCCCAAGTCATAAACTAGTAATAAAGTACCTTAATCTTGTTAGTCCGACCAGCTCCATCCTTGATTTCAGCATACATTCTTTATGGTTCCAAGAATTATTAACTCAGTCATCAACACCAAAACAATTTAATAAAACATGAGAAAGGTTGAGGGGGCCTAGATGCTTTCATGGCGTCCAACCCTTCTGCTAGTTTCAGAGTTCTCCCGTCGCCAGAGAAGAATCCTGAGATGGTCGCTCCCGCTTCGCCCAGTGGTGAAGCGGTCTTCGAGGACAAGACCCTCTAAAGAGTGTGGCAAAAATCGGTGATAATGGAGAAGCACCTTTCCAAATTGGTGAAGGATGGCTTCATTCCTCTTCTGGAGTTCTTCCATTGGAGGCCGTCACAATGTGAGTTGTATCCCATCCCACGAAATGAGGATGAGACTGTCATGTTTAAGGCATTTTTCTGCTGCAGAATCAATTTCCCTCTTCTCTTTCTTTATTTCGGTTCTTGATTTTTACAAGAACCAACTTTTTCACCTAAGCCCCAATTCGATTACCATACTTAGTATGTTTGTCCATCTTTGTGAGGCCTATCTAGGTATTAAGCCCAGCCTTAATCTGTTTTGCCATTTTTACAATCTAAAATTGGTGATGAAGAACGATGCTGTTAGGGGTACCAGTTTTCACCTCCGTAGTGGAGTGTCAAATATGTATATTCATATCCCCATAACTTCTGTGAGTCCCCTTTCACTAATAATCGCCTAATCCCATGTGACGTACCTATTCGAAGCCCGTTGACTAGTCCCTTGTATTCTGCAATATTATTTGAAGCTTGAAAATTGAGTTGAATAACATATTTAATCTCCTCACCTATTGGGGATTTGAGCACAATGCCAAACCTCGAGCCTTGAAGTGTGAGCGACCCATCGAAGAATATAGTCCAGTGGTCATCGACTGTCTTGTGCTATTTTTCTTCGACATGCATCCATTCCGTGATGAAGTCCGTCAATGCTCCTAACTTGATGCTGGTTCGCGGCGTGAAATCACCCTCGAACTCGTTGAATTCAACCGCCTACTGTGCAATTCGCCTTGTCGCCTCTCAATTGCGTATTACCTCCTTGAGCGGATACGTCGTCATGACTGTAATTTTGCATGCTTGGAAGTAGTATCGCAGCTTTCAGAAAGTCATCAGGACGGCGTACAACTTCTTTTGCACTTGAGGGTATCGTAGCTTGGCGTCATGCAAGAACTCGCTCACGTAGTACATCGGCTTCTGGACTTTGGCCTTTTTCTCGGGGCAATCCTGCTCGACCATCAGGACTGTGCTTACTACTTGAGGGGTAGCTGCAATGTACAAAAAGAGTTCTTTTTTGTTAGGCGAGGTTAAAACTAACAGAGACGATAAGTACATTTTCAAATCCCAAAAACCTTCTTCTGCCTCCTTGGTCCACTCGAAAGTGTCATGATTCTTGAGTAATTTGAAGAAAGGGCAGCCCTCGTTCGCCCATCCGAGAGATGAATCGACTAAGGGCCGCAATGCAACCCATGAGCTTTTGCACTTTCCTCAGTGTCGGCGAAGAACACATCTGGTTGATGGCCACAAATTTACACGGGTTAGTCTCGATGTCTCGACTGGACACCAGAAAACCGAGAAGCTTGCTGGATGGAACACCGAATGTATACTTCTTGGGGTTAAGCATCATTCGATACTTTCTGAGGTTATCGAATGTCTCCTCGAGGTCGCTGATTAAGGTGTTCCCGGTTTTCGACTTGACTAAGATATCATCGACGTACGCTTTCATATTGCGCCCAATTTAGGATTTCAAGCAATTTTGGATACAGCGTTGATACGTAGCACTAGCACACTTCAAACCAAAAAGTGTAACATCCCAATTTTTGACTTTCTGAATAATTGATATTATTTTATCGCGATTTATGATTTTTGTGAATTTTCTGGATTTATTGAATTTTCCGAGATTTACTTAAATCATTTCGAATTGGTATATATGGTTTTTGTTAAGAAATATTTATAAAAAGGAAATTTGAAATAAAGTCTGCCCAAAAATATGTTATTTGAGTATAGAAGGTCTCAAAGTATCTTGAGGTTTTTCTTTTCTTTCCGGGTATTTTATTGCTTTAAGGAAATCAATCTATTTTTGTTAAATATGTAAAAAAAAAGGAAATCTTGATTTGGCCCTGTGAACAGTACTGTGCATATTCAAGCCATGCTAGTAACGGTCCGTATAGCCAGGGTTTTAGATGGACCTCCGTTAGCTGTTGGATCACGTAGGAGTGGTGGGGATTGAACCAGGTTGGAGTAGGCTGGTGTCCGATTGAATTGGAGTACGGTTCGGTTTATGTATCGATGCATGCATCCCGGCCGTAGACTCCGGACTCGTGGAGAGCTTCTTTCGTTTTTCTGCCGCGCGTGATCGACGTGGACTCTAGCGCTGGCGCCGATGCAATCCAAGAAATCGAAGACCGTCTCGGGCGGGAGCAGGACTCGCCAGCGCAGCGACGTCGCGCGGGAAAAAGGAAGGCATCGAGTCTTTCTGTCCGGGCGCGTGGAAAAAAGGAAAATGTCGCCGAATCAAGCATGCGCCGACTCGGTTTCCAAATTGTGGCGCACGCCGTTTCCGCCTAGGAGTGCTACGCCTGCCATCCTTGCGTGCCTGTAGAGGCTATAAAAGCCCTGTGCATACCCAAGGTTATTCATCCAGAACGCGTCCATCAAGTGCGAGCCTCTCCGTCAAATTGCCGCGCGTCGCTAGGACCGAGCGGAGGAAAGGAAGTCGCGAGCGAATCGCGCCAACGATCGAAGAAATTGCGAAGAAGCGCAGGCGTCGTCGAAAGGATTGAGCGACGGGAGTATCGGGAGCGCCGTCGTCCGAGTTTTCGCGAGGAACAGCAGGCACCGTCAGGAAATTTCCAAGAGCGCTGCCGAATTGTCGCCGAGGTCGTCGTCTTCGTCTCCGGAGAGTTTTCGCACGCCGTCGCATCATTGCCGATCGGGAGCTTCGTCAGCCGTCGGATCGTAATCAAGCGAACGTAATTCGTCCACGTCATTGCGGAATCGGTAAGCGTTTTAGATTAAATATCGATCGTTGAATTTAAGTCGGACGATTGATACTAGGCTACGTAGTAGATTTAACCGTAACCGTTAGATTGAGTTCATCAGTCTAGATTTCGCCACGTTTTGTCCGTACAAGCCGGGGCGGGAAAAATTCAGATTTTCTTTATAAAAATAATTCGGAAAGATTTAGAATTTCTAATTACAGAGTTTAGTTTATTTTCTAAACTTCTAAATGATATAACTTTTGCATATGAACTCCGATTTAGGTGATTCAAATTCCTAAAAATTTATAAAATTGAGATATATCCAATGATGGTTTTTATTTGAATTTTCGAGTTCATTTGCTATTTGTTCTTGGTGTTTATTTGCTATTTCTTCTCGATTCGCGTAGACGTTGAGTTGAGCAAGGTTTCGGAGAAGGAATTATCATCTCAAGTACAATCTTCAGAGCAATACCAGGAGCTTAAGGCAAGTTGTGCTTTGATCATATTGCACCCATAGATTAGATTGCATGCTATTTTTGATTTAACTTATCACTTGTTATTTTATGTTTATAAATGATTTCAACTTAACTTCGGGATTAGCTATTGTACCCTTTGAATTACACCCTACCTTGCTAGTTGTATGCCATGATTCACTTGTCACCCTAGGTTGGTTAATTATAGTTGGTTAATAGAAAATCAACATGGATGGTTAGACCGAATTAGAGATGCTTAGCCATGCCACGTCATCACATGTTCAGAGATATTGTTTAATAATCTTGACTAAAGGAATATGGAACAATGATGATAATTTGTAGGCCATGTGTGGTCGCACAAAGAGATTGAGTTGTTGTGGCAATGAGTCACATAACGATGTTGATTTGTGAAGAGCATGTGGTGCTTGGTAACCAACCGGGAGATAATCACTTTAGATTGAAGCAAGTGGAAAGGGGCAAGGGTGCGAGGGTGGGCCCGATGGGCGAGAAAGGGTATGTGTATGTCTTGCTTTAATCAATCCTAAGGACTTAACCTTGCGAGCCTTTGACCTGAGTCAAACTTGCAGCCACACGTCTGTTATGGGGCAGCCTAGCTGACTAATTTGCAAATGCTTAAGCAAGAGGGGGGCCCTGTTGCGGTGGTTTTAGCCCTTCAGTGTTGAAACCTTAGCGGGTAGCACTGGGTTAAGAGGATGCATTGTAAAGGCTTTGTTATAATCGTTCGCCTGTGTGGTGCATGGTTATATCGTGTGGGTAAAGTGCATAACCTCTGCAGAGTGTACAATCTATTCGGATAGCCGTGCTCACGGTATTGAGCAATGCTCGGAATTACTGATCAAGGGTAGTTAATTAAAACTTGTCAACTGGATGGGATGGCGGGATGCCATGTGGATAATGGAGTTTGATTTAAGATAAACACTTGGGATTGATTTAAGAAACAATGGAATCTATTTACTTGTTATTTATTTGTTTTACTGTCTTTTCAATCTACATATTGCTTATGTTTGAAAATGCTGCTTACGGCTTAAGAACCACTTAGCCATTCCTTTGGAATAAGCCTTGCATATAGCTATGATAGAATTGCATTCTGTGCACAACTTGTTGAGTACGTGTTGGTGTACTCACCCTTGCCTACAAAAATCATCGAGGTCTTTGAAGAAGTACCATGAAGGGGCGAATGTTTAGGTGCGAGCCTTGTCGGTTGCACGTGGTATCTTGAGGGTTATCTACGTCTTCATTCCGCTGCAGCTCAATTTGTTGTTCAGCCTTATG
This sequence comes from Guadua angustifolia, assembly GCA_036346375.1. Classification (NCBI taxonomy): domain Eukaryota; kingdom Viridiplantae; phylum Streptophyta; class Magnoliopsida; order Poales; family Poaceae; genus Guadua; species Guadua angustifolia. The sequence goes on from CM070519.1 coordinate 19,310,865, forward strand.
AGGCATTGCTAAGTAAGTTGACCATAAGGTCATACCAATCGCTAATATTTAGTATATTATGTCTCTGTCTTATTTACGTTGTGTATGATTATGATATTCACTAATGTTGAGCCTGTGTGCACTAGCGTGATCCTGGACTAGTGCAGTATACACAGAGGGTCCGGATTTGCATATTCGGGTCCCGACAAAAAGTATCTTAATACAACAAAATACACCGAAGGGAGTAGTAGTAGTTTTTTCCTCATCCTATACGGACGTGCTAATTTGGTGATACCCCGAGTAGGCATCTAGAAAACTTAGCAGTTCACAACCCATAGTAGAGGGTCTATTATTTGGTTGATGTGAGGAAGAGGAAAAGGGTCTTTGGAGTAAGCCTTATTGAGGTCGGTGTAGTCAACGCACATCCTCCACTTGCTGTTGGGTTTCTTGACGAAGACGGGGTTCGTCAGCTACGTTGGGTGACGGACTTCCCGAATGAAGCTAGCGTTCAGGAGTTTACCGACTTCCTCTTGTATGGTCTGCTTTCTGTCTTTTGCAAATCTATGCTGCTTTTCCACCACAGGTCTGGCGCATGGTTCTATAGCTAGTCGATGCTCGATCACCTACTTGGGGACTCCGGGCATGTCGGACGGTTGTCACACAAACACGTCATTGTTTGCCCAAAGAAAAGTGATGAGCTCGAGTTCCTATTTGGGGTCAAGGTCGACCCCCACTTTGACTGTCTCAGAAGGTTCTGACAGGTTTAAGGGCACTATCTTAATGCCTCCATCGGTCTTCTTATACTTTTTTCCATTGTCAACTGGGTCCTTGGCGGCGCTATTGGATACAAGAGCTTTGTCGATGCTCTTGGATTTTTGGCGCTTGGCTCCCTCGCTGTTGACACTGGCTACCAATCCGCAGAGATGATCGACCATCTCCAGACTCTTCTTATCACACCTGACTGTCACGTGTTGGTCCCCCTTGATTGTGAGGACTCCTTTTGGTGCCAACATCTTGACAGTCTGGTACGCATAGTGCACCACTGCCATAAACTTGGCTATCATTGGGTAGCCTAGGATCACATTGTAGTATGTCTTAAAGTCCACCACATCGAAGAGGATCTTTTCAGTGCGAAAATTGTCCGGTGTGCCAAACGTGACGGACAGCTTGATCTGACCAAGGGGCATTAATGATGAATGTGGAGTTATACCATGGAATGGCTCAGCTCTAGCTGTGATCTCTATTCGAGGAATCCCCATATCTCCAGCGTTTTATGAAGATAAGGTTCAACGAACTACCTCCATCGACCAAGGTTTGGGCGACCTTAACGTTGATGATGGTGTGCTTGATCACCACAAGATATCGACCCAGATGTGGGACCACAACTGGGTAGTTTGATTGGTCAAAGGTGACCGGCACTTCTGACCGCTTGAGAAACCTGGAGGGAGCCGGTGTGGCTAGGTTAACCTCTCTTTTGACTGCTTTGTACTGTTTTTTGGACTCATATGTGGCAGATCCCCCAAACAAATGCACCAGCTTGTGATCAGCCTCGCAGTATTTGGGTGTTTCTTCCTGGGGCTTCTCTTTGGCTTGCTTGATCCCACACTCAGCGAGGGCATATTTGAGCTTCTCCTAGACCTTCTTGCTGATCACTTGACATTCGTTGAAGTCGTGTTTGTCTATGTGATGGACTGCGTAGTATGTGCTTCCTCCACGGCTCCGACCCTTATTGTCGCTAGTATTGCGCACCTTGCCCCTTTCGATCGCGGCTACGGTGGAGTCACCTTTGCATTTCTCTCCACGGTTTTTGTTCTTCTTCTACCCTTACTTGGACAACTTGAGCTTGCTATCGTCAGACTTGGGGTCATTTATATAGTCTCGGACTTCAATACGTATAGCGTATTTATCTACCAACTTGAAAAGCTCCTTGGTGGTTTTGATTTTTCGAGTGGCAAACTTTTCCTTCAACTCCCTATCCTTGATGCCATTCTTGAATGCAACTATGACCGCCTCATCTGAGATGTTAGAAATTGAGTTGCGCTTGTTGTTGAAGTATTGGATGAAGCTGCGCAACGACTCTCCTGACTTTCCTGTTACCTAATACAAGTCGGTGCATGTTCTGAGGCATTCATACGTGACTTAAAAGTTGGTGATAAACTAGGCCCGCAACTCCACCCACGATGATATCGATCGAGATGGGAGATTGAGCAACCAAGATCTCGCCTCACCATCCAGGGTTGTCAACAAGTAATTGGCCATTATCTTCTCGTTTCCTCCAGCAGCCCTCATGACTGTAGTATAAATCTGTAGACACTCGATGGGGTTGATCTTGCCCGAATATTTATCGATGAGGCCTAGCTTGAACTTGTCTAGCCATCTAAACGGCTTTCGCGCTAGTGCGCTCAAGCAAGAAAACGGCAGCGTGTGCTAACGCGCAACGGCTTTCGCGCTAGTGCGCTCAATCCGTTGCTATGCGTAGCTCGGGGGTGAAAGCCTTGCACCCTTCATTGATGTCCTCGGGGGTTGTCTGTCATAGACCTTGTCGTTCTCTTTGTCAAGGAGGGAACTACACCGTGCTGGCTAGTGGCCCCTCGAAGGCGGAGATTCGCCCCATCAAGACCGGCATGCGAGAGATTGGTCCCTCGAAGGTGGGGACTCATTTTCCCATCACTCGCGGTCTTCCCAATAGCGTTCCTCCCTTCAATCGTGAAGGACATCACGCAAATCCTGTCGATCGTGAGGAATACGATCTCAAAGATCCACAAGACGTCTCCGATGGGGGTTGGAATGAACTATCTTGGAAGCGTGATGATTAGAGCTAGACACTGTCAATCTTGCTACTCAATGACGATTGTGGGATTGTCCTGGCAACTGGCTCCTAGCACCTTGCTGGTTGGGGCGTCTGAACCTCAAGTTGACTACTCGAGTGGTCTGAGCTTGCGCTACATCGAGTACCGTTTTTATCTGATGGAACACTAGAGTCATCGAGTTGCTCAGTTCCAGTGGCGGAAGAGATTTTAGCAACATGTGAGCACACTGGACATTTGCCTCAGGGGTGCTGAAGATGTCGTTGTTGTGGCTCTGATTGGACGCTACTCCTGGAACGCGACCAGGCCCTCCGTTGTGGTTGTGTTGTCGAGGGATTCATTGTCCCTAAAGATCTGGCGCCCATGGGTGAGGCATCATTGGATTATCGAGATCAATTTGCTTTGACAGGTTGGCCATGATCCTAGAGTTGGTCGCAGCTGCTAGATCTTGCTGATGATTTGTAGTATTGGGAGTAAAAGTGTTTGCAACTACCAAGGCAGTAGCATCGTTACTGGTTCCGGTCATGAACACGCATCGATCTGTTCGGCTACTGTTCTGGCTGCTACGACCGTCGCTTTTGCTATCGCTCTCCATCTCAATGTACATGAGAACGTTAGGCTCCACAGGGTCGAAGTCTATGAAACCCACCTCTCGATGTGGATCCCAAGAGCGAGACTCGGTGAAGCCGATGTGCAACCATCGATAGGTCATGGTTTTGAAGGCGATCTCAGATCCAATCGTGGGTGCTTGGTCGATGATGGTGATTGAGCAGAAATTATTGTAGGAGTTGTCATCGGAGAATCCGATGTAAGTGCACACTGAAGACATGCTTGATCTATAAAAAATAGTTGAAGGCCTCTACCTGGTGCGCCAACTGTCAAAGGTCTGAATTTGACAATAAACTTATGATCACGGGTACCTTCGGTGTCAGAGTCAAGCATGAAGACGGCGGCACCCAATGTATACAGGTTCAGACCCCCAGATGGAGTAATAGCTTATGTCCTGTGTAGATGATGTATGTATTTGGTGTATCAAGTACAGAGCGAGTTGTCTTGCCCTAGTTACAATGAAGATTGTATCTAAACAATGGCTAAACCATGGCTGGAGGTTGACAAGGTGTGGTCCTTCGGCCCCTAGTTGCTCTGCATCTTATCAAAGCTCTCTCTCCCTTGAGGGTGCTTAGTCCCGACCTTGATTTGGGATATCAAATCGTAGTGGATGAGGAGTCCATCATCCTGTCGATTAAAGTAACGCATCCAAGCTTTCCTGAATATCAGACGTACTCAAGTCGGTTTCCTCGTATCGAGAAAGTGATCGAGTTCTTCCTAATATGGAATTACCTTCTCCGTGTATATCTTATCCTATGGAATCGAGCCTGTGATATCCGGAGTTTCTATATGTCGCTAGAAAATATTCTTCACGTATCATGCACGTATTCATACCCTATATTTAAATATTCAACAATTGGAGCTTCGTATAACTTAATCAGTTCCTTAGCTATATGTGCACTAAGGCAAATATGCATTAATTGCACTCGCAATCACTTGACAATGCACAATATGACACTAGCCGCAAGGCGTACTTCTGTAATACTAGCGTCTCATTCTCGAACGCTATCCACCATTGAGCTACAAGCAATATGACAAAAGAAAAGTGCGTCAATTAGTGCTAAATAACAATGTAATAATACCTAAAATTACATACATACTAACCGTCATTTGGGGATTGGCGGTACTGGACTATGCAAGCTGGGTAGCAAACCGTCCCCTCCTAGGACGGTATACGTCAGCTTCCCTGAGGGCCTGCACCGCGGTACCGTCCTTATCAGCTATAATGTCTCATGCAGTAGAGAGTGCTTCCATGTATTGTAGAGTGCTGCGTATATTGTACAAGAACTGAGACTGTGGGTTGAGCACAGAGGCTGGAATGGACAAATAATTATATAGTTAGTACAACAGATGCGAACATTACGTAGTTATCATAATAGAATGGAACATATTAATTTCACTAACCTTCTTGCATGAATATAGTTTCCCTTATTTCAATAAACCTCTTTTCTATGATTTGTAGGAATATCTTGTAGTGATATCTATGCTCCCGCAAGCGCTTGTTGTACTCATTCCGCACAATTGTGTACTGCATCAGGACACCACTGATCATTGGTAACTTATCTTGATCCACGAACCTCAACAGCTTGTGCAAGGGTTCTACAAACAAGATGGTCCACTCCACTCACTCCCAAACTCACTATCCACGAGGTGGTCATATGCGTACTTGTCCTTCTCCATCCCAGCCCACCTCTGCCTGTCCAGTCAGGATGTGTCATCCACTACTGAAACTTCTATTTTCTATGGAAGCTATCTAGAAAAACAAAGGTCGTGCCAACTGGTAACAACTGACATGCTTTCTTAAAGTTGGCATCGTTGTTAGTAATCACTTGCACGACGTGCTCTACCCAATATCATCGGCCACGACCTTTGTTATCTCGCGTAGCAGGTACTTGTGGTCCTGGACCTTGCCTGTGAATGAACAAGCCAAAAGTTATTACATGTGGCATTAACGGTCTTACAGAATAGTAAAAACTAAATGGAATGTTGTATATGTGGCTTTGATAGTCATATGGAAGAACATGACCCCATTACAGTACACCATGAAGTTGATGATAATCTGTTGAGTAGGCCCGCTCTAGGCGTTACACATGATTGTCATGTCAAATGTGGCCTAGTCGTCCCTGAACCTACAAAGGTACTAGACTATCTCCTGCTCATTCTCATCCAGGTACTTCCCGTCTATCTCATGGCCTCGTGGTGTATGAACCCCTAGGCCTAGTTCATGCGTCATCTTGAGTGCACCTGTACATCAGAGGCATAAGATGTTAGTACAATCATTATGAGAATTGTAACTTACAAACATACGATCATTTCATACCTATGAAATACAGGCACTCGGCTTTCCTTCTTAGAATTGCATTAGCATAAAACCACTTGGACCATGCCCTCCCTAGCTTCTACCTTGCCCCCTGCTTGAATGCAGTGTCAATACTGGGATGCTGCGGAGCACCACTCGTGCAAAGTCAACATCGATGGAGGCATGGCTTTGCCGTGTCGATTTGGACTTGCCGAACATTTTGCTTAGAGTGAATTAGACTGAGGTCCTCACTGCACCACTCCCAGACCCCCAACCTAGGGTCAAACCTTGGCTCTTGAGGTAGGACTCTTCTCTGGAGGCTCTTATGGCTATCTTAAGCTGCTCCTGCTCGATACAGTACTATATGGCCAAGGTGGCCTAGCCATCGCAAGCCTCCTCCTTACGAAGGTGCACCGCTTTCTTCTCCTGAACTCCACGGAGGTCCATGTGCATAGCTTGCCTAACCACTTTAGGTACGTCGGGGCAAGCCTTCGCATCACTAGCGTAGCCAACCAGATGTTCTTTTAGACAAGTTGCCCCTCTACCCTTCATAACATGTCTACAATAGTTGCACTTCGATCCAGACGGTCTAATGCGCTCTCCATACTCCCATATGGTATCCGCATGATCTGTCATTACGAGAACTGCAACGAAACTAAAAAGAAGTAGTACTGCACTAGTCCTATATGGCAACAGAACATTGATTTAGTTTTCTATGCGCTTCAACATAACACCTTAATCATCATAGGTATCCTATACTTAACTCTAGACAACGTAATTTGGTACATATGATCAAACTATTAATTTGGAAGTAAAGTTGCTTGCCTCATCATAGGTATCCTATATGTACATGCTTGCCTCATGTAAGCATGAAATGCTTGATAAGCAAAAGGTTTGTTTATTAGTGGAGTACATTCATGCAGCTACAGTAAAAAAATACTAATTGGAATGTTGGTTTGGCTAACTGAACATGAACACCTACAAGGACAATATATACTAAGTGCTAAATGGTTTATAATTTTTTGGTCATACACCCAAATACACCAACTATTCTACACAAACTACTGTGCGGCACTCAAGATTTCTGTAGCACTTGCCACTAGCATTGCATGCATGTATGCATTTTGCAACTGCTCACTAATCCAGCCTACAAATATGCAAATTCGACAAATATATATACACAAATTCGGCAATAGATGTTGAGATATCACCCAAAAAACACGAGATTTTGCTTGGGAAAAGAATTTTTCATCACATCAAAACAATCTGTAGAAGTCGAAATCTCAGTAAAATGTGCTAAAATCTCTGTTCATCCTCCTGAGATTTTGCTCTCTATGGCCGAAATTCCGTTGGAGTGTGCCGGATTTTGGGCGGAGCAAGGTGGAGATAGAGAGGATGACCAGGAACTTCGGCTGGAGTGAATGAATGAGTGTCAGAGTGTGTACTAAAGTAAGTGTGAATGATATAGATAAATAAATTAGTTCCTCAATGTTGTTAAGCAACACTAGCTCTAGTTTAGAGGTAAGGTTAGAAACATTTAAACAGTAGGTCTTGGGTTCGAGTCTCAACCATGGTACTTTTTTTGCAAGATTTTTTGACATTGTTCTAAGGATGTAAAAAGTTTGAAAATTTTTGTGGATAGTCCTGAAGAATCCATAATATTCCCATAAAATTTTTAGATCATGATCAAATCTAACAAATTCCCAAAAAAATATGACAATTCTACTTCACAATTTTCGGACTTTAGAGCGTGTGCTTGAAGAGTTTACAATTTTTAATTGACCAAGAAAAATAGGTTAAATTTTTTGAAACTTTTAGACAAGGGTTTTGAGGAAATTCTTAAGCTCTCCTAAAAATTTTAGGTCATGATCAAACTGGAAAAAAATTTATAAAATTTTAACACGGTTACTACCTCATTTATGATCATTCTGTTTTTTATTTTTTAAAATATAACAAATCAATATAAAATATTTTAGAAATTTTTCTATTTGATCCTATACTTGTTAAGATGGTACCATAATTTTTTCATAGCATGATAAAGCTCGTACAATTTTATAAAAATCAGAAAGTTTTTCTACCGAAATTTTAAAATGTTTCAAAAATAGTTTTTCGACAAATCTCATGGAAAATCACTTTGTTCAGGGTTATTGACCTAAATCTGGTCATCAAACTCAAATTTCCAGGTCAAAAACCCGAAATTCAGGGCGAAAACACCGAGATCACGCTGAAAAAAAAATGATTACTATAGCATTTCAATTTTTTTTTTGAATTTTTCCAGTTTAGCCAGCATTCCTACAAACCGCCCAGGTCCAAAAACCGAGATCTTGTGAAATTCTGCCAAGATTTCTTTCCTTGGTCATGCCATCCCTTATTTATACAATACCAAAATGCTTATATAAGCCGTAAGTTGCTTTTGTAGTATTCTACTGGAACTGACAACACTTCGCTGGTGTAAATGGATTTATTGAACTTGCATATAAAGATAAGCTAGAAGATAAAAAAAAAAAGGCTTTCTAGCTTATAGCTTAATGCTAGGTTTTTTTCTTAAGTAGCTTGGAAGCAACCTATTTTGTATATGGTAGAGATGAGTAAATTTACCTTAACTTCAATTACATTAGTCTAAAACCAACATTCAATTACATTAGTCTAAAACCAATCCTTAGTAAAGCAAAAAAACAAGACCATCACAATTCACCCAACCCTCTTCTTTTTGCTCAATAGAGTCAAGATAGCAAATATATCCTGGAGTGGTGGGTAACTATTTGATTCTCGGCTCACTGATGTGTGTATGTCTCTATATTTGTACGGTTTCCTCTCTTTAAGGAGTAAGTTTCACAAAACTGTAGGTTTTTGTATAAACTTTTAGAAAATTACATATTTTAGTTCTAATTTTACAAAACTACAGATTTTAGAATTTGTATCACAAAACTATGTTGTCCACATGACAGTCTCACTCATCCTTATTGTAATAGGTTTGACAATTTAAACCTCACATAACAACTTTAAGTGCAAGTGAAACAAAAAATAAGGACAAGTGAGACTGTTATTTGACACCTATTACTTCTAAAATCTGTAGTTTTAAGATATAGAAACTAAAATCTATAATTTTCTTATTGGTTGTACAAACATATAGTTTGCAAAATTTACTCTTTTTTTTAATCAAAATTCATGACTACGGATTGACTTCAAGAATACAACAAAGGGTTGGGGTGAATCCCATAGTTGGCCCAGACACGAAGACAGAGATAAAAAAACCACCCTTTTATTATAGCTTTGATTTTTTAGCTTCTAAACTAAAAAAAAAAGCCCAAACAAATAAGACAAATAAAGCCTCAGCAAAACTAAAGAATAACTGATGATTTGCTTTTATTTACATGTAGCCTCAGGATAATCAATTGCACCACCAAAACGGGACAAATGATCATTCTCCCGCAAAACCAACACACTGAGGTGACTAACATGCAGTGCCTGTCCATAGAGCGACAATCAAATTCCTCATCCTGTTGAGTTTTATTCATGTTTTAGGTTTCAGGTTCCTCCTGTTTAATTTACTGAATTAAACTTAATGGCAGAACCGATAGTTCCTCTTTCACCATCGGGGGCTGGCCGCTAGCGTCAGCAATAGCTGATGAAGAGTGAAGACGCATTCTTTCAATAGATACGTTCCTTGCTGCTGCCGCTGTTAGATAGGTGCCAGCCTGCTACAAAATTCCAGAGGGGAAAAAATACGAAACGAGAGGATTGAATCGACGACGAAACTACGTTAGGGGATAGAGATTAACAACACATAAAAATGCCGGATTGAATTGGGAGCAGGAATGGCAAGTTGGCAACAGATGGAAAGAACATTTTAACAAAACGACCACCAAATAGGGGAGAGTTTTGAGATCAGGCAGCTGATTGCAGAATCGTCAAAAGCTTCAGGAAGAAAGACCTCAGTTTTGGAAAGTGACATCACGGCTAAGCCAATCAGTCCCGCAAGCTGGTATTTTTGATACATGTTATCATCACATGTCTCTATCCCAAGTGCGTAGCAACTATGCAACAAAAACCGAAGATCGGAACATAATGCTAATTTATCAGGTTACAAACAAATTGATGTCAAGAAAACCATCATTGTTGGATTGGCCTCAGAATTGAGGAATGGCAGCATGGCTACATAGGAGCCAATCAGTCCCGAAAGATGGTATTTTGTTGGAGATTCTCATCACCGGCCAAACACGCCAATCGAATGCATCGATCGAGTCTAATGTAACAATGATGCAAGAAAGCGTCTATTCAGAAATCAGAAACCAGCGGTCCTACATTGTAGATCAAACCTGAACCATGAAAACGCAAGAAACGCTTTTGGAGATCTGGTGGCAAGGACATCAGAATTGCAGAGTTCACAGTATGGCACGCGGGGCGCGCCAATCAGCCCCGAAAGATGGTGTGTTTTTGTTGCGTTTTTTCATCACAGTCAAGCCAGATCACCGCTATGAAAGCATCAAGAACCCAACTCATCACGATCTGAAAAGCAAACCAGACACCAATCGAAAAGGGAGAAAAAAAAAACAGCAAAAACAGCGGCACACCACGCTCAGATCCGAGTACTAGCAGTATCAGGCGGTGGATGAATATATAGGGAGGCGGAGACCTGGCATGGTTGCGGCGGCGGAAACCCTAGATAGCAATGGAGGGCGTGCACAAGGGGAGGTAGTTACTTTATAGGAGACGGGGTTAGAATCCTGGCCGTCGGATTCGGATCGTGCGGCTAGTAAGGGGAGATGAGAGAATCATGGTCCAGCCCAGCCCGTTTCATTCCGTCTGTGTGCCAGCCCATGTCAGTTAGGTTCCAGAAAAATAAGGAAAACCGAGCCCATACCATACGCTCGGAGGGGGATTTTTTTTAATATTTATTTTAATTCATTTTTTCAAAACTAATCGGCGGGAAAACAAAATTGCAAAAATACCCACCTGTCGCCCCATACTGGGGCAACAGGTGGGTTGACTAACGGCCCGTAGCGGCGAAATTCCGAAATTTAACGGCAGAGCCAAAAAAAATTTAAAAATAGACCGATCGTCCTAACATGGGGCGATAGGTTACTGTAGCAATTTTTTTTACAATATTTGTTGTAAATTGTTTTTACAATAATTGTTGTATTGAACTGGGAAAAATTACCCGAAAAAAAACTTCTTGTGATGTAATGAACTGGAAAAATTATTTTACTTTGTAAGTGATACGCATCCCACTTAGGGATATTCGTAGCCTCGTAGGGTCCGCCGGATATGGCCCAAAAAATACGGAAAAAATCACGAGCGCCTACACAACGTGGGATACCACTTATGTACGGGCAAGATGGCCGGACGTTGTCCTGGCAGGAAGTTGTGAAAACCGGAAAAAGCACTCGCACCATGAAACCGCGGAAATCGTGGACACTTAGGGGTTTTCGTAGCCCCGCAGGGCAAGCCGGTTACGGCCCAAACAATACGGGAAAAATTAAGAGCGACCTACGCAACGTGGGCTACCACTTATGTACGGGCGAGATGGCTGGACGTTGCCCCGGTCCGAAGTTGCGAAAATCGAAAAAGGCACTCGCGGCCACAAAACCGCAGAAATCTTGGCCACTAAGGGGTTTTCGTAGCCCTGCGGAACAGGCCGGATACGGCCCAAAAAATATAAAAAAAATCAAGAGCAACCTACGCAATGCGGGCTACCACTTATGTACGGGCGAGCTGGTCAGACGTTGGCCTGGCTTGAAGTTGTGAAAATCGGAAAAGGCACTCGCGCCCACAAAACCACGGAAATCTTGACCACTTAGGGGTTTTCGTAGCCCCGCGGGACAGGCCGGATACAACCCAAAAAATACGGGAAAAATCAAGAGCGACCTACGCAACGTGGGCTACCACTTATGTATGGGCGAGATGGCTAGACGTTGCCCCGGCAGAAAGTGGTGAAAATCGGAAAAGGCACTCGCGGCCACGAAACCACGGAAATCGTGGCCACTTAGGGGTTTTCATAGCCCCGCGAGACAGGCTGGATACGGCCCAAAAATACGGGAAAAATCAAGGGTGCCCTACGCAACGCGAGGTACCACTTATGTACGGGCGAGATAGCTAAATGTTGCCCCGGCAGGAAGTTGCGAAAATCAGAAAAAGCACTCGCGCCACGAAACCATGGAAATCGCGGCCACGAAACATCTAATTTTTGACTGCCAGTTTGCTTATTTCGTATGGCGTGTCATATAAACGGCGCTTCACGGTGGAATTTTCAAATTTGACGGTGAAATTATCAAATTTTTTAAAAAAATCGTCGATCGCCCGATACTGGGTGGATAGGGTCCACCATATTTGTATTTAATATTTGTTTCAAAATTTTTCATATAATAAATGAGGAAAAATTAACCTGTTGTGAAAATGTCAGAAGGCACACTGCCTGAAGGTAAATATCGCCCTGAAATGGGGCATCGCCCTGAAATGGGGCATCGCCCCATACCTAGGCGATATCTACCCTTTATAACCTTCGCTCTCGCTCGCGGCCTCGCAGAGCCAGCAGCGAGAGAAGAAGAAAGAAAAAAAGAGAGAAGGGAAGGAGAGGGAGGAAAAGATAAGTAGAGGTTCAATCCAAAATGCCGAGGCATGCAAGTGGAAAGGGAAAGGGGAAGGCGAAGGAAGAGGTAGGCGCTTCGACGTGGCCGCGCAACATCGCATACCCGGACCTCTTCGTACCTATCGGTGTTGTACCACCGATGTGTTTGTGCGGAGATCCTTGCAGACTCGTCCGCTCTTGGGATATTCCAACTTGGAAGAGGAGGTATTGGAAGTGCCGCAACTACGAATTTGACTCGCCAGAGAAGAGCCTGAAGAATCACCAGCTGGTAACAATCATATGTGTTTCGTAATATTTATACGTGAAACTTTGCTAATTTATTTTTCATGCAGTCACCTCCGCCGCTGTGTGAATTTGAGCAGTGGTTTGATATGGAGATCGATCCGGAGGACCAAAGGCTACTTGATCAAAGCATCCGAGACGAGGAGTTCAGACGGTAGCTTGAAGCGCAGCGTGATGCGGCACACGAGGAGGCATGTCGAAAGGAAGCGGAGGAGAAGGAGGCCGAGAGAGAGAGGAAATGAGAGAGGGCACGTCGTGCCAGAGAAGCCCCACCGGAGGCATGGGCGAAAGGGAAGTGGCCTCGATCCACTCAGTAGATGAGAAGTTGTAACCATTATTTTCCTTGTTCGTGATGCGCATCCTAGCTTTATGTCGTAGTGAAGAGTGTGGTCTACTTTATTTTCCGCAGTAATTTCTGTTCTGAGAAATCGTGGGCTAGCACTTATCTATGGGCGACCTGGCCGGGCGTTGCCCCGGCGCAAAGTTGCGAAAATCAGAAAAGGCACTCGTGTTACTAATTGAGAAAGATAAGCTAAAAAAATGCAAACACTGATTTCAGACAGTCATACAACACGGTGCTGAAGATAAAGAAATTACAAAAGTACAGCTATACAACAACTCAGTCACGACCACGCCTCCTTATCTGGTCGGTGGGGTACGTGAGTGTAGTCTGTCGGCGACTCGGGTGTGTCCTGGTGCGATGCTCCCAGGAGCTGAGAGGGGCCGAGATACTCAGTGGACAAGAACTGGCCCACGTCGAACGCTCGCTCCTCCCCGATGTCATCGTCGTCCGCGTCGCCGAAAGCACCCTGGGGTCTTGCTGGGGCGTGAGACGAAGACTGGCCCTCGTCACCCCAGCGTCGCCACTGTGGTTGTGCGGGAGGACACGAGGGCTCGTACTGGCCGACGTCGAGCCGTGGAGGACGGCTGCCTCGGGGAGGTGCGGGGACGGCTCCACTAGGAGGGGGAGGTGCTGGCCCACGGGGACGTGGTGCGCTGCGCTCGACGATGTCTCCACCCCCCGGCAGGTGGCCAGGCGACGTGCCCACCTCAACATGGCCGCGATCCGATCATAAGCTGAGCGGTGGTCATCAGCGGTGAACTGGATGCCCACGTCGAGGTGCGTCACCATGGACGTAGCCTCGGCCTCAGCCTGCCCTACTATATGGCCCTGCATGTAATCATAGGTTGATATGAGGTAATTTACATAAAAAAGACATACGTGTGGAGATTCGATTGTGGCACTTACCGCGTAGTTGTCCCTCTGGGACATCTGCGAGAGTACGTGTCCGACACCGATGCCTGAGCAGCAACATACGGGTCTGGTGTGTACCCCACCCTGAGCCGAGTCCGCGGCACGAACCACTCCATGTCTTTGCAGACATGGCATGGTCGCATCTGACCAAGGTCTCGTGACCGTGTCCGCTCGCGCGTCCCCATCTGCGGTGCCCATCGCACCATGCGATGCATGAACGGAGTGCCTGGTGCAGCCCCCCCGGTTCATCCTGCAATGCAAAAACGGCAATTTACATACAATAAGCATTCCGCAGGAATGGTACGTAGTGTGCTTTCGATGACGCGTGCACGCGCGCACGTGAGACAACGGAGTAGGCGGCAGGGGAAAGTCGGAAGAGGCGAATCGCCGCAAAGACTTTCGGTGCGGCGAGTACTCCTTGACACACAAGTCGAAGACGAGGACCCTACAGGTGAGCCAGAACTGATGGTCCCGCCAACAAAGCTGGGAGAGCCCGTAAGGTGCTCGGACACAGATGTCGTCTGCGCCGTCGGCGTCCACCGTGACGTCCTCATCACGGAGCTCGCCGAACTCTCGAGCGAACTTCGGTGCGACCACTGACTGAAGGTGGGCGTACACCCACTGCAAAAATAAAAAGTAGTGCATGTTATGAAAGTGTCAAAGTGGGGGATAAGATACAAGGGGGCATACCTGCCGCTGAACCCAGTAGAGGCCCATGGTGGGCCAGTCAATCGGGGTGCTGGTGGTATAGGAACTGGTCGTACGGCGTCGGGTCAACAACAGGCCTACCGACGGGGAAGCGCTCCTAGGACCACAGCTGTAGCAATAGGACGCAACCCGTCAAGATCGCGTCCCACCCCCCTGAGAGACAGCCTCGCAAAGACCTTTGTACGTGCACACGAGCACAGCAGAGCCCCACGACCACTACACCATATGTGTACAATGAGAAAGTTAGACATGTCCTGTCATAAGAGATTTTAACGGAATGTGTTACCTGCTCCGCCGGGGTGTTGGCAATCGCCCGGGCGAACTCGATCAAGTGTCGATCCACCATATCCCCGTGTGAGGACGGGAATAGGTACCAACCGAACAGCAGCAGTAGGTATGCCTCTAGGTGGCGTGCCAGGTCCTCCTCGTCGGCGTCCGGGTGGACAAGCTCGGCCTGCAGCATTCGGCACAATATTGTCAGCAGCTCAGCGCGTATCTGTTAAATTGCAATGAAGGAATGAAGGAGGTACTAACCGTGAACTGGAGCAGCCACGCCTTCGTCGGTCCGTGCCGCTCACCCAGCTTGAGGGGCACGTACGGCCGGGCTCTGGGGTGTCGCTGCACCTGGAGGAATTGCCCCTCTATCCGCACGTGCCATGTCACGGGGGCGTCGTGCGGCACAATTGGAGGAACCGCACAGGGGAGTCCTAGCAGATAAGACACGTCCTGCAGCGTCGAAGCCATCTCTTCGCAAGGCAGGTGGAACGTGTGCGTCTCCGGTCTCCACCGGTCCACGGGTGCGGTCACCAGGGACCGGTCGTACCCGAACCGTGGGACGTGCGGGGCCTCGGCCGCGGTGTCCACTTGCTCCACCATCCTGCAGAACGGCAGTAAACCGGCCGCTCGTAACCTGCACGTAGTGTGTAGTGTCGTTAAAATTCCATTAATAGGTAAGTACATGTACATAAAAGAGTAGGAAAAATTGGCAGCTTACTGTGGAACCCAGCGTAGGTCAATGCGAAGCAACTCGTTCGGCACCCTAGACCGCAGTGTCATCAGCTGTCGGCCCTGAACTGCGGACAACCTAGACCGGTGGGTCGAATCCACGGTCTCGTCTAGCAGCTCAGGGCAAGCGTCAGTAGCACGCCCAAGTCCCGCCATCGTTGCCTGTGCCTGTGTGGTTACAAAGCAAATAAATGGTTAGAAAGCACATAAAACAAACTGGACAATCAAATAAGTAAATGTACAAAGTAGATGAAGCAAACTGGACAATAAGTAAATGTTACACGTTACAACTACCAAAAATTAAGTGGAAAGTAATAAAATGTTGCACATTCAAATATATGTTCGATGGCGCACATAGAATAAAACATTACATGGCGGGGACAACAAATAACTGGTACATATTCAAGAACGCGAAGACACAATTACGACGAATACAACATGTTACAACAAATACTTATACACAGACATGAGATAAAATTACATTATTCAAAATTACGACGCGCTTCTGACTTGTCCATATCGTTCCTAATACGCCGTGTCCTTCGACGCTCGACTTTCCGCGTGGCCCCCTGGCGAGCAGGCGGGTGGTAACGCCCTGCTAGCTGGGTGAGCGGCCCGCGTGGTGCCCTGGCGGGCAGGTGGGTGATCACGCCCTGCCCGCCGGGTGAGGAGCCCGCGTGGTCCCCTAGCGAGCAGGCGGGTGATTACGCCCTACTCGCCGGGCGAGCGGCCCGCATGGTACCCTGGCGGGCAGGTGGGCGATCACGCCCTGCCCGCCGGGCGTCGGCTTATGAGGCGGCCTGGCAAGTGGGCTGGCATCTGGGCCCCCCTTGTCAGGCCACGTCGTCAACCAAAGGAATGAGAGGAAGGCTTCGCCTCGAAGTCTCCCTCCCCTGGTACCTTGTGTCAGGGTCATTGATTGTGAAGGATTCTACTATCGACACGACGACGGCTCGTCCCTCTGACGCCTCTTACCAAACCCGTCGCAGGAGCGTCATATCCCGGGCGGACCGGGCGAAGCCACTCACCGACATTAAATGAGGTTTGAAGGACAAGGCCACGGAGGCGTGTGTAATAAATGAGTCGCGAGTCGACGTGGAAGTTGGAATGATGGGTGTAATTATTGTGTTGTAGATAAGTATAGCGTCACCTTCTCCCCTGTCCGGTCCAACCCGCCTATATAAGGGCGCCTCGGTGCATGGGACGAAGGGTGGGACGGAAAAAGAGAGGAAAGATCGAGAGATCGAGAGGTTGAAAGAAGAAAAGAGAACTCACCCAAGCTCAAAAACCATTGTAATCCCCTTCACATTTCCTCAACAAAGAACCAGCAGGACGTAGGGCCATTACCCGAGCTGGGGGCCTAAACCTGGGTATATCGCCGTGTTCATTAGTCTGTTGATTCTCGGGATCCATCGTGGAGATACATTAGGGTTTCTAGCCACGAAGACGCCCTCTACCGAACCATACCTTCCGTCTAGGGAGTAGTCAACCCTGTTCGTTGATGGGGTCCTATCAGGTGGAATACGCCGACACTTAGAATTAATAGCCTCGGGGCTAAACATCTCAATTGAAATGCAGTAGAATAGAATTAAGTAACTTAAGTTGTAGCCTATCCAAAAGCTACAAGCAATCGATTAGGGTAGCACGACCTAGTTTTCCACGATTCATGAAGAAAGTCTTCATAAATCATCAGTTATGTTGATAAAGTCTTCAGTAACTAAGCAACAATGTGTATAGCTATCAGCACATAGAATACTCAGTAAGTCGTTGGGAACAATCACTACTACAAAAATGGTTATATTAGACACATCACCACAGACTGTTTTTTATGAAAACCATCTGCGATGTGTTTCGGTAGATGGTTTGTGATTGAAACTGTCTGTGATGAGGTGAACATCACAGATGGTTTTATCCACAAACCATCTGTGATGAAAGCGAGAACTTCACAGACAGTTTTTGGCTAGAACCGTCTGTGATGAGGTGAACATCACAGATGGTTCTAGCCAAAAACCGTCTATGAAGTTCTTGCTTTCATCACAGACCTTAATCTTCATCCCTTACAACCAAACGTCATTAATCATCAATACACATACATCATTAAAATTAGAAGCCTAGAAGCTTACAGGTCCTCACATGAAAAAGGGCAGGCTTGAGTGAACACCAATAGGTATTGCACTTCGCTATGCCGATATATGATAAAGAGAGAAACATACATGTGCATGAGCTTTTGCATTTTAACAAAGGAAGATGCAAACAACATTGAGTAATGTGCAAAATGATGTGAATGAGCTAATGATGATGAAATTGTGAATGTTTATAGTTTTATTGTGTACTTGCTAAGTCTTGGACTCACCCTTTCTTCTTTAGTTTTTTTTTGGTGATCAATGAAGGCGACATACAAGAGATAGGATGTCAAGACCCGAATATACAAATCCGGATCCTTTATGTATCCCTAGTGATGAGAATTGTAACCAACAAATACACATTCTTTGGATCAAAAAGAAAGCTTATGATTGTTGCATGCTCGAAGATGAAGCCAAGAGACACACTCGAATATTTTTAACATAGAGTAGTTGGTTTTGACTCGAAATAAACTCTCCATAGGACTCGCATTATCAATAACACGAGTTGGCAATCGATTAATGAGATATGTGGCTGTCAAGAAAGCTTCATCCCAAATCTTAATTGACATGGAAGACTGTGCAAGAAGTGAAAGACCAATCTAACAATGTGTCGATGTTTTCATTCAACCGAGCCATTTTGTTGGTGAGTATGAGGACATGAGACCCTTTGCTTAATCCCAATATTCAAAAAAATTTGTGAAGGTTTTGATACTCCCCTCCTCAATCTGATTGAACACATCTTTTTTTTTTCAAGAATGTGTTCTACATGCTCTTGGAACTGCAAGAACACACTCCCAACATCTGATTTTGCACGTAGTAAGTAGATCCATGTAAATTTACAGAAACCATCAATGAAATAACATAATATTTGTATCCTCCTACAGATTGAGGTGCAGGACCCTAGACATCAGAGAATACAAGTTCTAAAGGAGATGTGGACATATGAACTAAAGAAGAGTAGGGGAATTTATGGCTCTTAGCTTGCTGACACGCATTACAAATAGATGTATGCGTGGAGCTAAAATAAGGTAACTTATTAAGGTATAAAATAGACTGAACAACTTGGGATGAAGGATGACCAAGACTAGCATTGACACTGCTCCTTGCTCACTCTTGAATAGAGCAAAGCAACCTTGGATTTTATTGTGGAGGAATTGATTGAGTAAAGACCTGACTCACATCTTCCTTGAAACACCTTTCTCTTCGACACCTGATCCTTGCCAATAAAGTGATTAGGGTGAAACTCGAGGAAGACATTGTTATCACAATAAGTTTGTGAACCGAGATTAGATTTTTGGAAGTTTGGGGAACATGAAGTAGTTTTTAAGCATTAAGGAATCAACAGTAGTGTTACTAGAATAATTGCTACCATGAGAGATGCCCAAACCTGCTCCATTACCAACTTGGACTTGATCTGCACCAGGGTACTTTTCACGCACCGTGAGGCGATCTAGATCACTTGTGATGTGATCTGTTGTTCCAGTGTCTATATACCAATTCAGGTCAACTTGGTATGAGGTTGTCATGTCTGCCAATTAGGGGTGCAATTGGCTTGGATTCAGTTGGATATCGCTCTTTCCGTATCCTAAACCATATTTTTTATCAGATTCATAATCGGATTCGGATAGTGCCGGATACAAATACAGTACGGATAATATCGGTTGCAGATTCGAATCAAATACAGATCATAATCGATACGGTACCGGATAATTTTTATCGGATAATGCACAAAAACAGATACCACATAAAGCGCACATATAGCACCGACTAACCAACCGTATGAGTTTAACATGCAACAAGATTATCGTAGTCTAATAAGTCATTTTATCGTGTAGTCCAACAAAGTTACAAAAGTACATTCAATTTAAACAGCCAATGGTCACGCAGTTTTAGACAAACTGTGAACTTTGACATGCAAGAAATCAAAGAAATCAGCTCTAAGCACTCCTCACCTGCAACAAACCAACCAGTCAATTCGCCTCGCTGATCCAAGAACACAAAGAAGAGGAAAAATAAATTCTCCCCTAAGAATTACTTGTAATTAACATCAACTGGGCTGTTCTTCCAACCGAATTGGGAGTACGAGGCGAGAACCAAGAATAGTAGCCAACGGAAAGAACGACACTCTCAAAACTACTCAAGGGTCATGCATGCATGCATGAGTGGCCAGTGGTCGTGCGCAGTTTGCCCTACGCTAGTGGCCTGTAAGAACGTCGCGTGCACGTGACCTGATGAGGCGCTGCAAGGCGCACCGTGCACGTGACCTGACGAGGTGCTGCGAGGCGCACGCGACCCGACGACGCGTAGGCCGTTTGACCAGATATATCCAATTTTTTTCTTCAAAATATACCGATCCAACGGATAGTAATATACCAAATCTGAAAAATAGTATCCGAATCCGACACTGAATTTGAAAAATATCTAAAAAAATTATCCAAATCCGATCCGAACACATCCGGTCGGTCGGACGGTCAGAAATTATCCGATCCGATTGCAACCCTACTGCCAATGATGTTGTCGGGACCCGAATATGCAAATCCGGACCCTCTGTGTATTCAGCACTAGTCCAAGATCGCGCTAGTGCACACAGTCTCAACATAGATGAAATATCACAATCATACACAACGAAATAATAAAAGTAATACTCTTACATAATATAAAACTGTTGAACAACCTTAAGGTCGACCTTACACTTGAGAGCCCTTGATGGCTTTAACTCCAAATAGGTAAACAACAACGGAATGAAGAACGTTGGTGAATCCCATCAATATGCCACAGGCAACTGACAAGGTTCAACTCCTAGATATTCGCCTCCTTGTGGAACTTCTCCTCCTTCGAAGTTGTAGTCATCTTCTCATCTGATGATTTTGGTTGTTTGCAAGGGGGTGAGTACACACAGTACTCAGCAAGTTATGCAAAGAATGCAATTCTAATATTCTACATGCATGGCTTATTACAAAGGATAGGCTAAAGTTCATTTGCAGTACAGCATTCTTTGATAAATACAATAGTAGATTGCAAAGCAGTAAAATAATAATAGAGGTAATAACTTTCACAATTATTTCACAAGTAAAGCATTTCACCACTAAAGTCAAGTTCATCAATTCCATCCCAAGTATTCTCCAAAAACCAAGTTATTTTCATGAAAGTCTAACCCTTGACTGTAATCCCCGAGCAATGCTCAATACCATGAGCACGGCTATTCGAATAGGTTGTACACTCTGCAGAGATTATACATGTAACATCCCAAATTTTAGCCTTTTATTTTAGCTAATAGTGTTTTATTTCAATCTATGCTTTTTATGAATTTTTCTGGATTTAATTGGATTTTCTGAGATTTATTTGAATTATTTTAATTTAAAGTATATTGACTTTTGTCAAAGATTAATTATAAATGTAAAAGTTTAAAATAAAGTTTTACCAAAAATATTTTATTTGAGTCCCAAATGTCTCAAAGTATTGTTGAGATTTTTCTGGGATTTTTCTTGGTATTTTTACTGCCCTAAATAAATCAAATTATTTTCCTTATTTATTTAAATCGAAAATTCTGAATAAAGTCGTTATGAACAGTTTTGGGCTGAAGCAAAGCACTGTGCATGCGCCAGGCCAGCCATTCGGCCTGGTCTTCCCGAAGAGTCACCGCGCGTCGTCGGATTGAGATCCTACGGACTTCCTCTAGCCGTGTCGTCTCCGGAAACCCTAGCGCACGCAGGCCATTGGATCTCCATCGTATGGCCATCGTCAGTCATGCTGCCGCGTAACCCTAAGTGATCACGGCCGTTGGATGCGTTGTGTGGTTGTGATCGTGTCGCGCCAAGTCTTCTCCGTAGCCGCCCGATCAGGATCCGAGGGCCGTCCGTCGTCGTCTCGGAGTAGGACTCCGAGTCTGGTTCGAGTGCGCCGCCGCCGCCGTAGGTCGTAAGGTTTCCTAGTTTGTGCGCTCATCGAGGGGTATTTAAGGGCTTGAACCCCAGCCCGAGGTTCGCCAGAAGCCTCCGCACGTCTTTGCTGAAGCGCCAACGTTCGAGGACCCCGAGATTTCGCACGCGAGCTCGCAGGAGTACTGAGGAGCTTTCCGCCGCGTTCGCCGAAGCCGAGGCCTTCTTCCGCCGTTTCGAAGCCGGATTCGAACTCGTCGCGTCACACCGCACACCTTCCGCCACTTCTTCCTCGCCGGAAAGCGCCGGAACGCTGCCGCCGTGGTCGTCGTCTTCGTCTCCGGTAATCTTGCACCGTCGCCTCGCCATCGCTGGAATCGAAGAACGTCAGCCATTGGATCGTCATCGCATGCACCAGATCGAGCCACGTCGCAGGATTAAACAGCGTAACGCTCAGGTAAGTGATCACCATTCGATCTTAGATGAGAGGTTACGATTGCGCCACGTTGATTAGGGCAATAGTAAAATACTTGAGTACTCGTCACCATCCGATCTCGATCGGGTGGCTGTCGTTTCGCCACGTGGTAGAGTAACCGTGAGCCGTTAGATTGGTTTTAGATGGCCTAGATTGTGCCACGTGTCAGTTACATCAGATCAGACCAGGGCTGACGTCAGCTGACGCAATAAATCAGATTTTCTTTTCAAAAATATTTCGGATTTTCCAATTTTATGAATTTTTAGATTTTTGAATCTTCCGAGGGCTCGTTCTCCCTCATACGAACTCCGATTGAGGTGATTCAAATTTCTAAAAATTTGTAAAATTGAGATCTATCTAATGGAGATTTTTGTTGGATTTTTAGAGTTTGTTTGTTCTCTGGTTTTGGTGTTTATTTGCTACTTCTTCTCGATTCACGTAGACGTTGAATTGTGCGAGGCTTCGGAAGAGGATTTCGCAACTCAAGAACAATTTCCAGATTAAGACCAGGAGCTTAACCAAGGCAAGTTGTGCTTTGATCATGTTGCACCCATGATTAGATAGTTGCTATTTTGTTTTACTATATTGCATGTTATTTCAATCGTACAAATGGTTTCAACCTAAATTGAGATTTAGATATCATACCCTTTTGTATTACATCCTACCTTGTCGATTGTATGCCATAATTCACTTGTCACCTTAGGTTGGTTACTATAGTTGGTTAAACCTGAAATCAACATGGGATGGTTAGAACGGAATAGAATTTGCTTAGCCATGCCACGTCATCACATGTATGTAAATCATTGATTATTAATTTTGACTAATGGAATATGGAACCATGATATTAACTTGTGTGTCATGTGTGGTCACACAAAGAGATTGAGTTGTTGTGGCGGGGAGGTCACGCAATGATGTTGATTTGTGGATAGCACGTGGTGCTTGGTAATCAACTGGGTTGGTAATCACTTAGATTGAAGCAAGTGGCAAGGGCAAGTGTGCCAGGGTGGGCCCGATGGGCAGAGGGTATGTGCAAGTCTTGCTTTGATCAATCTTAAGGACTTAACCTTGCGAGCCTTTGACCTGAGTAAATCATGCAACCACATGTTCATTATGGGCGACCTCACGACTAATTTGCAAAGTCTTAGCTTGAGTACTATCGTGGTGGTGTGAGTACGAGTGTACGGAGGAAACTCACATGGCGCAAGAGGGGGCCCTGTTGTGGTGGTGTAGCCATTAGTGTTGAAACCTCAGCGGATAGTACTGAGTTAAGATGATGCATTGTAAAGGCTTTGTTATGATCATTCGCCTGTGTGGTGCATGGCTGTATCATGTGAGTAAAGTGCATAACCTCTGCAAAGTGTACAAACTATTCGGATAGCCGTGCTCACGGTATTGAGCAATGCTCGGGAATTACAGTTAAGGGGTAGTTAATTAAATGGATAACTTAATGGGATGGCTGGATGCCATGTGGATGATGGGACTTGACTTAGGTGGAAACTTGGTTTACTTGAGAATCATTGAATCTATTTATTGCTATTATTTGTTTTACTGTCTTTTTCAATCTATGTATTGTATGTGTTTACAAATGCTGCTTTACTGCAAATAAACCCCTAGCCATTCTTTGGAATAAGCCTTGCATATAGTTATGGTAGAAATGCATTCTGTGCACAACTTGTTGAGTGCTTTTGTACTCACCCTTGCCATCAACAACAAACAACAGTGGAGGAATCTTCGCCCGTGTTGGAGGAGGATTTCCAGGTGGATACGAGTCACTAGGCCAACCCTTGTCAGTCGCCTATGGTGTGCTAATGGGACATCTACGTCTTTTGCTATCTTTCCGCTGCATTCGTCTAAGTTTACCTTCAGTCTAGCCTATGTGGCTGAATAATGTAAGTGATCATAAAATCATACACTAGTTATATTAAATAAATAAAGTCTTATTACTCTTATCGTTGTGTATGATGTGATGCTTACCGATGTTAAGCTGTGTGCACTAGCGTTGATCCTGGGACTAGTGCGGCAAAACACAGTGGATTCGAATTGGTGAATTTGGGTCCTTACAATACACTTTACCCATAAGATATAATCAACTCACCACGTCAGCCGTGAATCACCATACAAGAGTATGCGAATGAGCGATCATAATAAAGCCTTTCCAAAGATCTGTTTAAACCCAGTACTGCCCGCTAAGATTTCAACACTAGAGGGACTGGTTACCACATTCAGGGCCCCCCTCTTGCGCCATGTGAATTTTCACCCGCTCCTCCAGGAATCACACCACCATGACAATACCAAAGAATAGATTTCACAGTTTACTCAGCTAGGTTCGTCCCATTCCGGAATTTGTGGTTGTATGAAAGACTCAGGTCAAAGGCTCGCAAGGTTAAGTCCTTAGGGTTGATCAGAGCAAGACTTGCACATACCCCTCCGCCCCTCGGGCCCACCCAGGCACACTTGCTCTTGCCACTTGCTCCGATCTAAATCATTTTCCCAACCCAGTTCTTTACCATGCACCACGTGCCACCATCAACTCAATAACACATGTCACATTCTCAAAAACACGTTCCATATCTCATTAAGTCAATATTAACTTTAATATTCCAAAATCATGACCAATCTACATGGCAGGGCTAAGCACACTACATACGGTCTAATTAACCCATGTTGGCAAATTATTAATGTCCAACTATTAATCCACAACCTAGGGTGGCAAAGGATTCATGGCCTACAATTATATACGACAAGGTGACATACAGCAACTAGGCATTTAACTAATCCTAGAATTTATTCAAAACCAATTCTATTAAATTAGCATGCAATAAGTTGAATCAATTTAATTTTCGAAAGTAGGTTCAACATGATCAAAGCATAACTTGCCTGGCCCTTGCTATCTTTATTATTCTTTACTCTTTATCTTTGAGTTTGGATCTTCGGTCTTCAATCTTCACTTCCTTGATCTTCAGTTCCTTGGAACGACTTCCGGACAACGCGTCTGACGATTATAGAAGAAGCAAACACAAACCAACTCAAAAGATAAATCGAATAAACTCCAAATTGAGAACGGATAATATTGGATCGCAACGGCTTAGATGAATTTAGGAACTTGAATGGACTAGATTGAAGATTAGACAAAAGAGAATGGCTTTCGGAAAATACACCGAAGAGAAAGATTAATAGCTGGGAAAGAAGGAATAATATTCCGAAGAATATTTCTTCCGAAGTTATTATCTTGATTGGATAGTTGATGTCATATGGACTCTCGATCTATAGACCGGGTCCACGAAGTTACGTTAGTTCGCCATGAACTAAGCAGATGCTCGAGGTTGACTTTCGTTGATCGAACAGCACAGTCAACCAACAGGAAGATAGACTGGTAGACTAGGTCTGGCACAAGAATATGACATATGGCTAATGGTCTATCGACCAAGACCACGAATGAATTCTAGGTTAATGGCAGATTAGATTTTCAAGGATTAGACAAGGACGGATGGGATCGACATCCACTACGGTTCGATCCGGATGTTAGTCTTACATCGGGGACGGGACTCGACGAAGACGAGGCGGTGATGACAGGAATACGAGGCTGAACTCAACATGATGGGCTAGATCACAATAAGACGATAGAAAAGGTAAGGACATCACATTAGGGCTTCACTTGCATGCACCCATGCGATGACAGCGATACGATGAGAGCAAAGCGTTAACGGTGGAGCGTTAACGGCGGAACGTTAACAGCGGAACGTTAACGATGGAGTATTAACGGCGAAACGTTTATGGCAGAACGTTAACGGCGGAACGTTAACGATGAATATGAAGCGTTAACAGAACACTTATAAGATTACAAGGTGGCGACCATCGGTACAATGGTAGGGCAGCAAGGTCATGACATGGCTCATATTTGATTTGCTATCTATGGGGTACACATGTCGTGACGCAACGACAAATTGGACCAAAGGTTAAGTCCGGATTTGAGCGAAACGATTCAAGGATGGATACACTTGGCATAGGGTAGGATGGTAGGGTTGGCTCTGCGATTAGAGGTTACAAAGGATGGTGAACTGAAACGCGCACCGATACAAAGGACCAGGCCGAAAGACGACGGATAGATTCTAGAACATGGCTTTGACGGCAACCGGGGATCAAATGAACTTTACTGATGGGCAAAACAGGGGATATTGATCTACTGGACATAATGACATGGCTACGACAAACCAAAATGGTTGGCGGCACAAGACGACGCGCGGCAGCGGCAAAAGGCGGCGGCCGACGAATAAAAAGAATTTCGGTAGATGCAACAGCAAAGGGGAAGTGTCCATTGCGTAGAACGCAACGAGACGAACTCAACAGTATAGGCGGATTTGGCGGCGACCCACCGGATTGACCACAAACTGCCGATGAACGGCTCCCGGAGCTAATAGATCAAACTGCCACAACTATTAAGGTACTGCATGAAACCTAACCAAAATTTACAGAGAGCTATCTGGGATCATTTGACATAATATAACATGAACGGATCTGAGTTTTACCTTCTGGATCAACGGGAACGCGCGACGAAGTTTTCTGCCGTTGGAACGCAGTCTGCTCGGGAAAGATTGATTTTTCTGCAAAAATCCCATAGGCAAAACCTTGAGTTAGGGTGAGCACCGTGTAGAGGACATCAAGAGGAGTCTACCAGAAAAATTTCACGTCCAAACTCGCAAAAACGAGGGAGAACAGCCTCCGGCAAAATTTGATCTTTGGGCGGCCGTAACTTTTGATTCCATGAACCAAATTGCACGAAATTTGAAAGGGAGACAGAGGGTACCATAGAGCCCGCCGTGACATAGGTGTATCTCCAAAAATCACGACGAGTCGATAAGGAATGCGACGCCAAAACAGGCCGACGTTCGGCCGCGTTTCGGAGGATGAGGGATGGATTTCTAGGGTTTGGTGAGGTCCATGGGGTGGCATATGCGTGAGATAGGCCATGGGAGGTCTACACAAGGTTGGGGTGGCGGTTAGGTCAAGAAAAACTGGATTTGGAGCAAAAGCGGATCAAATCGGCATTTATACGAAAGCAACATGGACAATGCATAGTAACCCAGTGACGTGGCTCATTCTAGTGCGCTCGGATCGAATCGGAGGGTCAGGCGGCTCGGCGACATGGCCGAACGAGGAGGCGACATGTGGCAGCGAGAAGGAGACACGGAAGAACAGAACGAAGACACGTGATCATTTTCCTAATTAAATTAGTTCTAGAAATTCATTTAATTCAAGAAAAATATAAACATTATCGAAAAATTCCAGAAAAATTTTAGAAAATATTTCATGACATTTTTAACTCTAATAAAATATTTTCAACAAAACCTTATATAAATTTTTCCAAATTTTTAATTAATTCCATAAAGGACTTAATTCAAATTAATTCATTGAGTCAATAAAAATACCGAAAAATTCTAAAAAATTCTAAAAATATTTTGGGACATTTTGGAACTCAAATAAAATATTTTCAGAATAACTTTATTTTCTTTTGAAATATTTAATCACTTTGAGTAAAAGGCTTAGTTTAAATTAATTCCGAATAATTCCAAATAAATTCCAACAATTCTAAAACGAAATACAAAAAAATCCTAGAAGCACAAGGAATCCAAATAAAACTGAATTTCTTTTAATTGAAGTTTATATTAGTCAAATTAAATTGTTTTGATTTTATAAAATTTCAGTTTAAGCTTTATTTAAGCGAGAAAAATAGCGGGGATTTTTGGGAATCTAATCTTCACAAAAGATTTTTGAAAACCCAAATTTTGGGATGTTACAGATGTGGAGTTCCCCTCATCTTGATATGAATGATCAAAACAATGATAGCACTTCATGGCCGTGTGATCGACCTTCCCGCAAAGTTGACATGTCGGACATGTAACAAGACCACCTTGACAAGAGTTGTGGTTATTGTTACCTCTTCGGTTCTGGTTTCTGTGGCCACGACCGCGTCCTCATCCTCCTTGATTGTTATTGTAGCTGCTACAAGCTGAAGCTCCATGTTGTTTTGCTCCATCCGAAGCTCATAGCTTAATACAGAGCATAACCATCATCTAGAGTTAATCCATCCAATTTGGTCATGATGGATGTGACAAAGGAATCATAATCTGATCCTAGACTTTCAAGAACATATGATATAATCTCATCTTCATGTAGTGGCATACCTATAGCAGCTAGAGTGTCTGCTAGATTTTTCATCTATCGGTAGTAATCTGTTGTAGAGAGATCCTTCTTCTTGAGGTTCACAAGTTGCATGCATATCTGAATTAGGCGTGCTCGTGATCTGGATGCAAACATTTGCTCCAGTGCTATCAATGCTTCACGCGCCACGGGTGTATTCATCATGTGCACCATCATCTCCTCGATTAGTGAGGAGAAAATTCCACTAAGAACCATCTAATCTTGTTGAAACCAAGTCAGATATGCCGGGTTCATGATTTGGGCTGCTCCAGCTTCTGTCTTCACCGTAGTCATTCTTGTTGGGCACTCAGCGGTTCCATCAATGTATCCAAGAAGCTGGGTGCTCCTTAGATATGTAAGAAGTTGTGCCTTCCACAACATGTAATTGTCCTTTGCGAGCCTAGTGTTGATAGCATGGCTCATGGTATAGATGTCACTAAACCAGCCATGATTGAGGAAAAGGAAGAGGAAGAGGAGGGAGATGAGGTTGACATTGCCAACCGTGGCTCTGATACCATGAAAAAAGGATTTGCCACACAACATCGACAGGTGCATTTGCATTGTATTTATAGTGAGCTACTTGCCAGATTACAAACATAAATTACACCAAATCTTAGTAGATCTGTAACAATAGTTACAAATATCACATGGTATCTTAACATTGGCCATTTTTGTCAGTTTTGAGGTTGATTCTGTACCCTAAAGTTGAATTCTCCATGTGAAAGATGTTCCTAAATAGTGTGTTTTAGGAGATAATGCTCTTAGTAGGTCAAATTACTTTAAATATGCAAACATAACTGATTCAAATGAATCATAAATTATATACGTTCTTTGGCTAATTTGTGTCTATCATATCCACTTCAAAAAAAAGTGAGTATCATTCACCTTACTTTGTCGTAAATAAAAAGGTTAGCATTCAACTTGGTCTTTAGAAGTTGAATGTTAGCCTTTTTATTTATGACAAAGTTGAATGTTCGGTAGGGAGTAAAGAGTAGCCCGAGTCAATTCAAGCTTCACTTGTCTTCTGCATGTAAGTGTGAGCATTTCTGTATTTCTGTTTCATATTGACAGTTTGCACGTCCTTGCATTGTGTGACATTACTGATTGTTAACCTAGTGCATAACAAGGAAATTTTACTTATTGGTCTTGATTCCTGCGCTCATCTGAAGATCAGAAGAGATGAGTGCATTGCACTTACATTACCAGGAAACTTGTTTTTCTTTTCATGCCAGAATTATAATCCTGTTTTGTTTCCCTTGATACTTTTTTAGACATAATTTCATGTACCTTGTTGGCAATCTGTTTCTTAAGGCGATGTTGGCAATACGATTTGATCATGTTCAGAAAAATAGATTATTCTCACTAACACTGTGGCTCTAGTTCTCCTATGCTTCTTCTATTGAGCATCTGCTATACCAGAGGGAGTGACCACGCATGATGTAGTACGACCTATGCGTTTTTGAGGTAAAATTCATCTTGGTTAAATATGGTGACTCATATGTAGCCTTTTAGAATTTAAAAATATATGCTAGATAAATCCTACTTGCTTTAGAGGATGATTAAGAGGGCTATATCAACATGGTGGTAATGAAGAACCCTAGCAACTAAGAAGTCAAAAACCAATTCATCCAAAGAAAGAAGTGCATAACAGGATTGTAGGTTAAGTTATTCTTTAGAACTTTATTCTTGTACAGTTCAAGGATCCAAGGGTTCTAAAAAATTAGAGAGGTTGTGAGAGAGCAACAATCTCTTATACTTTTTAGGTGTGTTTAACGAATTTGCGATGGGTTTCATCAAAACTTTCTTTCTTGTTGTGGTTGCTTAAATGACATTATTTTGGTTCTCTCTATGAGATTCATCTTTTTCATTCTTGAGACCATGTGCATAATTTTGATCCGATTTGGGAGCTACTTTATATAAGAAGGGATATAAGAGTGTAACAAGTGGTAAGTGTCAGGTGGCATAAAATCAAGATTGATATCGACGATGTGGAATTAAGTGGAGAAATTTAATGGTAGAGAAAATTTTAGTGTGTGGTAATATTTGGTAAATGATGTCCTTGTCTAACAAGAGTTAATCGCTACTCTTGAAGTGAACAAACTGAAAAAGACATCCGCTGAAGACTAGAAGGTGAATAAGCTGAAGGCTATTAGTATAACTGTCTATGTCTCTCCATTGAGGTAAAGTACTCGGTGATCAAAGAGAATTCGCCAAAAAAATTATGAAAGTATTTAGAAGAATTGTACATGACAAAGTCACCGATGAGCTAATGGTTGCTAAAGCAACAATTGCACAAGTTGCGCATGGAGGAAGATATATGGTTCATTAACTATCTCAATGTCTTCAATAAGCTTACCACGCAGTGCAGCTAACTAATGTGGATGAGAAAATTGAAACATCATCTCTACTACCGTCATGGGAGCAATTGGAGATAAATATTCTTATTAAAAAAACACTCTCAAGTTCAACGAAACAATTGCAAATCTATTAAAGGCGGAATTCTTGAAAAAAAACCATCCAAATCTTCATTCTAGAGTGATCAAACATTGGCTTAGTAGGTGTTGTAGGCAAAAATAAGAGTTACAACATGAAGAAAGGTAAAGGCAAGGGTAAATGTGTATGCTATCTATGTGACGTGAAAGGTCATATGATAAAGAACTATCTAAGTTTGAAGAAAACAAAGAGTGCATGCTCAATGATAGTAGCAAAAGGTGATTCAGATGTATTTGTCGTTAGTCAATCATGACTATCAGATATTTCTCATGGATGTATAGATTTAGATTTTTGCTTCCATATATGTTCAGTGAGGGAGATATTTGCTAAAGGATGTCTATGCCTATAATGTATGGAACTGTTTGCTTGGCTAATTGTAAAGAGTATATACTAAGTATGAATAGTTACATTGGAGATTTATGATGGAGCGCATCGCATGTTAACAGAAATTCAATATGTTTCTGATATAAAGAAGAATCTAATATCTGTGAGGTCGGTTGAACTTAAAACTTATAAGGCATCAATTCGAGGTTGAGTAATGCGAGTTATTTGTAAAAGATAGGTAATCATGAAAAGTATCTAGAATAATGGAGAATACCGATTGATAGCTAAACCTAAAGGAAGGACAACTAATAGGAGATCTAAAAAAAAGTCATGGTTAGGAGACAGAAACCGTTGCATCACATGAATATAAAAATGGATAATTTATACTATACTATACTATTTCAAATGTTGGTATTTCAGAAAATACCATTCGTTGTCTTAATGATATATAGAGCCACATGTTATTGAGACAATAAGTGATTTTTTTTGAAGTGCCAATCTTTGAAATAATATAGTATGAATTATCTCATATAAAACAAGATATCAGAGTGTAACTGAGTTCATGGCTTCGGTACCACCAAAATGCTTACTGAAGGAGATTTAAATCTTACTAAAATTTAGTCACCAAATTAGCTATCAATGTTTTAGCCAAAGATTGATAAGAACATGAACTAGAGAAGGAATGAAGAATGGATTCTTACTAAATTTAGGTAGCAAACTAAATGTTTGCCAAATTTAATCAACACTACCAAAATCTAATAAAACAAATATTAGTAATCATTGGAAGGAAACTAAACAGGCCCTGTAAGCTGAAGACCATCGCATGCATGGAATCAAATTCCAATTCACCCAATCCTTTTCTCTGTTCCTAGGCCCTTTTTCTCTAATTTTCCTTACACCGTACTTTTGTCCGCCAGTTGGTACATACACGTAGAAATCACACTATGAGAAGGTGACAGCTTCTCGATGGTACTGATCGAAGCCATGGAGGTGCGAAGGCTCCGGTCACAGATTTTCCTTTCAGACATAGTTATAATTAAATTTTTAAAATTTTGATTACTAATATCTTTTTAAATATTTAAGTTAGATACATAAAAATTATATATGTAGATTTGTCTCAAAAAGTACTTTTATTTTATTGGGTTTTATAAATGTATTATAATAGAAATTAGTGGTCAAATTAGAGATCATGTCAATATCCAAAACGATTATTATATGTGACCGGAGGGAGTACGTGATGTTGCAAGATAATATCGTGTGCTATTCCTTTATGCTGCTATTTAGGTATTACTTACACATATAAAAGCTTTCATTTTCTTAAGAAAAAAAGGGGAGATGTAGGAGATGACTTATTTTACAACCACATAAATTTCAAGATCAAACACGATCGTATTCAAAAGATATGAAATTGACATACAACGAAAACAATATTTATAAACAGTGAAAATCACAATTCATGCAAAATGCATTTTTTTTTCATATCTCCCAAATGCAATTGAGTTTGAACTTAAAATTTTACATGACTATAGAACGTGTCTTCACTACATCTCTAATTCTTTGAAAAAGTTTTGTAACCTTTTATATACGGAGTTAATTGGAATTTTGCCATCCTCTACGTTGCGCTTCGTCAGAATGCCATTAGTCACGTGAACTTCGCCATAATGCTATCCCGAACGTGAGTCTTACCGCCAGAATGCCATTTTATATTTTCTCATATATTTTCCTTTTCTTTTCCCTCATTTTGCCACATGAGTTGACTCTTTTGCCCCTGAGGTCAAACTAAATACAATAATATCAATAGCAGAATTTTTATAAATAAAATATAATATATATTGACTTAAAATTATTAAAATATAATATAATAGCCATAATAAACCTCTACAAAAAGTTTCAAAAATAATAAAGTTGAATTAACCATTTTATAAAATCAAAAACAGAATGGATTCAAAAGCAACATTAGCAAATGTCAGAAATTTTATAAAAATAAATATAACTGATAAGTGTCTGAAAATTTTACGTTAGTTCCCAACAATCATTATTATTTCACATAAAAAGTCTCATATAAAATGAAGTTTATTTGTTATCTAATAAAAATAAAAATCTGAAAACTAAGTTTTAATGCAGCAACCTTGTTAGAATTATTGTGATTTTTCTGGACAAGATTTTAATCCACTAATTTTTCTGGATATCAATGCCTATCCCCGAATCTCAGTCAAAAAGTTTCGAAAAATTTCAACTTGAATTGATAGCTAAATTTAATGAATTCCGCGGTCTCATTCTTTCATTTCGTAGGGGCAAAAGAGTCAACTCATGTGGCAAAATGAGGGAAAAGAAAAGGAAAATATATGAGAAAAATATAAAATGGCATTCTGACGGTGAGACTCACGTTCGGGATGGCATTATGGCGAAGTTCACGTGACTAATAGCATTTTGGCAAAGCGCGACGTAGAGGATGGCAAAATACCAATTTACTCTTATATACGTAGGGGTAATTATACCTCTATTGTTTCCTGCAAACTTCCCGGCCTCGCAGCGTTTTGAGCTGAGCCGGCGGCTCGGCTCAAAAAAAAATTGCGATTCGGTCCTTTTAGAAATTACGAATAGGCCCTTCGCGATTTTTTGTGAGAGGAAGATTTTTCCCTCCAAAATCGCGGTCGGGTCCCTCGAGCGCCATTTTACGGAAAGAATCTCCCGTTAAATTCAAATCGCGAACAAACCCTTTTCTAATTTTTCAGGATAGCGAACAAGTCCAAAAACGTAACATTCAGGTCCTTGCTCCTTACGTCTAGGTCCTTTCTCCGTTTTTCTTGGGAAAAATGTTTTCGCCACCGTGAATATGTGCGGCTCTATCTCTAGACTTTTTTCCCACCTCGATTTCCCATCTCGATCTCTAATATTTTTTAAACAAACGCGTAGAGTATTAGACTCAGCAAAAGAAGGTTGTCATTTCTAATAATTTTTCACCCTTTTTCTTCTAGACTTTTTCCCCGCTGCGTTTTTCCAGGTCGGTCTCCAGTATTTTCCAAGTGATTCGTCGAAAGATATATTTCTACAACTCTATCTCTCTGTTTTTCCCCGTTTCGCTCATTATTTTGACGATTTAAAAAATAAAACACTATCGAAAAAAGAAAAAAATTTCTACGAAAAACGCTACACGCCGCAAAAAAATTTTCTAGTATGAATGATATATCCTCGGTCTAACCGCTGACCTGTCAGGCAGGACCCACCTGCTAGTGTCACGCGCCACCACAACCCGCGGTCCCACTGGACAGCGATAAACCCTGGGGAGAGAAGGCACCTCAAGATAACGAAGAGAGCAGGAAAGCGAAAGCGAGCGAGAAAGGGTGGAGAAGCAGTAGAAGAAGAAAGAAAGATGGCGGCGAGGCGCGGGCGCGGGCGCGACTGGGACGGGGACGAGCTCGACGCGCCGCCGCCGCACCTCGCTGCGCCCGTCGTCTGCCTCGTTCGCTCCGCCGGGGACTTCGCCGCCGGCGCCTTCGTCGGCTCCCTCGTCGGATACGGTCTCTCCTGTTCTCATCTTCTTTCCCTGCTCGTTTCAATTCGTCAGCTTGATTTCTTTTGTTTTCAGTGTGCATGTTGTCGAACTAGTTGGTAGTTCTGGGGTGTTAGCTCGCGCGTCGTACGAAAAATTTGTGCTTCTTTTTGGGGAGTTCTTGGATTTTACAGGGAATCGTCGTTCAGGAGTGTTTCTGTGCTTGACGTACGGGTCAATTGTATGATTGTGCCTGTGCTGGTGGAAAAATGTAAATGCTTGATATTATCTGGAAATTGTGGTGCCATTTCCGGAACAAGGTTTTCGATGTAACCAGATAAAATGGCAATACAAAGAATTGTGCATGAGAACTCCATGATATCCCAATTTTAATTTCTCAAGAACATGTGATGTGAGAGTCTGTTTGAGTTGTTCGGGAGTGGCGCGCTTGGAACACGTTTATCTTGACAAACCTGACCATGGGAGAATCCTATTGAAACCAAAACAAGTTAAAGTGGCAGGTAACCCATAATGGATTGAGGAAAAAAAATGGGGAGTATTGTTAATTTGTGCTGGAGGAGGATATCTTGTGGAGCAAGAGGTTAATATGATTGAGATTGATGAAGAAATTAGTCACCAGAAGAATGAGGTTCTTTGGAAGAGGGGCACTGGCAGAAACGTTAGTTCACCTCACCTCCATTCGGACTTATTTGGATAGGTGGGATTAGGCCCAATCCCTTCGGCGGGAAGGGAAATCAAACTAAAATTCCTGCCAATCTGAAGGAATTGGGTCTAATCTCTACCTATCCAAAATGAGCAACTTTAGTTGGTTTTCCTTCATTCTGGTAGGAGTGAGAGTGTTAGAGCATCGACTAACATATGGCTTGAGGATAAGGTGAATTAGGTTCAGATTACGAATCCAAATTGTAGAACCAAGTTAAAAGATGAACTTTAATAATGGTCAATTTATGAATTCAATCTGAGTTTGTTAGTCTGGAAGATTTGTAGAATAGATAGTTGTAAAACTGGAGAGAAATTAGCCTTGACTGGCAATCAAATGATAACAGTCTGCAAAATGCTATCGGGCAAGGGTTCTTTCAATGAATGTTTATTATAGGATATTAGAAGATGCTTGGGCATCTATTTTTTATTATCCAAATGTTCACTTACATTGCTTATTTGTATTTTTTTCCAGGACAAGGTTTGATCGCTAACAAAGGTATGAAGGGTTCACTCAGCAATGCTGGATCTTCTGCCAAGGTTAATTGATCATAATGTTCATTTAATATTTTGAATAGAGAAATTGTGCTATCCTTTCGTAGGAAAGCTTGCTCATAATAGATTTTTCTTTTTGGTGTTAGACTTTTGCAGCACTATCTGGTGTTCAAAGTTTCATCCTGTGCTTGTTGAGAAGACTGCGAGGGAAAGATGATAGTGCGTGCATTACTTTAGTTTCATTACTCCGTTAGTACATAAAGAAAATGTGTAGTATCAACTAAACAATTTTTGTGGCAGTGATCAATGCTGGCGTAGCGGGTTGTTGCACAGGACTTGCTTTGAGCTTTCCAGGTACAAGTACATGGAACTACAGTTATTTAGTAGCTTGTTGTAGCGTTTTGTATTGTTTGGAATAGTATCTCTGACACCATTAGATGGTTATTTCTTGGTAGCTTTTGCAAAAATAGTGCACATGATACTTGGTGGTATTTATCTAGTTGCTCAATTGTCTACCATTTAGTTTTTTTTTTTCAGTAAATCTTTGAGATCTTGCTATGCACACTTTGCTGTCTATCTTGGTCTTTAGAAAAAGGTATTATTTCAATTACATTGAATTCTTTGTGTGTTATGCATGGGGTGTTTTTTCCTAGCATGCCTGCTTTAGTTCCATGTGAAACCGTAGAAAATTGCATCGTTTCTACTTTTTAGAATGTCCATTAAATGCTGTAATCTCATTATAGTCTGTTGTCTTTGTGTGTTCTTATGGCTTAGAAAAGATTATCTAGATAATTGTTAATGCTAATGTGGCTTCTTGTGTGTGTGGTGGTTGCTTACGTGTTCTCTAGCCTTGGCTTCGAACATGCTTAGCAGGCTATGTTGCAATCTAATTCTTTTTCTTTGGCTCTGAACATTCTTGGCAGGTTATTGTGCGATTGTTTTCGTTTGACTGAATGTTGGCATTGTTATCATCATAATATGGCCATATTTCATAATTCTATGAGATTGGTATACCTACTGAAGTAAAATTAGTTTGCCTGCTGCGTGCGTTGTGGTTCTTTCATACTGTTCAATTGTTCATCTAGAATACAGTCCTACTTCTACATTCCTATGTGGGTTATTTATTTATTCTAAGTAAGCAATTAGTAATATGTCATGAAGTTATCAATATGCTATGGGGATCAGTTGCATACTTGCATATCATTTTTGTATATCAGCAGTAATCTAGGCCATTATTAATAATTTAATATTGTTCTGGTGCCATGCTAAATTATTCTTTCTTTTTCCAAGGTAACACATTAGAACAAGAAAATCGATTGGAAATGACTCAAAAATCAAAATATATTTTCTTTGCCAATCTAGCTTTCATTCTTGTAGGCATATTGCCTTGTATAGATGTTGCCTTATATAGGCTTTCCTTTTATACCCACCTGTATATCTATACATTTTGGCCTATTGACCTCATGATAAATACAAATGCTATTCCTAACATGGTAGCACAACCAAGTTTTAAGGGTTAGGGTTTTTACCAGCATTGCACTTGCGCCTTTTTCGGTGGCTCTTCTCACCGCTTCTTCGCCCGGCCCCTCCATTTTTGCTGCAGCAGCCCTTGGGAGGAGCAATCTCCCCCGTCGGGGGTGCCCACCTCATCACCGTCCACCTTTGTTGACATCTAGTTGTTGCCAAATCTTGCCGCTCGGTGCCGCTAGCAGTCTAGGCTGCCGACGCCACATCAAGGAAGAGGGCGTCACCCCGCAAGCACCCGTTTGCAGGAGAAGAAGGCTGCACTCTGACACAGCTCCTCCCGGCCAACGCTCTTCCCGACGCTGCACCGCCTTCTCCCAGCCACACCGACATCGGCTTCTCCTGGCCACACTGATGACGCTTCTTCGTTCGCCCTGTCGGCCACCTCCACGATGCGGCTCCTCCGCTCGCCGTTTGCTCTATTGGCCACCTCTGCGATGCTCTACCAGTGGTTTCTTCCCAATTGGCCGCGACACCCGCCGCCACTGCTGCCCTACATGTCTCTGGGCCCCCCATCGTTTCCCGCACATGGGCATCTCCCCCGGCCTTCGCTCCGCCGGCCTCCTCCGCCTCCGCTTCTCCTAGTGGGGTCCTGGCTAGAGCCACTCCAGCTACGCCAGCAAAGATGGAAGGAGAGGCTACGTGAGGAAGGCAAGGATTTCAACCAGATTTCAATTGGAACCCAAATGGCTCAGTTTTTGGCTTGGCTCAGCTCAGTTTTGGGCTCTCGGCTCGGCTCAATTTTAGGATCTCGGCTCGACTTCGTTTTCGGCTCGGCTCTTGGCTCCAGCTCAGCTCTTCAGCTTCGGCTCTAGCACACTCTTGATAAAAAAGAGGGGAGCTAGACTGGTTTTCTCTTTCTTCCGCTGTCTCTACCAGTCTCTCCATCTCCTCCACGTTGGTGCTCATTGTTCTTGAGTCTTCCATTGTGCCCATCCAAGTCCACTACTCTCTTCTTTTTGAGTTCGTCCATGCTGTGCTAGTGCATCAATCTTTTGTCAGTCAACTAATTGCTTTGTTGGTCATGGTTCGTCCTTTTGGATCGAGTGTGATTTCTCCTTCCTTTTGCATGGTAGCTGTTGCTCTTTTCTTTGAGCCACTGTAGATCGTAGAAATCTTTATGATGCTGCCGCTTCTCTCTAAGCCGCCGCCCTAAGCATCTAAGGCCGTCGATTTTCTTCTGCATCGCGCCTCTGCCATTATTGCCGAATTTGTAATTCTATTTTGTAAAAGAATTATTCTTAAGAAAATATTTAATATATATCACATATTTCAAGTTAGTTGACATTAGACTGTTTTGGATTTTGCATATGTTCTGGGTCACATTCTTTTTTCGTTTTCGGTTGCAAATGGTTAGGCAGCATTGATGCCTGCAGTGCACTAAAGCTACCTTCACTAATATTCTTTGTGCTGGAGCCAAGTTTGGTTGCCACCTTTGGATCTTTTTAACTTCCTCAAGTGCAAGTTTATCCTTCCAGTTTATTGATTTCATCATCATATTGCGAATATTCAAATACCTCATTTACATGTTTGCAAATACCTATGTTGTATTTTTAGCTCTTAGTATGATAGGTGTGATGGTCGGTCCCTTAGTGCAGTATCATAAGCTAGAATTAAAGGGTATACCCAGTCTTATTTCTTCTACCACACTGTCTCTCTTGTAGTCCTTTTCTGGTTCTCTTAAGCCCAGGCTGTTAGCAGCTCATGGATCTCTTTTACAAACCCTGATTATCTGGAACCATGAAATGTAAGATGCATCATCTTTCTCATATGCTTTGATCTTTCTCATAAACCAGGTGCACCACAAGCAATGTTCCATAGCTGTGTCACCTTCGCGGCGTTCTCCTGCATAATGGATGGGCTCAACAAGCAGCAGGCTGCCATGGCACACACGCTTACTGGGAATCCTTTGACCTTTAAGCATCAGGAGGGTGGTGTTCTGCCCCCGTTCACCCTTCCGCCGCTTCTGGATGCTTCAGATGCTCTAGCCTCATGCTGCCAGGCCTTGCTCAAGCCTAAGCACTAGGCTGTGCTGAAGACAGATCACCAAGAAAAGCTTCCTCCGTAGTTTTATATATCTTTGCTCCCTTTAGCATCCTGAATTTCTGATCGGATATGTAGCTTCATTTTGGTAATGAACTTACTCTACTATGGTTCTAGACACCCAAATTTTTGCATCTAGTGTTCTTTGCCTAGATACAGTTTGTAACAAGTTTAATGAAGAGATAATAGCCATGTGATTGTTTATCAGCAAAATTTACTCGTTCTGTTTATCTGGCGTTCTTGTTAAGTGACTTAGTCTGCTGAATAAC
Source organism: Guadua angustifolia (assembly GCA_036346375.1). Classification (NCBI taxonomy): domain Eukaryota; kingdom Viridiplantae; phylum Streptophyta; class Magnoliopsida; order Poales; family Poaceae; genus Guadua; species Guadua angustifolia. Next base: position 19,350,433 of record CM070519.1, read on the forward strand.
ATGGAGAACTTTCTTAACGAAATAAACGCAATATACAAAACAGTTACAAGTTCACTGAACTTTTAGCCTCAGTTTGAGTCTAAGATGAAGCCAGTTTAACTGACTTTTGCCAACTTAGTTCTGTCCTCATAATCAATTCACCATTGTACATCCAACTAAACCTCACACATGCAGATAACAGTATCATTATCATCATCACCAGTGTCTAACAAGATTGATTAATTCATTTTGGTACAATTATAGAACCACTTTGGTACCCTTTTCAAGTTGACCTGACATCACTGCTCATACACTACAGAAGTAGATACATATAGACATCCAAAATGCGTCAGATAATTGCGGAATCAATCATCTGAATTCTGATCCTAACGCCTCCAAAACTCTAGTGGAGGTCCTTTTTTGCCCATCCTGCTGGTGCACCACCAAGCACTGCTTTTTACCCTCCACTTGGAAAAAGTTCAGCAGCTTCACTGCCAAAGCAACACAAAGGCAAACCAATGGATAGGTCGATATGATATCCACTTCCAAGCTCTCCAATAATTAAGCCGTTTTAAGAAGCTAAAGCTTATCTCTTTCTTGCTCTGGGGAACTGAGAGAATATTCTCTCCCAATTGCAGCATGACATGTCTGCATCAAAAGCTTATCTCTTGCTTGCATAAGGGATACTAGATGGAGAAAACTAGGTTTAAGGCACTCTTCTTTGATTAGAAATATTCGTTGATGGATGTGTTGTAATTTGTAACTGAAACGAAATGAAACCACACTAAGTCCAACTCTGTTTTGCATATGATCCATGAAAATGTATTCAAACTGCATCTGAAAAAGGTTCATTCAGATGAGGATTCAGGATCACAGATCGGCTTAATAACTATTTGGTCTTTCGTAGTGGTACTGCTTTTCAGTCAATTACTGCTTTCGTATTTCTTTGCCTAGAAGCAAAGTTTAAGTATGCGTCATTCTCACAGTCCAAACAAGCACTTGAAAGAGTTACCTATGAAATCCAAGCCTGATATTCTTCAATAAGAGAAAATTGTTTATTTGCCACTGAAAGTTGGTCGGTTCCGCAAAATGCCATCGCGAAGATTCTCTTCCCTGCATTGTCATCCGATCTCAAATTGCCTTCCCATTTTGCCATCGCCGTCCAGTTGGCTGTGAACCCTCCGTTTGCTGGCACGCGAAAAGACCAAGCTGCCCCCGTGTGCTAACTTGGACGGCGAAATGAATTCAAAACATTTAAAAGCCTAGAAATATTTTATTTAAGTTCTAAATAACCCAAGGAACCACTCCAAAAAATTTCATAAATTTTTGAATTTATTTAGTGCTTCTGAAAAATCAAAATTTAGATTCTTTCATTAAGACAGAATCGTAAAAAGATTTTTACAGAAAATCACAGAGCTTCTCATGCTCTCAAATTTTTACAATAATGTTAGTACTCTCTTAAGATCATCTCCAAAAATTTTCATAAAATTCTAAGTACATTTGATAGATTTAAATTAGGATGAAGATGGGCAATTCTTTCATTAAGACAGAATCGCTAAAAGATTTTTCTAGAAAATCACAGAGCTGCTCATGCTCTCAAATTTTTACAGAAATGTTAGTACTCTCTTAAGATCATCTCCAAAAATTTTCATAAAATTCTAAGCACATTTGATAGATTTAAATAGGGCAGCACACTCAAAAGGAGGGCAATTTGGTCTTTTCGCGTGTCAACTAACGGTGGTTTCACAGCCAACTTGACGGCAATGGCAAAATGGGAAGACAATTTGAGATCGGATGGCAATGCAGAGAATAGCATTTTCACGATGGCATTATGGGGAACCGGCCAACTTTCAATAGCAAATAAACAATTTTCTCCTTCAATAATTACCCACAGAATCACACATCCCGTTTTCTTCTCTAGAAATGGCACACTGTTCAATTGCATTGGCAACTGAATTATTTTGTTTCCAACGATAGCTCTTCAAAATAGAATATGATTACTCATAATGTCCACATACTAGGTAGGCAGCCATTCCAGGTAAGCCAAAGGCCAAGTGTCCTAAACCCTTCAAACCCAAATCCCAAACCCTATACTCCGCCCACAGGTATTCCATAACCATCCGCCAACTCACACTTTCAACGATTGATGCCTCCAAAACCTTCCACCACATGACACCTAGCGGCTGCCACCGAAGAAGATGAGTCCATAGAAATATCAAGAACTCGGTACAACCCAATAATTCCAGCTCCCACCTATAAATAGACAGATGTATGCACACCCAAACCTCTATCCAAAACACTTAAAGAAGCATCCCTGCATGGCTGCATCTTTCTAATTCCTCTAATCAACATGACTTCCATGGGGTTCAGTTATGCACAGATTCATGTGAGGCAAGAGAGGTGCAGGAGGAGTATCAATGAAGAGGAGACCATGATGAAGAAGTTGATGGGTGAGGAAGAGAAGAGGAACAAGAATTTTATGGGTGGAGAAGAGAAGAAGGCCATGACTAAAGACGAGAAGAAAGAGAAGAAGAAGGCTTCCTACCCATGGACCACCGGGAGGGTGCATCCATGCACAACTCCCACTGCCCGGTGAGGTTGGCCATGGAGCAAGTACAGCCGTGCAGGAGTCATCTTTAGGTCATGAGAGAGTGGAGAGTGAGAGTTTAGTTTTTTTTTTTTTAGATTTCCTTTCTTAGTTTGTTGTCTCAGTAAGGATGTAAAGCTGGTGTGTATGCCAGTATGTTTAATCTTTTTATGCTCTGCATTTGGTCTGTAGGTATGAATGCATCCATATGGCATTACATGCTTTCTATAATATCAAGCAAGCTTTTTTTTCTCTCCAATCTTTGAAAAATTACATAAATCTGAGATGCTGAATTTTGGAACATACACCCCTGTTGTTTTTGTACTTTTAGGAATCACTTAATGGAAACACTCCAGGATAAAAAGCTATGCAAATCAACTATGCAAAACTTTATTTCAGGAATGATTGACTGAATTGGGTGGTGGGTACTAGGATCTTATGTCGACCAATTGCTATACTGAACTATTGTTGTTGCCACAATAATTGAGATCGCTCTAATGTACTTCCAAAGTGCCAGTACCTACCAAACCTAAAGTTTTTTTCCTTTTCTATCCAGTAGCGGTGGGAGAAAGAGGTGGTGTTCTAGTAGTTAAGAGTCTTAAAAGACGGAAATGCAAATCCAGAATATCTATTAGCACTTGGGCAGTGACAAGCTTCAGTTCATGCTCTTAATTGGGCAGTGACAAGCTTGATCACTAGCTCAAATTCGAAGCAGATGGTAAAATAAACAAAAGTATAAACAATTTTGAAGAAACAACAAGGAGATCGAAACATGGTGTTATTTGTAGAACTGGATTGAAAACCTTCCATGAAAACTGTTGTAACATCCCAAAATTTTGAAAACCCGTCATATATATTGTTCCAAAATCACTTTTATGTATTTTCTTGATTTTTCTAAGATTTTTGGCATTTAAGAAAATTGTTTCCTTAAATCTAGCTATTGTTTTTCTGTTTTTAAAATTTTATTTAAAATTTGTCCAGAGCCTAGAAACAATTTATTTGGTTCTAAATAATCTCGAGAGCCTCTCCAAAAAATTTCATTATTTTCAGAGTTGGTTTGCTAATTTTAGAAATACAAAATTATTTTCTGCGTTTAAATCAATTAAGAAAGCAATTAAAAATCAGTTTTGCACTTGAATCTCTTCCTTTGGCCTGGCCCGTCGCTATTTCGGCCCATCTCCAGCCCGCATGCTAGCCCTCCCAAGCTGCTTTCCTTTTCTGCCTTCCCTACGCGAAAGTGTCTTTCGCCAAAAGTCACCTTCTCTCTTACCCACTCCCCGCTGTCGCTGACACCCTGGGCCCACTTGCTAGTCATCTTCTTCCACACACTCACGCCTACCGTGGGAGAGCTCCCAAGCAAACTGTTGAGCCTGGGGATTTTGACCTCGCCACCCATCGTTTCTCTCCTCTAACAATCATTGCGTTGTCCCCTCCTCCAAGTCGAAGATGGCGTCGACCACAAGCCACTACCACTTGAGTATTTCGCATTTTCTCCCGTACATTAGATGGTTCTTGTCGAGTAAAGCCCCCTCCATCTTGCCCTTTAAATCCCAACCAAGAGCATCATCCTTCTTCCCCAAGCTCATCGACTCCTTTTTGCCTGGTCATAACCCCTACCATCCACTAAGTTGCCTAGAACGCAATGCCGTCCTTAATGTCAGTACGCGCCCTCTGCCTCACTTTTCCCTAGACCACACCCTTCCCAGTGAGCTAACTCCTCAACACTCGCGTCACATTATGCCACTCTGGTTCCTCTTTAATACCCCTCAAAACAATTTGCTGATTCGTGCAGTGTATTGCAAGTGCCGCATTTTCTTCCCCAACTCCAGTCGCTGCTGTCACTAGAGCTGCTCCCCTGACGTGACACGCTCTCGTCCGCTCATCTCATCGAACGGATGGGATTGGTTAGGGTTTTGATTTGCTCTGATAAACGTCGACTGTTCGATGCTGATCTGACGACAACAGGCGCTAGGGTTTGGTGCTGCGACGTGGCTACCTTTTGATCGTTCAATGCGAGATCCACGGCTATGTGCGAGGCTTCGAAACCAGTCAATCGGGCGCAAGACCGGGCCAAGCGCCACAAAGGCCGGGCTTCGCCTAGTACTGTTCATGAAGGATTTTCTTGGGTTTTTCTTTTAAAATAAATACAAAAAATAGTTTTGATTTATTTGAGGTAACTAAAATACCAGGAAAAATCCAAGAGAAATCTCAAAAATACTTTGAGACATTCTGGACTCAAATAAAATATTTTTAGAAAAAACTTTATTTAACTTTATCTATATATAATTAGTTTTCAACAAAAGGTTAATATACTTAATTTAAAATAATTTAAATAAATCACAGAAAAATCCAATAAATAAAAAAATTCATAAATCACCTAAATTGCAATAAAGCAATATTAACTAATAAAAAAGGGCAAAATTTGGGATGTTACAAACCTCCCCCCTTAACAGAATCTCGACCCCGAGATTCAGGGCTATCTAGGGAACAGGTTTGGAAATTCTGCCTTCAGATCCTCTTCACGCTCCCAGGTTACCTCGTTCTCTGAGTAATTGCTCCATTGAACTCTACAAAAGCAAATAGACTTGTTTCTGATCCTGCGCTCCGTCATTAGTCCTACAAGAATCCAGTAGAATCTACATACACATGTATGATGCCATAGTCATTAGTCCTAAGATCAAAGTAAAAAACTAAATCAATGAGTAATTTAACTAGCTAGTGAGAAACTTACTTAAAATTGTATGGTAAAAGCATAAACTCCTTGTCTTGTAGTTTGATCAAAGTGTTATATACGTATTCCTTGACCTCCTTTGGTGCTCTTGTGATTTCGGCCTGGCAAACCGTTCCCGGTTGAGGAATCCCACTGGCCCCTTGATTATTCTTAGTTTGATCATCTCGTATCTAGATAAGGAAAAAGTTAGACATGACATTTATCGGTATTACATGAATAGAGACCATGATTTATATATTAGACACTTACAGTGACCAGCATCTAAAAAAAGATATATCGAGGGTGTTGTGATAGTACAAGTTGTGCAAGTTATCGAATTCTATCAGGAAATAGCTACCCCTCTCATGGTGAAAATGTTCCTATTGGAAAATGACAGTGATCACCTTCGAGAGTATTGCTTGGTTGGATCACTCCATGTACCAGTTATATAATCGCTGCATCATGAGTGTTAGGCTATTTAACTTCGAAGGGGCGACTAACGGCTTCTCCAGCTCAAATTTCAATCTATCTTAGTTATGTTGTACTTCAGACTATGCCTTACCCTTATTTTTTCTCGCATAACATCATACTTTATTCTGGCTTTGCCTGATCTAGTTGATACGGCTTATCTAATATGCCATTTCTTTGGATCAGAGGTTATAAGTTTGTCTTTGAAGTACTCACACTAGCCATGTTTATATGGTCCTTACTGGACTTCTTTACTGTTTCATCTTGCTTCATCGCCATTTCACATTCAGGTGCTGGTGAAACTCTTATTGGACCAACTATTGCCTGCCTTCAATTTCAGCAGTGAAAGCACGATGTGCAACTTTGTGTATTCCTTCATACAACCCGGGAACAAAGGTTTCTCTGAGTCCTCCATCAAACCCTTGAATTGATTAAACCCTCTATGACTAGTGTAGTTCTCTTTTGCATCGCGCAACATTTGAGCTAGATTATTGTCGTCATCGACGACCAACCTATCCTCATTAGATCCATAACTGATGTCAGCTGCTATATTGTCGGCTCCGTCGTCGTCGACATTATCACGTTGAAGTATGATCTCCTCTTCACCGTGCCTTATCCAACTTGTATAGCCAGGTACAAAACCGCTCCGAATCAAGTGCAAGTGGATATGGTCTTTGTCCGAAAATATCTTCTCATTCTTGCAATCAATGCATGAACAATGTATGTACTTCGTCTTCTTTTGCAAGCTGTTCTCCTTGGTGGCTTTCAGAAAAGAAGATACGCCATCAATGTATTCTCAACTGTAACGGTTCGCATTGTACATCCAACTCCGGTCCATCTACAATAATTAATTAATGTAAAAATTATTAATATCCAATAATCTTAATTAAATAAATTATTAATCCAATATCTAACAATATCCACTAACGGTACAAAATTAATGCTAATTAATTTCCTGATCTTAATTACTTAATTTAAATATATGCTCATACCTAACTAAAATTAAATTTATCCTCTAAATGAGCTACATAATAAATTCATCATCTCAAAATGCAAGGCAACTTCATGATCACCCATCTACCATATTAGCTAAAATTTAATGTTTATTAATATCCAATAATCTTAAGTAAATAAATTTAATGTATGCTTGATAAAAATTAGCTAACAATAGCCACTAATTGAGCAAGATGTATATGCATGCACTAACGGTAAAAAATTAATGATAATTAAAAAACAAATCTTAATTACTTAATTTTTATATATACTCATACATAGCCAAAATTAAATTTATCCTTCGAAAGAGCTAGATAATAAATTCATCATCTCAAAATGCAAGGCAACCTCATAATCACCCATCTACCATATTAGCTAAAATTTAATTTTTATTAATATCCAATAATCTTAATTAAATAAATTTGATATGTGCTTGATAAAAATTAGCTAACAATAGCCACTAATGGAGCAAGATGTATATGCACGCACTAATGGTAAAAAAGTAATGGTAATTAAAAAATAAATCTTAATTACTTAATTTTTATATATGCTCGTACCTAGCCAAAATTAAATTTATCCTCCAAAAGAGCTAGATAATAAATTCATCATCTCAAATGCAAGGCAACTTCAAGATCACCCATCTATCATATTAACTAAAATTTAATTTTTGTTAATATCTAATAATCTTAATTAAATAAATTTGATATATGCTTGATCATAATTCATCATCTAAAAAAGGTAGACAACTTAAATCTAATGCTAGGTAAATAAAAACAAACTAAATATAAACCTTAATTAAACTTGGTTTGAACATTAAATTGCAACTACATCACTACAAATAAAGAGATGAGAACAAATTACACACCTTGGAACAACTACAGGAAGTAAAAGCACAAGAATCTTTGCCAAATGAAATCTAAAATCAGAAAGTTAGGTTTGTTCTCATGGGGAGGGGGAGATGACCATGGAGAGGCTACAGTGGTATTTATAGAGAATATTATTTGTGACAGTTTTAAATTAAAACCACCATAGATAATAGTATCAGTGGTGGTTTTAACCAAAACCACCACAAATACTAATATTATCAGAAGCGGTTTTTAGCTAAAACCGCTACAAATTATCAGTGGTGGTTCCAAAGAAAAAGTACCACAAATAATCCATTATTTGTGGCAGTTCCAAAAAACACTGTCACAATTAGACCCAAGATTATTTGTGGCGGTTCCAAAGAAAAACCGTCACAAATAATCCATTATTTGTGATGGTTCCAAACAAAAATCGCCAGAAATAGTCTTCTTTCTATTTTGAATTTTAAAACCGCCACTGGTAATTGTATTTGTGACGGATCCAAAAAACTGCCACAAGTAGGGTGTCACCTATGTGCTATTTTGTAGTAGTGCAAGGTCCAGCCCAAACTCGAATAGGCTGTACCAGGGCTACAACCTGGGCAAGGTGGGCAACACGCATACCTACCTGGGCCAGCACGGCCCGCCATAGTGGCATCGTGCCATGGCACAGTATGAACGCCTAGCGGCACACCGTAACATAGCCGGTATGGAGCACACGGGCTACGGGCTGGCCCACGGTAGAGTGGCGGCACATGACCGAGCACACGGGGGGAGGTTGAGGCGCTGCTCCACCATCTTGCTCACAACCTGGCAGCTGGTCAGGTCGTGCGTGTTGGACCGGTGGATCGGGCAGTAGGGCCTGCCCTCCATCTCCTCGCGGCGGTCATCCCTTCGACCGTGGCGATCATCTCGCCGGTCGCGGCGGTTGCGCCACCGCGAACTAGTATCCCTGTGTTCACACTCTGCGGTTAGGACCTGTCCAAGCTCAGTTACCCCGCGCTTCTTCTTCCTGCCCGCGGGGCCGAGACCCTTCGAGGTCCCAGCTTTGTCTCCGCCGCGACCGCCGGCCGAACCGGGCACCTTCCTCCGAGCTTCCACCGCTCGTGCGCACTTGTGTGCCAGGGAGAACAGCTCGGAAGTGGTGGTGATGTTGCGGGTGGTCATCTTCTCCCGCATCTTGTGGTCCCGGACGCCCCTTCGGAAGGCGATGACGACCGACTGCTTGGAGATCCTGGGGATCGTGTTGCGACAGTAGCTAAACCGTCGGATGAAGTCGTGCAACGACTCCCCTTTCTCCTACTCGAGGGCATGGAGATCATCCTCCACGCCCGGCTGTGTGTATGAGCCTTGGAAGTTGGTGACGAAAAGGTTATACAATTCCTCCCACGAGTGCACCAACTCTCGCGGAAGGTTCAACAGCCAAGAACGGGTATACCCCATTAGGGCCGTCGGGAAGTAGTTAGCCATAGCCTTTTCAGACCCACCTGCGGCCCACACCACCGTCGTGTATATCTGCAAGAACTCCTCCGGGTTGGTGGTGCCATCATACTTCTCGATGGACGTCAGGAGAAACCTCTCCGGCCATGCGACACGGCGCAGCCGACTAGAGAAGGCTTGGCACCTAACACCATAGGGGGAGCCACGTCGTCCACCTAAACCCCAGCCCAGAGACTGTGCCGGGGAGCGTGGATCTCGACTCCCCAAGGATTCGGAGGAGAGGGCCTCCACCTTATCCCAAGAGTGGGTATCATTGGAGGAGCTGTCGCCATCAGGAGCCATCCGCCTACAGTGGCCTTGCCCCTATGCGCGACGGCGCTGCAGTACGTCGCGCTGCCAGTGACACTTCTCCAACTGCACCCTCAGATCCTCACGGTCTCCCCGATGCCCAGGAGACACACGAGGCAATATGTCGACAGCCGCGCAGCCCCCTGCGCCAGCGGGGTCCGCGTCCAACAAGCCCTTTCCCTTGCTCCGGCCCTCCTGGCCAGGCGCTTCCCGCTCGGGTGGCTGGAAGCTTGGGTGCGATCCGCACGCAACCCTGATCGCGGAGTACCGAAGGTACCCGGTCGATCTGGCGCCCCCACGTGGAGCTGAGCCGCGTCTATTAGGGAAGCAATGTCCCGCAACCACGGCGTGGCTGGGGTGTCTCCTGCAAGTTCCACCAAGGGGTGGTCTAAGAGTAGACGGATGGTATGCAGGTTTTGGGCCGAAGTGGCCTCTTCCATGGCTAGCCGCCACCGAACCGGCAGCTCTGCTACCACCGGGGGGACGACGCCGCCCCCCTCCGGGGAAGGCGTGAGACGGTCCCCCGCCCGATGGGAGTGCCGGGACGCGTTGCGGGCGCTTCTAGCCTCCACTGGTTCTTCTTGCTGAGAACGTGAACCCGCCATCACCAGAAGCAGGATCCTTCCGGATGGATGACCAGGATCCATTGGAGAGACGAAAGGGTGAGCCAACCGCTACCCCCTACCTGGTGCGCCGCTATCGGCGGTTTTCACCGGCCAGCTATTATGCCTCGATGGGGTCCGAGGTTCGTTAGAGGGGATCTTCGCGGACGGACACCTATGAGCTCTCCTAGGGGATCCACGCAGAGGGTACCCTGGCGTAAAGTACCCTGACCGTGGCGGAGAGGGTACCCTGGCGTAAAGTACCCTGACCATGGCGGAGAGGGTGCCCTGGCGTAAAGTACGCCGACAACACCAAAAATGACTAAGGTCAAGGAGTAGCTGCAAACCGAGAAGACAAGTGGATGGTGGTAATGCTAACTTAAGCCCTATTCAAGCAAAGGAGGATCATTGGATTGCAGGCTCGCGGGTGTAGTAGCAGTTAAGTTAGTTTGTTGTGTCAAAACCTGTTATATTGTTGGGTTTCGGGTTAACCATGTGTTAGTGAGTTAATTCCAGCCCTTGATGAGATTCCTTATGGGAGAAAGGTAGTCATCCGAGGGTGGAGATTGCTCTGGTTAGGCTATAAATAGAGGGGTAGAGGGATGCTTTTACCCAAGAGTTATGAAAAGGGTTTTAGGATTTGTGAAAAGGATTTTGGTTTCTTTGTGCTCTCTTGAGCTTTGTCCACCTAGTTGTGAGGCTTTGTAATCATTCCTCTTATGAATAAATAAAAATCATTTTTTGTGCTCAAGTTCATACTCAACTAGTTGCACTTCCTTGTTTTGATCTCTCTGTGATTTCTCTCTCTCCTGTTTTTCTTGCCAATGATGAATGATTATTGGATGAACCTTCTATAGGTCATATCCTAATCATCTAGGCTAGCTGCAATTCCCTTTTCTATTTTCTTGCAAGAAATTAGTCTTTTTATTGGAGAAGAGAAAGATCTTTGGTAGATCATGTTCTTGTTAGTTTGAGTACTATTTTTTGTGGTTCTTGCTTTCTATGATATATGGGAGACCATCTAGAGTTTATCTTAATTATCAAATCCCCACGAGCAAGCTCGGGTGAAATTTTTGGTTTTTGCCTTGTTTTGGTGCAACCTTATATTGAAAAAAGATCAAACATCAATCTTTGTGATTGAAGGTTGAAATATGTTCCTGACTTCCTTAAAAAGGTGTGTGGAAAGTTTCATAGGTTTTGGATCAGCTAATCAAAAGTTATATAAATTCTTGGTTTTGAGACTGCGCTGATTTTACTATTCATAGACACTATCAATCAAAACACTATTCACCCCGACCGGCTGTTGTTTGCACTGTTCATCTAACTAGTTTGATGGTTTGTTCTGTACTATTTATTTGACCAGTTTACTATTTTATACTATTCATTAGGGGTTGATTGTTCACCTAACTAGTGCTATTTTTTATGTCAGCGATACTATTCATCTGATCAGTTGTAGTTAACTAGTCAGTGGTATGTTACTATTTATGGGTACTGTTCACCCGACCAGTGTTGTTTTTATTGTTTTTCGCATTGGTCACCCGATCAGTGCTATTTTACTGTTCATCTGACTAGTTGCTGGGTTTTCCGATCAATTCATTCAATCTGTTCCTTTAGCCAGAGAAGTGGTTTGAATTTTTAGAGGAAAATTTTATTTACCTCCTATTCACTTCCATCTAATCACCTTTTTAGTCCTTCACTTCCAAGCCACAACTCATCGGAGCCAATGTCATCCAGAGGTGTATGCCAAGGCCACCTCTATTTTTTTCTCTCTGTCCATAGGGTTGTGATCTATGTGGGTGCGGAGCAAGAGGCGGAGGGTGATGGGGTGAGGCCATGGTGGTGGGTTGTGGTGGAGGCGAGTAGGAGGAGGTGGTGGCAGGTGTGGTGGTGGTTGGGGATAGTGCCATTTGATGTTCTGGTCGAGGGAGGAAGAAGGGAAGAGAGAGAAAGACAAAGAAGGAGAAGTGCTTACATGTGGGCCATAGTTGCATATCATGATGTGGCACTCATGTGGCGTGCCTAGGCAGTAGTGGTCTAACATGGCGCTTATGTGGCCTGCATAGTCAACACCTCCATAACATCGTGAGTATTGCGTATGTATATAACATGTGGGTCTAGCCTGTCAAGCGGCCTCAAGCATGATGAGGTTGTAGTTTTGCGAGAATTTGGTCTCCTAATGGTGCAGTTTACTAAAATTACTTCTTACGAGTACAACAAACTGATAGTTTTGCCACTAAAGTTGTAGTTTTATGAAATTTACTCTAGTTTTATTTAAAACTAATTTGTTTGGGTGAAAACATGGCATTGCTTCAGGGCCCATTTGGGGAGCTGTAATTTTTTTTAAACCTTCTTTTTGGCATTTTGAGCTGAAAAGCGGTTGCAGATTTTTACAAGAGATCATTTAATAAATAGCTAATTCTTTAAGCAATAAGCTGCAAAAGTAGGTTCAGCCCAGCGTTCAACTTTTAACTTTTGTTAGTTATATATGGCTTTTAGCTTATGTCAAAAGCCATTTAAAACCTAAGCTGTTGGGTGGAGAGAGAGGCTTACTAGTTTTCCAAAGCTAAAGCTGACTTTAAACCCTCCTAATAGGACCTCACTGACATACAATGGAAGCAGTGTGGTCAGTCGACTAAATGTTTTTGATTGGATGATGCGGTGCAATAACTTTCTCCCTTTGTAGTCAACTGCAAAGAAGATCTAGGTAGGTGCATGGTTGTTTTATCTAAAAAATGCTACATGATTTTTTTAGGGGAAATTGCAACCCTGGCATTTGTATCCCCCGGCCCGTAAGTTCATGTGTTTTGCAACATCCTTTTTGTCATTATTTGATTTGCTAATTTAATATCATCCGAAAATGTGAGACCCCAGATTTACCATCCGGAACCTCCTGTGTATTTCTGTACTAGTCCTGTGATCGCTTGCTAGTACACACAAGGAAGCAAAGGATAATCATAACCGTAACATAACGAAGTAATAACATAAATGTAAAACACCAGCCACATGGCTATTTATTACATCACCTGGTCACATGACTTGAGTTCACAGCAGCGGAAACAAATAACAAAATGATAAAACCCATAAAACACCACAGGCAAACGACTGGGAATGCTCCCTAGAAGATCGAGTCATCATCCTCTTCATAGACCTCTCCACAATTGTCGAACGGTAGATCGCAGGCTCTTGGGCAGCCGCTTCTCCCATCATCTGCTTTATGGAATAAGCAGCCCCGCAATGAAATGCGAGGGTGAGTATGCAACATACTCGCAAGTCTCGGAAACTTAATCCAAGTAACTAAATGCATGGCTTGAACAAAGGAAGCATATATGGTTCTTTTGCATAAAGCCAAGTTCTATCAAACCATACATAATAAAAATTTTCACAATGCACATTTTAACATTTATTTTAACAATTGAATTATTTAATATTCTAGTGAAGGTTCTAACCACCATCACTAGTATAAAGGCTCTATCTGCCATATTTAAAAGATTAAGGTAAACCAACTCATGACTCTATCTGTCATGATCAAAACAGGTTCCATCTACCAGATTGGCTCAATCTGCCAATAAAATATCCGAGAATTCTAACCACTTCCGAATCCCAAAGTTCATTTTTGAAAACAAAACCAAAAGACTACCAATATGCAAAGCATTCTTTGCCCGCCCTTGACCGTAGGCATGGCTATTCGAATAGTTTATTTACTTTGCAGAGTTTGTACACTTTACCCACAAGACATGATATTCTCTTGATGCCAAGCTATTAACACACTTCCTTAGGTGTGCCGGCAGAGATATCATGACAAGGCCTTTACAATGTATACGCCTAACCCGACTCATTCATTGAGGTTTCACCGCTATTAGGGTTCTATCTCGCCAAAGATAGAAGCCCCTCTTGCGCCAGTGGGAAATACGACTTGCCTCTCTCTAGCACCCACATTCCACCATCCGGTGAGTCTAAATTAGGTTTCTACAAATTATTCAGCCAGTCGAGCCCATTTAACATGTGGTTGTCTTGTTGTGCTAAGAATGGACAATCGTAAGAGTCGGTCCTTAATTTGATTAGGCGGCTTCCACAAGCCAAGACCAAGGTCTCGTCTGCACACCGCCCGACAAACCATTCCGCCTAATCTAAACCATTTTCATTTTATTTTTATTTTGCAATCTCAGCAGCAAACTCTTTGCTACTGCTTTCAACAAAACACATTTCAACAACATTTACAAAGCAACCCATCCATAGGTATTTTAATCAATTCCGCAACTAAGCTCATCTAACGCACTAAACAAAATATATCACAACCTAATATGATCATGATATATCACAGCAATCTAGGGTTACAAATGAACAGGGATTTCAATATCAAGGTCGTAATAACAATTCGGATTAACTACCAACCTATATTTAACATCATCTTTATATAAATAGCAATGCATGTTGTAAAACCTTTGTAAAACATTTGTAAATCATAGGATCAATGTGCGTCAAGGAGACTTGCCTTCGTCGACGAGGTGCGCTGCGTTACTCTGAAAGTCTTCTCCTTCGTCAGCGACTACGGCAGCTTCTTCGACTACGCGCAAAACGGAGCGACACAAAAGAATAAAATAAATTAAACAGAAACTAAAAATTATAATAAAAATACTGGCAGATAGAGGATGAATTTAGACGAATTTAGCAATTTGAATCACTTGATTCGGAGTTCGGATGACAAAGATAAAAATGTTTGAAGTTTGCACAGATTGAAAAATAAAAAACGAAAGAATATTCTCAGCATCTTTCCTTTGGCTGCACGTTTTCTGATTTCTATTGATTGTATGACGTGTGGGGTCCCCTTGTCATCCTCTCATGACCTTTCTTCAACCTCCAGCTCCTCCCAGGCAACAAAGAGCTTCGGACCTTCATTGACGCCGGCGTTTGGAGCCACGGCGAGCGACGGTGTACAAAAAAATGGAATGGCGACGCGATGGGAAGGTGGTGGCACACGGCGGCAAGGGGCGGCGCGGCCAGACGCGGCGCGCATGGAGCTCGCGAGTAGCGGCGGCGAGGCGGGATGGCTCGCCAGCGAAGGGAAGGTGGAGGCGCACGGCGGAGGGGTGCAGGAGGTGCGGCAGGGTCTGGGGAAATTGGTGGAGAGCTCGATGGCTGGCGGGAGTAGCCGAAACGACGTGCCCACGACGGCCATGGCCGGCTCTAACAGGAGCACGCGGCGGCAACGAACGGCGGCGAGGCGGCAGCCGGCGAGTGCGGGGAGGAGTGCGGTGAGGCTGGCTAGAGGGGAGGCGCGTGCTGTAAGTGGCCGAGAAGGCCTCCTGCGGCGGGGGCTCGAGCTCTAGTTGGCATCAATGGAGTTTGCACAGTAACAGCAAGAACAGACATGCCGAAACTTTTTGGGGAAATCATGGATTCGCGAAATTTTGTAAAATTAGTGGATGTGATTCATAGAACATGTTAAAGTGAGTATATGGATACGAGGAATTGAATTGAGAGTTACCGATTCGCAAGAAATCGACGAGGAACGACGAAACGGGCGACGACGAACAATCTTCAAATCAAAGACCGGAACTGCAACGAAAATGAAATTTTGTTGAGGGCTTTTGATCTACGGGCTAAAAGACATGAAATGACACGGTCGGTGCCTGGCTTAGCTCACCGGGATGCAAGATGGCTCGACGGTGTCGACGACGGACGTCGGCCGGATGTTCTTGCTCAAAATCGGAAGCTGAAACGACGATGGAACGAAGGAGCAACCGAAGCACTGCGAAGGGGACGTCGAGACGAACAAATCGGGTACTCAAGCACGCGAGGAGACAAAGAAACGGCCAAGTTATGGTGTGAGCAAGGATTCGCGGATTGGGCATTATTGCGGCTGTTTCGGGAGAGGAAAGGACGAGCTAACTGCGGGATTTGATTCTCCTGACTCTTGCCTTTCCAACGCTTCAGATCCCATATTGATTGGTGAAGTAATTTTGCTTGAGTGAATTTGGAAAGGAAGAGACAGAGAGACAGCCATGGAAGTCGTTTGCTGCTTGCTGGTTCTGTACGTGTGAAGAGCAAGGTGGAAGAAAAAGAGGAGAGAGAAAAAGAAGACTTTTGGATTTTGAGACTAGAAGAAAATGGATTTCGGCCCAAAAGAAAATGGCTAAAAATTAGAGACGGATTTAGAGTTGAATTTCGGATTGAATGACTACGATGGCGAATTTGAATTTGATTTGAAATTTGAATTCGAATTTAAATTTGATTTGAGACGAATTTAGAATTTGAAGATGAATTTGGAATAAATTCCGAATTTGGGTGGAAAGGATGCCAGGATAGATATTTAAACCGAATAAAATCCAAATCTTTAAATTAAATATTTAAAATAAAATTTTTGACAAAAAGCCGAAAATGGGGATGTTACAGAAAAACTGTTACATACTTTCACTAACATATAGCACTACATGTCCTTAAGCTGTCCGATTTTGTCATTTTTTTTTAGCTTGCTGGGCCCCTTAACTTGCTTTAGTGTGTCAATTAAGTAATGAGTAATCCTAAGTGACAGGAAAATGATCAAGCAGGAACCTAGGTGCTTGAATGGGACAACTCAAATGGCATAATTATACAACTTTATCATAGCTAATTTGCACTCATTGTGGACATATTACTTGATTTAAACAACTGAAACTTTATGCATTGATTTTTATGTTGAAAATCACTCAAACTTGCTACTTTATGCCCAGGGTTAATTATGCCATGGAGCTTACCAAAATTTTCAATGTTATTTAATTATTCTAAGACTTCAAAATTGTTGTATCAACATTTTCTCAAAACCATATACGCCAAAAAGAAGCATCATATCACAGTCAAAAGTTACATGATGATATATAGACCGTATTTGGAAAGGCTTCAGTTTTGATTTTTTTTTTCTTTTGAAAGGCAGAAGCTGTTTTAAACGTTGGTTTCTTCGTAGCCAAAAATCAAAAGCC
Source organism: Guadua angustifolia (assembly GCA_036346375.1). Lineage (NCBI taxonomy): Eukaryota > Viridiplantae > Streptophyta > Magnoliopsida > Poales > Poaceae > Guadua > Guadua angustifolia. Next base: position 19,367,358 of record CM070519.1, read on the forward strand.
AACAGTCTATTTGTACTAGAAGAAGCTGAAATCTGAAAACTAGTTTGGGGTAACTTCCCACAGCTTCAGTAGATTAGGGTTCTGACTTTGTTACTAGAGTTGAAGAAAAATTATACTCTTCTATCAAATATAAAATCCCAAACCTCACCCTCTCACCCTTATTGTCGACCTGCACCTCTCACATCTAAAAACCAAACTACTAAACATTAAACCTCTTCAACTAAATCGTTGCCTTTCCGTCATACAAACCAATTAAAAACTTCCTTTTAAAAAAGTTATAACCATATTAAATGGGAGAAACTAGCGCTCGGACGTCCGATTACTGTTCATCCCATTGGACGCCTCTTGCAACATTTTTATCCTACTCTTGCAATATTTTTTGCCGACGCTTGCAACATTTTTTTGAACGCTTGCAACATCTGTTTACTGTAGCGTATTTTACTATTTATCGAAGGAAAACATTTTACACGGTGTAAAGAAATATTGCACGAGTTAGAAAAAAAATATTACGATATATCTGAAAATTTCGAACAACCTAACTGAAGTCATTCCGATATTAAATAGGACCACCGAGGAGCAACAGAGCCCGGATGCTAGCTGAATGGAGTTCGTGAGTACTTAATGTTTGTCTTTATTGCTCGAGACAAAAATACTTTATTCGATCGGCGTGTCTCCTCCAAACATACAGATACAGTGTTCTGGGATTCCATGTGGATATGTTTAGAAATATTACTGCACATAACGGAGGCTCTTAAATAGATCATCTTTTAAGTAGTTTTTAATAGGACTAAAAGCTATATATAAATAGTAAAAACTAAATACTAAAAGTTAGGTTGAACTTATTTTTGGAGTTTATTATTGAGGACAATTAGCTATTTATCAAACGATCTCTTATAAAAAGCTCCAGATGCTTTTCAACCTAGAAAACCTAAAAACAGTCTTTTAGAAAAGTTACAGCTCTCCCAAACAAACCCTCTATTATCTAAAAATACTAATCATACATAAATGTACTAAGTGATCACCTACTGAACTACTATAAATTAAGGGAGGGCCCATGTATAATTGTGCATGAGCTTACAAGTGTTGCTATTGGCATCAGATGTAGGGCAATATATCATGTGCACACATGGCTTCTCGTGTACACGTTGTACACACCAACTAATAAAGTCATGAAAAATTCTGAAAAAAATTGTAGATATACTTCATAGATTACTCTACTTATGTATGAAGTTTCAAGATCAAATTCATTATATATCGAGAGTTATTGTCAGAATATTCTCTTTTTTTGTAACTCTCGATATATAAACTTGTCAGAATTTTCTCTTTTTTATAACTCTCGATATATAATGAATTTGATCTTGAAACTTTATACATAGGTAGAGTAATCTATGAAGTACATCTACAATTTTTTTCAAAATTTTTCATGACTTTTATTAGTTGGTGTATATGGTGTGTATACGAGAAGCCTGTGTGCACAAGATATGGTGTCAGACGATATTGACATTTTGGTTTAATTATTGTGTCGATCAGTTGTTGAAGCTGTTTAATTTTGTGGCAATTGAAAAAGATCCAAGTCCCTGTGATTGAAGTACCGGAGGGTGATAATGTGCATTTTTGTCAGAACCACTATCCATGATTATAATTAGTAATGTTTATTCTTCTCAAAATGGGTGGTAATTGCAAAAACACATATGAACAACCACAATTGCTAAATCATGAAACAAATTCTAAAGAGGTATCTTATCATGGATTCTTGACTATGATGCTTCTTTTTATATGACATCTGATACCACGAGTCTCTATTCCGTTAGTCATATCACAACTCTATCCCTGTTCAGACCGCAGATGGTACTTCTCTTTCTGTTGCACGACAAGACACTCTTTTGTCTTTCTTTTTCATGTTTCTATTGTTTCTCATGTTTCCAAATTGACTATATATCTCCGCTAGTCAGCTCACTGATCATTGATGTTGTGTTATCCTCGATTCTGACTCATGTTATGTTCAGGATCGCCGCACGGGGTTTCTGGTTGGTACTGGCCCTCACCGTCGTGACTCTCAGTGTCTTTGGGAATTTGACTGGCTTCATTTTCCTTGCACTACTCCTGCTAGTCGGTCCGTCTGCTCCACCGTTTCTGCCTTCGTTGCATCTTCCACTGGGTTGTTTGCTCAGTGGCATCACTGTTTAGGACGTCTTTGTGGTTCATACCTGTCTTCTTTAGTTCGTCATTGCCTTTTACGATCTGTGTTTGGTGATACTTCTTTAGACTCTGCGGATTGTAAGCTTGGTAAGAAGATACAACTCTCCTATCCTTCTAGTGAGTCTATCTCCCATCGTCCCTTTGATCTTGTTCATTCTGATATTTAGGGTCTGGCTCCTTTTGTTTCCAAAGAGGGTCATAAATATTATATTCTTTTTATAAGTGACTTCTTTGCCACACCTGGATGTATTTTATGTCTTCTCGTAGCGAGATTTTATCCATCTATGAATTTTGCTACCATGATCCATACGTAATTTGACTTTTCTATTCATGTTCTTCGTGCTAATTCGACAGGGGAGTATCTGCAGGAGCTCTTTGTGCTTTTCTTGCTGAGCAAGGCACTCTTTCTCAGTTTTCTTGTCCTGGTGCTCATGCTAAGAATGGTGTGGCCAAGCGTAAACATCGTCGTCTTCTTGAGACAACTCGTGCTCTTTTACATGCCTCCATTGTTCCACCTCATTTCTGAGCTAAGGTTGTTTCTACTGCCAATTACTTGATTAATATTCAGCCTTTTGCTCTTCAGGGTGGGATTCCAGTAGAGCGTCTTCATGGGATGCCTCCTAATTACTCTAGTCTTCGCTTCTTTGGTTGTGTGTGCTATGTCCTTACACCTCGTGAACGCATCAATTGACCGCTCAGTCTGTTGAGTGCATTTTTCTAGGATATAGTGCTGAGCATAAGGGATATTATTGTTGAGATCCTGTTAGCTGACGAATACGGATATATCAGGATGTTACTTTTGATGAGTCTCGTATCTTCTACCCTCTTCCTTCCATTCTAGCATCTCTTGTTGAGCCACTTTCTTTCCTAACTTTTTTTTATACTCCAGTTGTCACTTTTCCTTCTCCATAGTTGGTTTTCCTTGCCAGCCTCTCCACAGGATCCTTCACCTTCGGTGTCTCCTCCAAAGGTTTCTTCTAACATTATTCTTTGTGATCCTCTACACTACACTCATCGTCCATGAGTTGAGGATTCTTTTAGTGTGCCATCTTCTTCTGACGTGCCATCTTCTGTTGAGTCACCTTCTTTAGTGCCTCCTTGCTACATTTTTCGTGATCGCCAGTCTATTCAGCCTCCTGAGTGCCTTGAATTTGCTGGCGCCGTTCTTCCTGAGTTGAGTTCTTACTGTGATGCTATTATTCATCCGGAATGGTAGTACGCGATGGTAGAGGGGCTTGCTGCCCTTGAGCACACTAGCACATGGGATCTTGTGTCCCTCCACGTGTCCATCCCATTACATGCAAGTGGTCTATAAGGTTAAGACTCGTTTTGATGGTTCTCTTGAGCGCTATAAGATTGGCACATGGTTTTCAGCAGGAGCATGGTCATGGTTATGATACTCTGTTCGTGAGTCTCTTAGCTTGATGTTAAGAATGCCTTTCTTAATGGTGAGCTGAGTGAAGAAGTCTATATGCAGCTGCTGCTAGGGTATTCTATTCCCAAGGGCATGGTTTGTCGGCTTTGCCACTCTCTTTATGGGCTCAAGTAAGCCCTTTGTGCCTGGTTTGAGAGTTTTTCTTTTGTGGTCGCTGGTGCTAGTTTTTCTGCCAGTGCTCATGATCCTGTACTCTTTGTTTATACTTCACCTCGTGGGCAGACTCTTCTTCTATATGTTGATAACATGATTATTATTGGAGATGATTATCAGTGTATTGCCTTTTGAAGGCACGTCTCAATGAGTAGTTTGTCATGTCTGATCTAAGTCCTCTTCTCTACTTCCTTGAGATTGACATTTCTTCTACACCTGAGAGCTTCTTTCTATCCTAAGAGAAGTATATTTAGGATTTTCTTGATTATGCTTTTCCCATTGATCAGTGCACAGCTGAGACTCTCATAGAGCTCAATGTTCACCTTCGATCTACTGATGGTGACCTTCTCGAGGATCCTACTTGCTGTCGCCATTTTGTTGGGAGTCTTGTTTACTTTGGTGTCACTCATGTTGACATTTTGTATCCAGTTCATATCTTGAGTCAGTTCGTTTCTGCTCCCACTTAGCTTCACTGTAGTCATCTTCTTCGAACTATCTCTCGCGATCTTTTCTTTCTTCACTCCAGCTCCATGCATACTCTGATGCTTTTTGGGCTAGTGATCACTCTAATCATCAGTCTCTTTCTGCTTATTGTGTTTTTCTTGGTGGTTCTATCATTACTTGGAAGACTAAGAAGCAGACAACAGTTTCTTATTCGAGTGCTGAGGCTAAGTTGCAAGCTATAGCTCTTTTGACAGCAGAGGTTACTTGGCTCCGGTGGCTACCTGAGGATTTTAGTGTTTCTGTTTCTACACCGACTTCTCTTTTATCTAATAGTACAGATGTTATTAGCATTGCTCGAGATCTAGTGAAACATGAGCACACCAAACATATTGGTGTTGATGCTTCTTACATGTGGTTACAAGTACAAGATCAGGTATGTGCCTTCAGAACTTCAGTTGACTGATTTCTTCACGAAAACACAGACTAAAGCTCAGCATAGTTTTTATCTCTCCAAACTCAATGTTGTTGATCCACTATAAGTATTTGCTAGTTTCCTTGTATAGAGATTGCTCATTGTTTTAAGTGCCAATATGTATTCAATATCACTTGGGGACTGTCTTGAGAGTAACTAGACTTTAAATCATTTGTTGGGGCTGACCCGGCCCATAACCTACTCAAGCTTGGCCTGGCCTGAGACCAACTGAAGCCAGCCTGAACCCTGCTTATCCTAAGCCCACCCAAACACAATTATTTCATCGTTTGATGAGTGTAATTTGTTTGTCAGATGGCTATATTTAGTTGGATGATGTGGCACGATAGTTGAGCTCAGGGGTGTAAATGGGTCGGGTAATACCCGACCCGTACCCGTACCCGGATGCAAAATTACCCTAATGGAAAACTATTTTACACTACCCGCCGGCACGGCACGTGCACGGTAGTACCCGCAGGTTAGGTTCGGGTTCGGGTAGGGTACGGATCGGCAATACCCGGCGGTACGGGTCGGCACGGGTACCGGATAATTTTCACAATTCGGTCAATTCTACGGTACTACTAATTCTCAAAATTTTGACGAACTTGCATTGACCAAAAAATAGATCAAACGATGTCGAAAAATTTTGAAATTTTTTTTAAGGTTCCTGACACATCAGATATTTTCTCATTAAATTTTCAGGTGATTATAAAATCTGAGAAATTTTTAAAAATTCAAACATTGCTACTATCCTGATAAAACGCTGACCGGCAAGTTTGAACCGAATGAAAATTAGAACAAACGAGGTTATAAAATTTTGAAATTTTTTGTGAATGGTCCTGACATATCTATAATATTGTCATAAAATTTTCAGATGATGATCAAATGTCATGAAGTTTTAAAAATTCGAACAGTACTACTGTCCTGTTAAAAGGCTTATCGGCAAATTTGAACGAAATGAAAAATTAGCCAAACTATGTTATAAAATTTTTAAAATTTTATATAATGATACTGATGAAATTATTAATCTCTCATAAAAATTTGAGATCATGATCACACTCAAGAAAATTTATAAAATTCTGACAAGGTAAATGTCTCAATTATGTTCTACTTGCTATCAACCTAAACAAGAAGAGCACATGACCTGGTTTCCTAGACTACATATGCTTGTGATTTCACGTTGTTCAAAACTATTATCATTACCTCCTATTCCTTTGGGATTGACCCAAGTTCCTCTCCTCCAATTCAACTATGTGTTAAACTATGTATGTGAATTTCACTTTATGTATTGGACTTTGTATTATGTGATGTACTAGTGTGATAGTTGGATTGTTTTCATCGCATGTTTCGATTCCAGGTATTTCGTGCACTACCCGATGAAGTACCAGTATATCAGATTATACCCGTCCAAGACACTACCCGAACCCGATTTCTACCCGTCTCAGAGAAAATGCTACCTGTTACTGTACCCTACCCGATTTTTACTACCTGCCTGCATCTGCATTCTGGAGAAAAAATATTAGGGTAGGGTATGGAATGACCTACTACCCGCCCGAACCCGACCCGTTTACACCCCTAGTTGAGCTCCCGTTGGACTCCACTTTATAGGAGGTAAGATTTGGATCTTGTAGTTTTGTACTTTCAAGTGCTTTGTTTAGAAGTGTCTATACACCTTTTGATCTCTCAACACATCGCTTGTGATTTTACATTTTTGCTTCCTAACCAGAAAATAAAGGTATTGATTTGTCAGTGTATATTTTACACAACAGCAACTCTCATTTTTATATTCTTTTTTGGTATTATTTTTACTTTGCTATGAATTAACATTCATAGTTAACAGTGACTACTTTCTTAGCTTACGTAATTTTTACTGTTTTGACAGAATAATAATAACTAACCTATTAAAGCCGAAGGATTTGAGGATCAGTCAGGGTGGCCACGTCACCCGGATTTTGGCAGCCGTCCGATCTCGGAGACGATGCGATCTGGCCGTCCGCCCGTGCGCTCCAGCACCGACGCCCTAGCTCTTCTTCGTTTCCATCGCGCACCCCGCCGCCTCGCCACGCCACCCACTCCCTTCCTCCCCTTCGTTCCCCTCTCCCCAGTCCTCTCTCGCGCCCCCCGCCGCTAGCGGTCTCGCTCCCGTCCCCGCCGCCTCGCCACGCCACCCGCTCCCTTCCTCCCCTTCGTTCCCCTCTCCCCGGTCCTCTCTCGCGCCCCCCGCCGCCAGCGCTCTCGCTCCCGTCCCCACCTTTCGTCGCGCTGCCCCTTCCGTCCATCGATTCGTGATCGTCGGTGTGGCCCTTGCCGTCCTTTTGCCCATTCGATTGCTGTTTCTCTCCTGCGGGTTACGCTTTTCGGTGAGCATTTCGACCCTTTCTCCTCTTCTTCGTCGTCGCCGTTATCTTCTTGGTCTTTACGCAGCGGCGAGCGCTCTCTCGGTGGTTTCCCCTTTGGGTCCTCGCGTCTGCTACACCGCCACGCTCCCCTACTCCTCCTCGCTTTTTCGCATCTCGTAGCATCCGTGTTTGCCGTTGTCACCTTTCCGATTATTTTGTTGTGCCCGACATTTCGATCGATGGACCAAGAACGGCCGCTCCCCTCACATCGGGTGGCCGTGGTATCGGCCGGGTCGGTACGGCCATTGTGCACGCTCTTCTCAATGGGGTTCGGCGATCGCTTCGACCGATAAGCGATGGGGCTCCTCCACGTTTCACGCATAGGCGGGGCAGCTCGGCGGTGTCACCGGCCTCATCAATCGTGCCTTTGACCAGCTCCTTCCTATCGCGAGTTCGCCTCGACCGCACCCTCTAGGTCTATGCGAATCTCGGCACAAGATGAGTCCCTAATCCTTTATCAGAATCCTGGCTCTTTTCCTTACTTCTTTAATTTGTCCATTCTTTATATAAGGACTGAAGTTAACACTCCTCTCAAACTGGAATAGCTTGCAAAGAAACTAAGGCTTAGCTATGCGATATACGGTCCATGAATGAATGCCGGAGTCTTTGGAAAATCCCTAACCGATCGATATTGTCGTGCGTAAACAAAGCTTTACTCGCTTCACTCATGACATAGGTTGAACCATGTAGATTGTTAGATATGTAAACCATCAATTCAGTTTATGATGTACGAAACAATGGCAAATCATGTCGTCGAAGCGGTCCGAAAAGAGCTCCCCAAAAGAGCCTCGTTGCTACGGATGTACTGAATATCTGCTTGGTTGAATTTGGGCCAACGATGTGTTTCATGGTATGCACTAGAGGTAAGCAGCTCTCTTTTTCCTCATTTTTTCCCAGATGGCATGAATCAAGACTAGCAATACATGTTATTTCGATTATATTGGTTAGTCCATAACAAAGAAGCAGTACTAATATGTATACTCTAATTTCAATAATTCAATATATCACTTATTTAGCTTTCGATTTTTTTTCTAGACAGTCCATACGATGCATGAATACCTCCATAAGTCACATATAATATTTTGTTGGATTATTAGTGTTGTCTATATAATATTTTGTTGCATTGTTATGTTTTGAAATTCAGTTTTGATAAATGTCTTTGGTCGAATGTAAAGGAATTCTTTTATTGTACATCTCGGGAAAAAACAGAATTAAAGAAGGTTCTCCCAAATTGAATTTGTTCGATGCCCTGTTCTCCAGATTGCTTATCTGTTAGCGTAGGGTTGAATGCAAGAGTTTCTTTGGGACTTCTTTGTGACTGAGATAATTTTTCGCAAGTTATATCTAATATGCTTGTGCATTTCTGTAATATTTTTTTTACTGTGGGTTAATGCTGCCTTGGGGTGTCATGAAAAAATTGCTTGTTCCTTGCTGTGTTGGTGGTCCAACATTTATAGTTACCTTACTGTGTTCTAGCAACAGATACATTGCTTGCATTGCTTTCACTTCATTTGAGCATGCATCGTTTTTTTTTGTTTCGCTGCAACTGCTAAATTGAAGCAACTCTCCTCCATTTTTTTTTGTTTTTTGTTTATTCTTTGTATATTATTTCCTCTTTAAACAGAGAACTGCATACGCGTCTACGATGTGTGACAAGAGTTTTTCAGTGGAGTTATGTGCACTGGTTTAGAACGTTTACCTCTACCGAATTCTTTTAAATTCTGTCTCTCTACAGATTACTTCATTGATTATCAAGGCTGGTGTTTGGTGCTATATACTTACAATTGTTGTACTCGAGACAAGAATTTACATCTGCAAGTTTAGATGGTGCATCCGATTTATGCTAATATACGGGATGGTTGATCTTGTGCTTTCTGTGAGGCAATACTGCAGTTCAACATATAATACATTTCTAAAATCATTTTCCTTAATGAAATTTGTTGGGTGGTGGCCCAAAGATTTATGCTCTTCAGAATTTTTTATGTAGCCTAACTTCTGTGTTTTTCTTTTGCAGTTCAGTATTTTACTTATACTACAATGAAATAATATGCTAGGTTTGCAGCATTTTGATCTCTATAATCATATTCAGTGATCTCTTTTGTATACTGAACGTATCCTTTTTGACATATCTATCCTATCTTTATTTGGGTACCATTGTACATTTTGTATGTTTACCCAAATTTATTTGGATAGACAATAATAAGAGCATCAATTTTATCGAAAATTATCTTCATACATCCCAACAGCTGTTAAGACAAAAGTAGGGGCATGAACAGAGCGAGATGACCAACAATAGAAAGACAGGGTGTGAAAATTTCCAAGAAGCAGCATGCTCTCAAAGGTGCGTACATTTCTCAAACGAACCACCCACTTAATGTCTTTGCATCCGTAAAATGTGGAATTCTTTGTGTTATTCTTGTACGTGCACTGCAGATCTCAACAGCATCTATTCTTTGTGGTTGTTTCAGGGTGTGTGAATAAGCGGTCAGTTGGTCACAAGTATGACCGAATGGATATAGTTGATGAGGAGGCACCGCTTATGGAGCTAGACAAAGGTACGTCAATTAAACAAATAATTGCTTTCTCATACACAATATTAGTTTTTCTGTTCATACATCATATTAGTTTTTCTTGTTGAGAGAATTTTAGAGTGCATTTCGTCATATTTATTACATAGTGTTATCCACATGTGAGCTGCACATTGCCAGAATCGATCCTTACATGTTAATATGCATAGTGTTGCCTGTAAAGAGCTTTCCTTCACCTAGGACGGCCTTATGGCAGCATGACATGAGATGTTATCTCTACTTAAATGTAAAGGAGGATGTTATTGTTGTCAGAAGAGAGAGATGAGATTATGCATTAGTTCTGTTCTTATTCATATATGAATGAGCTCTAAGTATGCAATGTCTTAGAGAGATCGATTGAAACAGCTTTTGCCTTGGTATATGCATCATATACGGTGATTTACTGATTTTCCTTGCTGTATGCATCATATATTCTAATTTCATATTCTTTGTTTCTCCTAGCCTAATTGCGTTTCTTGTGTTGTTTAAAATCTGGACCGTGCGTGTGCTTGTGCGTCATAGGCCAGCGAATGGTGTTCGCCGCTCTGACAACTTCTTTACCACTGTTGCTGCTCACCTTCATACCCTTTTCACAGATAAGTGTCTGCTCCTCTGCCTAGCTATTACTTCTGCATGATTCGGTACAGAATTTGGGCCACCAGATCAGCGTCATGTATTTATTGGTTATAGAATGGGCTAGATGAGCGTTCTGTATGTATTTATTCAATGAGGCAAAGATCGTTCGTGAATATTCTCACCTAATGTTGCCTATCTCTCTCAATATATCTTGTCGCTATTGTTTACATTAGATTGTACTGCTAAATTGGTAGGCCAAGAATGTTTGCTTTAGTGAACTTTTAACCTCTTCAGAAGTCTGAAAATTCAGCTTTGGTTCCATGATTTGTGATGTTTTGTTTTCTTACTTCCACAATCTCTTCTTTTCAAATGGACAAACTGTGATAGTTTTCTCGAAGGCTAAAATAGTATGATAAGGCTCCAATCATTCCTCCTGAGTATATGCTGCATGTCTGCTTTAATCTAGCATCGCGTCCCCCAAATTATCACCCCTTATATCTCTACTTAAATGTAAAGGAGGATGTTATTGTTGTCAAAAGAGAGAGATGAGATTATGCATTAGTTCTGTTCTTATTCATATATGAATGAGCTCTAAGTATGCAATGTCTTAGAGAGATCGATTGAAACAACTTTTGCCTTGGTATATGCATCAGAAACGGTGATTTACTGATTTTCCTTGCTGTATGCATCATATATTATAATTTCATATTATTTGTTTCTCCTGACCTAATTGCGTTTCTTGTGTTGTTTAAAATCTGGACCGTGCGTGTGCTTGTGCGTCATAGCCCAGCGAATGGTGTTCATTGCTCTGACAACTGCTTTACCACTGTTGCTGCTCACCTTCATGCCATTTTCACAGATAAGTGTCTACTGCTCTACCTAGCTATTACTTCTGCATGATTTGGTACAGAATTTGGCCCACCAGATGGGCTATCACTAGATGAATGTCCTGTATTTATTCGTCCTTTCTGTGGCCAATGCGATCAAAGCATATGATCGCACTTCGACATTTCAAAAAATTTCCTTGTCTACCGCCCAAATCCTCCTTGTCTAGCCTTTTTGTCAAGTTATTTTTTTGCTTCTTTCAGTTGTTTGTAGGAGGACTGTGTCAGCATCCCAGCAACTCTGAATGAGTCATCCTCTTGCATCATCTTTGCTATTATTTTTTTGATGATGAGAATGGATAGCCAGATGAGACTATCCTCGCACACTCCGCCAGTGTGGTGTCTCCTTGCATGTCAGCCCACCCCAATAAAGAGGTCAGGTATTTTATTTTGTTGTTGGACCAGTTTAAGACTGTGTTGGACCAGTTTTAGGCAGGCTATGTTTGTAGTCACTGTACTTTATCTTATGCCGTATACAAAATTATGCTTTGAGCCCAGTCTTCCACTGTGCTCTACCGCTGAACAGGATTTTACATTGTTACTGCTCATGGGATATTACAACGTAACAATTGTAATGCATTTTTACTCTTATCTGTTAAACAGGCAAAAGTGATGCTGCTACATTGATGTGTGCCTTTAACAAACTTAGGTAGCTCACATGACCATAATTACTTCATTTAATCATTAATCCTAGAAACCTGAGTTGAGTAATTCTTCAGAAATAGGCTAAGACATTCGAAAGTAATTTCGGATCACATTCAGTCATAAGGATCTATAACTTGCGATCATATATGTTTGAAATATACATTTCTCTTAGCATGTGATCTGCGTATACATTTCAGATTAGGCAATGATGCATACATTTATTTAAGTACTTTAGTGACTCTAGAACCAGTCTGATGCCTTATGCTATTTTGTTTGGCCACAAAGGAATGCAAAACGCCCTATTGAGTTGTCTATCATTCCACATTCTGTCCTAGCTAGGCCTCAGTATTATTAGTGATCATTCCCTTCCATCTGGTCAACGCAGATATGAATATTTTTCGCGTGATTCTGTCGTGTAGAAAACTTCAATCGCCAAGTGTCATTAAGTCGTATTAATGCATGAGCAGACTCAAGTGGAGCAAATTACCAAGGAACTGAATTCTGGAGCTTTGAAAATAGAAGGAAATGTAGGTTCAATGTCTACTGCATAGGGGTTTGATTATAATGGTACTGACAATCCTAAAGAGGATGAGGTATTCCTGCCTCCTCTATTGGCATTTCCTATTATCTATGTTTATCTCAGTCCGAGGATGAGGTGGACATCACCACCAATGTCTACTGCATAGGGGTTTAATTATAATGGTACTGAATCCTAAAGAGGATGAGGTGGTGAGCTTGCTGCAGAACCTGGCAAACATGGACATCACGTACAAGTAGGGATGAAAACGGATATCCGAATTTCTGAACAAATTCGACATTTTTAAATAGATATATAACGATTTTGGTTTTCATTTTTTAACACTTTAGCAAGCTCATTATAAAAAATAAGATTATAAAATTAGATAAAAAAAATTACGCATTATTTGCTTCCCATAAATAAAAAGGTGAAAAAAATATCCGAATCCGTATCCGATTCATATCCGAATTTTGTTTCTATCATTTAAATAAATATATAATGAATTTGAGGTTCATTTTTTATGAATTTGAATAAGCTCAACACCACAAACAAGAATATGAATTCGGATAGAAAATTCTATATCCTATTTGTTTCCCATTGAAGAACAAAGACAAAAAAATTGATATCCGAATTACTATCCGTTTTCATCCCTACGTACAAGGCGCTCCAGGTCAAGCTTTTTACCCTTTATTTTACATCACTTTTGTTTGGCTTACGAAAGGAGAGGAGAGATTAATCCGGTTGCTTATCTGAGCAACCATGGAGGAGGGTAAAAGCTTCAAGTCTGTGTTAACTGTGCTCTTGCAGGAGACGAATATCGGCCGGCATGTGAATGGCTTGCGCAAGCACCCCTCCGATGAAGTCCGGCGACTGGTGGAGCAGCTCATCAGGTGAAGAAGATGATGATGAAAAATAATACTGTTACTTAAGTAGTTAATATTGTTCTTGTTGGAATGTGCGGTTTAATTGTCTTTTCTTTATTTGTAGAATTCGTGTTGCTTGCAACTTAAAGAAAATGGAAGGAGATAGTGGATTTATTGGATGCGCCTCGCAATTCCAAATGGCGGCAATGGCGATTCGATCGTCGGTATGTCACGTGCAAAATATTACCTTGTCTTTGGCTCATGATTTTTGTAATGTTTTTCATAGTTATAAATGGGTGAAGACGAATGGTTTATGATGGCAAATGATGGCGACTCCCTAATAAAATCCAAGGAAAGAACCACCAAAGCACTCAGTAACAAATCCTTGTTTAGAAATGGCGCTAAACAACTACACCACAATCTACTTTTATGATTCCCTTGTGCAGAGAAAGTTTCTTCTCGATAACAAGTATTGTGCCCGAATATTCCCTTTCAATTATTCCTTCAGAGTTTACTACCGGACAATCACAGCTTACGGCAAAGTAATTTTTCATCTTTTCTCATCCGAGTAAACTAAGAATTTATGCAAAACCATAAGTTATTAGTTATAATGACAGCTCAGTATTTTAATAGACCTTATTATACTTTTAACTTCTCTTATTTGGTCAAACTCAGAATAATGACGCCTTCCTTGCTGAATGCTGATGCAACCTTCCAGGTTTCAGAGTTCAAGTATTCCCCTAGCCCACAGAGGCACAGTGAGTATGACAGATATCTTCCAAAGGACATTGTATTTTAGCTTTCATCGTTTTTACCACCCATAATAATGTACTTACCGAGATATGTTCTCCTATTTCTGAAAATTTAGATAGTTCAAGCTCAGAGAGGATTAATAATGGAGACGTGGTTATTGTATCCGATGTTGAGAGACTCATGGCCCTTGAATCCATTATTAAGTCGTTGAGATAAACACAGCGGAAATTGCGGAGGGCTTAGCTGATCTGCAATGTTAGACATTCTTCCTTTGATAAATAAATTCCTGGCATTCCAGTTTACCCATGCTTTGGCTACAGCTATCACTCGCTTTTGCGATTGCTTCATTGCATATCTATTTATTATACCTGCCATTTTGCATATCTGTTTTTTAAGGGGCATATCTGTTTATTCTGCCACTGCCAGCCACATTAGTGCTAAGGTAGAATAGAGTTTTTTTCCCTTGCAAATTGTCATGTAACTCTGCTGGAGGTGCTCATTGAGTATTTTTTACCTAAATTTTGCCCACCATGTGCTGAGATTTGCATATATGATCTCAGCGTTATGACAAGAAAAACCACCGTTAAGACAAAACTATTTCAGGACAAAACACATGACTCACAGTGAAACAGGTAGACTCATAAAAAGTTCTTCCCCTTATTAGTTCCATTCTTATTTATTATCTTTCATTGAAGCGCATCCAAGTGTTCTCTACCCATCACAGACATAAGTTTATGAAGCTCGCCGATCCCATTTTTGTCTTCATCGGCAACAAAGTCTATACTATATGTATTTCCCACTACGGTTATATAAGTTCGTATCCAATTGCACATAACTTAAATGATGTATATACCTATACCTCTCATCTTTTGCCATATTTCAGTCTTTATAATATCAGTCTCCACTAGCTGTGTTATCCTTTTAGCTAACCGTACCAGTAGTCATTGTCCTTTTGCTATCAGTTTACTTTTGCTGTATCATATTGCACCAATATAGTACCTACTGAATACTTAACGACACTCTTACTTATCCATGTGCTTGGTTACACTTTATCCATGTGTTTGATTATACTTATTGATTATCTCATGACCTGCCTGAACTAAGAAATTATATTACATCTCATGCTATATTTCGTATTTGAAACTCATATTTTCAGAATTTCTGCCAGAAAAACGTTTACTCAGCACGCTTTTGAAACTCTGCTTCGGTTCATTTTCCTTAGCCTAGACTAAGAATTTCACGAAACTCTTTATTTCTTTATCGATCTATTTACTCTGTAAAAATAATTAACGCTATTTCATCCATACGTTTTGTTCTATTCTTCTGCATCAACAGAACATACATCTGATCTGACCAAATCCTAGCATTCCATTCCTATGCAGTGTATTCTGGAATAGTAAGAAATAGCGTTCCTTCCGGATCATATGTTCCATTGTACTGTGCATTCTGTAAATCATGGTTCGCTGAAACAGAACTAGAACTCTCCTTCGTTTGATTTTGCTTAGCCTGGACCATGAATTTCATAGAACTTTTTATTTGTTTCCCAATCTGTTGATTCTGTACAGATAATCAGTACTGTTTCACCTATATCTTTTGTCCTGTTCTTCTACATTGACAAATCGTCGATTTCATCTAACCAAATCTGACTATGTTATTCTTATACGGAATATTCTTCAACAATCAGAAATGACGTTCCTTCTGAAGCATTTCTTTTTTACTACACATTCCATAACTGATCATTCGTTAAGACGAAACTAACTCATTCCTATAACTCCTCGCTCAGCACCAAATTCTTCGCTCAGCTCATACCTACATATGCACAAACACCACTGTCCTATACTCATATACGTGCGCAGCGTAGCGCGCAAAAACTATCTAGTATCTATATTGTACACGGAAGAATCTGAGCTCAGGAAGAGCCTCCCGTATAGTTTTTTTTTAAAAAGCCCTCCAACAATTTTGGAATCGCCAGTAGGCTTCCATCGGTATTTTGCAAAAAGGACCCTAGCAATTCTAAAATTACGAATAGGTCCTTTCACCGGATATTTTGCAAAGAAGACCCTATAATTCCGCAAAATCATCCTGGATGTTGGTTTTTTGGCCCGAAAGATTCCAAAATCACGAACAAGTCCTTTCACCAATTATTTTGCAAAAAAGACCCTGTAGTTCCGCAAATTCAACACGAGCGCCGGTTCTTTCGACACAAAAAATTGTAATTACGTTACACAAATTCACCGACGGCTCCTAGCCAGCCAATTTAAAAAAAAAACACCGCCAAAAAAAACGGAATTGCATTTTTTGCAAAAAAATTTGGGTCAGATTTTTTCACCTGCGCAGCAGCGCGCGCCATTTTATCTAGTTGTCATAAGGAATGTGAGTCATCGTTAGAGAATCATACGACTGACAACAATCCCATCAAAGAAATTTCAAAAGAGCATAAGAAATTAGCAATGGACTTGAATATTTTCCAGGAGGTATATGTTGAAACTTCTTTTCGTGCATTATTTTTTGTCACACAAACTATGTATCTACAAGTTTTGAGATCATCAGATCTAGATCATGTAGTAAGTTTAATTAAGTGTTTGGGCCTATATTCAGGGTGCTCGTCGCATATGCATCACAGAATTAAATGCATGTGATTAATCATGTGACATGCCTGCTGGTGTGCATGTGTTCACTATGAGCAAAGCATGATCACACAACTAATAGGACAATGAAAGTAGCACCATGAACTTGATATGATGCAGATGAGTTTGTTTGGTGCTCTCTTTGTGATAAAAATTAGCAAGCAAATTTGATGGTTGGTTTGTATGTTTCAGTACATACTTGACGCTTTGTGGATCTGGGCTGGTGCATTGGAAATTGTTTTGGATATGCAGTTGGAAAGACTTAAAAATGAGAAATTTGTCTCCTCTTCTTCCCCTGGATATTAATCTAATTGATCCATCACTCAGTGGTTTGGAAAGGGCATTATCACAGCTTGATATGGTATGTATATTTTTCCCCTTTCTGTACTTATAATATTGAACATAATCTGCACTCCATATACCTTATGCTTATTTTGCATATGGCACTCTTTTTAGGCAAATGAACATTTCCGAAGCATTTTTTCCTTCATTTAAAGAGCTTCCTGGTTCTGGCAATGCCTTGGAAAGAGTACTTGCCTTGGAACTTGAGCTGGCAGAAGCACTCCAGGCAAAGAAGAAAACAACATCCTTTTCCAGAGGTAGCTAGTAGTTCATTCATATTGCATCTATTTTCATGTTTGCTCGTCAAGTAAAGCAGGTTCCATTCTTATCTGGGGACCTTTCTTTTTTCTCACATGGGACTAAAAGCATGCCCAAAAATTGAGCCTATGGTAACAGTAAAACACCTAGAAAAAGCTATATTTATTTAGGAAATCCTAAATTATGGAAACTATGCTTGTGATTTGTCTTTTTGAATATTTTCTGGCCTGTCAAGGTACTAGAGTTTCTTAAGAAACAAACCTAACTAGGAGACAAAGTACACACTTGAAATTTGTAGCTTTTAGTAAAATTAGTTGGTTTAATTTAACTAAATGCTGATCTCTCGAATTTTTTCCTCGTCAGTTCATTCTTGAAGCAACACAATGATGAAGCGGCAGTCTTCCAAAGCTTCAGGGACATTAATGAGCTGATACAGGATACAATTGAGTTGACGAGAAGGCAGGTGGCTGTAGAAAGTGGGCTAAGAGATATACAGGGCAGGTACTCAGAGCTCAGTGTGCAATTTGCCGAAGTGGAGGGAGAACGGCAGAAGCTTGCAATGACCCTGAAGAACCTAACACCCGGGAAATCATAGGAACCAAAGAGAATGAAAGAAAAAGAAACAGTAGCAAGCTGCAGACTTTGGAAATGGGCTTTTTCTGCGATGGCAAGGGAGTACTTTGTGTAATGTAAATATCAGTAGAATCTCATCATTTGGAACCAATTATAGAGTTGTATGTGATATACACTATAGGAATTGCCACTATTTTTGTCGGCCGAAAACCGATGAAAATATAGGGAAAACCGACGAAAATAATTATATTTTCGTCAGCCAGAGCGACCGATGAAAATAGTGGCCGTCCTCGCTCCTGCTGACGTGGCAGCTCTATTTTCGTCGGCCACGTCAGCAGCCAAGCCACGTCGGCGATTCCTATTTGCTATTTTCGTTGGCTATTTTTGTTCTATTTTCGTCGGCCCAGGCCAACGAAAATACTATTTTAAATTAAAAAAAATAAAAGTCCCTCCTGTTTGCTATTTTTGTTGGCAATTTTGTTCCAGGCCGACGAAAATACTATTTTAAAATTAAAAAATATGAAAAAATATAAAAATTCCTAAAAATTTACAGAAATTCTCCGCATGCATATAATACTACATATATATATATATATATGTGTGTGTGTGTGTGTGTGTGTGTATGTATATATATATATATATAGGAAAATGATTCTATACTCCTGGGTGTATGTACTCCCACCTCTAATATACCGTTTAAATGATGTTGTTATACCTCTTTATCCTTTTGAGTATACTCTAATACTCATTATAAGATACTCCAAAGTGAGTTCCATGAAAAATTTCATTAAAATCCACCCTTTATAGCATAGTTTGTTTACATATTCCTTATACATATAGAAAAGGGTATGTAGCAAAAAAATAAAGGGTCTAATGAAATTTTTTTAATCATTTTGTATTGGAGTATCTTAGAATAATTATTGGAGTATACCGAAAGTGATAAAGGAGTATAAAGCGTTTATTTAAGTGGTATATTAGATGTGGGAGTATGTACTCTCGGGAGTACGGAAAAGGCTTCCTATATATATATATATATATATATATATATATATATATATATAATGAATACCGGAAAACTTCGGCAAAGAACATAGCAAAACCAGTAAAATAGATTAAACATAGTCATCTTCTCATATCTCATAGGATGAACAATTGAACTGTTGAATTCGCAGAAGATATGATCCCCACCTTGCTACCATTGTAGAATTCTCCCCCATAGAAAATCAATTATGTATCTTTCAATGGGTTTATGGTAAGCTGCATTTTAGAAGGAATTATGTCAATTTTTGCAACTAAATCTTCCAGACTTTACTTGGTCAGTTAGATAGTAATATACAAAATTTCTCCATGAGTTGACAATTAGAGGGGGGAATTGTTTACTATTTAGCACTACAAATAAAAAAACGATTAATCATAATATTTTCACACATTCTTCCCCTGTAAAAGCACTCCATAAAGTAAAGACTTGTCCTTTCACATCGCCCATTCCCTAAAGGAAAGAACTAATCAGTTGCAACTTGGGACAAATGACAGGTTCGAATTCTGTATCACCAGAAGACCATCAGATTTAATCAAATAGCTCCATTAAAAAATCCCAACTTGCCTGATAGAAACTTGCCAATTTTACTCATAACCAATGAGACTAGGGTATCTACAATGTACATTTTAAGCATCCAAACCTGACCATCATGAGCATAGCAATGTTGCCCAGTTCGTTTCAACTACAGAAGTACCACAATACGGAAAGATGAACTTCTTCCACTGGCACTTGAAGCCTCACAACGACTTACCGAGCAATTGGACCGGGGAGGGCATCCTCACCATACTGATCATAGATCTCTCGTTTCTCAGGATCACTCAGAATCTCATAAGCCTAAGCTAGCTCCTTGAACTGTAATAGAGTAGCTACTATCAGTGTCGATTCCTGTAGTGGATAGTTTAATGTTCACACAAAGTCACACACACAAATAAGTGACTGAGAATCTTTAGTGAAATCCATCACACTTAGTTTATATATTTGCTGTTGACTCATCCTTATTATTTCACAATTCACTGTCTTCATAATAACTGAAACATCAATCCAAATGCTATCCAGTAGACTAATACTAAATCAATGCCAACAGAGCTGATGGGGAAAAAGTACTGAGATCAGTATCATACTAACTAAGGCTTCTAAAATTCTGCCTTAACACTTAAACATTAGCATAATTTGTTAAGTCTAGTTATTTTTCAAGGAGACATTGTGCTCACAACAGATAAGAATTAAGAAAAATTCAAGGACAAAAGCTACCACACAGTTGACTATAAACATGTGGAGTAAATGGGCAACACAAAGATATAAGGTATGATGACTGCACTACCTGGTCAGCCCAGCAAGCTTCACCCGGAATTCACCAAATTCAGTCATGAAGGTGGAGATTCATTACTATCAGGTTTCAAAGGAGGCAAAAATGCCTGCAGGTCTTTCTCAGCACATTGATGAAGACGCTCCAAACCAGACTCAGCTTCACGTATAAAAGATTTAGGACATATGGATGATCCATGATTTTTGGCAAGCACATGATAAACCATAGGATCCATTTTTGCAATGCAGTAAAATAACAACCTTGCAGGTACTCGAAAAATTCACTCTTGACCTTATCATCCAGATAATATTCATAAGCATATGTCCATTTCAGCACTCGCCTGCATTCTATGATCTGCCATACAATGGAGAAGTGCATGCATCAACTGTAGGAAGATTTGCAAAGTATGATGTCCATTTAGACCATGACACAAAGCTATGATATCAAACCTGCGACCAAGCTTCAATTATGAACTTTATGGTACATGTGTTATGAATTTAATGTACTTTACAGACCATTGCTATAGTCCTTATATCTATTGTAACATCAATGTTAGGAACTAACAGAGTGATAAATCGGATAATACTAGAACGAAAAATAACAAGAACAGCACATAAGGCATGAAAGGATATTTTGTGCTTGAAGTATCTTCGCTTTTAAGATCACGAACTTGATCGCTATATATTTCAACCATCTGCACTCGCATATCCTTAGATGACAACCCACCAGATGGGCCACACTAATCCCCAACATGCAAAGGAAAAAAGTACAATTAGATGTGATCGAATAAAGAGCCAGGCAAATAAGGAGCTATTGTACAAAATATGAGTTGCCTTACATAGACCATTGTATGAGTTTTGCAAGACACTGTCTGCCCATAAGCAAATATACATACATTATAACTATCCATGACAGATCTAGTCAAAGATTGCATCAGTTAATAAATCTCATCTGCACAGATTTGAGCATGAAGATATAACAATTGGATAAAGACAGAAGCATCCAACTATCCTAGTACAGTTTAGAGCAATATTACCTTGAGTGGTTGTTGGCCCAAGAATTTTGTTGAACTGGAAGATCTTACGTGTAGTTTGTTGGCTAATGATTTGTTGGCTAATTCCACAAAAATTGTAGAAAATTCTAACAACCATAGTCTCCATCACAAGTTCATTACAGACATTCATGTTATAAATTCACCACAATAGTGTCCAAGTTCACAAATCCACGTCACACAACCATATATATATATATATATATATAGTCTCCATCACAAATTCACAAAATCTATATCGCAACCAAACAAGTTCATCGTATCACAATCGCACACACATGCCACAAGTTTACCTCACAAATTCAAATTTAACTTGGTGAAGTGTGGAAGTCGTGGCCGCTACCCGCATCGCCGCCTGACTGCCTGAGTTGAAATATTCACCCACTGATGGTGACCCTGAATTACTACCAATATCACCTCTAGCTTCACGAGGCGGTGGTAGCCCTTGTATGATGTATCCAAAAGTTTGTAAAAAAATTATCACTATTAATGTAAATAACCAAATATTTAGAATGAAATATACCATATTTGTAGGTGGGAAGAAAAAAGCAGGAGGTGAAGGAGGTTGAAATGGTGGAAGTGACACAGCCGATTCCAAGTGAGCAGATAAAATATCCTGAAAAGTAAGAACATCAATTTCATGTGCAAATTTTAAAATCTAGTAACATTGAGCATGAACCTGACAGTAAGATTCAAATGAATTAGATTCAAAGACTAATGAAGTAATTAGTTAGCATTTAGGAACCATGTATTTATAACTTGGTGTACGTACTTGAATGTGTTGCTATTATGATCTCTGCCATTCAATCTTGTACTGGTCACGTTGCTTCATCCTTTCCTCTGCTTGTCTCAACAGTTCTTTTTGTTGTCTTATTGCTGCCTGCTGTCGCCTCAACATCTCTTCCTCCTGCCTAACATCACGTCATCACGAGAACTTTGTGAGCTACTCTGCGAAGAAGATGACCTCGTCTCAGCTAAGGCTTCATTGGAATCGATGATCCCGTTGAATATGGGAAATCTGCCATGTTTCTTGCCACCACCACTCGAGTACAAAGCAACCATGTCGATCTCCTCTTTCCTCCAATCATAGTCTTCCCCGTGACGTTCGACCATCAATTCTTCGTATCGAGCCTACAATATATGCAATTTAGGAGAAATCTTGAAAATGTATTGAGTTGATACTTTCGAAATTGTACTGACCAAATTTTGTGAAGCTGTAGCACTACAAAGCTGATCAGGTTGTGTAGGATCAGCTCCGTAGTGGCCTCGAAGATACGTCTCAATAGAGCTTGGCGCAACTCCACTTTGAGCCTCTTGTAATTCAATGTTCAATTGTGTTAGTGAGTATAATTGTAAGATATACCCTAAAGAGCTAACAACTATGATATAACAAATATACCATTCGCTTAGCAAGACGAAAATGTCCATTGGTGCCATACCACTGAGTTACCCTAGAGCCTGCCTAGCGATTGCCCCTCTTCATCCTAGACTGCACGAAGGCAAGCGAGGCCCAGTAGGCACAAAGTGCTCACCAAACATCAGGACACTTCCTGAGCCAAGACAGGTCCACCTGTAGGTACTCGTCTTCTCGAAGGTAGATTTTCGAAGCACCTAACTTCTTACTCGTATCCTGGTGTTTGAACATCTTGTAGTACGTACAAACTGCTTGGATACGAGCATTGGACATCATGTCCTTCACCACCCTTTTGGCAGCATTCTCAAAAACATACTTTGCCTTAGCTGCCAATGACTGCTCTTGCCCATCAGGCAAATGATACCTCAACTAATTGTGGAAACACAATATTGTTAGACATCTTTATTCCAAAACTAACAATGTACAAGAAAAGTGAGAATTAAGAATATTATCCAGAAATCTGCCCACACCCGCATGGCAACAGTGCCGTGATGGCCATCTATAGCCAACTTGTAGCGCTCCCACTTCACTGCCGGTTGAGAAACACCGCCCAACAAGACCAACCCTGGATAGTGGTACCGACAAAGACTTCCCAAGGTAGCATTAACGGGCTGCAACCGGCTTCTTCCTTCCCACATAAGATCAACCCATTGCCTGCAAATTACAAGTTTGTTGTTACAAAATGAGTAATCATAAAATGATAACAAAATTTAAATCACTTACTCACCATTCACCATGTGGCACAATCTGTCTCCGTGCCCGAAGGTCCGTTGGAACCTCACTGATCAAGTTAGACCCTCTAAACCTAAACACAGGTGCAGCACCATCTCCACCCCCTTCATCTTCCCCATCCCCATCATCCCCCGTCTCCTGTCCAGCTCCATCTCCATCATCCCCTGTTTCCTGGCCAGCTCCATCCCCATCATCCCCTGTCTCCTGTCTATTTCCATCCCTACCATCCCCTGTCTCCTGGCTAGCTCCATCCTCATCATTCCCTGCCTCCTGCTCCATAACAAAGAAATAAGATGTGACTTTCATGTCATATATGAGCATAATATTAGGAAAAATATAACATTACCTCCTCTTTTCGAGCCTCTACTGGTGGAGCAACCTCGTTTTGAGCCTCTTCAAGGCATCTCTCAAGCGCACTTCGTCGGCTTTGCTGAGAGCTACAGCCTCTAAAGATAGAATCTCTTGCTGAACCTTGGCTCTTCGAAGATGAAGAGTCATCTTTCTTCTTTCCTTTTGAGAGGAACTTACTGCCGATGTGAGTAAACGACCTCATCCTACAAGAAAAATATATTAAGATATTATTAGCAAAAAAATTGAAATATTTTGAAAATTAAAATAATAAATGAAGGATAAATAATACAATGTGTAGGCATACTTATTAGAAGTTCTCGTACTGAGGAGGTTTAATGGAAATATTTTATGCACTACCACAACGAGGCATGGATCTATGACTATTTTGCGAGCTATTTGAGCCACGATGAGAGCGTTTATTGCTTCGAACATTTTCAACAATAACATCTGTTGTATTGCCAACTATTTCGTTAAATCCCAACCCAATATCAACCTGAAAAGAGCTTGGCAAACCATCTGCTTGATATGCTTCGTGAATGGTGTTGTCAACATCAGTTTCACTATAGTCGTCGCCTCTAGGAGTGGGCAAACGACCAGGGGGATTAACCTTTTGAACAACCTACCAAGATGACAAGTTTTCCAAGGTACATGGATACGACAAATAATACACCTGTTCAATTTGATGAGCGAGCACAAATGGATCATAGCCAGTGAGACGTGATTGATGATTAACTTCGACCAGACTAATTTTGTTGTTACGCTTCATCCCTACCCCTGGTACTGTACTAAATTAGTTGCAATAAAAGAAGGCTACTCTCAGGTCTTTAGTTCCCCCGAACTTGAATTCTACTATGTTTTGAATCACACCATAGTACTCAGTTTCGCGCCCATTCACATCATAGACTTTAGTAACAACTCCGCTATTTGTTGTCGCTAATTGCGGATGTGTTGCTTCAAATTTTGTAGAGCGAAAGCAAAATCCATTTACATTATAGCGTCCAAAGCTCTTCGTTGTAATGCTTCCATGGGATAGCTGTGTTAGGTCTTCATGAACGGTGTTGTCACTCATACACTACAAAAGGTAGAGCGTTTGTTCAACCAGATATTTAACTTAATGAATTATTTGTATGTGTTAAAAGAAATTTACATGTTGTCAAAACCACATGACAAAATTAGGGCCTCCTCGTAAACCTTCACGTCGTAATTTGTCTAGTTGTTTAGGGGTAGGTTGTTGGGTTGATCTCCAATATTGTTGATCAAACAACCTATCGAAAATTTATTGAAGTTAGAATATTGGTCAAGAAAGAAAGTAGTCAAACGAAATGGTAATACTTTCTCGAAATACTTATCTATTTCCTCGATGTTCACATACATATACAACAACGTAGCATTCCATTCCTCTGAAGGTAGAGCTTGATTCGAGAACTTCCACCAACAACTTTGCCTTTTCACTGGAATATTTTCAGATTACTAGCAGGAATGTCTTAACAGGTGTGATATCGTGGTAGATGAATATTGATGTTGTGTTCATCAGCGAAATATGTGCTTGTGTAGTACGATATCTCCTTGAGATAAAATGCTTCTGTGATACATCCTTCAACTCGGGCCTTGTTACGGATGGTTACCCAAATTTGTTTAAGATTTCGTTCTATTGGGTACATCCATCGGTATTGCACAGGACCGCCAACCTCCACTTCATATGGCAAATGCACCAACAGATGTTGCATTGCATTCATAAAGCCCGGTGAAAATACCTTCTCCATCTTGCATATAAGCACTGTGATATCCTTCTTCAATTTTCTCATCATTGTAGTGGATACTTTCTTAGCACATAACTGTCTATAGAAAAAACTAAGTTCTGCTAATATTGTCCAAACTTTTTCTTTAAAATAACCACATAACATTATAAGGAGTAGCCTTTCTATTATAATATGGTAATCATGACTCTTCAGGCCATTTAACTTTCCAGTTACAATGCTCACCGCACGCCTCAGGTTTGATGCGTAACCATCAGGAAATTTGATATTCTTCAACCATACAAGTATCTCTTTCTTTTCTGCTGGTTTAAGGCAATATGGAGCTCGTGGTTTCCCTCTACGTCCTTCTTTATCTTCTCTCACCTCTAGGGTTGGGCGGTCACATATCTCGGCCATATCTTTACGTGCCTTCATATTGTCTTTTGTCTTATCTTTGAAGTCAAAACAGATGCTGACGATGCTCTCCATAGCATTTCGTTCTTGGTGCATAACATCAATATTTTGCAAGAGAATTAGAGATTTAGCATATGGAAGATTCCAAATGGAAGATATGTGAGTTCAATTGTGTGTTTCTTTAACCCCTTCAAACCCATCATCTGTTCGGACTAGCTGATTATGCCAAGCAACGATCTCATGGCCGGTAAGATGCTTCGATGGACCCTTCATAATGATTGTGTCTTTACGAAATACATTTCTCTGCGTTCTAAATGGGTGATCATGAGGCGTGAAATGCCTATGGCAATCAAAGAAGCAGAACTTGCCACCATTTTTTAAACGAAATGCATCACTATCATCCATGCATATTGGACAACATAACCGACCGTGTGTGCTCCATCCCGAGAACATGTCGTATGCAGGAAAATCATGTATAGACCAAAGATATGCAACACGCATGATAAAATACTCTTTTCTACTATTGTCATATGTCCTCACCCCATTCCACAATTGCTTCAGCTCATCAACCAAAGGCTACATGAATATATCTAAGTGCTTTCTAGGATGATCAGGCCCTGGTATGACATGGGTTAGAAATACAAACTTATTCTTCATGCATAGCGAGGGAGGAAGATTGTATGGAATTGTAAAGATAGGCCAGCAAGAGTATGAGGCAGCACTTGTATTGAAAGGTGTGAAACCGTCAGTGGCTAACCCAATCCGCATGTTCCGAGGTTCTTTGGCGAAATCTGAGTCATATCTATCTAATGCCTTCCACGCCTCTCCATCCGATGGATGACCCATACAACCCTTGTTAACATGTACGCCTTCCATATGCCACCTCATATGCTGAGCAGCCGACTTTGATAAGTACGGCCGTTGGAGCCTTGGTGTGAGAGGCAGGTATCGTAACACCTTGACTGGTACTCTTGTTGGCAGCACAATTTCCTCTTCGTTCACTAGCTCCACTATCTAGATTTCTTGCAAGATGTACAGTGATTTGCATTTGCATTTGCATTTTCTTTCCAGAACAACATACAATTATTGATGCACGCATCAATCTTCTGGTAAGGCATTCCAAGGCCGGACAAAAGTTTTTTGGAGTTGTAGAAGTCCTTGGGCATCTTATGAGACTTTGGTAGAATTTTAGATATCAAATCGATCCGATCATTGTAACAACCTATAGAGAAATTGTACTTTGATCTGATAGCCATTAGTCGTGTCACGACAGCAAGTTGCGTAACACTTGTGTACTCATGCAAAGGTTCTTCCGAAGCTGAAAGAAGGCTAAAGAATTCCTTAACCTCTGGCCCGGATTGATCCTCAAACTGTCGAACAAAATCACCCATCATTTCATCCATCCGATCCTCCAGGTCATCGAAAGCATCGACCGGATTGGACATATGTTCTTGTGGGGACTCACCATGCCCATACCATGTTTGATAATCCGGCATGAAACCATATTTGCAGAGGTGATGCTCCATATCAGACTTGACATACCAAGCATAATTCCGACACCTAGAGCACGGACACTTTGCCAAACCGCCACCTGGAGATGAGGAGTACACAAGATCCACGAAAGCTTGTGTATTCACCATCCATTCATTCGTGGGCATCTCGTTACTTCTCCAACCACTATACATCCACGCACGATCATCTCTCATTTTCAGGCTGTCCAAAAACGTGCACAATTCAAAACCGACACAATTCACAATTTAATGTATAGTCTTTGAGATGATATTTGTCTAATCTTTAAAACCATACAACATGATATAGCACCATCAAGTTTCAATTAGAGAATTACTAGAGGATATTCCACATTGGTCAACAATACTATACTATAATTGATTGTCACCACTCCGCACATTGGTCAACAATACTATACTATAATTCCACATTGTTGACTACCGCAAGAGGCTCCTTATGTTCCATCAGTGGATGGTCTTTCTTCTGGTTATGCTTATTCCTATATGTGGTATGATTTATGTTCGATGTGACATGATTTGGTGATGCTCAGAATATGTGCAACTTAAAGATGTGTTATAAGACATTTGCTTACTTGAGTACTTGATCGTATCTGGTGACAATTGTGTTCTAGAATTTGAAATGTCCCATATGGGTTCACCAGAAGCTTTGGTTAACTCTCTAGTAATGTGCTCTGCTAGTTTTGTACAATATGCTTGACTAACTTTCAGCAATCTGATTATTTCAATTTGAGACTGTTGGATCTAGTTAATAGACTGGATCATATTTCTCATGAAATTTCTAAGTTTGATTTATATTTTAAATTTTCCTTTGTTCTTCTCTGCTTGTCTCGTTATCTTTAGCACTAATCTGATATAGACAGAAGTCTGTATTCAAGCTAGTAATGTCATCATGTCTCTGTTTCTACCAGAGTTTCACTCCGTATGCTATAGCTACTGTGCTGTGCTGTGTATTGCATTAGATATGAAACCTGGATCTAACCCTTGTCAACTGGACTAAATGGGATTGCCTACCCAGACATTCTGGTACCTTTGTTATGCAAATTATCTGCTCAGTCTTGCACTTCAGCACTTACAATGAACGATGTAAGTGAAATAGCCTTTTTCATTGATTTTTGAACAAAAAAATAATTTCTGTACAAATAGTGAAATACAACAGGTAATGAGGTATTATATTCTTAATAATCAATTCCATCATTCCATTGCATGTTATCCTACACTCCTACCTAGTAACATGAATTTTCACTCATGGCAGTAATTCTTTTGGTCTATCAACTAAGTAATAATCTACTTAATTACAGCAAAGAAACTGAAACCTGTCTTTTTTGAAGTTATCGTGAAAGCCAACAGTCTTGCACTTCAGCACTTACAATGAACGATGTAAGTGAAATAGCCTTTTTCATTGATTTTTGAACAAAAAAATAATTTCTGTACAAATAGTGAAATACAACAGGTAATGAGGTATTATATTCTTAATAATCAATTCCATCTTTCCATTGCATGTTATCCTACACTCCTACCTAGTAACATGAATTTTCACTCATGGCAGTAATTCTTTTGGTCTATCAACTAAGTAATAATCTACTTAATTACAGCAAAGAAACTGAAACCTTTTTTTTTTTTTTGAAGTTATCGTGAAAGCCAACAGTGGACCACGTTATGTTGTTGGCTGCCGAAGTAAAGTAGACAAGGAAAAACTGACAACTGGAACACGAGTTGTTCTTGACATGACAACTCTTACAATCATTCGTACTCTGCCACGCGAGATATACGAGTGCTGCAGATTGTTCATTTATGTTTTAGTTGGCTAGTCAAGTGCCCGTATGTTACAACAGAATTCCAAACTTCAATGTGCATGCGTAAAGACCGTAATCCCAACCCTTCAACGAGCATGCAATTGCGTCAAGAACGTAATCGTGCTCTAGATGAAAAAGAAAAGCAATTGTTGACGCTTCCGTACCTTTCAAAGCAAAATCACTTCTATATCTCATGCTCTTTAAAATCAGAATCTTATTGTCTTTTATCAAGGGCATTTACCAACATCAGGTATCACATCCATTTGTCACTGAGACATCTGTGGTCCAATATAACAAGACACTGTCCATGAACCACAACACAAATGAATTCAGGGACCAACTATAGCATTTTCGACGTGAAAGTTCTGGTTTGGAACTTTCTTTAATTTTAACAATATTTCTATAAAAATGAAGTGTTTTTTAAACCAAAAAAGGTAACTATCGGGGATTGGATATTCTCGGTAGGCAACCATCGTATCCCGGCGGCTTCCGAGCATGTCCATGCTCGGACGTCGTCCCCAAGAAAGATCTTCGGACCGCTCGACCTTCGGGCCGGCCCCCATCCTTCGTCGAGCTCGCCCCGAGCATGCACCTTTCGAGTCCGCGACGACGACCAGTCTCTTGAAGGACCTCGGGCCGCCCAAAAGCCGGGCGAGATCCACAAAGACGACGTGGCATTAATTACGCGGCTCGGCATCTGACGTCCACGATCTGCGCTTTCATGATCTGCGCCCGCAATCTGCGCCCACTGTACCCACGTCACGCTGTGCCCGGCGGGAAGCAAGGGAATGGCTCCGCCCACGTCCGGAACAGTGGCGCGCCCCCTGTAATAAATGTTGTGTCGCTTGTAACCCCCTATAAGTAAATACCTTCTCGCACGAAAGGTTCAGGGTTGGGGTTAGTTCGACTTCATTCCCTGTTTTCCTCACACAGAGAGCTTGTTGCTGGTGGTCTAGAGGATAGTTCTTAGAACCTCCTAGGGCCCCCCGAGTAAGCATATTGTAATACACCCTGAAGAAGCTAGTACAATCACTGGACGTAGGATCGTTATCTCCCCTGTGAGAGGCCCGAACCAGGTCAAAAAGCCTTCCCCTGTTCGCTGTGATTGTCCCGACCACCTCGATCCGTAACTCGGCAGGACCTTAGACAACACACCCCCCGCGGAAAAGGGGCCTTAGGTTGATCCCTCATTCAACAAGTAAGCTCGGCGGGGGACCGGTTCTGAATAAATCGGCGACTAAGCGCCGTCCGTGGGGATCGGCCGAGTCCTTCATGGGGAATCACGAGGATGCGAATCCTCAGGACAATCAAGACCTCTGCGTCTTCGACGACGTGGAGGACGATGATGTGTACTACGCCAGCGATGGCGTGGCTGGTGTGGCTGACCCGGAAGGCCACACCGAGTCCGGGAGTCTTTCCCCGGTTGCCGCAGCGTGAGAGTGTTTCCTCCGCTCGCGGCATGATACCCTCGCTAGCGAGGAGGAATCTGGCGGCCTTCGCGACGGTCTTGGCGTCCCCGACCGTCCCGAGTGCGGCCAAGGGACCGCGGCGCATGGTGACACCACGGTGTCGCCCACGCGGTCCTCGTGTTCCCACAGCGTCAATATGGCGGGAAGGGAAGAGATCCACGAGGTCCAGTCCCCAGAGACCTCCCAGCGCCATCAGCGCAATACTGACGAGAACCGCCCGGAGTTGTCCCTGGGCAAGACCCCGATGACCGTCCACCGCCAAGCTAGCGGGAGGGCGGATGCCAGGACTGGAGGCTTGGCTCGCAAAGATCCCAGCGAGCATCGCTCCCCGGAGCATGTGCGCGACCGCCTCCCGAGGTTGCCCCCTGCCGCTCCCCAGAGCGCCGAGCGGCTGCGGGCCATGGCAACGGTCGTGCGCAGCCTCCAAAATTTCTCCGGCCAGGCGGACCTGGCGGCCATGGGAGCAGTCGTAGCAGAAAATCTGGAAAAGCTCGCCGCTGACATAGGGCTCCCAGGGCCCCTAGCGGAGAAAGGCCTCGGAGTGTTTCCCGGGACCGTAAGCACTACTCCCCTATTCGCTCCCATCATAGCGCCTCCTGAAGTCTTGCTCGGGAAAGCCGCGGGAAGCAAGAGCGATACCGTGAGGACGTTCGGAGCGGTTCCCGAACGGCCTCGCAGGCCCGGGGCATCGCCCCTCCCGCTCACGAGCCCACCGAGTGTTCCATCTTGGGGCTCCCATCATCGCGCCGGCGTGGAGACGTGTTCTCTTGTCTCGCCCCACGCACGGAGGACCATCGAGATGCCAACCGTCACGGTCGCCGTGCCCGGAGGGGTCGCCACGACAGCCCGACGTTCGGATGCCTGGCCTTTTCGGCATCCCTCCGCGACGTTTCGTGGCCGAGCAAGTTCAAGCCCGGTCACATCGAGCGGTTTAACGGAACTCAGAACCCAGACGAGTTCCTCTCGATCTACTCCACCGCCATTCTGGCAGCCGGAGGGGATGAGGGGGTCATGGCCAACTACCTCCCCACGGTCCTCGACGGCTTCGTCAGGACGTGGCTTTTCAATCAGAAGGAGGGGTCGATCCGCTTGTGGGGGCAGCTCTGCAAGGCACTTCGAGCAAATTTCCAGAGCTGCTACACCCGCCCGGGCAACGTGCGCGACCTCGAGCGGCTGATCCAGACGGAAAAAAAGTCCTTGCGGGACTTCGTCCAAAGGTTTATCAAGGTGAGGAACTCCATTCCGAGCATCTCGGATGAGGCGGTCGTCCGGGCCTTCAAGTTCGGGGTTCGCGATGTTCGCTTCATGCAAGACCTGGAGATCCACCCTGACCTCTCGGCCAACGAGCTGTTTCGTATGGCCGACCGCTACGCGAATGCCGACGAAGCCGTGCAATGGAAGAAGATGCTCGATGAAGGCAAGTTGCCGCCTCAACCGGGCCTGGAGGGCTCCTCGAGCAAAAAGCACTCGGGCTCCGTCGAGAAGAAAATCAAGAAGAAGAAGAGGTCACATGCGTCGGGCATGGTGGCCGCCGTCGAGCGCCGCCCACCATGGGCTCTGCTAGCTCGGCAGCCCGAGGGCCGGTGAGGTCGGCCACGCCCGCAGCGCAACGACCAAGGTAGCAACGACCAAGGCCACAGCGACCAAGGTCGCGACGACCGGGATCACGGCGGCCAAGGTCGCGAAGAAAGGTGTGTCCCTTCGGGCGACCGCTACTGCCCGTTCCATCAGGCGGTCGGTCACAACCTTCGCAACTGTCGGACCTAGGCATACCGCCTGGAGAAGTTCTACAACGGCGAAGGCCCCATGCCCACTCTCCCAGGAAAAGGGGAGAGCAGCAAGGGAAAGGGTCCACGGATAACGACGACGACGACATGGGCTACCAGGAGCCCCACAACCACATAGCCGTCATATTCGGGGGCTCCTCGGCGTACAAATCCCGCAGGGACCTAAAGGAGGCGGCGCGGGAGGTTTGCCATATCGCTCAAGGCAAGCCACCCGTGCAGCAGCTCAGGTGGTCCGAGCTGTCCATCACTTTCTCCAAGGGTGATTGTCCCCTTAGAATGACCAAGCCACAGAAGCTCCCGTTGGTCATGAGCCCGACCATCAGCAATGCCAAAGTAGGCCGGGTTCTCATCGACGGCGGGAGCTCTCTGGATCTCATATCTGCTACGGTCCTGGACGAGATGCAAGTCCTACGGTCCAAGATCAAAAGCATAGCCGTCCCATTCTTCGGGACCGTCCCGGGCACCTCGATCAAGCCCCTTGGCTAGATCGTCCTGCCCGTGACGTTCGGGAGCCTCGACAACTTCCGGACCGAGCTAATCAACTTCGAGGTCGTTGACTTCAAGTCGGCCTACAATGCCATCCTCGGCAGGCCGGCCCTCTCCAAGTTCATGGCCACCACGCACCACGCTTACCAGTGCCTGAAGGTCCCCGGGCTGAAGGCGTCATCACCATCAAAGGCGACCATAGGGCGGCCCTGAACTGCGACGAGAAGTCGCTCGACATGGTCGGACAGCTGCCTCAGCGCGGCCCCGACCAAGAGCCGGCGCACTCCCGGCCAAAAGTTACCCTCCAGCCCGGAGGAGAAACCAAGGCGGTCCCTCTGAATGAGGCCGACCAGACCAAGGTCTTCCATCTGGGATCTTCCTTAGATCCCAAATAGGAACTCGAGCTCATTACTTTCCTCCGGAGGAGCGCGGACGTGTTCGCCTGGGAACCGTCCGACATGCCCGGGGTCCCAAGGGAAGTAATTGAGCACAGGCTAGCTGTTTGGCCTGATAAAAAACGTGTGCGCCAGAAGCTCAGGCGTTTTTCCCCGGAGAAGCAGGCGATTATCCGGGATGAACTCGATAAGCTCCTGAAGGCCGGCTTCGTCAGAGAGGTCGAGCATTTGGAGTGGTTGGCGAATCCGGTCATTGTCAAGAAAAAGGGTGGCAAGTGGCGCATGTGTGTCGACCACACTGGCCTAAACGCCGCCTGCCCGAAGGATAACTTTCCGCTGCTGCGCATTGACCAGCTGGTCAACGCGACGGCAGAGTCCCAGGTGATGAGCTTCTTGGATGCCTATTCGGGCTATCACCAGATCGGCTTATCCCGGGGCGAAGAAGACCTCCTTCATCACGCTATTCGGCACGTTCTGCTACACGACCATGTCTTTCGGTCTGCGGAACGCCGGCGCAACTTTCCAGCGCTTGATGCAGAAGACCTTCCAGGACCAGATAGGCCGGAACCAGGAAGTTTACGTGGATGATATTGTGGTTAAGAGTAAGCTCACCTCGGGTCATGTATCTGACCTCGAGGAGACCTTTTGTAATCTCAATAGACACCGAATAAAGCTTAATCCTGAGAAATGTGTCTTTGGGGTGAAAGCGGGCAAAGTGCTCGGCTATCTCATCGGACCTCTGAGCATCGGTCCCAACCCGGAGAAAATTGAAGCCATCGAAAGGATGCAGCCTCCGAGCTCTGTGAAGGAGGTCCAGGCCTTGACCGGACGCATGGCGGCCCTAAGTCGCTTCATTTCCCTGTCGGGCGAGCGCGGTTTGCCCTTTTTCAAGGTGCTCCGTATGCACGAGGGCTTCGCTTGGATGGAAGAAGCTAACCGCTCCTTCGAGGAGCTGAAGCGGTACCTATCCAGCCCTCCGATCTTGGCTACGCCGAGGTCAGAGGAGCCGCTCTTGCTATATCTCGTGGCGACCCCCCAGGCCGTGAGCGCGGTGTTGGCGGTCGAGCGAGAAGGGGCGCAGCCACCAATTTACTACGTCAGCGAAATCTTGCACGGACCGAAGGAGCGGTACCCTGAAGTCCAGAAGCTCTTGTACTCGCTGCTCGTGGCTTCGAGGAAGCTGCGCCACTATTTCCAAGCTCATAAGGTCGTCGTTCCGACCAACTTTCCGCTTAGGGGGATCCTAAGGAATCAAGACGCCAGCAGCCGGATAGCGAAGTGGGCCATGGAGCTTGCCGAATTCGACATCCACTTCTCTGCCCGCACGACAATCAAGTCCCAGATCTTAGCGAACTTCGTAGTGGAATGGACGAATCCCGCCCAGCCCGCCACCGAGCCCCACGGATCTGAGGACGGCCGCTGGACCATGTACTTCGATGGGTCCCGAGCCTTCGAAGGCCGGGCTGGTGTCGTCTTGGTATCCTCAAGAGGATCAGCTCGATCGTCATCCATTGCGCCGCGCGACCAACAACGCGGCGGAGTATGAAGGCCTCTTGGCCGGGCTGCGAGCGTGCAAGGCGCTCGGAGTCCAGCGACTGACTGTGAAAGGCGATTTGCAGTTGGTCGTCAACCAAGTCAACAAGGAGTATCAGTGTTCCGATCACTCAATGGCGCTTTACTTGGTTGAGGTGAGGAAGATGGAGCGGTACTTTAGAAATTTTGAAGTACTCTACATCCCCAGGAAGGACAATTCCCTGGCCGACCATCTTTCCAAGGTCGGTTCCTCGCAGATGCCCGCCCCGCCCGGGGCGCTAGTTGAGCATCTGCACAAGCCCTCCATTCCCTCTGTAGAGGAGGCAAATCCCCAGATGCCCGCCCTGCCCGGGGCGCCAGTCGAGCATCTGCGCAAGCCCTCCATTCCCTCTGTAGAGGAGGCACAAGAGACGTGCGGTAACGTCTTCTTCCTCGAGCATGGTGCAGACTGGACGACGCCATTCGTCCAGTATCTTGCCCACGAGACACTGCCCGAGGAGGAAGCTGAGCGTTCCCGATTCATAAGGCGGTCCTCTGCTTACAGACTAGTCGAGGGCGCCTTATACCACAAAGGGGCACTTGGAGTCCTCTCCAAGTGTATATCTCAGGAAGAGGGCAATTTCCTTCTCAGAGATATCCATGAAGGAATATGCGGAGCTCACTCGTCCTTCCGGACCCTCGTGAGCAAAGCATTTCGGCTGGGATACTATTGGCCGACAGCTTTAGACGACGCTCGGGCGCTCGTGGCGACCTGTCGGGCGTGCCAGTTCCACGCCCACAAGGCCCACCAGCCGGCGTACGCGCTGCAGACCATCCCACTCTCATGGCCGTTCTCGACCTGGGAGGCTGACATTCTCGGGCCTTTCCCCCGTGGTCGAAGGGGTTGCAAATACTTGCTCGTAGCCATCGACACTTTCTCTAAGTGGATCGAAGCCGAGCCTATATCCACCATTTCGGCTTAGGCAGCCAAGAGATTTTTCCGCAGCAACGTGGTGACGCGCTTCGGGGTCCCCAATCGCCTCATCATGGACAACGGCACTCAGTTCACTAGTGAGCTATTCCAAGCCTACTGCGAAGACATCGGAACAAAGGTCTGCTTCGCCTCTGTAGCTCATCCGCAGAGCAACGGAGCGGCCGAGCGGGCGAATGGCCAAATTCTTCAAGGGATCAAGAAGAGGGTCTTCAAAGACCTCGCCCGGCAAGGCGGGTCGTGGGTGGACGAGCTTCCTTTCGTCCTCTGGTTTGTGCGCACCACAGCAAGCCGAGCTATGGGCGAGACGCCCTTCCAGCTCGTCTATGGTGCCGAGGCCATCCTGCCCGCCGAGGTCATGCTCGGATCCTAAAGAGTGCACCTGGCCGATAGCATCCACCAAGGACACGAGCGTCGCCTCGACCTTGACCTCGCCGAAGAGGCGCGCGAAAAGGCGCTACTCCGATCCGCCGTCTACCAACAAGCCCTTCGCAGGCACGCGACCAAGTCAATTTAGCCCCGAGCCCTGCAGGTTGGCGACCTCGTCCTGCGCTGAATCCAGGATACGTCGAAGGCCAACAAGCTCTCCCCCAAGTAGGAGGGTCCATCATGATCGTCTCGGTAACACGCTCGGGGGCTGTCCGCCTGGCGAGGGAGGATGGCCGCGTGCTCGCGAACTCGTGGAACATCGACCAGCTGCGCAAGTTCATTGTCTAAACTCATACTCTCTTTTGTGTCTAGCTCTAATTCAGCAGCTTTTCTTTTGGAAGAATGGCATGTTCGGTTCCCTCACCCACGCGATGTCTGTTACCTCCAAGATTTTGTGAAAATATATATAAGGTCACTGCCTGTTGGTAAGCCGGCTCAGTCTCGCACAAGGGCATACTTTTCTCACGATCTTAGTGATGGGACGAGCATGTTGGGCAAGAGCAATCGCTCCAAGCATTCTTCGCCCTAAGGTCGGGCCGACGCGCGCGCGACCGCACAAGGTGCCACGACCAACACCCAGTCACCAAAACACACCACCAGAGGCTCCAGTCTCGCTAAGCCGACCTTGGTCCGCAGTAGCTCTTCGCTGCGTGATACAAGTTGCATACAGACAACCTATCGGTCGGTCCGGAGATTTGGTCTGGCTCACGTGTGTTTGGTCGTCGCGCACCCTGTCGAGCAACCGCGTGTCCATCCTCGCCTACGACCATGCTCGCAAATAAGGGGTGTGCGTCCCAAGTGCTAAGGAAGTCAAGGCCTTGCACGTTCTTCTCCCCCAACCTAAACCATGCTCGCCGCTCGAAGAGGCTGGTGCCTTGGTCGGAGGGGCGGCGCGTGCTTCCCTAACTATCCTGCGAACGAGCTCGTGCTCGCAACTTAGGTGCACAACCTTCATTCGCAGCGGGGGCTTAGTGGGAATGAGTTGCCGCGATAGCATTTTTTCCAAAATCGTCGCCAAGTGCCTCGTTCTAACTTATCACTGTAACATGGTTTCTTTCTTAAGAATTTGTTACTTACGTAAAGTCTTTCTTCGCTCATTCCGGGTTTATGCTGCCCATGCTTCGTACTAACCTACATTTCTACCTGCCTATCTTTCGCCGTCTGCTTCATGGTGGTTATTTGCAGGAGATAGCAAAAAAAAAAGAACCAAAAGAAGCATTACAACAATCAAAGCCCTTGGGCGGGAGAAAGCATATACTCCGTTGGCATCATCAAACGTCATCCAAAGAAGTATCAAAAAGAAAGAAAAGGAAAAAGCCCTCTACACGCTGGGCTTTGCTCCCCTAAGTGCCGCGGAGAATTTCTGCCTCAGGTCATCGATCTTGGCCTCAAGATCAATCACATTTCACCGGGCATCGCGACCCTCGCGGGCTTCTTGGCGGAGTTGCTCGACCTCTTCACTGCCTTGATCAGTAAGGTCGGCGATCGCTCGCATAGCCTGCTCCAGATCCGCCACCTTCATCTCGAGGGCGTGGGCATGCTTCTTTCCTTGCTCAAGCTCTAGCTCGAGCCCAAGGATCTTCTGTCGGCCTTCGGCGGCGTCGTTCTCTGCCTGGCGGGATTTCAGCTTCTCTTGCTCAAGCTCTTGCTCAAGCCTAAGGATCTTCTCCTTGCTGGCGGCGGTGTCATCCTCGGCCTGGCGGGAGCGTTGCCTTCCCCGCTCGAGCCCGAGATTTTTCTCCCTAGCCTCAGCGACGTCCTTCTCCGCTTGGCGATATCTATGCACAAGCAGGTGGTCCCTGGCCTTAAGGTCACCCACTCGCTGCTCAAGCTCGGTTATCCGGGCCTCATGCTCAGCATGCAATTGGGCCACGGCCTCGGGGACGACCATCGCTGCATCAAAATCCTCCATGGCCTGTTGGAAGATTTGTAGGCGGGAAAATCTCAGATACCGTCCCTAAGGCCCTAAGAAACGAAACTACGACGACAACAAAGGAAGCATCCTCACCTGATCGAGCCCCGCGCGGAGATTATCCGGAAGTGCTTAGTAACGTCTCCCCCCGAATATCTTCAAGCTTCGGCAGGGGGCTCCGGACTTCCTCGGGGTCCTTCCAGGAAGGCGGGTTGATTGAAGACAACGAATCGTCCCCCCGTGCATGAGGTTCGCCCAGGGGCACCGCACCTCCCTCCTGAGCGGCCAGATCGCTCAGGGTCTTATCACTGTTCGCCCGGGCATGCGGTCCGCTCGAGGGTGGCGGGCGTCCCCGAGCATGCGGATCGCTCGGGGCGGGCGCTGTCTCGTCCCGAGCATGTTGTTCGCTCGGGGGCTTCGTGCCTTCGTCCCGGGCAGGTGATGCGCCCGGGACCTTGAGCCTTCTTGGGCAGCCTTTTCGCCCGAGGCTGCGAGGTCAATCTCCTCTCCTCCTTGTACGCCCTCCGTGCTGTGAGGGGCAGGAGGCTTACCCTGGGGAAGCGTTCCCTCCAGGGCAGGAGGGTCCACCTCGCCCTGGTCGCCCTCCACAAGCTTGTCGACCGCTTCCATGGCCTCGCCCATTACAAGGTCGGCAGCTCGGGTGAGCTCCCTCTCTATGACATGACCAAGGAGCTCGTAAATCATTTTGCCACAGTCCGGAAAAGTCCTAGGAGCTATCACGCCCACGTCAACAGGGTGGCGTTAGCTCGGATGGAAGGCGCCCGAAACAAAGGACAAAGAAGGGAAGAAAAAGCGAAGTTCAAGGCTCACCTTTGGCCAGGCCCTCGTCATCGTTCCCGGCCGGGTCGGCCGCCGCTGCGATCACAAGTTCAGCCCTTTTCTCCGCGGCATGGCTGATCCTTGCCAAGAGGGGGTCGACCTTCTCCATGTCGACCGCCTCCAGCGTCTTCCTCGAGCGACCGCACCTCGTTCGAAGGGGCGGCATGTACTCCTCATCCTCCTCCTCCTCACCGGCGGCTGGGCCCTCGAGCTCCACAGCCCGTCGGGCTTCGGTAACTTGCTCGAGCTTAGCCTTAATCTCGGCCAGCTCCTCCTCCAACTTCTTCTTCTCAGCCTACACCAGTTCTTCGGTTAGGCTCGCCTCCCCCTCGAGCTGCTCCAGGTAACCCTGGCCGTAGTTCTCCAACCAGGCATTTAAACGGCTTACCTCCTTTCGATTGGCAAACTTCATATGCCGCACCACTGGGTTACCAGACGAGCTTGCTCGCTTCTTCGTCAGCCGTGTAGTGGCTGGTGGAGGGGCATGCCTCTTGCCCCTTATGCTCTTGGTCTTGGCGGCTGGTACAAGTACCCCCTTGCCGCCCGCTAGGGGCTTGAGCTCGGCCACTGCCAACTTCAGGGTGGTCTTCTCCTGCCAGAAGGTGAAAAAACGTCAAAAGGGCTCGGGATGCTTTCCCCGA
Source organism: Guadua angustifolia (assembly GCA_036346375.1). Lineage (NCBI taxonomy): Eukaryota > Viridiplantae > Streptophyta > Magnoliopsida > Poales > Poaceae > Guadua > Guadua angustifolia. The sequence goes on from CM070519.1 coordinate 19,406,889, forward strand.
GCATGAACCACGAAGCGGCTTACCACGTCGCTCCGCTCGAGCACGTTCTTCGGGACTTGCCGCTTGCGCTCAAGTTCCTTGCCCTTGGGGGTGCCGAACATCTCTTCGACCCTTTTTTCCAACCAGTCGAAGCCCGGCTCTGTCATCAGTCGGCAAGCAAAGTCAGCACGGACCCAAGCGGTGGAAGCGAAGCCAAGAGTCTTCAAGGTCGTAAAGCTTACCGGAGGTGTCCTCGCGGGTGATGTCGTCCCACCCGGTGATCTCGAAGAAGGGGTGCTCCCTCCTCCTCAGAGGGGACACCCTGTTCCTGAGGAAGTTGCGGAAGATGTCTCGACTAGTCAGCCCTATGTTCGTGAGCTCGCTGATTAGCATTAGGGACCGCTCCTCCTCGGGCGCGATGGGCGGGCGCAGGGTGTCGATGCTGGGCGCCACCGCTTCGGTGTAGCGCAAGGAGCTCCTTTCCACCTTCCGCAGGTAGAACCAAGGGTCGGCCCAGCCCGCCACCAAGTCCTTAAGGGAGAAGAAGGGGTACTCATACGGGCGGTTGGCTGGCAAGCGAAAGTACAGAGCACCGGTGCGAGAAGCGCCGCCGGTGCGGAACAAGGAATAGAAATGGAAGAAAAGACTTGCCGTGGGTAGAATGCCCACGAAGCCTTCACAAAGGTGGGAGAATATGGTCAAGATGAGGATGGAGTTGGGGTTCAAATGGGTGATCTCGCACTCGCAATGCGCGAGTACGGATTCCAAGAACTCACTCTCGGGCATTCGAAGCCCGTTCAAATGGGTGATCTCGCACTCGCAATGCGCGAGTACGGATTCCAAGAACTCACTCTCGGGCATTCGAAGCCCGTTGATGGTGTACAGCTCGCACGTAACAACCTCGTCTTCGCGCGGCATTGGGGCTCCTTCACCGTCGGGGATCCGCCAGGTGCCCGTGTCAAGGTACCCGAAATCCTGAAGTATCCGGAGCCTCTCCGCGGTGGTCTTGCTTACGCCGAACTTCGCCATGAAGAGAGTTGGGGGAAGGAGCGCTGAAGCAGGAGAAGGAAGTTTGGGAGTCAAGAAGCTTTTGGAAGTTTAATCGCAAGTCATGGAGGGAAGAAAGTCCACAGAATCGTCCTCGCCTGATATTTATGGGCAGAGAAGCCGAACGGACAGGAAAACCGCTCCGCCTATTCGCAAACTGACGCGTGGCGGTATAGTTTTCAAAACTGTCCTGAAATGGTGCAGTTTCCAAAAAACCGTCAGAGTCGTACCCGCAAGACTTCGCAGAGAAGGAACCGGCGCGACCTTTCGCCTTTGTCGCTAACTGCTACTTTGATTGGGTCAGACACACTCGGCCTCGCTGAAATATGCTCGTCCCCGAGCAGGATTACTCGGATGTTGCAGCAGCCTTTCGCTGCAAGACTTCACGTCCCCGAGCGGAGGTTGCTCGGATGCTGCGGCAGCTCTTCGCCGCAAGAACCTCGTCCCCGAGCAAAGGTTGCTCGGATGCTGTGGCGACTCTTCGCCGCAGGGCTCCAATCCCTACCAAGAATCTGGAGGCTTAAGGCGGAGGCCTCGGCAAGGCGAATTCCCCCCTTAAGCCTCAGGGGCTAGCTGTCGGGGATTGGATATTCTCGGTAGGCGACCATCGTATCCCGGTGGCCTCCGAGCATATCCATGCTCGGACGTCGTCCCCAAGAAAGATCTTCGGACCGCCCGACCTCCGGGCTGGCCCCCATCCTCCGTCGAGCTCGCCCCCAAGCATGCCTGCTCGGGAGTCCGCGACCAGACAACCCGGTCTACCGAAGGAACCTCGGGCTTCGCCCAAAAGCCGAGCGCATCCACAAAGACGGCGTGGCATTAATTACGCTCGGCTCAAGGATCTGACGCCCACGATCTGCGCGCCGCGGTCTCGCGCCCATAATCTGTGCCACTGCACCCGTCACGCCGTGCGCGGGAAGCAAGGAAACGGCTCCATACGTCTTGGAATAGTGGCACGCCCCCTGTAATAAATGTTGTGTCGCTTGTAACCCCCTATAATTAAATACCTTCTTGCACGAAGGGTTCAGGGTTGGGGTTAGTTCGACTTCATTCCATGTTTTCCTCACACACAGAGCTTGTTGCTAGTGGTCTGGAGAATAGTCCTTAGAACCTCCCAGGGCCCCCCGAGCAAGCATATTGTAATACACCCTCAAGAAGCTAGTGCAATCACTGGACGTAGGGTCGTTATCTCCCCTGCGAGAGGCCTGAACCAGGTCAAAAAGCCTTCCCCTGTTCGCTGTGATTGTCCCGACCACCTCGATCCGTAACTCGGTAGGACCTCAGACGACACACCCCCCGCGGAAAAGGGGTCTTAGGTTGATCCCTCATTCAACAAGTAAGCTCGGCGGGGGACCGGTTCCCGAATCGTCGATAGTAACCAACTAGTGGGGAATGTTGTACAAGTACTTGAAAAAAATAATTGTGTAGCTCATATTTATACAGGAAACGTAAATTGAATACAGGTCACCAACAGCGAAGACAACGTATGAGAACCAAAGTAAAATGGCGACATCATAAGTCAGTGATGTTATGACTAAGGACTACCAGTGTATCAATCCAAGACCATCGATTTGCCACTTCAATTTCTAGCGATATCCCCAAGCTAATCCCCAATCTTCACTTTACATATCAGCATTACATATCAAGGACCAAGAGCTTATGTGATCAGTGAGCTATGTAAAAGACAAGCAGGAATAATTTTTCGATGTGTTCCCTCTGAAAGGTAGCACAATTCTTGTGTTTCAAATTGCCCATAATCCTACTGCCTCTATCTGATTGCTTAGGAGAGCTTGCGTTACTAACAGAAAATAACTAAATTGGTATGTCTTCTGGGAGGACCACATCTCACTCCAGCCTCTCTGAAACCCAATCAAAACCGGTCTATCCCTTGCAAGCTAACTAGTGACCTTATATTGATAGCTCTGTTCATCTATTTGCAGAAACAGATTTACCCTACAAAGAGTAAGATATTGACGGCGTGGGGATGGCGGCGCGGCGCCAGGACGGCGGCAACACGGCTGCGCAGGGACGGCCGATGGAGGCATGGCACGGGGACTGGTGGTGGAGCGACGTGGAGGCGTGGAGGCTAGATTTTTTCGGCATGGAGGCGTGGAGGCTAGGTTTTTTCGATCGATCATGCGGGCCGTGTTTTGGCGTGCTAGCTGTTATTTTCGTCGGCTGGGCTAACGAAAATACGAAGCGACTTTTTTGCGTCGGTCGAAGCTGACGAAAATAAATCGCCGCCGCCACGCTGTGACTCCATTATTTTCGTCAGCCTTCACAACGATACCGACGAAAATAATTGTAATTTCGTCGGTTATACCTCACCGATGAAATTACTCAATTATTTACGTTGGTCTTTTTTTGGCCGACGAAAATAGTGTAGATTCTTGTAGTGATACATAAATGTTAACATCTTGTACGAGCCCTTCCCCCAGAAAGAGTCTTGTTAACTAATTGTTAGGCCATTCTCAGTGCATAGTTTCATTTTCCAGTTTTCAAGAGTGCCACATCAGATTTTGTCTAGGTAACTATGTATCTCAGGTTTCATCTAGATGAAACTCTCTCACCTCGCATGAAACTCTCTCTATCTCTCTCTTCATAATTACCTTGCCATGTCACCAAACATGATGATGTGTCATGTCATTTAATGAGAATGAAACTTCCACCGAGAATGGCCTTATATGCCAACAACCAGCAGCCTTTGAATAGTGCATTCACATCTGTTGACTGTTCTTGCAGCTTTTAGAGGGTGTTCAGCATTGACTGGAATTAGAGTTCTTGTTTAGCTTCTGTTATTGGCTAATAGCACAAAGCAACTAATATTGTTTATTTTCTCAGAAGTGAAAACGAAAGAACCCTATGTAATACTGGCATGTTTTTGGCATGCCTGTTATTTCTGGAGATATGATTTTGCCTCATTGTTCTTGAGCCAGTCATGCCATCAAAATTGATATTTCTATGCAATTGAAATATTTGCCTGGTGTTGACATCTTGCTCATAAATTGTTCACAATTCAAACTGATTTTATCCTGCCAATCCTGTAATTCAACCTTGTCATCAACCCAAACATATGCATAATTGTTTTTGAAAGAAAGAAAATACGCATAGTAAGATGTGAATACTGTTACCAGTTAACTTTGCAATCTCGAGATGCTTTCCACAAACTGTCAATTCATAGTAATTGTCGACAGTTGACAAGTCTACAAGAATCATGGAGAGTCTGCTGTGCAGACAACGGCTGTACTCGAGAGCTTGACATTTTTGACCGCAACGGTTTCAAGGTAAGCTGGCGACCAAAGCAAATGTGTGTAAAACACAGGTCTGCATATATCTCTTTCATACGGTTTCTAAGATGTCGTTAGTCATAACATATTACCCAAAGTACACGTGATCTACTTACATATGACAATATTCTGATGCAGAAAATACTCCACGCTGCGACGTCGATGAAAGGGTAGAACAAACAATTAGTTCTGAGAACATGACGTCAAATCAAGAATAAAGTTTCACCAAGAAAAGGCAAGCATTCCTCATGCATGAGGCAAACTGGCATCCGATTCGTTGATAACTATAGATGGCAAGACAAGAACAGACGCCAACTTGAAGGCATGATGAGCCTGTGACACAACAAAGGAAAGCAGAAACACCAACTCAAAGCATTTACAATGTTAAGTACTAAGAATGAAAAAAATGTATTGTTTGTGAATTCCCCAGGGAAGAAAACTAAATAAGAGGTTCCACTCAAAGCAGAAACACCAACTAAAGCATTTCCACGTTCTGGAAGGTATAACTGGTTAAGGAGAAGAAAAGATATACAGCAACAAGTATTGGTACGCAGCTCATAACGATGAACACTACATTTCTTTGTAGAAGTTTCAACAAGTCAGGACATAAGCTTATTGGCACATTTGACACAATGTTACCGTTTTCTTGCACATTCTTTCTTGTAATAAACCGGAAAATGTAATGAAGTAACATCAGGTTGAACAGTGAACAAGGTTTACATGGCAGTGGTGATGTTTTCTTGGGAATTGGATAAAGCAATAACTTTCTCCAGCTTATGTGGTCTTATTAGTAGTAGAAGCAAACGTTTACACAGTTGAATTACACACAGAATGCATATACATATGTACATTGTCCGCAAAATTACTTTCTGCAGCTCATTACTCACATTTCTAACCCATACTCGGATGAGGATCATTTTGGGTCAGAATATTATCATATGTAAGCAGATCACGTATATTTGATCTGATGGTGCTGTTCATCACTTAACATGACTTGATCTTGATCCGATGTGTGGTAGAAACTTATCTACCTCATAGGCTCACAACTGATACTATAGTCCACACAGTAAAGCAGAAAACTTTATTTTCCAAACTCATATGTTGAGAATCTGGCAATTGACAAGTTCGGCAGCTGAAAAATTCTTTGAGGCAATGACTTTCCAAACATCTGTTGCCTGCTCAGAAGAGACATCTGGATTTTGGCATGCTGAGCCAGTTGCAAGAGCTGGCAAATCCACAGGCTTCAGAAAGTCCGTTTGCATGATATTGATCTTGTTATTCACATCTTTAATGATCAAATGGAGCTTGCCAAGAAATCCTGCAAGTAAGTAAGGACATTCCGTCTCGGCAAAGTCACCAACAGGTACCTGGCCAACAGCAACCTTCCAAGTATCCTCCTGAGGATCATACATCTTTACCTTACCTCTATCAGAAGAAGTTGATGGCTCCAATGCATATAGGTCCCCATTTACAACAGCACTTAATTTTGTCCCAGCCTGCCTTGCAGGCCAACCCTCGCCCATGCCTACAGGCATATCCGCCCAGGAATTTGTCTCAGGATCGAAAATCTCCCCACCAACATCAACAAAGAATGGCCAGGAATACAGGCTTTGAGGAACATACAGCTTGCCTCTATATGAGGTCATTCCAGTAGCAATTGGCTTCAGTAGCTCAGCCAAAAAGGAGGTTGGTAGTGCTTGTGCTTTGGAGAATGTCATGTTTGGCACATCCTCCCAAATTCCTCTGGTTGGGTCAAAAACTTCGGCAGATTGGAGCGGAGTTAATCCGTTTTTGCCTTTGCTGACACCACCAACAACATACAGCTTGTTGTTCAACAGGCTAGTCTTGCAAAACACTCGCCCGGTGCTCATTGAGGTTACTTCCTGCCATAAATTGACAAAAGGATCATACCTCCACACACATTTCATCGCTGAAGCCTTAGAGAATCCACCCAAAACATAGAGGCACTCGTTGACTGTCCCAATGGCGCAACCGCAGAAAGGAATCCTATCTAAACAATCCCTTTGGCCAATCCAGCCTCTAATGACATTAGAGATCCTTATGCCAGCACTGACCAAATCCCCCAAACGCAATCCAGGTATGCCTCTCTTGCAGTCTCCTCCATGAGTGATCCCAGGCATAAGTGGCAGTCTCTGCCATTGGTTGCTAAGTGGATCAAAAGCGTGCCACACTAGCTTATCGTCATCTGCCTTAGTTAGTATGTACATCCATTCTTCATTAACACCAAACTCCTTCCTCTGCCGATACAACTCCACACCAGTAATGGCGGCCTTCCAGCTCCGTGAAACCATCTTTGCATTCAGATACCCCATCCTCGGCATTCTTGCGAGGATTTGCAACGAGATCTCATCCGGGAGGCCAGGAATCAGCCTTGGGTGGTCGTAACCAGAAAGAGACATCGAAATCCGCAGCTTGTTGGAGGAATCTGATTTCGAAGCTTCCCCGTGCTCCCATGATTGGTTCTTGTTGTTGGGGAAACTCCAAAATGCCCCCATTTCAACACTTCTTCCCAACTTCTATCTACAAAAACCAAAAAGAAAAGTAATTTCAGCATGGTGTTACAGGCTTACAGCACATAGCTACCTTCTAAATCTGTACTCCAGTTGAGATAGTGGGCATTCCACGCTTGTAAAGAAATTAGCACTTAGCAAGCACTAACAGATACCGGAGCTAATCAGTTTAAACCCCAAAATGTTTGGAAAATAAACTGCTGTTAGTACTCCACGCAGCAAACAAATCCGCAACAAACTGCAGTAACCATCCCAGAAAGGAAGAATTGGATTAGATTGCTCACAGCAAAGAAAAGATCCCCCAGAACAATAACTCACTCTTAGAACAACATTCCAAGCAAGCTACGGCTTCCTTACCAACGAAAGAAGAAAGCAATCCAAGCAGGGGCGGACCTAACGTTTCAGTTGAACCCCCCAAAATTTAGGAAAATAAAATGCTACTAGAACTCCACCACAGAGCAAACAAATCCGCAACAAACTCCATGGACTGGACTATCCATCCCAGAAAGAAAGATTTGGACGAGATTGCTCACAGCAAAGAAAAGATCCTCAGGACAAAGCTCACTCTTAGAACAACAATCCAAGCAAGCTAGGGCTTCCTTACCAGCGAAACAAGAGATCAGTCCGAATGGATCTCACTCCACGCCAGTCGGTAGAGCGGAGGACGACGCCTACGGGGAGCAATAGCCGCGACGAGATTGGAGACGAAGAGGATGGGCTAGAAGTACTCCGAACAAACGCTGGGCCGGGCCGGGCCGGGCCGGGCTTAAAAACTCCGTGCTTAAAACGTCAGCTCTGAGCCCGGCCCGAAGCCCAATACATGTAAACTTGGCAAGCCCGAAGCCCACCTGATCGGGTCATAGTGCAGACTTGTAGCGGAGAAAAAGGAAAATATCTACTATATAAAGTGAGAGTTTCTTCCCACGTCACTTCATCAAAATTACCTACATTTGCTATTACTCTTTAATTACCCACCTTTGCCACTACTCTTTAATTACCCACCTATGCCACTGATAGTGCTCTTAATTACCCACATTTGCTACTGCTCTTTAATTACCCACCTTTGCCACTGTTAGTCCTCTTTGCAAATAAACTTTTTATCGCAAATTGAGATTTCGTTGCAACGTACGGACGTATGACTAGTAAATATAGAAGTAAGAGCTTTTCTTAAGGGATTATCATACGAAGCAACATAGCATAGAGCCAAGGGAGGTTTTTTTACTTTTGCAAATTCATCAATCCAAAAATAATTGGTTATAGAAACAATCACAAAAATAATTCAAAATCAAAATATATGCTTGGCTTCCTCACTACTCTTAGTGCCCGTTTGGGGGCTGTGCTTTGGCTTAGCTTCAACTATCAGTCGAAAGCCTACACAAATGGGGTGACTTCACAGCTGCTTTGAAGCACAGTCTAGCCAGAGCCCCCCAGACCAGCTTCGCTAATTGTGGCTTTGCCCGATCTTGCCCCATCGCATCCCTAGACCAGCCCCCTCGCTCACCAGCTTTCTCCCCTGTCGCCTGCCTCCTCCTCGGTGAGGTTGCCCACCTCCTCCTCGATCGCCACCTCCTCTCCGCTCGCTTTCACTCCAGTCGCCCCCTGTAACATCCCAATTTTTGACATTTTCATTATTTAATATTAATTTAATGCAATTTATGATTTTGTGAATTTTTCTGGATTTATTTGGATTTTCTGAGATTTATTTGGAATATTTTGAATTTAAATATATTACCTTCATTAAGAAATAATTATAAAAAGAAATATTTAAAATAAAGTTTTACCAAAAATATTTTATTTAAGTCCGAATATCTCAAAGTATTTTTGAGATTTTTCTGCGAATTTTTAGAGTATTTTTATTGCTTTAAATAAATCAAATGAATTTCCTTGATTATTTTTAATCAAAAACCTGAGGAAAATCGTGTGAATAGTATTGGGCTCGGCCCATTACTGTGCGGACCGGCTGCTGAATCGGGAGGGGTAACATCGACCGTCGGATCGCTATCCAACGGTCCATAGTGAGCCGCGTCATTTATAGAAACCCTAATCACTAGTGGCCGTTAGATTCTAATCGCACGGTCCTCGTTAGATCTTACCGGTTCGGACTCCATCTTTTATCGTGGCCGTCGGATCATGATCGTGCGGTCGAGGCTCATCGTGTCCGAGTTGAACTCGCGCCGCCGCCGTCTCCGAGTTGAACTCGACGCCACCGCTAAACCTTCCACGATTTCCGCGCCACCGCTGGGTATTTAAGGCCCGGGGTACTTCTCCGAGGATCCCCACAAGCTGCCACGCCTTTTCCCTGTTGTGTCGTCGCTGGAGGCGCCCTAGAAGCCGCGCGAGACCTCGTTGGAGTTTCCCGAGCCTTTCGCCGCGTTCTTTGTGTTGTTTCGCCGCCGCCGGTCGTCTTCCGTTGTCGCCCGTGGTGCCTCCAGACTCACCTCGCCAAGCTGCGTCGGGGAAGCTACTTCATCACGCCGAAGGAGCCCCGCAACGCCGTCGGCTTAGTCATCATCCTCAGCTCCGGCAGCCACACGCCACCGCGAAGCCATCGCCATTCCTCAGCTTCCGTAGCCGTTCGATCGCCATCCAAGGGTCGAGGTTTGTCCACGTATTCCTCTCTGTAGAGACTTAGATCTATTGTGCACCGTTGGATCGAGATTCAAGGGTAGAGATTGGTCCACGTAGCTGGATGAATAGTGAACCACTCGGGTAAGTGTAGCCGTTAGATTGGAATCGTAGGGTCAAGGATGGCCCACGTCGATTAAGTGCACAGTGCACCACTCGATATAATGGTAACCGTCCGATTTAGATCGGATGGTGGATATTTAGCCACGTCACCAAATTACCGATAGCCGTTAGATTAGCATTCAATGGTTCAGATTTAGCCACATATCGTCCGTACAGTCGGGCGGGAGAAATTCGTATTTTCCTTTATAAAAATAATTCGATTAATTTGGATTTTATGATTTTAGAGATTTTTTAGGAATTTAAAACTTCAAAATGCTATAACTTTTGCATATGAACTCCGATTTAGGTGATTCAAATTCCTAAAAATTTGTAAAATTGAGATCTATCTAATGGTGATTTTTATTTGAATTTTTGAGTTCATTTGTTCTTTGGTTTTGGTATTTATTTGCTATTTCTTCTCGTTTCGCGTAGACGATAAATTGTGTGATGCAACCGGAGAAGATTCATCAACTCAAGATTGAAGTCCAGAGCATGGACAAGGGTTTTTCTAAGGCAAGTTGTGCTTTGATCATGTTGCACCCATGTTTGCAAAACTGCTATTTTGATTTATTCTATTGCATGATATTTTATGTGTACAAATGATTTCAACTTAACTTTGGGATTAGTTAATGTACCCTTTTGAATTACACCATACCTTGCTAATTGTATGCCATAATCCACTTGTCACCTTAGGTTGGTTCATTATAGTTGGTTAATACTGAAATCAACATGGATGGTTAGACCGGAATAGAAATGCTTAGCCATGCCACGTCATCACATGTACATGAGATGTTGAGTATAAGTTTTGACTAATGGAATATGGAACAATGATGATAACTTGTGTGTCATGTGTGGTCACACAAAGAGATTGAGTTGTTGTGGCGGGGAGGTCACACAACGATGTTGATTTGTGAGTAGCATGTGGTGCTTGGTAACCAACCGGGGGTTTAATCATTTTAAGATTGAAGCAAGAGGAAGGGGCAAGTGTGCCAGGGTGGGCTCAAAGGAGCTGAGGGTATGTGTATGTCTTGCTTTAATCAATCCTAAGGACTTAACCTTGCGAGCCTTTGACTGAGTCTATCATGCAACCACATGTTCATTATAGGGCGACCTAGTGACTAATTTGCAAATGCTTAACTTGAGTGCTATCGTGGTGGCGTGAGACCCGGTGGTGGTAACCATCCATGCTTGGGGTGGCTCACATGACGCAAGAGGGGGCCTGTTGTGGTGGTGTAACCCTTGGTGTTGAAACCTCACGGTAGCATCGGGTTAAGAGGATGCATTGTAAAGGCTTTGTTATAATCATTCACCTGTGTGGTGCATGGTTGTATCATGTGGGTAAAGTGCATAACCTCTGCAGAGTGTACAAACTATTCGGATAGCCGTGCTCACGGTATTGAGCAAAGCTCGGGGATTACAGTCAAGGGTTTAGACTTTTTGCAAAATAAAACTTGGGATGGATGGCAAGTTGCCATGGAAAGTTGAATCTGGACTTAGGATGAGAAAACTTGGTTTACTTGAGAAATGCTGAATCTATCTATTACTGTTATTTGTTTTTACTGTCTTTTCAATCTATATACGGTACTTGTTCATAAATGCTGCTTTACTGCAAATGAACCCTTTAGCCTTCCTTTGGAATAAGCCTTGTATATAGTTATGATAGAATTGCATTCTGTGCACAACTTGTTGAGTGCTTTATGTACTCACCCTTGCCTACAACAACATCACCAAAGGTTGAAGAAGGTATACCATGAAGAGACGAATGTTTAGGGTGCGAGCCTTGTCGGTTGCTGTGGTATCTTGAGGGTTACCTCGCCTTCATTCCGCTCTGATTCAATTTGGTTGTTCAAATTTTGAGAGGCAATGTTAAGTGAGTTGACCATAAGGTCATTCAACTAGTAATATTTAATAGATGATGTCTTTTATCTTATTTCTGCTATGTATGATTGTGATATTCATTAATGTTGAGCCTGTGTGCACTAGCGTGATCCTGGACTAGTGCAGTATACACAGAGGGTCCGGATTTGCATATTCGGGTCCAGACACCCCCTCCCCTAATCGCCTTCGCCCTGGCTCACCTCCGCCCCTGGTCTTCTTCGCCCCAGCCACCTACCTACGCCTCCTCCCCGGTTGCCCGCCTCTCGCCCCCTCCCCGATTGCCCACCTCCATCCCAGCCGCCTCTGCCCTACCCAATCACCTCCCCGCTCGGCCTCCGCCACCGCTCGATCTCCTTCCCGCTCAGCATCTCAAGAAAAGCCATCAAAAAGCTAGCTTGCCAAATAGGATCTCAAGAAAAAGCACAGTACTAGCTACAGCTGCTTTTCAGCCCAGTATACCAAAAACGGCTTTTCAATCCAACAGTAGCCCCAAAGAGGCCCTTAAACACATGCTAAGCTTATTAGATCTAACTTATTACTTACAATTAATTTCTTTCTTTGAAAGACTAGTACATATGGTGGTTGTTGGATCTCATGCATATTGAGAAACAATGAAAGCACAAATAATCAACTAGAATAAAAAATTAAGGCAAGCGGGACAATAAGTACTTTATCAAACCCCCTTGTTCATCTTCTTTACTAGTTGCCTATCTGAGCAGTTGAAAGGATCGAGATGGCCTAGAGGGGGTGAATAAGCCTCTTTTAAATTTTGGGTTCAAGTATCAGAGTTTAGCACTAGCTAATAACAAGCAAAAACTTAGCTACCGTAGATTGAAGCAATGACAAGACAGCATATATAACTTAAAACCAGTAGGAAGTAATCACAATAAAGATCAACAGCAATAAATAATAAATGAGACAAAAATTTATCCCATGGTTCGGAGTTACACTCCTACTCTACGTTGGAGCACTTCTGACGAAGTCTAGCTCCTCCAAGGCTAGTCACAGTAGCCTTGGTCTCCACTAGTGTGACTCTTTCACCACTCCGGTGAGGTGAGTCCAAACCTCTCACAACTAGTGGTGGCCTTCCACAATCCCTTTTAGATAGGTCGCACCATCTCTTCCTCCAAGCCGTCTAGGAACGCTTTGTTCCGAGAGTAATAGACTATCCACAAGTCCTGTCCCTTGGTTCACATCACAGCACTAACTAGACTATGCTTGGAGCAAGACACTTAGAAAGGGTAGAATTTGAGTTTAGAGTTGAAGCACGGTCTCCTTGTGGAATGAAAGCTCTAACGTTGCTAAAATGTTAAGGAGAGCAAGAAGTTCTATGAAGGATACTCTGGCGGTGCTTATATAGGCATTTGTGCTGAATATAGCCATTACACCTACCAAAGTAGCCGTTGGAATGTGTTAGACTGTCAAAAATCAGGTTAACACATTTGCTATAGACTAATCTTCGATGCTGATCCTTGTACTTCGGACCAATCAAGGATATTTGCGCAGGATTGAAAATTTTGGTCCGTCGTACATAGGATTTCAGGATATTTTGGTCCGACGAAAAGATGTGATCTTGACATGCACGCCGGACCAAAAAATTTGGTCTGTCGTAGAAGGATTTCAAGGGAGTTGACACCAACGGACTTTTGAATGAGAAATATGTGTCTAATCGAGAAGAATGCATCTGCGCCGGACTAGATTTTGTGCTAGCAAACTTTGGTCCGTCGTAGATGGGATTTTAGAATATTTTGGTCCAATGAAAAGATGTATACTTGGTTATGCTCCGGACCGCAAAACTTGATTAGAATTTTAACTGAGAAGATTTCAGTGCCGGACTAAAAAGGAATGGTCCAGCTAACATGGGATTTTGACTAAGGTTGCGCCAGACTTAAGGATCAAGCAATGAGGTTGAGTTCGAGGCAAAAACATATTGTTTGTTCAAGGATGGGATTGATTTTGGGAGGAAATATATTTGAATGATATTGACTCTAAGCTGTCTATTTAGTCTTAGCTTATGAACCAAAATTTTAACTTGTGCACAATCCCCCTTAATAGTATGGCCAAACAAAATAAAGCTACCCTAACTACTTGGCTTGAATCATCTCCCAAACCAAAACTAGTAACAAGGATTCTTAATCTTGATCTTTTTGATTCATGCCTTCTTGAATACCCAAACCAAAATCCTCATCATCAGGTTGTCATTGAATTGATCATCAAAAACCAAACCAAAACCATTTCTAAAAAAAACACTATTCTTTGAGCCATTTGATGATCAATACATGATCATACGCTTAAGCAAAATACATTTGCAATAAATTAACTCATGCTCAAAGATTTCAACCAAATTGCGAAAAAAACATTTCGCAATCAACTCAAGATTTATTTGAAAAAGCGTATTAAGCAAATCAAACTCGAGTCTATGAGATTAATCCCCCTAGCCATGTGAAGGTCAACACGAGACCCTATCAATCTTGCAAACACCCGTTGCAAGCCCCACTCACATGCTCTCGGGATTCCTGACTCATAGACCTCGGTTTATTCATACAATGAACTTGCAAATAACACATTAAACCAATTTCATGCTTGAGCATTACTTTTTGCAACACATGCAAGAATCTAGCTTCAAGCAATACCAAATCAAGGTGCGTGAATTCTCTAATTGCATCACATGCAATTCTCTAGTTCTATGCAACCGAATAAAACCAATTCGCTTGAGCATGCTCATTTTACAACACATGCAAAACTTAGCTCCAAATAACCACTTTGATTTTGAAAGATTTGTTTTGTAAACAAAAATAAAGCATGAAGCTTCAACAATTGCAACACATGCAAAAGTGAACTTCACGTAAAAGCCAACGCATTATCTTATTCTATTTGCAACACATGCATATCAAAACTTTATGCGAAAAACCAAATGCATATGCTTTTATTCTTTGCAATACATGCAAATTAGAGCATAATGCAACAACAGCCAAGCATAAGCTTAACTCATTTGCAACGCATGCCAAATGGTTAGCTCTATGCAAAAACTAAATCCAAATAAGATTTGAACTCGAGTGAACACGGGATTGAAATCATCAACACATGATGAAGCTCAAGCTAAGACTCAACCCCTCTTAATAGTACGGTGATAAGAACTAGACTCAAAGACTAGAAAGTCCTTAGCCTATCTAGTTGTACCTTGAGACACCGCATGCAAGCAATCCCTTTTGGGGTCTTTGTGATCTTCACTCATATGCTCCCCCGGGATCATCACTCAGCTCTTCTCTTAATCTCTACGGGATCTTTTCTTGACGCCCATCACTTCAAGATGTCATTCTTGTCTCATTTTTATCATCTCAATCATCTTTGGACTTAACCTAGCTCAATCACAACTCATAAAAATAGTTAGTCCAAGATGCATAGTTGTTTCAATTATCTCTTGCACTCCATTAACACATAATGGATGCCTTTAGATCAATTGAGCACAACCCTAATCAATTTGAATGATTTAAATGTGTCTTAAGTACAATAATGTAACACATGCTTCATATGAGTGTCTTTAATGATTAATAAGACAAATGAACTCAATTTAAATTTTTATTTAAATTTATATGAGTATATATTAACTACACACGTTTTCATACACTCATGTTGATGAAAAGTAATAATCCATAATGTGTGGACTATATGGAAATGACTATTACTCTAAGCCATTAACTATAAAATAAACCCCACATGTATATGTGCATGGATATAATTGACTTGGAGACAATATGCATATATTTGAGTTTGATTACATTGGAGTTTATCCTATATTACCATGAGTATACTATAACTAGACAATTCAAATATATACTCAAGGATTTAGTTTCAATGTCTTGATCCTTATATGTGTCAATAAGGAATAGATCAATACAATGAAACCTTCAAGTTAAATTACGAACTCCCCCTAGATATGTGCATCCATGTAATATATGGATTGGGAAACATGATGCACATTTTGTGGTTAGTACAGTGGGGACATTCATACTTTAACTTGAATCCAAAGTATGCAAATATTACTAGAAAGAATGCGCATACATACCTTGGGTATTTCATTTTCCGAGCGATTGAGTCTTGGCGCAGATCCGAACCGTCGGCAGTAGATCGAACGGCCACGGGCGGATGAAGACGATCGACGGCGGAACAGCGTCACAAGTCGCCGGACTTGGGGAAGACAACACCGGTACCGGCGGGGAAACACTGGATCGGCACGGGCTTTGGGTGGATCAGAGAGAGCACGAAAAGATCGGTTCGATGGTACCGAGAAGGGTGGCGGAGACTCACCGGAGTGGACAATAGAGGCGGCGGAAGGTCTCGGCACAGCTTGCAACTCCGGCGAGGTCGTGTGGCCTCCAGACGGCATCTCCGCCGGAGAAAGAGGAGGGGAAATGAGCGGCGCGAAGTGGGAAACCTAGCAGCGGCGGCTACAGGACCTTAAATAGCCTAGGGATGCGCAAAACGACACGGAAGTCGAAGTTGGTCTAGCGGCTGTGCTACGGGCGGCGGCGCTTGAGCTCGGGCGACGTGGCGCACGGAGAACCGCAGGATTGAGATCAGACGGCGAGAAAAAGAAGCGGTTTAGGGTTAGCTTTACTGTGAGAGTGGCGGCGCCATTCTTGACCCTTGGATCGGAGATCGACGGCTGACGTTTAATCTAGGTTTAGGGTTTTGACGAGTTGGGCCGTGCGGCGAGTGAACAGGGGTGGGCCGGCGCTGAGAACAGTGATTTCGGCCCAATGAAGGGAAAGGATTTAGAAAATTCCATAAAATACCAGAAAATCCGAATAAATCCAATAAATTCCAATAAATAGCAAATAAACTCGGAAAAATACCCAAAAATACAGAAAAATCAAATTAAGCACAAGGAACCCAAATAAAATAATAAATAATTAATTTGAGTTATACTTTAATCAATTAATTTAATTTTTTTTGACTTTTGAAAATTCAATTTAAGCTGATTTAAATTCGAGCAAAATTCCACGGGTTTAGATTTTGAAATTCAAATTCAAGAAACTCGAAAAACTGAATGTTACAATAGGTCTCTAAAAGATTTAAATTTAAGAAATTGAGGGAAAAATAATTTTCTAAAATTGTTGGAATTATTTTTCTATAGAAATATCAATTTATTACGTCATGTTGACGTCAGGGCCGAATTTTGAAAATAAAGATAAATCTGGAAAAAGGTTTAGAGGCTGACATGTGGCCTATGATCCATAAACCAAGTCCATGAACTCGGATCGATCTACAGTAAACTAGGCTCAAAATTATTTATTATTTTATTTGGGTTCCTTGTGCTTAATTTGATTTTTCTGTATTTTTGGGTATTTTTCCGAGTTTATTTGCTATTTATTGGAATTTATTGGATTTATTCGGATTTTCTGGTATTTTATGGAATTTTCTAAATCCTTTCCCTTCATTGGGCCGAATCACTGCTCTCGCCACGCCCACCTCGCTCACTCACAGACGGCCCAACTCATCAAAACCCTAAACCTAGATTAAACGTCAGCCGTCGATCTCCGATCCAAGGGTCAAGAATGGCGCCACCACTCACAAAGAAGCTAACCCTAAACCGCTTTTTTCTCGCCGTCGATCTCAATCCTCGGTTCTCGGCGCCACGCCGCCGAGAGCTCAAGCCACCAGAGCACGCCCGCTAGACCAACTTCGACTTCCGTGTCGCTTTATGATCCCTAGGCTATTTAAGGTCCCAGAGTCATGCCGCTAGGTTTCCCACTTCGCGCCATTTCTCCTCTTTCTCCGCGAGACGCCGTCTGAGGCCACACGACCTCGCGGAGTTGCAAGTCAGGCCGAGACCTTCCGCCGCTATTGTCCACTCCGGTGAGTCTCCGCCACCCTTCTCTGCACCATCGAACCGATCTTTTCGTGCTCTCTCTGATCCACCCAAAGCCCGTGCCGATCCAGTGTTTCCCCGCAGGTACCGGTGTTGTCTTCCCCAAGTCCGGCGACTTGTGACGCTGTTCATTGCCGATCGTCTTCATCCGCCTGCGGCCGCTCGATCATCGCGACGGTTCGATTCGCGCAAGACTCAATCGCCGGTAAGCCTCCGCCTCACCGCTTTGTCATCCGCCGTCGTCGCTGTGTCCGCCGTGTTGTCGCCCGTCACCGCCGCTGCCGCCAGAGACGCGTGTGCGCCACGTCGTCGCTAGCGCTCGCGAGCCGCCGTGTACGCCAGATCTTCGCCACATAGGCCCTAACGCCGCGCGTCGCTGCCGTCGATCGCTGGGTCGCGTGGCGCCATGTGTATGCCACATCGGTGCCACCTCACCGCCATAGATCTGCAGGCCAGCGCCACGTAGATGCCACGTCAGCCCTATCTCGCCCATGTCCGCCACGTGTATACCATGTGTATGCCACGTGTATGCCATGTCCATGCCACGTCGGCCCAAACGTCTTGCGTGTCGCCACGTTGTCGCGACACGTCATTGTCTCGAGCCAAAAACCGAGTCACTGACCCGTAGGGCCCGCATGTCAGCCATACATGTATTTTCCTTTTTTTTTCCGATTTAAACTGAATTTCCGAAATATCCAGCGAATCATAGCGCGACACGTGTCAATCTATTTTTCCTGATTTTTCTTCCATTTAAACTTCGAAAGCCCCGTTCTCCTCCGTTCGAACTCCGAATTGAACGATTCAAATTTCTAAATTCATCTAAAATCAAGATCTATCTTTTGGTGTCATTTTTATGAAATTTTGAATTTTATTTATTTCGGTTTTATTTATTTTTGCCTCGTTTTGCGTGTTGCGCGTGTAGACGGCGTAGCGGTTGAGCAAGAGGAGTATCCAGCGGAGGCTACAGCAGCGGGAGAGGGAGAAGGCAAGTCTCCCTTGACCATATTGAACCCAAGTTTATGAAATGTTATTTTGTTTTAAATTATTGCATGCTATTTAATTTACGTATCGTACTTTAATGTCATTTTAAATGCTTAGATAAATGCCAAATTGTTATACCCACATTGATATTCATGTTGATAACCATTGACACCCTAGGAAAACTAATTACTGTACTTAATGATAAACATTTTATTATGGGAACGGTGAAAATGCTTAGCCATGCTTAATCACGCTTGTACCTTACCATTATGGAAATGATTTCATTCTTGATTCAAAATTAATTGTGGAAATTATGGCAATTGGTGTTGCGGTGTTAATTTGAAATTAAAAGTGAAAAATGATTTAGACCGGGCAGATTGGTTGAATGGAGGTGCGGAATGCACAAAATTTTGGAATGTGATTGTCGCCCTAGTCAATTAAGGACCGGTCGTGTGTTACCTTGGGCCATGCTATACAAGACAACCACATGTCTATATGGGTACGACTGCTAAGTAATTTGCATGTATCGTTATTTGGCTTCGCCCGATGAAACATCTTGAGTTTGTCGGGACGGCACTTGCAAGGCGCAAAGGGGGCTTCGGATCATGGAGGTAGCCCTACCAGCGGTGAAACCTTAGCGGGTGAAGTCGGTAGCGGTATATGCATTGTAAAGGCCTTGTCATGATCTCCTTGCCGACACACCAAAGGAAGTGTGTTAAACTGCAGGGCGTAAAGGGTTGATCATGTCGTGTGGGTAAAGTGTACCAGCTCTGCAGAGTCTTTAAAACTACTTGAGTAGCCGTGCCCACGGATAAGGGCAAGCGTGGAACGCTTTCACATAGTAGATTTTCTGGTTTTGGTTTTAAAATGGAAATGATGGATTTGGTTTAAACATGAAAACGTGGTTTGGGAAATCCGCGAGTAGCTAGAGCTCCCGGATCTTAGTTTGGCGGCTAGAGCCAACCAGGTAGTTGGAACCTGGAAAATTGTTATATTTCAAGTTTAATTATTCATGCTATTTACATTTTGTTAAATGCTTCTTTATGAAATTATTACTTGTATTTAAATTTCAATTTCGCTTTACGCAAATAAACCATATTATGCCTTCCTTTGTTCAAGCCATGCATTTAGTTACTGCATTATATTTAGAGACTTGCGAGTATGTTGCATACTCACCTCGCTTTTTTATTGGGGCTGCTTATTCCATAAAGCGATGATGGTAGAAGGGTGAGCAAAGAGCACGTGATCCACCATTCGACATTTGTCTTTGAGACTTTGAGGAGGAGGACGACTCGTTCTTCTAGGGAGCGCACTTACGGTTGCTGTGGGCTAACCGATTGGCTCTTTTGTTCTACATTTCATTGTTACTTTTACACTTGGTAGTAAGGCTTCATACTTGTAATAATGTGATGATGGATGTTTATGTTGTTACACTCTTTTGCTTAATACTGTTATGAACCTTATGATATGTCTGTGTTATCATCACTGTAATGCTGTGTGCGCTAGCTGTTCCTGGACTAGCGCGGTTGAAACACAGGGGGGTTCGGATTTGGTAATCCGGGTCTCGACACCTATTCTCTTTTATACAAGTTTCGATTGAGGCAATTCAAATTTTCAGTAAAATCTGATTCATATGATGAGACTTATGTCAGTGTGTTACTCTCGTTGTTAGTAAGCTACTGGTGAAAACCGTTTGGGAATTGGAGCTGTTGATAAAAAGTTATGGCTAAAACAAAAAAGAATAGATTTTAGTTGAAATAAGGTAATGTTACAAGTTACATCGCATGACCGACTAGTAAATTGCGTCCCTAGTTTGTACTAGAATCTATTTTTTTTAGCCATAGCTTTTTATTGATAGCTCTGATTTATGAATGGTTTTCACTAGTAGCTTACTGACGATGAGAGCAACACAATGATATAAGTCTCACCGCATGAATCGGATTTTACTCTCCGTAAATATAGTTTTTTACTATTGGTATATATAGATTTTACTATCGATACATATAGTATTTATTAGCGAGACTTATATCATTATATTGCTCTCGCCATCAATATGCTAATGGTGAAAACCTTTTGTGAATCGGAGTTGTCAATAAAAAGTTATGGTTAAAACAAATAAATTAGAATTATATACAAACTAGAAACGCAACTTACTAGTGGTTTAGATGAGACGATGCATTAATTACTTATTTTGGGCTATCATGTACACATTTTAAGTGATGCAACGTATTAATTAGTTGGTTTGTCCAAGTAAATGCGCCAGTCCGCTATGCTAATTAGTGCGTTGGATGGCTCGGTCTGACTGGGTTAAACAGCTCGAGTATATATATATATATATATATATATATATATATATATATATATATATATATGTATGTATATATATATGTATATATATATATATATATATGCATATGCATATATATATATGTGTGTGTGTGTGTGTATGTATGTATATAAATGGTTACATATTTTTGGGAGTATATACTCTCACTTCTCATATACTACTTAAACAAACAAGTTATACCTCTTTATCCTTGTGAACATACTCTAATAATGATTATAAGATACTCCAAATTGAGTTCTATAAAAATTATCAAAAACTACTTTTTATAGCATAATTTATGTATTTGCTCTTTTTACATATGAAAATAATATATTGAAAAAATAAAGAGATCTAATAAAATATTTTCAACCATGTCGCATTGGAATATATTCAAATTAGTATTTATGTATGTTGAAAGTGATAAAGGAATATAACATATTCGTTTAAATAGTAGATTGGAAGTGGGAGTATGTATTCCCAGAAGTACAGAATAGGCAATCTTGCAGGGCTCTGCTGTAAGATAGTCTTGAATTAATTAGTTCGTTGACATTTTTGTTTGGAATGATAATTAATTTAGGATTTTTGAGGTGTGTATGTTTGCCTGCCCATTTCACCAATTTTTTGCATTCTCTGATGAAATATCGTACGCGTGTGTGTGTGGATTGAGGGGGGGCGGGGGTTAATTTGTAAGATCTAGAAACTGACTCTAGGTAGTTTGCACGTATCAGTGGGATTAGAGTTCACAAAACCTGTCGGCGTAAGTCTAGTTCACTATCACACCAATCTATTGGAAATAGGCTTCAAGCCACCCGATTAATTATTTTCGAAAGAACTGATTACATTTAGGTAGTATCTATTCTCCTGGGAACAAAATCAGTTTAGTTGATTCTGGCTTAGTTTCACCTTAGAAATGTTCTTAAGGATGAATTTACCTTTTCTATGGTGAAATGGTTGTGGATGGATTTAGACCTGAATTTGCTCTATTAGGTTTTGAGCTCTTTTACAGTGGATGAAAATCAATATAAACCGTCCATTCCTTTGAATCTAGTGGATGAAATCAATTTAGATCCAGTTATACTATCACCTGTTAGGGGTGAAAACGGGACGGATATTTCCCGCCCGATCCGGAGCCAGATCCAAGAAGTAAATCGGATATCGGGTCGGATCTGGATAGTTAAAAATGGATATCGGATCGGATTCAGAGCGTATAATATCCAGAAAATATGGGTCAGGAATTGGATATCGGGTAATCGGGTATTCGGATATCTGATTTTAACATGTCGGTCAGTCTCAGTCAGCCGTGCCTGTGTGGCCTCCGTTCCCCTTCCCCAACCCCAAGTCCCCAAGACCCCAGATCTGATTCATTCTTCACTCTTTAGATCTCCTCCCGATGCTCCCGTCCGGCCGTCCCCAGCCTCGACTGCCACATTCTCCCGGTCGATGCTCCTGTCCGGCTATCCCCCAGCCCCGGCAGCCACGTTCTCTCGGATGTTGCTGGCCAGGAGGTGAGCAGAGGAGCTGGCCAGGATGTTGCTGAACTCGGCGTCAAACACGTTGGTGCTGGACACCCTTCGGCAACACCTCCTGGAGGAGCCATGTGGCAGGGTGGTGGTGGCCGCCGCGCCTGCCAAGGGGAAGAAGCGGTCGGCGTACTGTCAGAGCACCATCTTCGGGAGCCTGGTGTGGAGTATATAGATTACAGGTATCTGCAAGGCAGGCCTGCGAGGCCCAACTAGATAAGGCCGGGCCCAGCTGATTGCATGGAAACCGAAGCTACCAGGGTTGCGCCAGACGTGTGAAACAAGGAAGCCCTGAGGATAGCAACAGATCCTGATTAGGTAGGATACAATCATAATCTAGACCGTTATCAAGTGGATATGTACGGAAGATATAATCTCTATCTTGTATCCGATCCGGACTCCCCTTTGTAACCGCCCTCCTCTGCTATATAAAGAGAGGGGCGGGGGAACATTAGAATAGGAGAGATCATCAGCAATAAGCTAGACACACATAATCCCAGAGCACATGACTAGGGTATTATTTCCTCCGCGAGAGCCCGAACCTATATAATTCTTGCGTCTTGTGTTGCCATCGAGTTTGGATCCGACGCCTAGCCCCGTTTTCATTATTGCCGACAACAAACGTTCACAGTTGGCGCGCCAGGTAGGGGCTACGTTAAGATCAATCTCAGCAAGCTCGATGGCTTCCATCAACGGAATCGTCATCACCTTCGTTCCCGCCCAGGCGTTCCGTTTCGGAAGCCTGGATTTCATCGCCGACAATCTTGGCAGGCTTATCCTTTCGGATTCATACCAGATCCAATCTGGAAGTGATTCTATTACTCTCCCGGCCGGTCAGCCACTCGAATCAAGGAAGATTGTGGACATCTGTCCCTGGATAGTAAGCCAAGAATTTGTTCCTCGATCTGAACGGGGTCCGGTCAAGGACGAGTCCCGAGTGGTGCGAAGCTTCAGCAAACCACTCGGATCTAAAGGTCAGCCCAATCTGTCTTATTGTATTCCTGACTCAGAGAGTAGGGCAGGGGGCTTTCAAATCTTTCGCGGCGTCTTTGTAATCGAAGATTCATGTACTGAGTCCCAGCAACAGAAAGATGCTGCAGACGTCACAGAAGCAGAGTGCCTTCGTTGTGAGGCACAAGAAACACGGGCGAGGGCTCTCCAGACCAGAGGCCGCAATGTCAACGAAGACATCCTGCAGACGAAGATGGAGAACCAATCGGTTTTTCATACTTCTTAGCAGAATATCGTTGCATCGAAGACGCTTCTCACACATTGGGACCAATGCTTGGTCCCGACAGCCCAGCTGCTCCGATCGTGGCCCAGGTTAAGGCCATGGTGACGGTAGCAGCAATTCAACACCACCAGGAAGAACCAGCGGAGAAGGAATGCTCTCGTGCCCGCACAACCACTCAGACTGCGAGTAGCGATACCACCCGCAGTCGGTCCATGCGCGGCCGACGTGAACTTCGCCAGGGTGAAGACGCCCGACAAAGAATTAGTCGCGACCTTCGCTTGGACCTGAACGCCAGGCGACGAGATCGAGAAGAGGAAGAGCGCCGCCGGCGCAAAGATGACTACGAGCATTTCAGCATCAGTCATGATGGCCAGGGTGACCACAGAAATCCACACCGCCGCGACAGGGGTGAGGACGAGGATCGCCGAGTCAGATCTCCACCTCGGCACTCTCCACGTCGACGCGGTGACTGGCCTATTGATGGCATCCGTGCCTTCACTCCCCGGCTTCGCCGAGTGGTTTGGCCTGAGGGTTTCACCCTAAAAGCATCACCAAGTTTGATGGAGAAAGAGATCCAGAAGCGTGGTTGCAGGTTTATTCCTTTGCAATCAAGGCAGCCGGGGGCGACCACAACGTAATGGCAAATTATCTACCCGTCACGCTTACCCCTTCGGCTCAGGCTTGGCTCACAGGACTTCCAGCGAACTCTATAGATTCCTGGGGAGATCTTTGCGAGAAGTTCATCACCAACTTCCAGGGCACCTATGAAAGGCCTGGGACTTAGTGGGACCTGTACCAACTTCATCAGAGGAAGAGCGAGACTCTCAGGGAATTTATCCGGTTCTTCATGCAGAAGAAGAATACGATCTGCGACATCTCGGAAGCCGCAGTCATTGCAGCGTTCCAGAAAGGCGTCAACGACCCTGATTTGATTAAGAAGATGTCCCGGAAGCCGCCGACCACGGTAAGAGAAATGTTTGAATTGGCAGATCGTTACACAATGGCCTCGGATGCCTTAGCTGAGTGTCAAGATGATCGCCCACGGCAAAAGGACAAGAAGGATCACGCCGAGTCCTCTAGGCAGCGGGATAGGAAGCGAAAGCCTGAAGAACTACTTGTGGTGGCCGAACGCGGCCGACCTCGTGCACCACGGATGGATGATTATGACATGGTAATGGACACAACTTGCCATTTCCATCCTAAGGGAAAACATGCTGCGAAGGATTGCTTCACTATGAGAAGGTTCACAAAAGAGAGCAACAAGTGGTTGGGCTCGGACAAGGGTGAAGCAAAGAAAAAGCAAGATCCCCCTGAAGATGACGAGGGCGACTACCAGAAGACGGAATGTGAGCTCAATTACATATTCAGGGGCTCGGCTGCATATGAGTCCAAGCGAAAGCAAAAGCTTACCGCTCGGGACATCAATGCAGTTATGCCAGCAACCCCCCAATACCTCAGATGGTCCGAGGTCCCAATTATCTTTGATCGCTCGGATCATCTAGATCACATTCCATATCCAGATAGATATCCTCTTGTTTTGGATCCTGTGATTTGCAGTGTTAAACTCAAGAGGGTGCTGGTTGACGGGGGGAGCGGACTCAACGTCCTCTTCTCCAAAACTTTCAACGACATGAAGATTCCCCGTTCGGAGCTAAAGCAGGGCTCATCGCCGTTTCATAGGGTAATCCTCGGGACCTCTTCGGTCTCACTCAGGCAGATCACTTTGCCGGTCACGTTCGGGACCAGGGAAAATTATCGGACGGAATATCTTAACATTGAGGTGGCTGATTTTGAGACGGCATATCATGCCATCTTGGAAAGGCCAGGCCTAGCCAGATTCATGGCTGTGCCCCATTATACTTACCTCGTACTGAAGACGCCATGGCCGAGAGGAATTATATCGGTCCGCGGCGATGTCAGGCAGTCTTTCGCGTGTGATAGGGAGAGCTGCGAGATGGCTGAAATGCAAGAAGTGGCAGCTGACAGGGAGAAGATCCGACAGGCGGCCGCACATCAACAAGATGAGGGAGAAGTCCCAGCCAAGAAGTAGGCCAAAACAAGCATGAAGCCCGGCGAAGGGACCAAGAAAGTAATCCTCGATCCGTCCAACTCAGCTCAGACGACTCTGATCGGGACAGGACTCGATCGCAAATAGGAAGACGTGCTCATCACCTTTCTTCGGGCAAACCGAGATATTTTTGCATGGCAACCTTCCAACATGCCCGGTGTCCCTAGGGAGGTGATCGAGTACTCTCTCAATGTTGACGAGAAGGTAAAGCCTATCAAGCAACGGCTCCGACGATTCGCTCAAGATCGCCGAGAGGCCATCAGGGAAGAAATCACTAAGCTTTTAGCCGCAGGCTTCATAAAAGAAGTGTATCATCCCGACTAGTTAGCGAACCTAGTTCTTGTTCGCAAAAAGAATAAAAGCTGGCGCATGTGTGTTGATTATACCGATCTTAACAAAGCATGCCCGAAAGATCCGTTTGGGTTGACTCGCATCGATCAGGTGATAGATTCAACTACAGGTTGTGAACTCTTAAGTTTTTTGGATGCCTACTCGGGATATCACCAGATCAGGTTGAAAGAGGAAGACTGTGTCAAGACCTCGTTCATCACTCCGTTTGGAGAATTTTGCTACGTCACAATGCCGTTCGGTTTGAAAAACGCCGGTGCGACCTATCAGTGCGCAATACAGCAGTGTTTTCACACTCAAATCGGATGCAACGTGGAAGCATATGTAGATGATGTCATCATCAAATCTCGCGCAAAGAAGGACCTCATATCCGACTTGGCCGAGACATTCGAAAGCTTAAGGGCCTACAAAATGAAACTGAACCCCGAGAAGTGCATTTTTGGAGTCCCCTCAGGAAAACTACTTGGATTCATAGTGTCGCAGCGGGGCTGTAGGGTCGAGGATGCGCCTAGAGGGGGGGTGAATAGGCGTTTTACGAAATTCGATCGCTCACTAAACAAATTGCTCTAATACACCCCTAAGTCAAAACCTAATCAAAGATATATGCGGAAGCGATAAAAAGGTTTTGACAATTAAAGCCTAAATCAACTAGGCTCACTAAGTGCACTAACTAAATTATGTCTGTACACTAGAATCGCAACTTAATTTGGATTTCATGCAATTTTGATTTTCATGGCTTAGATTGGTTTATCAAGATGATTTATAGCCAAGATTTATAATGAAATCCAACTTGAATGCCAAGATTTTAGCTATATGCCTAAATAGGCCATTTTCGATCAAATCAAATCTTTTTGAGCCAAATTAGATTTTAACATAGAATTTTTCATTTTGAAAGCTTGTAAAACCTTTGGAATACATAATAGAATACTTTTTCAAAGCTTTTCATAAATTTAGGTCCTTTTAAATTCAATTTTTTTGACTTTTGACCTAAATGGTCCAATTGAAGAAGCAATAAAGAACAAGGTCAAATTCAATTAACACAAGAATTCAAATTAAGCATGGGGTAAGATTTAGAGATTTGAATTTTGTGTATGAGTCTAAAATTCCATTTTGAATCAAAATTCTACACAAGAAATGATCCAAATGGAGAAACTCACTAAGTGCTAGAATATGACCATTATGGGTCAAGTATAGTTTTTCGGCGAGTTTCAAAATCAAATATCTTTTGCTAGGTTGGTCTTTTGAAAATCTTTTGAATACGAAAATTGTTAAGAATGACCAACTCTAGGATTTTCGTTTTGGAATTACTTTCAAAATCTTTTTACATTTAATTCTATGAAAATTATAAATTTAAATCCAAAACAAGATACTAGTAACTAGTTTTTGGGCTAAAAACTTATTTTCTTTTGAAATTAGTTTTTGTAAAGTCAAAACCATTGGAAAACCTTTTGAAAGCATTTGTGTACATTTTTCAACTAGTTTTTCACAAGATTAGTAATAGTATATAAAATTTTGACTTTTGGCTAAATGGTTGATTTTGAAAATATATATATATATGCACTTATATCAATATGGGCACACGTAAGGATGTGATACACATGGATATGAATTAACACTCCCCCTCAATGTGCCACTTCCTAACTTGCTCAAGATTTGCAATAAGAGAATAGATAAGAGGCGAGAGCAAGTATACAACAAGTAATCTAAATTGATTTTTCTTTAATATTTCAATATAACCTACACAAGGCTATAAGACATAATAGTAATCAATTTAAATACTTGTTACCCGAGATGGCATTGGCTCATGATGAACTTGATTTTCTTCATGCTTGACACCACTTGTAGACGAATATAATCCTTCTCCTCTTGAGTGAGCAAGCGTCCAATCCATCTCATATTGCCTAAAAAATCTTTTAGGCGGTTTTTGGTACCCAATCCTTGTTGGGTCCGACAATGTTAGTCACAATTGATTTAAGAACCCAAATGGTCCTAATTTTAACATTATTGAATTGACTAACATGACTAGGAATAATTTTGCGATAATTATTCCTCCTAGGCAATTGATTTGCATTTTTGTGAAAAGGCATAGGAGGACAATAATTCCTTGCAACACTATTTCTAGTTTGATCTCTTCTAAGCATGTGATAATTAAAATTGTGAAATGGCTTAGAGGATCTAGTATATCTAGCAAATGTTTTGTTATTGTTATTTCTCCTAAGCAATATATTTGAATTGAATTGTGTAGGCTTAGGAGTTCTAACAAATTTAGCAAACCCATTTCTAGATTTACTCTTCCTATGCAAATGAATATCATTTTGAACGGGCATAGGGGACTTGACAAGCTTGGCAAACACATTGCCATTCTTGTCCTTCCTAAGCAAACAATTATTGTCAATAATAATGGGCTTAGGGGTTATACCTTTGGGACAATTCTTACCGAAATATCCCTTTTCCTAGCAATTGAAGCACGTTACTCCGTTTGGTCCTCTCTTGACCTTCTTGTTGTGCTCCTTGCCGGTTTGCCTCAATGTGGATGGTTGTGGCTTGATCTCCACTTTATTAGGGCATACGGAGGCGAGGTGGCCCTTCTTGTTGCAATTGAAGCACTTGATTGTCTTCGTGTGTCGTGTGTTGTGCCTCATCTTGCTATTCTCCCTCTTGGAGTTGTAGCCGAGTCCTCGCTTATCTTGAGGCGCCCTTGGCTTGCTCAAGATCTCGTCGAGGATGGCTTTTCCTTTTACGCACCTCTTCAAGTCATTTTCCAATTTAATGACTTGGGCCTTGAGCTCTTTGTTTTCCTCTACAAGGTTAGTCTCAACAAGCATAGAGGAAGTACTAGCAATTGAATTAGAGCAACAAGGTATATCATCGCTAGAGGTGGATATGCATTTATTAGATGAATTGTTTGTAATAGTAATTGAGTGAGGCAATTCATCTTCTAAATTACATTGAGTAGCACTATCCATACTAGCTTTAGTGAATTCCTTGAAAAGGACTTTTTCATGATTTTCTTTTAGAATATCATAATCATTTTGAAGTGATTCATGTTCTAACTTTAAAATCTTATATTTCTTTTTCTCCTTTCCAAGAAATTCATTGAGCTCCTCTAGCATATTCATTAATTCATCATAAGAGGGCTCATCTTCGTCGTCACTTACCTCATTTTTACCTTTCGCCATTAAGCAACGAATTTTTGATGAAAGTGAAAATTCGTCGTCGCTTGAGGCGGAGGTTGAGGTTGATGGGGATGTCGGTTCATCACTTGATGTTGACGATGAAGAATCATCAACCGACATATCTTCCTCAATGCAATCCTCAATTGATGTGGATGATTCAAATTCATCTTGAAGCTTTATCCACATATCATGAGCGCTCGAGAGGTTGCAAATGAGATTAAAGATTTCTACGCTCACAACACTAAATAAAACGTTAGTAGCTTGAGCGTCGAGATGTAGGCATTTCTCCTCTCCTTTAGTTGGAGCAATATCATTTAGTGGAGAAGAAAAGCCGACATCTACGATCCACCAAATTTGTGGGCTCATGGATTTAAAATGATCAATCATAAATAATTTCCATGAAGCATAATTTGATTCATTTAGCATGAGTGGATCGTGTGAGTGCACTAAACCTCTAGTCGCCACCCCTTTATACTCTCTAGACGGTTAAGCCTAAAATGAGAGTGAATCTGGCTCTGATACCACTTGTAGGGTCGAGGATGCGCCTCGAGGGGGGTGAATAGGCGTTTTACGAAATTCGATCGCTCACTAAACAATTTGCTCTAATACACCCCTAAGTCAAAACCTAATCAAAGATATATGCGGAAGCGATAAAAAGGTTTTGACAATTAAAGCCTAAATCAACTAGGCTCACTAAGTGCACTAACTAAATTATGTCTCTACACTAGAATCGCTAAATTGAACAATCAATTAATGCTAAGCAATTCTAATACATCCAAGCAATTGATAAATATACAATAATGTAAATGCTTGAATATAAAAGAGACAAGGGACAAACGATATTTTTTCGTGGTGTTCGGAGACTTGCCGATCTCCCCTAGTTCATGTTGAGGCAAGCCCAACCACTTGGACCGGCTCCCGCTCGAGCACCCGCCTCTTTCCACTAGTCGTGGTTTTTCACGCTTTCGCGTAGGCTCAACCCGAACCTTCACAAACTTCACGGGGCTTCTCACAACCTTGAGAGCTCCAAGCGACGCCACGCCTGCCGTCTAGGAGTTGGCAACCTCCAAGTGTAACAAGCCGCTCCTCCGCTTGAACTTCACCGAGCACAACGAATGCGCCCCCGGTGATCACCACGTGCAACACATGCACAAGGCCTCCCTCAAGTGCAACACATGCACAAAAGGTCACTCAACCACTCCCTAATTGCAACACATGCAATTAGTGCACACTATAAGCTCAAGAAGCAAATTGAGGAGTGCAACACATGCAACCACCTCCCATAAAACTCACAAGAACACACCACTGCCCCAACACCCCAAGGCCTCCTTTTATAGCCTCCAAGCCAAAACTAGCCGTTGGGGGTGAAATGGGCAGAATCAAGATTTTCGGTCCGGCCGGACCACCGCCGTCCGACCAGCCCTCCTGAGACCAACGGTCGGAAATCGACAGTTACAGCGGCAGTCCGACCGCAACCGCCCAGTCAGATCATGAACCGGTCGCACCGCCTTCAAAAACAGCCGCACGCACACGCTCTGGAAAAGACACACCGGGGTGGTGCCGGTGGCACCGCAGGCCCGGTCCGACCGGGCTCAGGCCGGTCGCACCGCCCGACCAAATTTGGCAAAGCACACCTTCAGGAGATTTTGCACCGAAGCCCTTCCGGTCACACCGGACTATGTCCGGTCGCACCGCCCCTACGAACTCAACTCCGGTTTTTCGCGCGATCTTTTCTCTGAAAAACCAAACACTATTCTTTGAGCCATCAAATGATCAACACATGATCATACACACGTGCAAAACACATTTGCACCAATTTAGCTCATGCTCAAACAATTCAACCCAAATTGCGAAAACACATTTCGCAACCAACTCAAGATCTATTTGCAAAACGTATTAAGCAAATTAAACCCAAGTTTATGAGATTAATCCCTCTAGCCATGTGAAGGTCAACACGAGACCCAGTCAACTTGCCAATACCCGTTGCAAGCCCTACTCACATGCTCTCGGGATTCTGGACTCATAAACCTCAGTTTATTCGCACAACAAACTTGCAAAAACACATTAAACCAATTTCATGCTTGAGCACTACTCTTTGCAACACATGCAAAAGTCTAGCTCCAAGCAACATCGAATCAAGATGCATGAACTCTCTAATTGCAGCACATGCAATTCTCTAGTTCCATGCAACACCAAATCAAACTAAAAACCAAATCACATGTATGAGCTCTCTACTTGCAACACATGCAAGCCTCTAGCTCCATACAAACACACAAACACCAAATCGTGCTTGAGCTCTCTCCTTTTGCAACACATGGAAAACTTAGCTCCAAGCAACCACAAGTTTTAGAAAGATTTGTTTTGTAAATAAAAACAAACATGAAGCTTCAACATTCGCAACACATGCAAAAGTGAACTTCACGCAAAAACCAACACATATAGCTTATCCTATTTGCAACACATGCAAATCATAGCATTATGCGAAAACCAAATGCATACTCTTCCTCTTTGCAACACATGCAAATCAGAGCATAAACCAAACACAACCAAGCATAAACTTAACCCATTCGCAACACATGCCAAATGGTTAACTCTTATGCAAAAACCAAATCCAAGAGATTTGAGCTTGAGTGAACGCGGATTGAGATCACCAACACATGATGAAGCTCAAACTAGGAGACAACCCCTCTTAATAGTACGGCGATAAAAACTAGACTCAAAGACTACAAAGTCCTTAGCCTATCTAGTTATACCTTTGCCGCCGCACGCAAGCAATCCCCTTTGGGGTCTTTATGATCTTCACTTATACTCCCCCGGAATCATCACTCGACTCCTCTTTATCTTCGGGATCCATTCTTGACGCCCATCACCTCATGATACCGTCCTTGTCCCGTTTTCATTCATCTCATCCATCTTTGGACCTAACTCAATCACAACTCATAAAATAGTTAGTCCAAGATGCACGGTTATCTCAATTATCTCTTGCACTCCATTAACACATAATAGATGCCTTTAGATCAATTGAGCACAACCTAAATCAATTTGAATGATTTATATGAGTCTTAAGTACAATAATGCAACTCATGCTTTATTATACTTAAGAACTATTCATTTGTCCTCAATTAATCACGGAACACCATCAACACATGATGAAGTGTTCTTTAATGATTAATAAGACAAATGAACTCAATTTAAATTATCATTTAAATTGATATGAGTATATATTAACTACATAAGTTTTCATATACTCATGTTGATGAGAGGTAATGATCCATTATGTGTAAACTATATGGAAATGATCATTACTCTAAGTCATCGACTATAGAATACACCCCACATGTATATGTGCATAAGTATGATTGACTTGGATATAATATACACATATTCAATTTGATCACATTGGAGTATATCCTATATCACCATGAGTATACTATGACTAGGCAATTCAAATATATACTCAAGGATTTAGTTCCTTTGTCTTGATCCTTATATGTGTCAATAAGAATTAGATCAATACAAAGAGACTTTCAAGTTAAACTACAAACTCCCCCTAAGTATGTGCATCCATGTAATATATGGATTTGGAAACATGATGCACATTTTGCGGTTAATATAATGGGGAATATTTATACTTTAACTTGACTCTAAAGTATGCAATTAATATTAGAAAGAATGCGCATGCATACCTTGGGTTTTCCATTTTCCAATGCGATGAGACTAATCAAAGATATTCTAAATAAACGAGTTAGTCTCGATATAAGATTTGTCATTAATAACAAAATCACATTAATGGATAATCTCAATATTAGATTTGTCATTAACACCAAAACCATAACTAATGGCGGTTGAACTTACAATCTCCCCCTTTTTGGTGATTAATGACAAATCCAAGCTGAATAAGCACATTTGGATTAAACCTAACATATTTAGAGAATTTAAGCTATTTGAATACATATGCATATTTTAAACAATATAAGCATTGATAATTTAGAATGCATATGAGAAATCAATTCTCCCCCTTAATCAAATTAAGCTCCCTTTTTAAGTCAAATGATATTAAGCTCCTAATTCTCCCCCTTTTGGCATTAAACACCAAAAAATGGAGAAACCATCTTAAAAGAACATTTTAATTATTTCTCCCCCTTTTTGGCAAACATTTCCCCTTTTTAAATATTCTCCCCTTTGTGGCATTTAACTCTCTCTTTTAATGAAGGTCATACAAGAAATAGAAATGAACACTTATGACCTTGGCAAGGAATTAAAGGCTTATGCCAAATGAACATGAAAGGTCATTCAAGAAGTAAAACAAGTTTTTATTTGGCATGAAATGGTTTACTTGAAGTATGGATACCACATGTAAAGATAAGCATAAAAAGCGAAGTAAGGGTATCACACGGGTTATTTGAAACACATTCAAATAATTCACTCCTCATTTTATTAGGCTTTGCAAATTTTAATATAATTCTCTTGAAGAATCCAATACTTTGCCTAATATGACTAAACGAGGAAACCAAGAGAATAAATACCACTTGAGAAAATAGATATCACTTTTAAATCTATCTCAAGGGCTTTTCTTGAAGACTCAAAAAGAAATGAGCATTTTCAAATTTTGTTGAAGAACAATGCTCAACTAGAGATTTTCCTCTTTTATGTATTTCAACTCATAAAGAAACTCACACAGAGAATTCTTAGGCGATTGAACTTACAATGTTAGCTTGCGAGGAAAAATCTTAATCAAGAATGTGGGTATCGGAGAAATACTACAAAGAGGCAATGAAATACCATTTGTAGGAAATAAATGAATTCAATGATACCACTTAAAAAGAAATCAAATAATCAAGGATATCACTAGAAGAAAAGAATAATAAGATCCATGATATCACTTGGAGAAAAGAGAAACTCAATGATACCACTTGAAAGCATATGGAATGAATAAATGCTCAATATTAGATTTGTCATTAACACCAAAACCATAACTAATGGCGGTTGAACTTACAGGGGCATCGAAGCAAACCCGGAGAAAATCAATGCCATCCTGAAGATGAAACCACCGACTTGCCAGAAAGACGTCTAGAAGCTCACAGGTTGCATGGTGGCACTCGGTAGGTTCATTTCTCACTTGGGATCGCGGGGAATGCCTTTTTTCAAAATTCTGAAGAAGTAGGGAAATTTTCAATGGACTTTCGAGGCACAGCAAGCTTTTGAGGACCTCAAGGCATTTTTGTCCTCACCACCGGTACTAGTCTCACTGATGCCCGAAGAACCTCTTCTGCTTTACATTGCTGCAACGACTCATGTAGTCAGCGCCGCAATCGTGATAGAACGGGAGGAAGCAGGGCACCTCCAGAAGGTTTAGCGCCCAATTTACTTCATCAGCGAGGTATTAGGCAAATCCAAAGCGCGGTATCCTCAGGTACAGAAGCTGTTATATGCCGTATTATTTACCTCTCGCAAACTCAGACATTACTTTCAAGAGCATGCAATTTCGGTAGTCACCTCTTTCCCGATTGGGGATATACTCCACAACCGGGAGGCCACTGGGAGAATTGCAAAGTGGGCGGTTGAACTCGGAGCTTTTGAAATCTCCTTCAAGCCGCGAACAGCCATAAAGTCACGAGTACTTGCCGACTTCACCGCCGAGTGGGTGGAACTACAGACTCCCACGACTTCTGAAGAACTCGAGTATTGGACAATGTATTTTGATGGTTCCCTCATGCTCAGCGGTGCGGGGGCTAGCGTGGTGCTCATCTCTCCGACGGGGGATCGCTTGAAGTACGTCCTTTAGCTCCATTTCCCGACATCAAACAACGCCGCCGAGTATGAGGCACTCATTCACGGACTCCGTATCGCCATATCTCTCGGCGTCCGATGACTGACAATCCGCGGAGACTCCATGTTAGTAATCAACCAAGTGCAGAAAGATTGGTCGTGCGTCGGTGACAGCATGGCTGCATATTGCCAGGAAGTGCGGAAACTCGAAGACAAGTTCGACGGGCTGGAACTCATCCATGTACTTCGTCGTGACAATAAAGCAGCAGACGAGCTTGCAAGGTTAGGCTCCAGTCGGGCAACAGTACCGGCTGGAGTATTTGTCGAAGAGCTCCACAAACCTTCAATAAGTCGACAGCAAGAGTCTGGCAAATCGGAGGAAAGACCGACCGAAGAGGAAGTTTTAGTCATCAACCCTAACTGGACAACTCCATTCTTAAACTACCTGTTAAAGGAAAAGCTTCCTGAAGACCGCGTGCAGGCAGAACACGTCACACTGTAACACCCCGGCACCACACGTGCCCACAGTGCTACCAAAACCTATAATAAAACTAGACAAGGGAGGTTAAACTATATTAGTACTCCCAAATCCACTAAAAATTTCGGCAGCACCTCCCCTAAAATAGTGGACATCCACTCAGCAGACAAAAGAGAACATTCATCATATACATTCTAATAACAATAATATGCTAATCAATGTTTTCAGCATCAGGTCATGGCAAAGAGATAAATAAACTACGTGACGACAATTAAATCTGGGGTTCATCACAAAACATTCACCATCATAACTCAATATAAATAAACAACACCAACAGGGTTCATAAGTATTTCAACTAGCGAGCTGAAGCTAGTGATGTGGTGATACTAATCCCTTTTTTTCCCAAATGCCGAACATGTGGTACCTAAAAAAAACATAAACAACAAGCGTGAGTTTATCACTCAGCAAAGTGTATTGCAACATGACAAGAAAACGACATTAACATACAAGTAAATAGCCTTCAGGAATTAAACCACGCGGGGAACAATCCATACAATTCCTTTGATCACAATATCATTTAGACATTCTCATTTACATTCATGTAATGCATCATGCAATGCTCATGCCATGCTCCTTTCATTAGCACATACCGGTATTGCCGAGTGCACACCCGTCGGTGTGCACCCTCACTCCCTTCCATCCCGTGGAAGGTGCCTACTCTTACTGACTCGCTCTCGTACAACCGTGTGTATGGGACTACGAGGTAGGACTTTCGTGTTCACTACGTGTGAACACAGAGGCCCGCATTAGAATGGGACGCCTCTTCCATTATGAATGCGCAAATGCAATATTCATGACAAGATGCAATTTACAGTCGTTACTAGCGTTTGCATAACCACAACCATAACATACATCCATTCCTTAGTTCAATCCTTAGGATGTCATTCATGTCAATCTAATATAATTCCAAATTAATCACATGGTAAAGCAAACATCATTTCTACCATGCTAGTTTAACATGACAACAACCACTTCATAACACTACCAATAATTCACAATGCAATACACTTGCCTTTAACCCCAGAACCCGAGTGGCGAGGAGTTGACACCGCTCCTGGGATCACACCACCTGCATAAGGATGCATTCCACTTAAAAACTTGCCAGCAAAGCAACGCAAGGCTCACAACCACAACAGTTTCACGACCCACTCCCGAAACCCAAAAAACAGCACTCTGTCCAACCGGGACAGCAGCGCTCCAACGACCATAACTTGAGTTCTACAAATCCAAATCAAGTAAACGAATACATTTTCCTAATCTACAGGAAATTTCCCAATTTTTTCTAGGTATACGAAAAGAATGATTCAGCCCCTAAGTTGCCCTAAACAGCCAATGAACACAGACTGTATCAAGCGCAACAGGAATTGGACAGCACTCAGTAAAAAGGGCATAACTTTCAAACGGCTGAACGAAATTTAGCGATTTCGGTCTTCAATTAAGGTAATTCGATTATCTACAATTTTCAAAACAGCCGGACCCCCAGAAAACGCCTCTATAATTTTCGAATTCGCATTCTAACAGAGCAAACAAATCTGTCCCAGTACACAGGAAAACAGCATGAGGTTTAAGACGCCTAAAACACTTTGTTCCTCAACTCCACCACCAGGAAACCTCATCTAATCCCCCTCTAAACACAGCCATACCAATCCCACATGGAACCCTAGAGCCAACACGAGAATCATACCTTCCCGAAGGTGAACAAGATCGACGAACACAGGATCAACCTTGCCGTCAACCCTTCGACCTTGATCCGGGGCAGCAAACGTCGGGCTCTCCAAGGGCAATGGAAGAGGAGGTATTTGGGCAGGGGAGGGTACCTAGGAGGAGGAGGGGGACGCGCTTGATGGATGAGGAGTGGAGGCGCAAAGGGAGAACCATGGGGGCGGCTGCAAGGAGGAGAGGAGGATGCGCATGGGGGAAAAGAAGTGGCTGCTGGAATCTGCGTCAAGGAGGAAGGGGAGGGGCGGCTAGGGAGGTGGAAGGCGCCTGGGAGAAGAGGTGGGGGCGCCCTAGGGTTTGGGGGAGGGGTTTCCCCCCCTTCAGCCCAAAAGACTAGCCTAAAGGCCCAAAACTGGCCCACAACTGAAAACGTCTCCAAGAATTCAGACTTTCTCCCAAAAACTCATTTTTTTTAGCATCTAAAGTTCTCTTGGAATATTACGCTCTCCCCTAGAGTTCATCTGGGATATTACATTCTCCCCCCCTAAATAGAATTCGACCTCGAATTCTTGACACGACACTACGCAACAACAAAACGAAGGGAGATAACTTCACTAGACAAACCTGCAAGGAATAACTCTGGATACTTCTCGCGCATGCGAGATTCCAATTCCCAGGTCTCTCTTGCTTCGGTAAAGAGAACAAGCTCCTAACATACTTTAGTGTCCTAAGCTTCAATACCCTCTATGATTACCCCAATAACCACCCTAGTTAGGTTTCAAAAACAAGGTTCCTAGGATCAACAGCCAACGGCTCTACCAGAACCTTGCGTTCAAAAATTCTGCAAGAACATTTTCAAAAGGAAACACTCTGCACCCCGCAAGGTTTTAGAATGAACCAAATGATGCGATACACTTCGAAAAGGTAATGTAATTACCATCAATTTCCAAGAAGATTTGGATTGAGACATGCACAAACCTCCTTTACTCGTCACTCCTTAACCAATTATGATCAACACCTATCCCAGACTAGGACCTTCGGTTGTTACCAACCCACACTCGGTTTCTCTTTCTAAGATGGTCTCATCACCACCAACTTTCACTCAAAGAACAAGGTCGAGAAGTACAACCCTAATTTGTACTCTACAAAAACCACTGATCTATCATTTTTTTCCCATGCTAGAACACTAAGGAAATCTCAATCCTCTTTGACAACAATAACCACTTTTATCACCTTAAAACATAAGCACCAAGATTTACCTCAGGGAGAAACTCCAATTTAAAAGAGAAACACCGCATATATCTTTTACAAATGCAATTCACTTTTACCAAAGAAAATCATCTTAGTTTTACCAAAGCCAAAAATTTGAGAAAGTGGAAGCCGATCAAGGAATCAAACACTTCCACACAACAACCAACTCTTTTTTTTCTTAAAAGAAAGAGGGACTCATTTCCCAACAGAAAAACTACTTCATCCACGTATATCATTTATTACACATTCATAAGAATCACCTTTAAGAAGCACTCTCAAACACCTCACACATCAAACCCAACTCTAGCCAAAATAGAAATACAAATATTTCCAGATCAAGAGCTTCCAAAACATTACATTGGGTTTGCTTGTTTTCTTTAACTCATAGTACAACAGATGACTCATTTGTGCACTTAAGAGTGCAATACAATCATAAACCCTTTGATAGTAGATCCCACAATCATCCCTTAAGCTAACTTTCTTGGCAAACACAAATGAATGACATTATTCAACAAAATAAATCATTCCAAAACCACCACATTTTACTTCAGAGTTAATCATTCTTTCATCCACATTTTCAAGCCTCAAGGTAAATCCCAAGTTTGGAAACATTCATACTAATGTAGGGACACTCTAATATCCACAATACGGAATGTCGTAGCCGAAAAGCAATTCATCCAAATGACCATACGAACAAACCAATCCATATTCATTTAAACATAAAATCCCACCATCTCTAATATTCCACTATGCTTACCATTAAAGACTTTTAATATTCACTATTTACACCTTGCGATGCCCCTACAGAGATTTAACAAAAACTATATAACAAATTCTTTCTTTAATTACTTTTCCCAAGACTTATAAATAACATTTATGATGCTTAACACAAGACATCCAACCAAAACTGCCTCATCAACCTATCAATTTAGAACATGCTATTTATAACATCAAATCATATAACTTCATATTCTAAATTTAGAACATACTATTTCAACAAATCATTAGCATGATCAACCTATAAATTTCATACCACCCATAAGTCAACATCTCGACAATCAAAAGTTACTCAATCATTAAATGACTCCAACAAGTAGATAATATCTCCATGAGACAAAATTTGTAAATAGGGCTCTAGGATATACATTCATAAAGGATAAAATCCTACACCATGATGATTATCCATTGCTCACCCCATCACAACATGTGCTCAACATAATACCACCTTTTACAATGATCTTCAACCATTAATCTAACGATTAACACCACTACTAAGTCATCACTAACAATAATTTGCATATTCATAAGAACAACAACATTGTTTTCAGTTACCCTACCCGTATACTATAATAAATTGCCACTACACAACATACTCCGACTAATTAAAACAAATTTAATAAATTAGACCATCCCAAGCTCTTAAAACATCATCAAACGGCAAATCCTATATCTTCTCAGTTCCATCTATACTAGCATTATAGGAACACAAATCTCGGAATTCCCGTTAATTCCATAAATTGCAACACCTTGCATAACTCTAATCAACTTTCACTTTAGATCATTTACCATCTCGATTAATCATCTATACCACATAATAAATTAGGTTGTCTTTAAACAACCAACCAATCCACTTTAACAGAATCAGTAATCCACATCAACTGGAAGCGCTAACTACTCATCATACTCTTAATGTCTTAAGCATCCTCGTGGGTCACATACCCAACCTTTAAGGAAATCACAGCTCTTAAGCATGAATGAACACCGATAAACAGTTTCTTCTTTCCAGAAAAACCCAAACAGAAATTGCAAGAGAGCTCAACTGTCAAATACCCAGACTCTGGCATGCAAAAGATCTTCAACAAATCTCAGGATTTACAACTTCCATAAGGGAAGATAAATGCAAAGGGGAAAAAACCAAACTATCAACCAGATCTTTTCTGATAAAACTTTAACACCAAGAATCCACAAGACTTAAATTTTATATCAAGACTTCAATAACCTCTTATGAACCCAGAGAATGACAAACACAAGAATAAATTGATAACTTTCTCCACAAAGCAACCAACGCCAACCAATGAAACCAAAGGCCGGTTGAAATAGCAATAAAAAAAGGCACAACATTAAACTCTTCCTCTTTGATTCCGACCAACTAAGACCAAGGAAACCAACCAAACCGATCGATGAGCGGTAAAATAAATCGAAAGGGTCTACCACCAATTCTTCTATTTGACTCCAACCAACTTCCCGATCTACTGACGTAAAAGACAAGCACTCTCTCCCACAGAGGTTATTAGTCCTTCGGTGATGGCTCTAACCGCCACACCGACAAACCACAACCTTACTACAAACAAAAGAAGGTGACTGAACCCTTCGCACCATAGCCTCACTTAATCTCAATAACAAGAACAACTCAATTCATTCCTTTCATAAACATAGCAACATACATTATCAAATGTAGCATTCAACATCAAAGTTTAAAGTTTTAAACATTATCGATGATCACTAACCCATTAAGTAAAAGGAGTGTGCTACCTCACTTTAAAATAAAGGAACAGATTCTAAGCATGCACAATAACACATTTAATCATGACTCGCTATAGAATAATCTACGACGCTAGAAGTTTATTTAGTTTTAAGCTAAAGATATCGATTACATTTAATTGATTCAACTCACAAATTAACATAGAAGTACCTCATTCTATAAGTCACATCATTACACACTAAGTAACATGCTAAACAACAATTCTCACTACTGACAAATAATTTCAGTCAAAAGATTACTTACCTTGTTTGCATTTTTTTTTGCAGAAAACCCAACCAAATCTCACAAAGAAACTTGACTCTCAAAGTTGTAATAGGACAAGACACAACTTGGTCATGCAAAAGTTCTCCAAATCAAGTTTTAAGCTTAAAGACTAACACGAAGGAAAATGGTTGAAAGGATATATTTTTTTTTACAAAAGAAACAACCAAAATATCAAGCAACCCTGTTTCGACAAAGTCACGAAACATAAATCCACAAAACTTAAATTTGGCACAAAACCCCAATAACTACTTTTTAAACTCAGAGAAAGATAAACACAAGAATAAATCAATAGTTTTCTTCATAAAGCAGCCAATAAAGACGCAACACTAAACTTTTTTTTTGTCTCAAACCATCGAATACATAACCAAAACAACCTTCTCCACAGGCTCCCTGATCTACGACGTATTTAAACAACATCTCTCCCTTACGAGAGGTTCTCAAACCTCCGATGGTGGCTCTACCCAGCCACACCCACATCCAAGCCCCTTTCCACGGCCAAAAGAACATGACTAACCCCTTTGGCAAACCTATTAAACAAACACATTTATTTACTTAGCTCTTTCATAATCTTAGAAATACACATCATCATAACCTCATGCATCATAAACACACAACATTCTTCATCAAAACTCAAATAGAACGTTAAAGCGTAATGCAATGATGAACCATTACCCATCCTACTGTGCTCCAAGTGTGTCAAATTTTTAATTAATTAACCCACTTATACAATTTGATGGTTATTGTCCTATGGCAAAATTTTAAAGTATGGACCTAAACAATGTTTCTACATTATCCCAAATCAAAATTTTAGTTGACCCGATGGTATTTCACTAAGTTCATGCACCACGGACCTAAAGCCTGCTCTGATACCAACTGTAACACCCCAGCACCACACGTGCCCACAGTGCTACCAAAACCTATAATAAAACTAGACAAGGGAGGTTAAACTATATTAGTACTCCCAAATCCACTAAAAATTTCGGCAGCACCTTCCCTAAAATAGTGGACATCCACTCAGCAGACAAAAGAGAACATTCATCATATACATTCTAATAACAATAATATGCTAATCAATGTTTTCAGCATCAGGTCATAGCAAAGAGATAAATAAACTACGTGACGACAATTAAATCTGGGGTTCATCACAAAACATTCACCATCATAACTCAATATAAATAAACAACACCAACAGGGTTCATAAGTATTTCAACTAGTGAGCTGAAGCTAGTGATGTGGTGATACTAATCCCTTTTTTTCCCAAATGCCGAACATGTGGTACCTAAAAAAAACATAAACAACAAGCGTGAGTTTATCACTCAGCAAAGTGTATTGCAACATGACAAGAAAACGACATTAACATACAAGTAAATAGCCTTCAGGAATTAAACCACGCGGGGAACAATCCATACAATTCCTTTGATCACAATCTCATTTAGACATTCTCATTTACATTCATGTAATGCATCATGCAATGCTCATGCCATGCTCCTTTCATTAGCACATACCGGTATTGCCGAGTGCACACCCGTCGGTATGCACCCTCACTCCCTTCCATCCTGTGGAAGGTGCCTACTCTTACTGACTCGCTCCCGTACAACCGTGTGTATGGGACTACGAGGTAGGACTTTCGTGTTCACTACGTGTGAACACAGAGGTCCGCATTAGAATGGGACGCCTCTTCCATTATGGATGCGCAAATGCAATATTCATGACAAGATGCAATTTACAGTCGTTACTAGCGTTTGCATAACCACAACCATAACATACATCCATTCCTTAGTTCAATCCTTAGGATGTCATTCATGTCAATCTAATATAATTCCAAATTAATCACATGGTAAAGCAAACATCATTTCTACCATGCTAGTTTAACATGACAACAACCACTTCATAACACTACCAATAATTCACAATGCAATACACTTGCCTTTAACCCCGTAACCCGAGTGGCGAGGAGTTGACACCGCTCCTGGGATCACACCACCTGCATAAGGATGCATTCCACTCAAAAACTTGCCAGCAAAGCAACGCAAGGCTCACAACCACAACAGTTTCACGACCCACTCCCGAAACCCAAAAAACAGCACTTTGTCCAACCGACAGCAGCGCTCCAACGACCATAACTTGAGTTCTACAAATCTAAATCAAGTAAACGAATACATTTTCCTAATCTACAGGAAATTTCCCAATTTTTTCTAGGTATACGAAAAGAATGATTCGGCCCCTAAGTTGCCCTAAACAGCCAATGAACACAGACTGTATCAAGCGCAACAGGAATTGGACAGCACTCGGTAAAAAGGGCATAACTTTCAAACGGCTGAACGAAATTTAGCGATTTCGGTCTTCAATTAAGGTAATTCGATTATCTACAATTTTTGAAACAGCCGGACCCCCAGAAAATGCCTCTATAATTTTCGAATTCGCATTCTAACAAAGCAAACAAATCTGTCCCAGTACACAGGAAAACAGCATGAGGTTTAAGACGCCTAAAACACTTTGTTCCTCAACTCCACCACCAGGAAACCTCATCTAATCCCCCTCTAAACACAGCCATACCAATCCCACATGGAACCCTAGAGCGAACACGAGAACCATACCTTCCCGAAGGTGAACAAGATCGACGAACACAGGATCAACCTTGCCGTCAACCCTTCGACCTTGATCCGGGGCAGCAAACGTCGGGCTCTCCAAGGGCAATGGAAGAGGAGGTATTTGGGCAGGGGAGGGTACCTAGGAGGAGGAGGGGGACGCGCTTGATGGATGAGGAGTGGAGGCGCAAAGGGAGAACCATGGGGGCGGCTGTAAGGAGGAGAGGAGGATGCGCATGGGGGAAAAGAAGTGGCTGCTGGAATCTGCGTCAAGGAGGAAGGGGAGGGGCGGCTAGGGAGGGGAAGGCGCCTGGGAGAAGAGGTGGGGGCGCCCTAGGGTTTGGGGGAGGGGTTTCCCCCCCTTCAGGCCCAAAAAGACTAGCCTAAAGGCCCAAAACTGGCCCACAACTGAAAACGTCTCCAAGAATTCAGACTTTCTCCCAAAAACTCATTTTTTTAGCATCTAAAGTTCTCTTGGAATATTACGCTCTCCCCTAGAGTTCATCTGGGATATTACACACACGCCGATGCAAAATCTACGTGGTAGTCGGGGAAGAACTCTTCCGAAAAAGCGCCTCCGGGGTCCTAAGCCGCTGCATATCGGAGCAAGAAGGGAAGAATCTTCTTAGAGAAATGCACTCGGGAATTTGCGGGCACCATGCAGCATCAGGTACCTTGGTGGGCAAAGCTTATCGTCAAGGGATTTTTCTAACCGACTGCTGTGTCAGACGCGGAGGATATTGTTTGCACCTGTGAAGGTTATCAGTTCTTCGCTCGTCAAATACATGTGCCAGCGCAGGAGTTGCAAACTATTCCGATCACCTGGCCATTCGCAGTCTGGGGGCTCGACATGGTCGGACCCTTGAAGAAGGCTCAAGGTGGTTTCACTCATCTCTTCGTCGTCATTGATAAATTTACGAAGTGGATTGAGGCTAAGCCCGTCGCCACGATCACGGCGGCCAAGGCCAAGGAATTCTTCCAA
Organism: Guadua angustifolia; assembly: GCA_036346375.1. NCBI lineage: Eukaryota > Viridiplantae > Streptophyta > Magnoliopsida > Poales > Poaceae > Guadua > Guadua angustifolia. The sequence continues at coordinate 19,451,456 of CM070519.1, forward strand.
GAAATAGTGGTAAGGTTCGGCGTACCAAACAGAATCATTACAGATAATGGTACTCAATTCCGTGGTGAAGAATTTCAAGACTGGTGCGACGAGCTCGGCATCAAGATTTGCTTCGCTTCCATGGCTCATCCAAGGAGCAACGACCAAGTGGAGCGAGCCAACGACATGGTGTTGCAAGGGCTAAAAGCAAGGATCTTTGATCATCTCGAGCCTTATGCTACGCGATGGGTAAAAGAATTGCCTTCGGTGCTCTGGGGGTTGAGAACCACTCCTAGCAGGGCCACCGGGCAGTCACCTTTTTTCCTAGTATACGGCTCAGAGGTGGTCTTACCTACCGAGTTGATGTTCGGATCCCCATGGGTTCGGAGCTACCAGGAGGCTGAGTCGGAGGAAAACCGGATAGAAGACCTCGACTGATTGGAGGAAGCTAGGGAAATCGCAGCAATCTAGTCGGCCAAATACCTCCAGGGCTTGCGTCGCTACCACGATCGGAATGTTCGGGGCCGTACCTTCTCCAAAGGAGATCTGGTCCTAAGAAGGAATCAGAAAAGTGAGCATAAGCTCTCCCCGAGCTGGGAAGGCCCCTACATCATCGATGAGGTGACATGCCCGGGGGCTTACAGACTCAAGCATGAAGACGGCGTGGTTATCGGCAACACATGGAACATAGGGCAGCTACGTCGTTTTTACTCTTAAATCTTATACATTAGTTATGGTATTCATGAATAAATTTTTTTTCTTGACTTGCTACTCAATTGATGCTCAATTAAGCAGTAAGTCGGGGGGCTACACCTAATAGTGTTGCACATGCACAACCCTTCTTATGAGTCATTTTTTACTTCTTCTCCCTAATGATTGCGAATGAGCTTGAGTGCATTAAAATCCAAATCGAGAAACTCTGACCCCATGAATGGTGAACTCTAGTTTATCAAAGCATGTGCTTGGGAAAAATGGCCATGAGCCGACTCCCGACGCCCGGGGGCTAGAATAGTCAGGCAGAGTGCTGAAACAAAAAAGGAAAGAAACCACTTGGGCAAATTCTAAATCAATAGGGAAGAAAAGATTAAACAACATTAAAATTCCATTAAAAATATTCAGGTTCGAATACATCAATGCATTACACGAGAATTTTGCAGGAACCTAAAACCTAAGTGCGGCGCGCCCGCCCTACTGCCTGGATAAGAGCGCCCCTCGCCTCGACAAGCTTCGGGACGGCTTCGATCAGCGCGTCGACGGTGACGACGTCGCGGGCTACAGCCTCTTCCTCTGCGAGCTCGGCTAGCGCGAGCTCATAATCAGCCAAGAGTTCGGCGAGGAAGGCCTCCTCCTCATCAGGCGCCGACGGAGCCTCATCTTCAAAGTCAAAGATTGGCTCCTCTGCTGGGGGGGAGATGGTGGAGCCTCATCGCCAGACGAAGAAGATTGGGACGAATAAGCCATTGAAGGTCTAAAGAAGAACGTCAAAGGTTGCAGAGAAGGACTTAGAGATGGGTGATCGCTCGGGTAGCGGTGACACCCTTATATACCCAAAGCGTGGAAGCCGAACGGTTTTGAGTAAATACTAGCGCGGGAAGCCGAAGTGGCCCTAAAGACATGCTGGCGCCAGAACCCGAAGCGGCTGAGAAGACGTATGGCCGTGGAACACCAAACTAGATGTAGCACATGCAAGCGTTAGGTCAAAAAGGAATCTCAAGATATAATGAAGCAATTAAAAGCCAAACACGGTTCAGTCACAAGGAATTTTCTACCAAGTCATAAAAGAACAAGTACAGACCAAGTCTTAGCAAATGTATATTTACACGGGACCCAAGTCTAGATTCTCTACTAAGGCGGCGGAGGTACTCCTAACCTCATCGAGCAGGGCAACGGCTTGATCGTCATCGACGGTGCAGGCAAAACCCTCCTTGATAGCCTCGAGCTCCACCCATGGATATAAGGACTTCACGATGGCCAGAGCTTGACTGGCGCTCATAATCGCCATCTCCTTTAGGTGTGCTACCTGCTTCTCAGGCCCTTCCGCTAGCCGCTGGATTGAGGCGTCTGCATCGCTGGCCCAGCTTCGTCAGGATTCAAGATTTGCAGCATTGCCTCGGAGCCTTCCCGGAGCTTGTCGACTCACGCCTCTGATCAAGGACGCGATACTGAGCTTGCGACTTAACCCGGTATTCTGCAAGACCAGTCGGATTAGTACGAAGATGTTAAAAAGCACAACAGGAACAAAGAACGAGTCGGGAGCAAACCTTCCAGCTCTCGTCCTAGCTTGTCCGACTTGGTTTGGGCCTCGTCCTCAGATTTCTCCAGTTCCTTGACCCGCTTCTGGGCGGTTTCAAGCTTTTCCTGAAGACTTGCAATGACGAAGACCGAAACCAAGACAGGAAGAATGAGTTAAGGGGTGGAACACTAAAAAGGTGGTCTAAAGTAGTCGGACAAGGCGATTACCGCTAAGGGAGCTCGTCAAGTTCAGCTTGTCCACCTCAGAAGCCAGGACCTGGGCCCGGAGTTCACAGCAAGAGCGCCAAAAGTAAAGAAGATGAAGAGGCAGGTGAAGAACAGTGCGTAGAAAACCGCTTCATTTGCATCGAGTCTCATATTTATAGGGAGCGACGCTAATTTTCACCTTGAGCGGGAAAAACGCTTCGCCTTCCGCACGTCCTGGGGTTGCCCTAGGGCACGCCTCAAGATGGGCCGGTGGCCATGTGCAGTAATCGCTGTACACAGGCACAACTGGGCCGAATCCAGTTTGGGATATGGTACGCCCCATGATGGGCCAAGGGCCAATGACCGCATCAGACGGAATTTGGATACCTTCCAAACTAAAATATCTTCTTATGATATGCCTCATGTTAGGTCGCATGCTGGTTACTGTTCAAAATGGAATTAGATATCATAAGTTGATTCAAAACAGATATTCCAGAGGTATGCCTCATAATGGGCCGTTAGCCGTATACTGCAAAAAGCAGGTGCGGGTACCACTTGGATAATTCATGGTATGCCTCATGACAGGCCAAAAGCTGTGCGTCATGGCGCACAGGTACCACTCGGCTAAAAGTTAACATAAACAAAGGTATACTCCAAGACAAGTCGCGTGCTGGCTCAATAAATTGGGCTGGGAACCACTCGAAATGCTCACACGTGGAGCTCTATCGAGTCCTTTACGACCTCCTTGCCCACAACGGAGCACTCGGCTGGAGAGAAAACCAGTCGGGAAATCCTATCAATAAGAAGGCAATCCGATCGCAAAGCACTCGGGGGCTACTGTGGAGTATATAGATTACAGGTATCTGCAAGGCAGGCCTGCGAGCCCAACTGGATAAGGCCAAGCCCAGCTGATTGCATGGAAACCGAAGCTACCAGGGTTGCGCCAGACATGCGAAACAAGGAAGCCTTGAGGATAGCAACAGATCCTGATTAGGTAGGTTACAATCATAATCTAGGCCGTTATCAAGCGAATATGTACGGAAGATATAATCTCTATCCTGTATCCGATCCGGACTCCCCTTTGTAACCGCCCTCCTCTACTATATAAAGAGAGGGGCGGGGGAACATTAGCATAGGAGGGATCATCAGCAATTAGCTAGACACATCATCCCAGAGCACAGGACTAGGGTATTATCTCCTCCGCGAGAGCCCGAACCTGTATAATTCTTGCGTCTTGTGCTACCATCGAGTTTGGATCCGACACCTAGCCCCGTTTTCATTATTGCCGACAACAAACGTCGACACCTAGTGGCCAGCCAGTGGAGCGGTTCGCTCCTATTCCGCCCCGACAACTATGATGACATGGTCGTGTACGGCGCGCTGCGCGACGCCTTCTCCTACGGTTGGCTCCCTGATGGCTCCTTTTCCACAATCAAGCCCGAGCCCCTGCTGTCCCTGGATTCATATGATGGTTCTTGCTTCAGTTTCCTCAAGTCAGAGCCGGCAACGCTGAGCGAGGAGACGTCCGGGACCGAGGTGGACCTCCCCCTGGTGACCTGGTCAACGCTCCCCCCCCTCGGGACCCAGCGCCTCCATCCGTTCCCAGCGGTGAGCCAGCGACTCCACCTCCCCCTGGCCGGTGCTCCCCCTCTCCCGAGTAGGTAATTTTTTCAGTCTTGATAAGCATATTTTCTTGAGCATATTTGTGGATAACACTTAAATCATTCGATTGTCCAAATCAATGATGGTTATGAATGTACAATGTGTAATCAGATAAGGTTAGGAATTTTGACATTGCTGAATTAGTGTTAGTAAATGGTTGGAGTTGGACCTTGGTCCTTGGCTGCCTGTAGCATAAAAAATGGCTTCCACTGCTTTGTTTGCGGCTCAATAGAATTTCAAGGTGATGTATGTGTTATCGGCATAAAGAATGGCCTCTAGTTCTTTTTGTTTTGGGAAAATGAATTCCTTCTCATCATAACATTTTGTTGGAACATTGTTTGAGTAAACTCTTTTCTCATTGGAGTTGAAAGTGTAGCAAATATACGCAAACAGTTATTACAAATGAACAACAATGTGATGCTTATACAAAATATTAGATTCAAATTCATCTCAGCGCCTATTTTGTTTGTAGAAATAGAAGTTTTAATTGAGATTTAGGCTTTTAGAATAGCTCACACACTGAGATTTAATTATACTAGCTAATTCGAGTTCTTTGTCTAGGATCTGCTTATTTATTCCAATGTAGATTTTTTTTGATGAAGGAAGATTTTATTAATTTCAAGAGCATTACATCGAAGTGATACAATTCCTTGAAACTTCTCCCGGCCTCTGCTTAACAAAGCACACAGCCCCAAAAAAATAAAATAAAAATCATAACAAAACAACCCACACACTAATGACTATCAATCCGAAGACTAGACCGCCACCCATGCGCCTGGGAAAAGAAATCCTGGGCTACTTGCACCAACCGATGCGTAGCCTCCACCATAACAGTTTGCATAGATGGTCTGTGCATTCGCCACGCCACACACATGACAGCTTGACAGATTCTGAGATCTTGGTATTAGGGATCTGATGACATCACTGCCCAGTCCATTTTTGCTCACTCAAGTTCTGATATGTTTAAACTTGAGAAAACATCATGTGTAGGCACCTAGTTTTCTAGACTCTCCTATTGACTGACTAGGTTTCATCAAACTAGTAAGGCCCTGTTTGGAAGCAATATATTTTCATAGTTTCTAGGTAATACCATGTGGTTTCTAAGAATACCATGGTATTTTATACCATGAGGTGTTTGGTTACCATGCCAAAAGTTATGTATTAAAAACCATGGTTTGGTAGATACCATGGTATTTTTGGAGTATTTAAAACTCCACTTCAACCCAAAGTTTTCATGGTTTTGGCTAGCTTCTTGTCTATTTTCACTCAAATACCATGGTTTGTGATGTTGCAACCAAACAGTTGGTAGTTCCAAGAAATACCATGGTTTTAAAGGAGTTTGGTAAAATCATAGTATTCATGACAAAACAATTGCAAACCATAGTATACCAAAACCATGGTTTTGAAATACATTACTTCCAAATAGGGCCTAAGGTTGAAATTGTGGTGCTTTCATGTACTAGGAAGTAGGAATAGAAGCTAGCATCTATTCAAGTACTGTCATTGGAAAATTGACAGTTTAGATACGCGCACAGAGTTGCTTAAAAGTAAAAGATTGAGAGTAAAGTAAAAGATTGTCATGTATTTATGTGGTTTGATTTAACATATATTACTTTATGTATGCCCGCATTATCCGTTTCTGATCCGAATTCGTCAGATATCTGATCCGTATCCATATCCCGAATTATCCGGATTTGTATCCAGATCTGGCTAGCTCGTATCCGGTTTCGAATCCGGGAAAAAAATATGGGTTAGGATATGAGAAGAGCAATATCCACTTGTATCCGACCCGTTTTCACCCCTACCACCTGTAGTATTTGTAGTAAAATTCAGAGAGGGGTAAAAGGGTAAAAAATTCTGTCATACTATTTGTCCTCTAGGGTAAAATACGTCATGTGATCCTGATGAATGGCAGATGAATGGATAAGAGGCCTTTGAAGATCACCAGGTATTTGGTTGTAACATCCCAGTTTTTCTGTTTTTCCAAAAAAAAATTAATTTAAAATTAATTAATTCAAAATTTGGATTTTATTTAGATTATTATTTTATTTGGCTCAATTCCAATTCAAAATTCAATTCTAAACTTCATTTGAAATTCCAAATCAATTCCTAAATTCTCCAAAATTTAAAATCCACTTTCTCTCCCTAGCGGGCCAAGCCCAATCCCGAAATTACTGTTCATCTTCTCCAAAATTCTATTCTTGATCATTATTCCAACCTTTGGTATGCAAAAATTCAATCGCTCATTTCTCCCTCCATAATTGTCCAAAACGGATGGGATCTGAAGCATTATGAAGATTTTGATTTGAGGATTCATTCCCCTGCTATCACCCATCCTTAATCCAAGTGAAACGGCCGTAATTAACCCTTAATGGCAATTCATTGCCCGCCCAATATCGCGGACATTTCTCCACCCCATCGGACGTGCGAGTACTCAAAAGTTGCGTCTTGATGTCCTCTACCCCGTGCTCTCCTTTTCCCATTGATTTAGTTCTGTCTTCCTCCCCAAAACCCGCAAAAATCGTCGCTCAACGCACTCCAAAGACACCAGCGAGCCAACTTTTACTCCGGTGAGCTTTTGGGTAAACCACCCACGTCACTTTGTGCGCCTTGCCTCTGTGATCACAACCATTCAATCGGATTTGATTTTCGTTGTAGATTGACTCCAAATTTTGAGTTTGTTCGTCGGGTTGTTCGTCACTTCCGGCATCGATTGCGGGCTCTCTGGTCGTCTTCTGCAAATTCCGGCACCACCTTTGGATTTGCGTTGTCGAGATCTTTCTGGTGCTCCCTTTCCCCAACCCATCCATCCTCTTCCTCTCTTGCGCAAACATCACTTGTAGCTCTACCGATGCAGCCATCGCGAGTTCTCTTCAGAAGCGTTGAGCGGTCTTCAGAGCACCGAGTGATATCAGAGTCTTAGTGTTATTCATCTTTTCCGTCGAAACTTTAAAAATTCCATTCTTTCTCATACGAACTCCATTTGAGCTCATTCAAATTCCTAAATTTATCTAAATTCATGATCTATCTGTCAGTATTTTTATTATAATTTTTAGTTTTTATTTATTTTCTATTATTTATTTTGTGCTTCGTTTTGCGCGTAGTCGAAGAAGCCGTTGACGCCGTTGCCGAACCCCAGGATTTCGAGACTCCCGCCGCGACTAAAGGCAAGTCTCCTTGACGCATGTTGATCCTATGGTTTACAAATGTTTTACAACATGCATTGCTATTTATATAAAGATGATGTTAAATATAGGTTGGTCGTTAATCCGAATTGTTATTACCACCTTGATATTGAAATCCATGTTTATTTGTAACCTTAGGTTGCTATGATATATCATGATCATATTAGGTTGTGATATATTTTGTTTAGTGCGTTAGATTATTCTTAGGATTGTATTGATCAAAAATACCTATGGTGGGATAAATTCTAAAATGTTGTTAAAATGTGTTTTAACAAAATTGTACCAAGGATCTTGCTGCTGTGATTGCAAAATAAAAATAAAATAAAAATAGTTTAGATTAGGGCGGAATGGTTTGTCTGGCGGGTGCAGATAGAGCACTGGTTCTGGTTTGTGAAAGCCGCCCTAATCAATTTAAGGACCGGCGCTTATGATTGTCCATTCTAAGCATTACCGTGCAATCACAAGTCTAGATGGGTACGACCTGGCTGAATAATTTATAGAAACCTAACTTAGACTCACCAGATGGTGGAACGTGGGTGCCGGATGGAGGTAAGTCGTATTTTCCCACACGGCGCAAGAGGGGGCTTCTGTACTGGGCTGATGGAACCCTAACAGCGGTGAAATCTCAGTGGGTGGATCGGGTTAGATGTATACATTGTAAAAGCCTTGTCATAATCTCTCTACCGGCACACCAAAAGAAGTGTGCTAATAGCTTGGCATTAAGAGAAGATCATGTCTTGTGGGTAAAACTGTACACCTCTGTAGAGTGTAAAAACTATTCGAATAGCCGTGCCTATGGTCAAAGGCAAAGCGAAGAATGCTTTCATACTGGTAGACTTGGTTTTGGTTTTAAAAATAACTGATGTTTTGGGATTCAGGAGTGGTTAGAACTCTCGGATGTTTATTTGGTGGATTGAGCCAATCAGGTAGATGGAACCTGTTTTGATCATGATGGATAGAGTCATGAGTTGATTTACCTTAATCTTTTAAACTGTGTGGATAGAGCCAGTATACTAGTGATGGTGGATAAAACCTTCGCTAGAATAATAAATATATTCAATTATTAAAATAATTGTTAAAATATGCATTGTGAAAATTATTATTATGTATAGTTTGATGAAACTTGGCTTTATGCAAAAGAACCCTAAAAAGCCTTCCTTGGAAAGCCCTTCATGTTGCATAATTTCCCAGACTTGCTGAGTACGTTTGTACTCACATGCTACACAAATTTTGTCATCAGAGAATTATCAAGATGCAGCCGAAGACAGTGAGTTCTATGACGAGGAGTTCGTTGAAGATCGCCAAGATAACTAAGCACGCGCTCCTAGTCGTCGCCTGTGGCGTCTTTTAGGTTTTATCTTTTTGTTATTTGTTTCCGCTGCTGTGAACTTTGGTCATGTGACCGGGAGATGTAATAAATAGCCATATGGCTGGTACTTTATATTTATGCTATTACTTCGTTCTGTTCGGTGATGATTCATCACTGTTTGACTGTGTGTACTAGCTACTGATCTGGGACTAGTACAGAAATACACAGGAGATTCCGGGTAGCCGATCCAGGGTCTCACATTGGTGAATCTAAAACTGTGAACGAATTAAGAAAAGTCTAAAATACCCATGATGAATAGATAGGAAAAGTCTAAAATAAGGAATGAATGGTTAGATTTGATTTCTACTACCATTACTTACTACTTATGTTATCCACTAGAAAATTTCTCTAGGTTTTATATCCATTAAGCAAGCCAAGTTCTTGATATTTTGAACTATACACTGAATTAGTCAAGTTGTTTAAGATAAACTGAGCAGCATGAACGCCAAGAACTCTCAATTAACCAAAAATCACCGAGTACAGCAGAAGCTCCATGTATGGCCTATGGACAGGGATTATGTGAAGTTGAACGGGTACTACAAGTTAAGCGGTCTTTATTCAACCGTTCGATGAAAAAGAGACGAGCAAGATCTTGTTGAGGCACTATAGCATTTTTATTATAGTATCTACTGTAGTATGTTACTGTAGAGCATATTTTTGGATGATTTGAACCGTCCATTCCTTAGATCGGACAACACTGTTGTATAGGGGCTACTTAACTTGTAGTCTACATTCAAACTGCATTTGATCTATGTTCATATCCTATGGACAAAAGGAAAAATACCAACAATCCAGGGCTCGTTTCAAACGCACGAATTTCCTAGAAACTCAGCAATAATTACTTTAGGAAGCTGCTGTGTAATTTCTATAGGATTTTCGCAAAATTATTATGTCCCAGGTGGGTAATCACAGCTTGCTTATCAGTTTGGCGTGTTGCTTTCACTTGTCCTTGTCAATCAATCACCACAAGCTAGCCGTCAATCATGTATCCCAAGTAGCACTCGGTTGATCCCACCTAAGTCGTAACCCCATGAGTAAGTAATGACATGGATGAATGATATGGAAGTTCATGTCCACATTGTATGACAGAGACCTTTTGCTAGAAGAATATCTCATTTCTCATTTGTTTGCGACCTAGTTCCAATCATGCATCCGCATAAAATACTAATTAACCAAACAAATAACGCAAATACACCGGTTACAACGTACATGACGGGAATTAAACTTTGGTCAATACCAGAGCAACCTGATCAGGTAAGTTCAATGGAAACTTCACAGTCGGCAAACATAGAAACCCTTTCAAACTAGGGAAGACCTAGGTTGGGAGCCTTCGAGATGAGAGCGACAAGCCTATAATGACAAATCATTGGTCCTCCACTAAAACAGGAGACTCATCTAGGTTGACTTGATAGAGTTATACAGTCTAATAAGCTATTTTTATCTAATAAATTTGGATAAGACCCAACTTTATAAGCTTTTTCAAATGTCAGTGATACACATCCATAAGGGCAGTCCCAACCCTTCACCTCAACTGGTGTCTATAGAATTAATTACACTGCCAACTAAGCAAAAATCTGATGTGGCATAGGAATTAAGGAAGAGAGAGAAGGAAAAACAAAGAAACCATGTCTCATGCAAGAAACTAGGTTAGCGCAGGCATTAAGACGCAAGAAACGAGCAAAATCGGGGTTGGACGTTTCTGCACGCTGATCAAGCTGTGTTTGTGGTGCATGTATTGGTTTATTGCTCTTTCTCCTTTAGACACTACTCATGGAAACTATAAATTGGAAAACTATGCATTAGTTTATTGCTTTCTCTCTCCTCTAGACACTGCTCATTAAAACCATAGGTTGGAACTACCCTAAACCAACGGCCAACCTCCAGAAGATGAGAAGCTTCAACTTATCAGTTGTCAGCCCAAACGTAGGTCAGTTGCTTAAGCTTAGACCAAACATACGCTTCCTTTACAAACTGCACATCATGAAACTTTTTCACTTAAAACCGGATTGAAAAGCGCATGCAAAATCCAATTGAAAAGACGAGTTGAAAAATCCAACAAATTTGCGGGGTGGGCTCTCTCAATGTTTTATCTTCCATGAACCCACAAGACTGCAGCTGCACAATGTCTGCAATGGGAGCACCTGGCATTTCTGGAAGAGGGGGTGTGAACTCCTGAAATCTGCTTGTTTTTGGAGACCATGGCTTGTCAGTAATCACAGTCCTTTCGCACTGAGCTGATCTCTATCCGGGATGGTGTGTAGAATGCAGTGGTGGTCCCCTCCTGTTGTTTGGAGATCCTGGTGCAACCACAATTGTTGGTAACAGCATAATTACCACCAAGATATTTTCTCTTCAAGACAGTTGCTGTCAGAAAAATTCTGGTGTTAGTTGGCCACAACATCTGAGCCAGCTGGATTGGAGAAAAAGGGTATCAGTATTCATATGTAAGGAACACTAGTAGCAGTGTACATAAAGACCTAGTGCATCTGTCTGTTTAGGCTAAAGTCCTTTTCAATTTGGCAAAAGAAGAAAACTGAAGCTAAAGTTCAGTGTGCTTAAAATTTCTCATGCAAACATTTGAGCCCTAGAAGCTACATATTCATTTGATGGAAACTAGAATGTCGTGCCAAATCAGTAAATTCAATGTCTGCAGTACCTTGGAGATGCCAAATTTGCATCGAATTATACAGGAACTTGCTTTAAGTCTAGTCATCTGCTATCAGTGGCGGATCTAAGATTTTAGATTAGGGTATACCGAGCTAATACTATAATATACAATTCGGTAAAATCCAATGAATAATTCGGTAAACAACTACAAATATTGTCGAGAAATTCGGTATACGAGTATAAAATAACTAAAAACATGATAATAAAAGTATAAATTACAATATAAATAGTTCGAACACTTTAAGTATGGAATATAAATAGTTCGAACACTTTAAGTATGGAATACACTTTAATATTATAATAGCTCAAAGAATATAATATTATTTCTTGTCCTTCTTATCTGGCCTCCGCCTTCTAATAGCCATGAAACTCTTGATTATATCATTTTCATCAACTTGGAAGAAAATATCTCGCTCAATAAATGTTTCCAGAAAAGAGATACAATGTTTCTAGAAAAGATATGAAGCAGCAGCAGCCTTCTTTGCTTCTCGTTTTGCAATGTTTCCGGAAAAGAGATGAAGCAGTAGCAGCCTTCTTTGCTGCATGTTTCCGGAAAAGAGATGCAATGTCTTCGTTCCTCTTCATAATTCAACAACTCTACAAACAAAAAAAGCAATACATCAACAAGCAACTCTCTAGCCTCTAGCAAAGTAGCAATTATATTTGTTTCTACTCTATAAATCAATTAGCAGTCTTGCACTCAAATCACATATAGGATTGATATACACTAATATAGCAATCGGAGGGGGTGAATGATTACGCGGAAGTTAAAAGAAATTTTTATTGATTCTCAAATCACCCCTAAATAAATTATAAAAAATTGTTTCGGTTTCAAAAAACAGACTGACACATGTTAACTAAAATAATAATTTCTAAAGATCCAACCGTTGGATTGATGTGAAATTTTAACTGTAGAAACTAGATTTAATTTCAAAACTAACCCAATAAGAATCAACTCAATCGGATCTACGGATCTAAAGTTATGACCTTTATAAGCTGACTGTATAAGATAATAACGGTATTATGGGCTGTATTGGGCCGAATCTACAGGATATGCTGTGGCCCACCTGGCATACCCTGTAGATCCGCCCCTGTCTGCTATCGTGCTCATTACATTACTACATTCCGCACAAGCATTCTGGGGAGAATGGGCGAAAAGAGGATATAAACTTGCTGTCAGTTTTCTCTTATGACAATTATTACAAATATCCATGCTCCCCATCATAGTTACTAGAAATACGATTCAACCAAGTCGTGGCACGAGATTCGGATTCGCCACTTTTTCTTCCAATTCATACTTAAACACGAACTCCATACCCTAAATAGATTTGACGAATCCAGTTCATTATGCATGGGTTTACAGTGAATCTGGTATCTATGTTCCCAAACCCCCCTCTCCTAGGCCATTAAATAGAAAATCTGCAAGACCGCAATAAGTACTAATTTAAAAATGCCAAGCTAAGCAGAACTTGTTCGGTACATGGATATAACTATGCAAAACTGGATGATACGGCCCGAATTTATAAAACTAGCGGACGCACATACGATGGCCCGATCTAAAATGGACTCGTACGTATATGTTTATAAGCCGTACACGTTTATAAGCCCATGTGTTACAACTAACTGGGAATTAAATGAAACTAGTCATGTGTCCGTGCGTTGCAACGAAAACTCAATATGCGTCAAAAAGTTTATTTGCAAAGAGCACTAACAGTGGCAAATGTGGGTAATTAAAAAGCAATGGCAAAGATGGGTAATTAAAAGCACTAACAGTGGCAAAGATGGGTAATTAAAGAGTAGTGGCAAAGGTGGGTAATTTTGATAAAGTGATGTGGGAAGAAACTCTCACTTAGTAAAGATAAGGAAACAAAAACAAACTCTGACTCGGGACTAAGAAACAACCAACTCAAGTTTTGATATAATTAGGAACGGAACCAATGTAGATAAAATTAGTACACTCCTTTTTTGTGTGAGATCAATTCCTTCCTAGCCTTTTTGTTTGGCCGAATTAACCAGCACGGCATGCAGATTTGGTCCTTTATTTGCACCTGACTATCCTTGGCCGAACCAACTAACCATCGGTCCTCCGAATTTCTCTCTTCTTCTTTCTTTTTTGTGATGCGCTTTGCTTCTTCCCGCATGGATAACATCATAAGCTGCTTAATGCACTATAGCACTTTCCTAATGGCGGCCGCATGCACCTAATCGCTTTCCATGCAATAGTTCTTCTTCCTATTTTCCCATCGACTCGCATGCAGTTCTTATCTCTTGTTTCCCCGGCCAGAACTTGCCCCGATGCCCACGCGCTGCACTAACACGGCCCAAATTGCGCAAGCTGACATACATATATTTGTCTCGCACAGCTAGCCTCCCCATCCTCCCTCTCAGCCTCACCTCCTTTCTTTTCTTCGTGTAAATCGCCATCAGTGCCAAATTGCAGTTGAGATGTAGTAGATGCACTGAGCCGTATCACTGGAACTCAGTTTTTTGCACTGTCCAGATGTACACGGAGATTTTGAGAAGCGTAAAAAGTAGGTATAAAAAGAGCTGCGTTCTGTTTCAATGTATATCAAATGCAGAAGTGAATCATGCAAGTTCATTTTTTTTAAGATAACAGAAGAATATATTAACCTTCCAGCTTCTGCACCGTAAGATGCACACAGCCAATCGTTTATTACAAATTACAGCCAAAATGTTGTCATCAAGCTACTCATAAAGAACGACTAAGCAAGCGACAATCAAATGACTATGAACGCAACCAATTGATGCACAAATAGATAACCTACAATGGATTAGACATCTGTTTCTTATCAAAGACAACATCATTTCGATATAGCCAAATAACCCAACATATAGCGGCGACCCCAACTAAACATTAAGCCTTTATTTCCTTTCCCAACCCCAATAGCCATGCAAGATCCAAACATATGGGCTACTATGAGGAGGTGACAAATTAGAAGCCGCTTGTATAACACACCATGTGAAACGAGCAAATTGACAATAAAAAATGAGATGTTGTATAATTTCTTCATTGTTACAAAAATAACATTGTTTGCTGCCAGTCCAATTTCTTTTACTTAGGTTATTTTATGTCAGAATCACCCCTCGATGTAAGGACCATAGAAATTTTTTTATTTTTAATGGTACTTTAATTTGCCAAAGTTGTCTATTTGTAATTGGGATATTTTGACACATTAAAGCTGCATACATCGATTAAATAGAAAACTGTACATTTTGATGAAGATTCCATCGAAAATTATCCTATTCGAATGACAAATGTATAGTAGAAATTCTTGTAATAAGCTTTTGCAAAACATGTAAATTAGATCCCGTAATGACCCTATGAAAACATATATTAAAACATTCAGAGCTCATTATTTTAGCCACCGTGGCATTTTTTTTTCGAACAATATTGAGTACTAAGGGGGTTGTTCCCAAACCAAGTATTCTGCCAAAAACGTATTTGAGATCCATCATGAAGATTGAAAGGCCAAAATCTAAAGAAGTGATGTTTAACCTTCATTAGACCTGCCCAAAAATAAGAGTCCCCTAGCCTCCCTTCCACTTGAGAAAGAGTCTTACTTCCCAAATACTTCCTAATAAGGATTTGTTGCCAAACGCCATCATCATTTAAATATTTTAAGAGCCATTGCAAACAAATGTTTTTATATTAAGATCATGAATACCCATCCCACCTTGATCCTTAGGTTGATATATAATATTTCACTTAGCAAGCCTATATTTTTTCTTATTATTATTATCATTCTACCAACAATATCTTGACTTGAAATAATCTAATATTTTAAGAATCCCATGTGGTATCTAAAAAAAGATAACATAAACATGAGTAGACTGCTAAGCATAGAATTTATAAGGACTAATCAGCATTGATATATGCTTTCCTTTCCAACTACTCAGCCTCTTTTCAAATCGCTCTTTTACCCCCTTCCACTCACTAATTCTCAATTTGCGATAATGGATTGAATGCCAAGGTGTCAAAAGGGTAAACTTCCTAATTCACATCCAAATAGATTAGTGTATTGGAGTTCAAATTCCTTAGCAGCACCAAAACAAAAAAATTCACTTTTGTGAAAATTTATTTTAAGGCTTGAAAGTTGTTAAAATGCACAAAGCAAAAGCTTTATATTTTTGGATTGTTGAATATCATGTTCTATAAAAATAATGGTGTCATCTGCATACTGAAGGATGGACAACCCATTATCAACTAAATGAGGTATTATTCCTTTTATTTGTCCATCCTCTTTGGCATGTTCTAAAAGAACAACCATCATATCCACAACAATGTTAAATAAGATAGGAGACAAGGGATCTCCTAGCCGAAGTCTTTTTCTAGTATGAAAGTACGGCCCAATGTCATTATTGAACTTAATGCCAACACTCAAGAAACCTTTCATTTTAAGAGTCTGTTGAAGAAATGGCCATTTGACCTTATTATAGGCCTTTTCAAAATCCACTTTAAAAATAACCCCATCCAATTTTTTCTTATGCATCTTGTGAATTGTTTCATGAAGAATTATTACACCGTCCATTATGTTTCGACCGAGCATAAAAGCAGTCTATGTCGACCGTACAACATGTTCAGCTACACTAGATATCCTATTCATGCCAACTTTAGTGAAAATTTTGAAGCTAACATTAAGAAGACAGATCAATTGATAATGTTGTATTTATTTTGCATCTTTATTTTTTGACAAAAGTGTGATAATACCAAAATTTAGCCTAAACAAAGGGAGGACACCCTTATGCAAATCATGAAACATTGCCATTAAGTCTTCTTTAATGACCTCCCAAAACACATGGTAAAATTCAATCGAAAACCCGTCCGGTCTAGGTGCCTTATTTTGTTCCATTTGAAATATTGTCACCCTCACCTCTTTCTCAATGAACACTTCGTGAGAACATCATTCTCCAAATTAGAAACTTGAGGGATATCATCTCGGCAAGATTCAATCATAAAAAATGATTGCTATCCAACGGTCCAAAACGATCTTTATAATATTTGGTTATGTATTTCTTAAGCTGCTTTTCACCACATATTATTCCTTCATCTTTTTCAAGTTGAAAAATTCTTTGTTTCTGATGCTTACCATTTGCAACCAAATGGAAATATTTAGTATTATTATCCCCTAAGTATATGTTTAACTTTTGCTTGTTGGTACCATTTAATTTCCTCCTGACGTGGCAATTTAGCGAGCCTCTCATTAGAGTGCTAATTCAGATAAATATCCTCATTGGATGACCCAGTGTTCTCTAATTTTTATCAAGATAATGCAGAGTAATTCTCTCTTTTCTTTTCTATAGGTTCCACTCGTACACTTGGCCCAAGCCCTCAGTTGTTGTCTAAGACTCTTAATTTTAAATTGCCATTGAGTTATGGAAGAGTTTCCCTTATGCTCATTGTGCCAACAATTTGACACCATATCAAAGAAGCCATCCTTGATTAGCCACCCAAGTTCAAAGAAGCCAACCTCGATTAGCCACCCAAGTTCAAATTTGAGCAATGACTGATTTTTCGAATGGAATGCTGCTCCAGTGTTGAGCAATAAAGGAATATGACCAGAGAGAAACCTTTCAAGAGCATTGACAGTAACCAAAGAGAATTTATGCTCCCAATGTGTGCTCATTAGCACCCTATCAAGCTTCTCAAAAGTGGGATTTTCCAAAGTATTAGACCAGGTAAACCTTTGACCAGATAATTCAATTTCTCTCAGATCTAACCTATTAATGATAGCATTGTATAAAAGGGGCTATCTTACATCAAAATTATTATTATTATCCTTCTCATCACGTCTCCTGATAATATTAATATCACCACCTATCAAAATAGGTAATGATTCTCTATTACATGTATGGACTAGCTTAGTCAAGATCTTATCCTTTAAATGATTTTGAGCTACACCATATACAGCCGCTAGATTCTATTAAAAACCATCATCCTTATTTCTCAAGTGAAACTTCACATAGAAGTCTCCTTCATCAATAGAACCAATATCGAAGGATGAAAAGTTGACCCCTAAAAGTATACCCCGGATCACCCATGGGGGACATGCAATGCCACATAAAGTCCTGCCCACCATAAAGGTGTTTTAGACTTAATGCAGAAAACTCACTTTTGCCCATTTCAAGAAGTGCAACAAAATCAAGATGTTGGTCCTTAGTTAAATTTGAATTGTATTTGTATTTAGCCAAGTCTCTAAGACCACAGCTATTCCAAGAAAACACCTTTCATTTAAATTTAATTTTTCTTTGATGGTCTCCCCCACCGAACCTTTTTCTTAGAAAAGTTGGATTTCTTCTTGCATGAGACTGCATCATTACATAAATGAGCATCCTCATGATCCAACATTTCATTAGTTAAATTACTACATAAGTGATTGAGGGTAGCAGCATCAAGAAAGTCTTGATCTATATCCTTCGTAACATCATAAGAATTATTAACTTTTGTCATTGAGACCTTCAAACGATCTTTTTCTACATTCTTAATCATCTTAATTGACATCTAAACCTCATCATAATTTTTACCCAAAGAAATTCCAATATTATGTAGCTTAGAAGAAATATATGCATCTGAAAAAGAGATAAAGGAATTGCGAAAGGTATCTTCTTGAATTTCTAGGTTACAAATAGAAGCCCGATGCTGAGTGTATGGTTATGGGAAATCATGAAAGGTATCTTCTTGAATTTCCAGGTTACAAATTGATGCCTCGGGAGGATAACCAAACTAAGTGTATGGACAAGAAACTTTGTCGCAGAAACCAAAGGGTCCGTCCGGGAACGCCTACGTTTCCGGTCGGCCCCGGGGGCTACTGACGAATATTTATACTAGAGGTACCCCACAGCAAGGTCTCGATCGGGTCCTGAGGAACCCTTCGCCTGCGCCGTGGTCTGCGGGAGCGCACCGACTAGGCCACGGGTCGGACTCTCGCGGTCCACAGCCGGGTCTCAGGACGGGGCTTCCGAGAGCTCCGACCGGGCACGGGGGGAATGCCCGCAGCCTCCGACCTAGCCGCTGGTCGGGGCCCCGGCAGAGTCCCAGCTCAGCAGCTCCAACCACCTCATCGATCGGCCTCGGAATTGGTCAACCACCGTCTGAACGAGACGGCCGAGCAGGGATAAGCGTCCCTTCCCGAGGCAACACCAGAAGCGCCGCCCACGCAACGCCTACTTCTGACAAGCACACAGAGGACAGAGACGCACCTTCCCAACGAAGCGCCGCCAGCTAACTCTACCGACGGGGCATAGCTGGCTGAACCTGCCAACCCACCATGACATATACAGGGACCTGTCAACTCTGAAGATCGCAAACCGAGTCGCCAAGAGATAGCGCGCCTCAGCCGCTCCTCTCTCCCCAGCCCCGTGTAACCTGCTCTCTCCGCCTATATAAGGAGAGGCAGGACTTTTGGGGAGGGGGGCTCGCTTATGAACACAACTCCCTCCGCCAATACCGCATCTTGCTCTTCCGATCCGAGCGATCGTTCGAGGCTCCCGAGCTCCCCCAGACTAACGAGCACTAAGGGCCTGTCCTTAGCTCTCGTATGTAAACCGCCGTGCTTTGAGCAACGAGATCCACAGCCACAAACTGGAAGTAGGGACATTCAGCCCGAACCAGTATACATCTGGGATTTCTCTGCCAGATCAAATATACGTTCGAGACTCCATGAGTCAACCATCAAGGAGAGGGGGCGCGCGGCCCCTTGACCTACAAATACGTCTGCCGGTTTTATGAAACACCGACAGTTGGCGCGCTAGGTAGGGGCCTCACGCGTCATCGTCTTCGTCTCCAGATCCCCGATCGTCTCCTTGATGGCCTCTTCCGCCTGCGACGGCGCGTTCTTGACGCGGAGCTGGACCGGGATCTTCGGGAAGTACATTCGAAGCGGGCCGAGGGAGGCGGCTCCCGCTCGCCACCCAAAGGAGTGTCCGCAGCCGTCACGCCACTCCAAGGATCCCCGTGGGGAGAACCCTTCACCGCTACGAAGGTTCCCCAACTTGGCACCGTTCGACTCAAAGACCCAGACGGTGACATCGCACCCGGCGCGCGGAGTATGGAAGGGATTAGCACTGGGACCTACGCTCTGGCCGCCTCCGCGGCTCCTAAAGGCTATGGTAATTCAGCAGGTGCTAATCATGAAGGAAAGAGGCAAGATACTGAGAAAGACGTCCAAAAAACATCGCACTACATGAAGACAAAAGAAAGCGAAGGAGCCAGGAGGTTACTTAGCCAGAGGCGTCATCACCATCCGAGCCGTCGCTGCTCACGACGACGTCACCCAGCGCCGCAACCTTCTCTGCTGCCGCCCGCACCCTGGCCCGAATCGGGCTCGCGTCTCCTTCGATCCCGGCGACGGCCGCCATCGGGTCGAAGGAAGCATCGCGGCTGGCGCAGCAGGCCAGCACGTGCTCCGCGACATCGACGGCAACCCCCCGCCCCTCGCGAACGGAGCGCTCGCGCAAGGCGCGGGGCAGGTCAGCGAGGGCATCGGCCGCCTGGGTAAGGCCGAGGGCATACCCCGAGGGGGTATGGTCCAGCGGTCCATCCAGCCTCACCCCAAGCGTCCTCAGGCTCCTCCCTATGCTTTGAGGCCGGCGGCACGATGTAAGGGCCTCGCGTGAGGTCCACAGCTCTTTGCGCAGTTCGGCCAGCTCCATTTCGGCGGCTTCGGCGCGAGCCCGCTGCGACTGCATCTCCTCGCGTGTTTTAACGAGCTCCTCCCGGGCGGCCTGGGCAAGGGCCCGCTGCTGCGCCGCCTTTGCTGCAAGGGAAGCGGCCCTCGCAATGTGCGCATTGAGGGAGGCCTCCAGCCGCGCCAATACGGCTGACAGATCCGTCGTCCGGGCCGCCGCCAAAGGAGGATGACCCGGAGCGACCGGAGGGACATCGGAAGCCACGCTACCCGTGTCCGTCTCCCTCATCGCGGCGACCGCAGATGGCTGCCCCAGACGCAGACCGGAGGCGCTAAGAGAAAAAAAGGAAGGAAAACAGCCTGACATCAGTAAAAGGCGAAAATCGAAGCCACCCCGGGGCCGGCAGAAAGGACTTACCCGCGGAGGGGAATCCTAATGCGGAAAGACGACGAAGGCAGCGTGACCCTGTCCCCCGTCGCAGCGCCAGAGGGCCCGGCGTCGGTGCGGGGCCTCTTGACGTCAGGGGCCCGCAGGCCAGCAGTCACCTCCCATTTCCCAGCCATCCGGTCACCACTGCCGTTGGCCATCTGCCGTTCGAGATGCTGTAACTCCTTCTCTCTTGTGCTAAAACAAAGGGGCAGGGGGGAGGTGAAGAAGTGGAAACGACGGCAAAAAGTGACGGCCCTCAGGCACCCCGTGCAGCCTTTTCAAAGGAAGGGCGAAGTGGCCGAAACGCGCGTCACGCAAGAGGGCTGCGCGCACATTAACTTTGCGCCTGGAGCGACGCGGCGCACTCTCTCCATCCCTCCTGTGGCACATTGAGATACGAGGAGATAACAGGACGCTGCTTCGGGCGAACCGTGGCACGACCCCTCGACTTCGGCCACTGCACCGGCCGCACCGACAAAAGACGAGCCTGAACCATCACGACGCTTCCAGCATGCGGAACAAGAAGCTAAGACAGTCTTTCCCCAAAAACTTCTCCCACGTTTATTTTTTCATTCCGAGTTTTAGGCATTGTGAAGCGATCACAAGCTCGGTCCCCATGCACCGCTCGGGGGCCACAAGCTCACACACTTACATGGGTCAGGTGACCAGGTCGGCTATGTGGTCCTCCCTAGCGGTAACCCTCTCGACCCGAGCACTACGGCCTACGCCCCAGTGGCTATGATTGCGAAGTGGTGCTCTGTGGAAGAAGGAAGTACCCATACGGCGTGACCCATAGTTGGTCGGGAACACTCTTCTCCCGCGCGAGTGCGGATGAGCGACTTATACCTAAGATCCCTACACTCACGCGGGTCAGGCAACCTGGTCGGCCATTGGACCCTCCCCAACGGTAGTCCCTCCGACCCGAGCACTACGGCCTACGCCCCAGCGGCTACGGTTGCGAAGTAGTGCTTCACGGAAGAAGGGAACACCCGTGTGGTACGATCCATGGCCGGTCGGGAACACTCCTGCCCCGCGGCAAGTGCAAGAGAACACTACATTCCTACGCCAAAACTTCTTATTATCCGAGCTTTCCTAAAAGACGTCAACATATCAACCCGTGTTTATATAACCCCCGCGGTTTTCTAAACCACGGTCATCGAATGTTCGTCATCCCTGGGAAGCACGAAGAATAAGAATCGGACCAGCGGAACAATCCGAATAGCCATTTGTTTCCCCCACGATGGAAACCCTTTCGACCCAGTCCATGACATTTTCAGGAATGGAAATCGCAAAAAGCAAGGGAGTAGCGATGGCGAAAGGTGGGAAAACGCCCTAGCCCTCATTACCCCAAAACTGCAGGTACTTACCGAAGCACGCGCAAGCCGGACACACATCGACCGATCGCTCGCCGATCAAAACATCGCGTGTCCCGTCGCGAACGCCACGACAAGCCGTCGGTAAGACGTATCGCCCCTGATCATTTCGTTTCATATTTAAATCCCCGTACACACATTAAATGCTTGCAGAAATGTTGGGGTATCGCTCCGGGCGAAACGCCCCGCGACCTCTTCGTCATCGCCTCCGGGTCGGCTCAAACCGACCCGAGGCAGGAAGAAAAAGCCCACCAGGCCCTAGCAGCCTCGAGGTGGCGAGAAGGCTTGAATGCCTCATGATTAAGACCTGGCCGCGGGTCCCAAAGGTAGGATCCACCAAATGAATCTCTCGCCGACCCCGGCAGGCAAACGAGCGAGGGGCAAGTTCAAGGCGAACACTCGGTGGGTCTTTAGTTGGGTTGGCGGATGACCCAATCGCCTTAGCTCGCTTCCGAGACCATACTTCAAGCTCTCCAGTGGAGCCCCCCGAAAGGGCAGCAGCCAGCTGCGCCCCGAGTTACGAACGACTCGAGGTCCGGTACGGGATCGAATAAAGAAAGGTTTTTTATGGGTCGCCCCCAGCGGGTCGGACACCCGACGTTGGGATCGTCCGCTCGGAGATCGCTCGATCTCCAGGGCCCACTCGGATAACCCGTTTGTAGCTCCACGAGCACGGTGTTCGGCCGACGTATGGCAAACACGCGTCCGCTCACCCCCTCCAGGTCCCACACCTGCGGACGGAGCATACACGTGGGACCGACAGTGGCCTCTCCTCTCGCAGATCGCCTCGCCCGACGAGGACTCAGGAAGGATGCCCCTCGCCTAGCTGCGGCGTTAAACCAGCCCGACTGACTCGCCCAGCTACGGCGTAAAAATAGCACTAACTCGCCCAGCTACGGCGTAAAAATAGCACTAACGTGTCTAGCTACGACGTTAAAAAAGCACTCGGGAACCGGAACCTCTCGCGAAGGCATCTGGACCTCCCTGCCGACCACGGCCGCGTCTAGCTACGACGTTAAAAAAGCACTCGGGAACCGGAACCACTCGCGAAGGCATTCGAACCTCCCTGCCGACCACGGCCGCGTCTAGCTACGACGTTAAAAAAGCACCCGGGAACCGAAACCTCTCGCGAAGGCATCCGGACCTCCCTGCCGACCACGGCCGCGTCTAGCTACGACGTTAAAAAAGCATCCGGGAACCGGAACCTCTCGCGAAGGCATCCGGACCTCCCTGCCGACCACGGCCGCGTCTAGCTACGACGTTAAAAAGCACTCGAGAACCGAAACCTCTCGTGAAGGCATCCGGACCTCCCCGCCGTCCACGGCCGCGTCCAGCTATGACGAAAAATAAGTGCCCAGGCGTTCGCGCCAACCCGAGTTGACCGATGTCATCCAGCAAAGGAAACCCCCGATCGGCTCTCCGACCCGCTCGGGGCCCGGGTTACACCCACCGGAAGGCCGCAAGACTCGACAAAACCAATCGACCTAGCTGGGCGGATCCTGCGCTACCTAACGAAACCCACTGCTCTACGGCGTGGTCAGAAACACCGAAAGGGTCGCAAGAATAGAAGCCCCAGGCAAGCAAAAAGACGACTACATTCGAGCAAAGCGTGGGGAAACGCCCAATTGCTGTCCGTCTCCCAAAAAAATCAAGGGTGGGCAGAGACGAGCAAGAAAACAAGAAGAGCTAGGCGCCGAGCGCGCGCCTGGCCGCTCGGATCAGGGCGTCCCTCGCCTTGGCGAGCTTTGGGATGACTCCGATCAGCGCATCTACGATGGCAGCGGCACCACGATCGATGGCGTCGAGCCTCGCCCGTTCTGCCATGACGAGGTCGAAGTCCTCCCAGAAGCTCCGCGATGAAGGCCTCCTCCTCCGTAGGCGCTAGCGGCGCCTCGCCCCCGAAGCTAAACACCACCGGCAGACGTCCGCAGCCGGAAGAAGGCGATCGAGAGGAAGCCATTGCAACCCCCAAGCATTCCGAAGAGATCACAGATCTGGACGGAGAGCAGCTACTCAGGCCCCCGCTTCCGCGCCGCCATATAAACGCTCGGCGCGCGGAAGCCGAGCAGGCCCAAGTTAAGGAAGGCATGTGAGGCCAAGGCATCGCCGTGCCTGTAGAGAAACTTTGTCGTAGAAACCAAAGGGTCCGTCCGGGAATGCCTACGTTTCCGGTCGGCCCCGGGGGCTACTGACGAATATTTATACTAGAGGTACCCCACAGCAAGGTCTCGATCGGGTCCTGAGGAACCCTTCGCTCGCGCCGTGGTCCGCGGGAGCGCACCGACCAGGCCACGGGTCGGACTCCTCGCGGTCCACAGCCGGGTCTCAAGACGGGGCTTCTGAGAGCTCCGACCGGGCCGCGGGACGGGAATGCTCGCAGCCTCCGACCTAGCCGCTGGTCGGGGCCCCGGCAGAGTCCCATCTCAGCAACTCCGACCACCTCATCGATTGGCCTCGGAATTGGTCAACCACCGTCTGAATGAGACGGCCGAGCAGGGATAAGCATCCCTTCCCGAGGCAACACCAGAGGCGCCGCCCACGCAATGCCTACTTCTGACAAGCACACAGAGGACAGAGACGCGCCTTCCCAACGAAGCGCCGCCAGCTAACTCTACCGACGGGGCATAGCTGGCTGAACCTGCCAACCCATCATGACATATACAGGGACCTGTCAACTCTGAAGATCGCAAACCGAGTCGCCAAGAGATAGCGCGCCTCGGCCTCCTCTCCCCGGCCCGTGTAACTCGCTTCTCCGCCTATATAAGAAGAGGCAGGACTTTTTGGAGGGGGGCTCGCTTCTTAACACAACTCCTCCGCCAATACCGATCTTGCTCTTCCGATCCGAGCGATCGTTCGAGGCTCCCGAGCTCCCCCACACTAACGAGCGCTAAGGGCCTGTCCTTAGCTCTCGTATGTAAACCGCCGTGCTTTGAGCAACGAGATCCATAGCCACAAACTGGAAGTAGGGACATTCAGCCCGAACCAGTATACATCTGGGATTTCTCTGCCCGATCAAATATACGTTCGAGACTCCATGAGTCAACCATCAAGGAGAGGGGGCGCGCGGCCCCTTGACCTACAAATACGTCTGCCGGTTTTACGAAACACCGACAAGTACTCAGAGTGGATATGATTCTATATGGGTCATCGTGAATCGTTTGACCAAAGGTACTCATTTCATACCAGTTAAGACTACTTTTTCAGGTTTGAAAAAGCTATATATGTTAAGGACTGTATATTTGTATGGAATGACAAAGAATATAGTGTCAGATAGAGGTACTCAATTTATCTTGAGATTTTAAAATAAGTTACATGAAGCAATAGGAACTTATTTGAATTTCAGCACAGCATATCATCTATAGACAGATGGTCAGACTGAAGACTTAATCAGATTTTAGAGGATATTTTAAGAGCTTGTGTTTTAGCTTATGCCACTTCATGGGATTAGTGTTTACCATATGAGGAATTCAGTTATAATAATAGTTATTAGGCACGTTTGCAGATGTTACCATTTGAAGCTCTGTATGGTTGTTCCTATCGCACTCCATTGAATTGCAACGAGACATGAGAGCATCTTGTTTTTGGAGCTGAAATTCTTTAAGAGGTCACCGAGCAGATCGCTATGATCATAGAGAGCCTAAAGGTAGCTCTGTTAAGGCAGAAGGATCATGCTGATAATTGTCATCGAGAATTGAGCTTTGAGCCAAAAGATTTTGTTTATCTCAGAGTTAGCCCTCTTAAAGGAGTTGAAAGGTTTGATGCTAAAGGTGTACAAGATGTGTTTCATGTCTCTCACCTTAAGAAGTGTATTCGAGTGCCAATAGAGCAAACATTGTTGGAGTCAATCGAGTTGCAAGAAGATTTAGAGCCTGTTTGGTAGAGCTCCAGATCCTGCTTTTGTAGATCCAGATCTAGCTTCCTGAAGGATCTACTTCTCTGAGAAGTTGGATCAGTTTGATAAAAGTGTTTGGCTAGGAGATTAGCTTCAGAGATCTTAAAGGGAGGAATGAAGACAAATAGACCATACTACCCTTATTGTAAATTTTCTTTATCAGCCTTGTCAGACTCTGGTCATCCATGATCGTCTATGCGGATAACATCTCGCTTCAAATCTTGAAATACAAATACCATGTCAAAAGTTCGCCATGGACTCCATTGAACCGGCGAACAAAGATGAGCAAACGTCTGGTCTTGCTAAGCTCCAAAAACGTCTGAGGTCTTGCTAAGCTCCGTAACTATACAAAACGCCCGTGCTTTTGCAATCACTCAAGGAAGTGAAATTTTCAACTATACAAAAACCACTGGTACTAGCTAAGCTCCGAACTAAACGGTATTTACCAAGAGGTTGAACTATGAAATGGTCATCAATCTTGAGTTCCTTCGGGGAGTTTCATTAGGAGCAACAAAGATGCATGGTGAGCAACAACTAGAATATGATTAAGTGCGCGTGTAGGTGAAGCATGAGACCACGCATGAAACATTTCAATTCCTAGAACCAATTTTATAACTTTTAATTGCTAAAGCATGAGTCATAACAAGTTGACAACACAGTTTGACTTAAGATGCTGCATCTAAAAAGATAGTCACCAACTCCCTAAGTTCAAACATTACATTGAAAAAAATTGTATGCCGAAATACCAATATCAACCATAAGCGCTAAAAAAGACAACAAAATGCCACAAGTAATATCTCAATCATCCTGCAATTGCCTGTGCAAGCACATCACGAAATGCATCCTTGGATGTATCACTCCTATCCGATGTTGACGCATCCGATGCATCTTGAGAAATGACATATCTTTTATATCTTGATGGTATTGTAGGCACGTAGTTTGGATCCTGATCAAACCTTTCAAAATCACTGTCTGGCGCATCATGGTCACGTATAAAGTTGTGCAGTCCCATAGTTGCGGCTACAATCATCTTTTGCTTTGACATTGGATAGCTTGGCATCTTTAGAAGAATTCTCCATTTCATCTTCCATACACCAAAGCATCTCTCAATAATATTGCGTAAACTTGAGTGCAATTGGTTGAATTTCTCTTTATTACCACTTGGTGCAGACCCTCTTGAAACTACGCACATGGTACCTTTGGCCCTTGTATGGCGCTAAGTACCCTGGACGGTTAGGATAACCGGCATCCACAAGATAATACTTACCTGAAACATGCAATGTACATGTCATTTGAGTACTCAATGTATAGAAAGTACAAAGAAAATAAGCTAGTACAACTTACCTTGAGGAGGATGTGGAAAGGTATCTCTATCAGCTTCCAATGCATGATATAGGACAGTTGTGTCATGCATTGAACCTGGCTGCCCAATAGATGCATATGTGAATCTCATATCATGATCACACACTGCCATTACATTTTGAGTTGTAGACCCTGATCTACCAATATATCTAACTTGTTCTTCTGCAGGAACAACAACTAGAATATGAGTTCCATCAATAGCCCCGATACAATCCTTAAAATGTGGCCACATGCGGCGATCATTTCTAATTCTGCTATGGACTGTAGAGAAGTTCGGGTCTTTCGGCTTCATAAGGTCAGCCGACATCCTAACCACACACTGCAAAACCTCATCAAACTTCCTGCTAATTGTCTCACCAGAATGCTTTTCATCTTGTTTTGACTGTGACTCTGCCTGAACTTGTACTGCATGCGCAATTTAATTAGTCTGCAACTGACCACTTGACTATGTTTATCCCATGTACTAGCACATAGATGGTAAATAGGTCCAACACATTGCACCTCTGATGATTAATGTTATAACCAATGGCGGAACTAGATAATTTGTAATGGGTCTGCACCTTTGATATCGGATAGTTGACATACATAATTTCACGGCATAAATCCACCACATTGGTTCAAAATTTTCAATCATCATATCCCATAAATCTAAGGCTTTATATATGGCGCGGATAAGCTCTTGTTGTTTCGGTCTTTCCCTTTCAGCTATTTTGCTTCGACTCAATCGATTGATCCAGGAAACTAGTCGGATAGATTAGAGAGTTTAAAACATAAACTATTTCCAAAGTGTATCAATGTGCAAATCAATTTGGACACTTCATCCAGGACTCCAGAACGACATCTGAATTATAACAAATACATGTGTACTCCTTAATTGAGCTGGCAACTGGCTGCACATCCACTACAAATACATGCGCACGCGTGCAAGCAGCCTATGCTAATTACACATCAATGCATGGGCAATCACTAATGCACCTTCCACCAATACATGAGCTCATTCAATCAGTAGAGAGGTCATTCCAGACAATGAGAAGCATTTGATTGCAAGGTAAATAAAATTTGGTAATGAGAAGCATTTGGTAGACAATTTTGGTAATGAGAAGCATTTGATAGACAATCATGCAAACAAAATAACACCATTCAAGAGTGGAAAGAACCTGCACAATCACATTACCATCCACATTTACCTGAACAATCACATTGACCTGAACAATCACATTTACCATCCACATTTACCATTTAACAATACTGCACTAGTATATTGAACTACTTTCTTGCAACAAAAACAAACCATCCATATT
Source organism: Guadua angustifolia (assembly GCA_036346375.1). Classification (NCBI taxonomy): domain Eukaryota; kingdom Viridiplantae; phylum Streptophyta; class Magnoliopsida; order Poales; family Poaceae; genus Guadua; species Guadua angustifolia. The sequence continues at coordinate 19,479,760 of CM070519.1, forward strand.
TACCATCTACTAGCAAGAGAATTGGGGATTAGGGTTTACCTTCTACTAGCACGAGGTCGAACCACTGCAATCGAGGGCCACCGGCTGCTTGGAAGAAGCTCTCCCTCCTGGTTGCGAGTCACCACTGCCTCCTCCTGGAGCCCACGGGTCGCCGCCGCCGTCTTGTCACCCGTGAGTTGTCGCCGTCTTGAGCCCGCAGGAGCCAGCCACCGCGGCCTGTCGCCCAGAGGAGCCCACCACGGCCGCCTGTCGCCGGGAGCCTGCATGCCGCCGCTTGTCGCTGGGAGCACGCCGAGTCGCCGCCGAGTCGCCTGGGAGCACGCGAGGATTCAACAGCGCCTGAGGGGGGGCGCTCGGGGTGAGGAGGGATTAGGGGGGTAAGTGAGTGGCATTTGCGGGTAATTTTCATCAACTTCTGGTGGCCATTTTTTCCCCTTGCGCTGGATCCGTGCGCGGATCACCCAAAAGGTCGCTCCGCGTTTTCAATTCATTTCCAGCTCCGCTCCGAATCCAGATTCATGGATCAGTTTTTAGAGCTAGTAGCGTTTGGTTTAGATCCAGCTCCTCTAAATGAAAAAGCAGGATCTGGAGCCCTACCAAACAGGCCCTTAACCTATAAGGAGCAACTGTTAAGATTTTGGATATTACAGAGCGTAAGACTAGAAGTAAGTAAGTTTGTTTCTATAGAGTGCAGTGGAGTAATCACTCAGATAGCGAAGCAACGTGGGAGTGTGAGGAAGATTTGATAGCAGAGTTTCCTAACTTATTCCTTAGTTAGTTCTAAATCTTAGGGTCGCGATTCTATTGAGAGACATTTGTAACATCCCAATTTTAATCTCAAAATAACTTAATATTGCTATTTTTGCATTTTGTAAATTTTTAGAATTTTTTGGAATTTATTTCATATTTTTGAATTAGGCTTAATATGAATATTTTGAAAATTTTAAATAAAATTTTATCATAAATATTTTATTTGAGTTCCAAATGTCTCAGAATATTTTTTAGAATTTCTTACCATTTTTTGATATTTTTGCTATTTTATTTGAATTATTTTAATTTCTATAATTATTTTAAATGAGAAAATTATGAAAAATGTTTGAATAGTGTTTAGGCCAAAACCCTAATAGGCCCAGCCTAATTTTCACGCTAGCCTAGCCCATCCTCGTTCATAGCCTAATTTCCTGCGAAACCCTAGATCTTAGCTATTGATCTCATTGGGCGGTTGAGATTGATCCGAAACCCTAAGCTTTGTGGCTGTTGGATCATCATGCGTAGATGGTTGAGATCGCGCTAGGATTGAGTTGTTGGATGCTCAATGTGTGGTTGGCTAGGATTTCATCTTCTCCGAGACATCGTCGACCTGGACTCGAATCCGTTCTACTGTCGTACTCAACTAGGTTTCCAGTTTGCACGCATTTCCAGATGCTATAAAGCTGGTCACACATCTCCTGTGAATCCCTAAGCTCTTGCACATCTCCTCATCCGCTTGTCGTCACCGGGGTGCTTCCATTGAGTAGATGGTAAATGATTTAGACTAGAGCATGTGGCAAGGGCTATGAGCTGTGGTGGGCCTCTCTGGCATTGGTTAGATATGTTGATTTATGAGTGAATATGAGGTAGTTCCTATGAGTGAACTGTTGGAAGTCTTGCCTAAGTCAATTAAGAATTTAACCTTGCAAGCCATTAAACTGGGCTAATCATGCAACCACATATCTAGAATGAGACAGACTAAACTAAGTAAACTACCGAGTCTTAACATTTGATACATCGGGAGGATAACCAAAATGAGTGTGCTGTTATGGGGAATTTGTGTGTACAGCCTAGCCTCACAACTATCCAACGGTATGTCCCTCCTATTCTTCTGCTCTTAGTGAGGGAAGGAATAACGAGTTCAGACTTATCGGGAGGGTCATTGTTATGATGGAGTCTCCAAAAGGTTTTATTATGAACTTCTTAGTCGTACATTGATTGGTACGTGTTATGGCCGACAGTATGAGATTGATCATACTATATGGGTAAAGTGCATAACCTCTATAGAGTGTAAATTTATTCGGATAGTCATGCCCTTGGTATTAGGCAATGCTCGGGAATTTCAGTCAAGGTTTAGATTTTTTGAAATAAAACTTGGGAAGGGAGGCTGTGTGCCATTGGAAATATTGAAATTAGTTTAGGGCTATGTACCAAGTTTATTATTAAGAAATATCTAAGAAATATCTGAATAGCTGATATGGTCATTTTAATCGATTTATTTTATTCATTTGTAAATACTGCTTTATTGCAAAATAACCATATCAGCTATTCATTGAAATAAGCCTTGCATATAGTTATATTAGACTTACATTCTATGCACAATTTGTTGAGTGCTTGATGTCCTCACCTTTGCCATAACAAAATCATTAGTTGAGGGGGAGTCTGCACCAGTTTTGGAGTAGGAGTACTAGGAGGAGGTGTTGGTCTAGGGCTTGTTAGTTGTCTATGGAAAATTGATGGGTTTCTTTTTATGTTTTCTATTTTGCTACATTTTAATATTTTTAGTTTAGCCCTTCCAAGCCATACTCATGTAAAGTCGATCATAAGGTCAATTAATTATCTTATATTTAATAAATAAAGTCTTTTATTATGTTTCTATTGTATGGTTATGATATTTATCTATGTTAACATTGTCTGCACTAGTGCGATCTTGGACTAGTACGATATATAGAGGATCTGAATTTGCATATTCGGGTCTCAACTATATGTAGGATGACAGCTATCTTAGCATATTACCAAATCATTGATTGATTTGTCTCTATACGTGCAAGTGAACATAGGCTTAGGGAGGAATTAGTAGAGTTTTGTAGAACCTAATTAATCTTTGTAACATTCCAATTTTTGAAGTTTCAAAAATCTTTTGGGTAGATTAGGTTCCCAAAAATTTCACTGATTTTCCTCAAATTAATAAATCTTAATTGGAAATTTAAAAATTTTAAAAAATAAATTGAATAATAGAAACTTCACTTAAAGATGTATTTGGGTTCCTTGAGTTTCAATGAATCTTCCTATATTTTCTTGGAATATTCTAAGTTCATTTGTTATTTATTTGGATTTATTTGAATTTCTAGCCTCTTTCTTAATTTAGAAATCAAATCTAAATTCCAATTCTCTATTAGGCCTAATCTTGGTCCAGCCTATTGCTCCTTACCACTTCACCATTGGCCTAGTCCACTATGTTGGCTTGCCTTAGCTTTTTCTCTCCTTCTTGCATCACTGTCGGCCAACTTTTCATGCCTGGCCCATGTCGCTTGCATGTTCCAGCCCACCCACTTTCTTTCTCTATCTCTCGCTGATAGACCGGTCCTAGCTGTCAGCCATGATTACAGCTCATCATCTCCCTCGCATGTACTCTTGGGACTTTGTGACATTGCCATAGCCGAGCCAAACTCCACTTTTCACCAGCTTCACCCAGCTTTTTAAAACCAACCAAACATACACATCCGCCTCGCCTCTTCACACTGCCTCGAAATCCCTAGCACCACCGCTCAGAATTCCCTCCATGTTTCGCTGCCCTGATCAACTTGTCAAGCCCAAGCTATGACATTGGAGCTGAAGAGAAACTCATTCTCCTATCGCTCCCATGCACCCTCACCAAGTCTTTCCATGTCATATTGTGTTCCAGAAGCACCCTCACCTAATTTCCCCAATCAATTGAAGCCAAGGAGGTTTTGTCATTGATATTGAGGCCATCTTCCTCGCTATCGTCTAAGCTCATTCCTCGCATCGATTTGTCATCAACAATAAGCCTCTGCATCCATCAACCCTGCCATCTTGTTTGTCATGCCATGTTCTAGCTTGTGCTCTCATCTTTTTCGCTGGAGGACCTCTCCATTACTGCACCACCGTGAGCCCCGACACTCCACTACCTCTGTCTTCATCACTAGCAGTCGTGGCAATCACTGCACCAACCGACCATGTCATCATGTTTTTCATGATACCCTCTACCTCTTACAACAGTTGGATTTGATAGGAGCCCCTCAGTAATCGATCTCGCTGCCATCATCCCCATTAGCATCGCCATGCCATCCTATACCTCGCTCACCATCTGTTTTGCTTGAACATCACTACACTGTTGACTTAGGGCCCCCGTTCGATAGGGCTCCAGCTCCTGCTTTTCCTTGATTCTGCTCGAACTTCTCATGATTTTGATCTTCTAAAGAATCAGGAGCAGTTTCTAAAAGCGTTCGGCTAGCTGGTTAGCTCCAGATTCTTGAAAGAGGGGATTAGAGAGGAATTGTCCAATTTGGCCTTGTCTGTAATACCTAACTTGTATTTGTAACTTGACCCTATGTATTTGTGTGGATTATTTGTGAGATATGAGAAAATAAAATTTATAACCATGCAATATGTTGAATATCCGAGTAATTAGCATGGTAATAAAGTCCAAAAGTTACATAGAAGTCTCATCATGATATATTAGTGATTACAAAAGACAACAAAATAAATACAGATACACTCATTAGACCATCCTAAATTAACTAATTGCCTTTGCAAGATCATCACAGAATTGATCCATTGACCTATCATTGGACTTGACGTTGACATACAATATTATCTATGAGTATACAAGCTATTGCATAAACACAACAAATATGAACTCACTAATTACTATTTTGTCACAATCCTAGACAATCCCTAGAACTGCAAAAAAAATTCAGGAAATTTTGAAGTCATTTAATGCCTCTTGAAAATAAAAAACAACAACTTTACAAAGAAACAGAGGCACTGTCAGCATTTATCGTGGATTGGTAATAGAATTTCTAGAAGAAATATGGTAAGACAATGATCAGAAATTGCAATAAATGGATGGATTCATCGTAGAAGAAATGTCAACAAGCAATGGTACGCACTTTCCTCTATCCATTTAGTTAGATTACAACTCAAATTCTCGGATAAAAAGAAGGTTTTCCTCAGCGCTTTTTTCCCATGACTGATTTGAAATGCAATTCAGCAGGTTTTCCTAATCTAGATGTGGTTTAGCAGGAAGTCTCCTTGCTTGGTGGTTGCTTGGTAGAAGGCGTTCGTCACATCAAGTCGGTTCGTCTCTAAGACACTAACTACTTTATCAATCTTGCAGTGAAGTTTCCCAATATCAATAAAGCGAGACAATTCCCTGCATTGGAGGAAAATGTTAGCAACACCCACGGTCATGCACAATATAAACACTGGGATATGACATGTGAAAATAACATCAACAAAAATTAAGTGACGAGCATTACTAATCATGAGAACAAATTAGACCTCGCAGCGAGGAGAATAAACATGAACCAGATATGATAAATCCAAAGGGAGTTGAGAAACTCAGAGAGGTGAGGTACTTTGCCAATAACAGCCAGGATCTCGGGTGCATCTACAACCTGTCAAGATTCTTAATAAATATGGCATCCAAGCTAATAAAGCAGACCTGAATGGGCAAAGTTGAATTAATACCTTTTGTTTTAGAGATACACGATCCAATGACATAACACTTGTAAGGACCATGTAAAATATGAATGTATCATAGGGGAACAACTCATAAGTCATGAAAGTTGAAATGGAATCCAAAATAAAGTTTCTAGTGGCCATGCAATACAAGCCTTCATAGTACACTTTTAGTCTGTTCTTCCTCTCTCAATGCTTTTTCCTGAAATTTTGGTTATTTAGACAAGATTAACATGTTTAAAATGTGCATCGACAGCTTAAGCTATATAGAACACAGTAGATATATACCTTCTCCCCATCCTTATGAAATACAAGGATTTGGCTAGACGGGCTTCATATACTGCATCCTGTCTTGATCAAGTGATGTGTGTGCAGCAATATATTCTTAACTGCAACATGAGATTCCAGACAGAACAAAATTGCATTCAGAGGATAACACAAGTTATGAAGTAAAAAGCTCAGCATGCTGCAATATAGGCACCTGAGTGCAATTTACAAACCAATTTTATGTTTTAGATCTCTGATTGTATTATGCTAGCCTGGATTCCTGCACTTGCTTCCATAGTCAGTCCCACCACTCGACTGCGTAAATAGTCAAGTATGACACATAACCATTGTCTAGTAATGTTTCAGCAAATTAGAAGAGAAGAAGCATAACAGGATATTTCCAGTGTGATCATATAGCTTCCTAGATTTTCTTATCCCAAAAGAAAATAGCAACAATACAAAGATTTGCTGGAATGCCATAGAATTGTAATTATTTAAGCCAATGCAGATGATGATTCTAGAAAATAAATGTGAGACCCCAGATTTACCATCTGGAACCTCCTGTGTATTTCTGTACTAGTCCCAGATCAGTAGCTAGTACATACAGTCGAAACAGTGGTAAATCAATGCCCATATCAGGATTATATATTGAAGTAATAAATAACATCAAATAAGAACAATAACCTTTTGGTCGAGGTTTACAAAAACCACCTTAACAGGCTGAACAACTTGAATAATTGCAGCGGAAGACGAAAACTCCAAGTGATGACCCAACCATATGCCTACAGGCAATCGAGTGGGGAGCGCGTCCTAGTCCAAGTGATCTCCTTCGACAGCTTCAACCTTCTGAGAGATGATTTGAGTGTAGCATGTGAGTACATAAAGTACTCCGCAAGTCTTGGTAAAAATGCATGATGAAGGCTATATCAGGAAGGCTTATTATGGTTCTTTTGCATAAAGCCAAGTTTCATCAAACCATACATAATAATAATTTTCACAATGCACATTTTAACAAATATTTTAACCATTGAATATATATATATTATTCTAGCGAAGGTTCTAGCCACCAATCACTAGTATACAGGCTCTATCCGCCACATTTCAAAAAGATCAGGGTTCAATCGACCCATTGGCTTTTTCCGCTAAAGATTACAAAACAGGTTCAACTATCTGACTGGCTCTAGCCGCCAGAGGCACATCCGAAAGTCCTAACCACTCCCGAATCCCAAAGTTCATTTTTGAAAACAAAACCAAAAGACTACCAATATGCAAAGCATTCTTTGCCCGCCCTTGACCGTAGGCACGGCTATTCGAATAGTTTATTTACTCTGCAGAGTTTGTACACTTTACCCACAAGACATGATATTCTCTTGATGCCAAGCTATTAACACACTTCCTTAGGTGTGCCGGCAGAGATATCATGATAAGGCCTTTACAATGTATACATCTAACCCGACTCACCCGCTGTGGTTTCACCGCTATTAGGGTTCCATCTGCCCAGTATAGAAGCCCCCTCTTGCGCCGTGTGGGAAAATACGACTTGCCTCCATCTGGCACCCACATTCCACCATCTGGTGAGTCTAAGTTATGTTTCTACAAATTATTCAGCCAGGTCAGAGCCCATTTAACATGTGGTTGTACTGTTGTGCTAAGAATGGACAATCATAAGAGTTGGTCCTTAATTTGACTAGGGTGGCTTCCACAAACCAAGACCAGTGCTCTGTCTGCACCCGCCCGACAAACCATTCCGCCCCAATCTAAATCATTTTCCTTTTTATTTTTATTTTACAAACAAACGGCAATACCTTTTGCCTATATTTTCCAACACAAATTTGCAAGGGTTTAGAAAGAATCCCCACCCATAGGTGTATATCTTGACCGCTTGCAAGCATAAGCATTTCTACTTGGGACTACTCTATTCCACCAATAGTTATTTAATAATCTTCAATTCTTAGTGTTGATAAAAATTATTATAATCAATTATGTAATCTCCTAAAATCATGAAGTCACCAAGATCTCACATTATTATCATAGCACTTGCATAATCCAACCCAATATGATATTCCAACAAGTGAAGTCTATATCAAGAGTAATCATGACTCCAAAATCATATTAAGCTACAATTATCACAGAATATGAAATATCTTCCTAGAACTATAAATTACATTATTGATTTATCCATCGTTCTTGTATTGATCAATCTTATCATCCACTTAATCCACGAAAAATACTTCACAATATCATTCACTAAATCCACCAAGTATGATTCACAACATCATCTACATTAATTCACCGAGAATACTTCACATAATTATGTACTAAACCACCAAGAATGCTTGTTAAATTCACTGAGTATGATTCTCAACATTATCTATTTAATCCATAAGTATGATTCTCACTATTATCTATTAAGTGCACCGAGAATGCTTCATAATATTATTTACTAAACCACCCAAATATTACTCTCAAAATCATCTACTTTAATCCATTGACAATGGTAGTTCCTATGATCATAACCAATTAATCTTAACCAATCACGCATATTCCATATTAACCAACCAATTCTCATATGATTATCACCATCCATATTTCAATCAGTATTTATTTTCTTAATCAGCTCCTCAATAACAACTTCCCACAAACGTTAACAATCCAACTTTACAATATTTCAATCATCAATATTCCTTGATCACTATAATAATTATTAATCCCCATCAACACTAATATTCATGTAATCTCCAATAAAAACTGGGTTCTATCTCCAATTTCCATTCTAATCAAAGATTATTTAATCAAGAATAATTACTACGGTGGAATACTTGTTCTAAGGCGACAAAGGTTCATGGATACAATATCAAGGGGGTATAAACAACAGGTATAGCTAACAGTCTAACATTAATATCATTCTTTTATGTAAATAGCAATGCATGTTTAAAGAAACAGTTACAAAAGCATTTACAAAACTGGGTACAAAATGCGTCAAGGAAGACTTGCCTTCGTAGCAGGACAGCGGGACGTTGGTCTGGAAATGGAGATCGTCCTCGGCGGCGACGGATACGCGCAAAACGGAGCGACACAAAAGAATAAAATAACTTTTAAAAGCACTAAAAATTATAATAAAAATACTGGCAGAAAGAGGATGAATTTAGATGAATTTAGAAATTTGAATCACTTGATTCCGAGTTCAGATGGAGGAGAACGGGTCAAAGAAAGTTTGACAAAAAATAAAATCAACGAATCGAGAATTGCACTGTAGCATCGCGAGCTACAGTACTTCGTTCTCCATTTGTTCCAGAACAGAGAGGAAGCTAGGAAGAAATGGCGTCAGCCAGAAGGAAGGACGGGACTCGCTGGCCAGAGGGGAGGGCAACGAGGTTGGCGGGCGGCAATGGGGCGCGCGAGCGAGCAAGGAATGGCGACACTGGCATGGGCGAGGAAGGCACGTGGCGGCGCACGGCGGCGGGGTGACCGACCGAGGAGCGGCGGAGGTGCGGTGGGCTTGGCCGGAGATGATGGGCACGGCGGCCGGCAGCGCGGAGGCCGGGACAAGGCACGGCGACCAAAAATCAGACTGACGGCATGACGACCAAACTCACTTGAAAACGCGAAATTTCGCGAAACGAAAGAGAGCATCACATAGAGAATGACGAGGTGATTCTATGGCTAAAAGGAATTGCGTTAGAAGTTACCGAATTGGAATGAATCGACGACGAACGGAGCGACGGCCGACGACGAACAAACTCGAAATCCGGAGTTAAACGGAGCAAGAGATGGCTCGCCGGTGTCTTTGGAGGACGCCGGGCGTACGGTTTTCTCAAGTTTTGGGATGGGAAATGGCACAAGAGCAATGGGACAAGGTGAGCACGGGGTAGAGGACGTCGATACGCACGTTTGAGAAGTGGAAGCTCATCGTTTCGTTGAGAAATGCCCGAGTTATTGAAGTTTGAATGTGTTTCGGTTTCTACTCATTTAATCAAATTTCGGCAGGTTAAAAGATGAATGGTCATAGAAAATGGGTTCTCCTCGTCTCCCTCTTCGTAATGGATCCAACCACGCTTGATTTGCTGGAGGAAATGAGAAGTTACGGTGATTTGAATTTGGAGGGCCATGAACGGAAGAAGAATCGTGCTGTGGCTGGCTGGAGGTAGGAGAAGGCTTAACAGTATTTGCCACGTGTCGATTTCTCGTTGGTTGAAAGAAATGAAGAGACAAAAGCACGAAGAATAAAATAGTAAAAATAATCTAAAAATCCTGGAAAAATTCTGAAAAATACTATAGATTATTTGGAACCCAACAAAATTAGTTTCACTGAATTTTAATGAATTTTGGAATTTAGATAATTCCGGAACGAATAAACTGAATTTGAGAAAAGACCGCGAGAGATAAAATACCAGAGGGATTCTATAAATCTTGGAAAAATTCCTAAAATCATTATAGAATATTTGGAACCTATTTCAAAGGGTTTTGAGATTTTTAGATCATTTTAGAACTCAGATGAAATTTCGATTAAGGATCGGAATTGGAATTTTGATTTTGCGGGCGATAAAGAATTGAACTTCAATTTCGGATGGATAAGGATGCCAGGTTAAATATAACATCGATGAAAAACCAAATTTTAAAATTAATTAATTTTAAATTAGCTTTTAGCAGAAACCCGAAATTGGGGATGTTACAAACCTACCCTCCTTAGAGAGAATCTCGTCCCCGAGATTCGGACGGAAAAAGAAAGAGGAGGAACAAAAGAAACTTGACTTTTTGATCCTTTGACTCCCAAGCTGCTTCTTACTCTGAACTGAACAAAGCTTTGGCAGGAACTGAAACGACTGAAGACTTACCAGAATTTGCTGCTGCCTTCAAAACAACTGACGCTAAGAGATGATTAACACTCCTCTTCCACGAGATCATGGGCTGCTTTGGAGTTCTTCTGAAATCGGGATACTCCACTACCTTGTGCTTGCACTTTGGTGTTCTAGCCGGTGTAGACCCCAAGTTGAACAGTATTGGAGTAATTTGACGCTCTCTGCGCCATAGCATAATGCCCCAACCGTTGGCATCGATAGCATTGCACTCCTACTGCCGGTGTGACGATTCTCGAGATTGCATAGGAGTATTGACATGAGACTCTTGCAAGACAGTAACGAGGTGTTGAACTTGGAGTTGCGGTGTCATTGCGATGTGGCCTCTTTCAAGTCCGGTTCTTTCACACGGACTCGAATCGCTTGCTCCTTCATCGTGCTCGAACGCCATCTTTCTCTTGCGAGACTCGCATAATCGACATTGTGCATCTTCTTGGACCGAAACCTTGTTCACCAAGTGATGAAAAGACGGATAGTCTTTGGAGACTAACTGCACCTTAAGATCTGGTTCGAGGCCTTCCAAAAAGTGCCAAATCTTGGCCTCATCTGTTGCAACATCTTCTGGGGCATACCTTGACAACTGAGTGAAGCGGTTTAGATACTCAGACACTGACAAGTTGCCTTGTTGAAGCTTGTGGAACTCCCTCCTCTTCATCTCCATAATTCCCTTAGGAATATGGGTAGCCCGAATTCATTCCAAGAAATGTTCTGGGCTTCCTCGTGGACAGTGAGGTAATTTTCCCACCAACTTGCGGCAGTTCCTTTCAGCTGATGAGAGGCATATAAAACACTCTCATATTCATCACACTGAGCCAAGTATAACTTCCTCTCAACTTCTTTGAGCCAGTCATCTGCTTCCAATGGATCAACAGATCCAGCAAACGTCGGGGGTTTAGTCCTCATGAACTCCCCAAATGTAGATCGCGGTCAAGGGTTCTTTGCTGCCTTTGGGGCTGCTTGTGGTGGATTCACGGCGTTCTGCGCCAGAGCTTGTAGTATCTGGAGCTGCATGGCCATCATCTGCTCCATGCTGGGGGTTGAGCTGGCGGTGGGGGTGGTACTAGTTTTTGCTGTGCTGGAGGTGGCGGTACTTGGTCATTCTCATTGTACTGCTGCTGTACAGGAACTTCATCTTGTAACTGTACTCTACCACGGCCACGACCATGACCTCTAGCGCGGCCTCCTCTTCTTCCTCTACCACGACCTCTGACAGGGTTCTCCATCTGAAGCGGCGACCAAGAAAGCAAAAGAAGAGAGGGAATAGCATAGATGAGAAAGTAGGGGTATCTAGCAACACCCAAGAACCAACTACTAAGGAAAAAGGCATCTCTAAAAAAAACAAATTCGAAACAACTCATAGCAAAGCAACTCGTCTACTCGACTAAAAACTACTAAGCTGGGTAACGCGGCTCAAACACGGAATGAACCTTGACCAACTTATCTTATAGGGTTAGTCTAAGATCGAACTTGCTTCTTTGGTCTTCATCGAACAAAGGTCGGATCCTCACCATGAAGATGAACAACTTCACTAGCAACTTTGCTGCATCGCTCCTTTTTGAGACATCATACCTTGATGGGGGAAAGGAACTCGATAAACCTAATATAGAAGTTATAAGGAAGAGACGGTACAATTAACATTCCAAAAAGGTGAAAGAACAGTAGATAAGGTGAAGATGAAGTAGATAAGAAAGAACTCCCAAGACGAAAATAAAAAAAGAAAGACGAGAAAAGATGAGAATAGCACAATTAATTTGCTTCTTTTATAACATAAGATTTTGAAGCTTTCCTAAAAACGACCATTCTAACTAGGGACACGTCCTACAGTCAACTTCAGCTCTAATACCACCTCTGTGAGACCCCAGATTTACCATCTGGAACCTCCTGTGTATTTCTGTACTTGTCCCAGATCAGTAGCTAGTACACACAAATAAAACAAAGGTAAATCAATGCCCATATCAGATTATATATTGAAGTAATAAATAACATCAAATAAGAACAATAACCTTATGGTCGAGGTTTACAAAACCGCCTTAACAGTGAAGAACTTGAATAATTGCAATGAAGACTTAAAACTCCAAGTGATAACTCCAACCATATGCCCACAGTAATCGAGGGGGAGCGCGCCCTAGTCCAGTGATCTCCTTCGATGCCTTCAACCTTCTAAGAGATGATTTGAGTGTAGCATGTGAGTACATAAAGTACTCCGCAAGTCTTGGTAAAAATGCATGATGAAGGCTATATCAGGAAGGCTTATTATGGTTATTTTGCATAAAGCCAAGTTTCATCAAACCATACATAATAATAATTTTCACAATGCACATTTTAACAAATATTTTAACCATTGAATATATATATATTATTCTAGCGAAGGTTCTAGCCACCAATCACTAGTATACAGGCTCTATCCGCCACATTTCATAAAGATCAGGGTTCAATCGACCCATTGGCTCTTTCCGCTAAAGATTACAAAACAGGTTCAACTATCTGACTGGCTCTAGCCGCCAGAGGCACATCCGAGAGTCCTAACCACTCCCGAATCCCAAAATTCATTTTTGAAAACAAAACCAAAAGACTACCAATATGCAAAGCATTCTTTGCCCGCCCTTGACCGTAGGCACGGCTATTCGAATAGTTTATTTACTCTGCAGAGTTTGTACACTTTACCCACAAGACATGATATTCTCTTGATGCCAAGCTATTAACACACTTCCTTAGGTGTGCCGGCAGAGATATCATGATAAGGCCTTTACAATGTATACATCTAACTCGACTCACCCGCTGTGGTTTCACCGCTATTAGGGTTCCATCACGCCCAAAGATAGAAGCCCCTCTTGCGCTGTGGGAAAATACGACTTGCCTCCATCCGCACCCACATTCCACCATCTGGTGAGTCTAAGTTATGTTTCTACAAATTATTCAGCCAAGTCAGAGCCCATTTAACTTGTGGTTGTACTGTTGTGCTAAGAATGGACAATCATAAGAGTCGGTCCTTAATTTGACTAGGGCGGCTTCCACAAACCAAGACCAGTGCTCTGTCTGCACCCGCCCGACAAACCATTCCGCCCCAATCTAAACCATTTTCCTTTTTATTTTTATTTTACAAACAAACGGCAATACCTTTTGCCTATATTTTCCAACACAAATTTGCAAGGGTTTAGAAAGAATCCCCACCCATAGGTGTATACTGACCGTTTGCAAGCATAAGCATTTCTACCGGACTACTCTATTCCACCAATAGTTATTTAATAATCTTCAATTCTTAGTGTTGATAAAAATTATTATAATCAATTATGTAATCTCCTAAAATCATGAAGTCACCAAGATCTCACATTATTATCATAGCACTTGCATAATCCAACCCAATATGATATTCCAACAAGTGAAGTCTATATCAAGAGTAATCATGACTCCAAAATCATATTAAGCTACAATTATCACAGAATATGAAATATCTTCCTAGAACTATAAATTACATTATTGATTTATCCATCGTTCTTGTATTGATCAATCTTATCATCCACTTAATCCACGAAAAATACTTCACAATATCATTCACTAAATCCACCAAGTATGATTCACAACATCATCTACATTAATTCACCGAGAATACTTCACATAATCATCTACTAAACCACCAAGAATGCTTGTTAAATTCACTGAGTATGATTCTCAATATTATCTATTTAATCCATAAGTATGATTCTCACTATTATCTATTAAGTGCACCGAGAATGCTTCATAATATTATTTACTAAACCACCCAAATATTACTCTCAAAATCATCTACTTTAATCCATTGACAATGGTAGTTCCTATGATCATAACCAATTAATCTTAACCAATCACGATATTCCATATTAACCAACCAATTCTCATATGATTATCACCATCCATATTTCAATCAAGATTTATTTTCTTAATCAGCTCCTCAATAACAACTTCCCACAAACGTTAACAATCCAACTTTACAATATTTCAATCATCAATATTCCTTGATCACTATAATAATTATTAATCCCCATCAACACTAATATTCATGTAATCTCCAATAAAAACTGAGTTCTATCTCCAATTTCCATTCTAATCAAAGATTATTTAATCAAGAATAATTACTACGGTGGAATACTTGTTCTAAGGCGACAAAGGTTCATGGATACAATATCAAGGGGGTATAAACAACAGGTATAGCTAACAGTCTAACGTTAATATCATTCTTTTATGTAAATAGCAATGCATGTTTAAAGAAACAGTTACAAAAGCATTTACAAAACTGGGTACAAAATGCGTCAAGGAAGACTTGCCTTCGTAGCAGGACAGCGGGACGTTGGTTTGGAAATGGAGATCGTCCTCGGCGGCGACGGATACGCGCAAAACGGAGCGACACAAAAGAATAAAATAACTTTTAAAAGCACTAAAAATTATAATAAAAATACTGGCAGAAAGAGGATGAATTTAGATGAATTTAGAAATTTGAATCACTCGATTCCGAGTTCGGATGGAGGAGAACGGGTCAAAGGAATTTTGACAAAAAATAAAATCAACAAATTGAGAATTGCACTGTAGCATCGCGAGCTACAGTACTTCGTTCTCCATTTGTTCCAGAACAGAGAGGAAGCTAGGAAGAAAGGGCGTCGGCCAGAAGGAAGGATGGGACTCGCTGGCCAGAGGGGAGGGCAACGAGGTCGGCTGGGGCGGCAGCGAGGGCGGCGCGGCGCCAGGCAGCGGGGAACGGCGACACCAGGCATGGGCGTAGGAAGGCACGTGGCGGCGGTGCACGGCGGCGGGGGTGGCCGACCGAGGAGCGGCGGAGATGCGGCGGGCTTGGCCGGAGATGATGGGCACGGCGGCCGGCAGCGCGGAGGCCGGGACAAGGCACGGTGACGACAAAACCGGCGACCAAAAATCGGACCGACGGCATGACGACCAAACTCACTTGAAAACGCGAAATTTCGCGAAACGAAAGAGAGCATCACGTAGAGAATGACGAGGTGATTCTACGGCTAAAAGGAATTGCGTTAGAAGTTACCGGATTGGAAGGAATCGACGACGAACGGAGCGACGGCCGACGACGAACAAACTCGAAATCCAGAGTCAAACGGAGCAAGAGATGGCTCACCGGTGTCTTTGGAGGACGCCGGGCGTACGGTTTTCTCAAGTTTTGGGATGGAAAATGGCACAAGAGCAATGGGACAAGGTGAGCACGGGGTAGAGGACGTCGATACGCACGTTTGAGAAGTGGAAGCTCATCGTTTCGTTCAGAAACGGCCGAGTTATTGAAGTTTGAATGTGTTTTGGTTTCTACTCATTTAATCAAATTTCGGCGGGTTAAAAGATGAATGGTCATGGAAAATGGGTTCTCCTCGTCTCCCTCTTCGTAATGGATCCAACCACGCATGATTTGGTGGAGGAAATGAGAAGTTTCGGTGATTTGAATTTGGAGGGCTATGAACGGAAGAAGAATCGTGCTGTGGCTGGCTGGAGGTAGGAGAAGGCTGAACCGTATTTGTCACGTGTCGAGTTCTCGTTGGTTGAAAGAAATGAAGAGACAAAAGCGCGAAGAATAAAATAGTAAAAATAATATAAAAATCCTGGAAAAATTCCAAAAAATACTAGAGATTATTTGGAACTCAATAAAATTAGTTTCACTAAATTTTAATGAATTTTGGAATTTAGATAATTCCGGAACGAATAAACTGAATTTGAGGAAAGACCGCGAGGGATAAAATGCCAAAGGGATTCTATAAATCTTGGAAAAATTCCTAAAATCATTATAGAATATTTGGAACCTATTTCAAAGGGTTTTGAGATTTTTAGACCATTTTAGAACTCGGATGAAATTTCGATTAAGGACCGGAATTGGAATTTTGATTTTGCGGGCGATAAAGAATTGAACTTCAATTTCGGATGGATAAGGATGCCAGGTTAAATATAACACCGATGAAAAACCAAATTTTAAAATTAATTAATTTTAAATTAGCTTTTAGCAGAAACCCGAAATTGGGGATGTTACAATAAAGCAATCCCAATTCTTCCCATTGAATATATAATATAATGCTCTTCTCTTCTTTTGAATTAGATTACCCATGGTAATGGTGCATGATCTACCCACCCCAAACCCAAACAAACACACTGAAAACAACACATACCAACTATCTTGAGGCATGAACTACTTCATTAGCTTTCAGATGGATGATGTGCACTTGTATTAATACACTACAAGATTTCATTTTCCAAGACACCGTAAGTTAATTAGATGTAGTAGATATGCCAATTCCTGGCAACAAAGCTACGGAGACGAGACCCAAAACTCGTTGCGGGCTCGGCAGTAGCGCTTGATGTGGGGATGGTGGCAGCACTCTAGGCGGCTCAAGGGCACTCTAGTCAGCTCGACAACGCTCCAAGCGGGAACGGTGGCACCGCTCCCTCTTCCTCTGGTGGCGAGGACGGCGAGGCACAGGTGAGGCCCCCCTCGTTTCATTGGTCGCAGTGGCCTAGATCTAGAGGGCAGCCTGTGTCTCCTCATTTCATAGGTCGAAGCCGCCGTGACGTCAGGTCACCGCTCATCACCGTGCACTCCGCGGCGTGGATGCCGGAGCATGGATTGAGGGTGGCGGCTCTCGTGCGATGGGGAAAGGGGCGGATGGGGAGTAGGCGACTAGGAGCCTCTGTAGGGGGGCATGGATTCGTGTGAATGGCATTTTGTAGGTAAATAGTACCAACTTTCCGGGGTATTCTCATTTCGCTCCACCGGCTTCTCATGGGAATCAACCAAAAACCAACTCTTCAAGTCCAGTTCAAATCGCATGAGCGCTCCATTGGATCCTTGAATCGAATGAAATGGGAGCTCACCCGTTCGGCTGGACTCAGGGTGCTCCAGCTGGGAAGTCAGGATGCAGAGCAATACCAAACAGGGCCTTAGTCGAAGAACTAATTAGTGTCACCACCTTTTCCTTATTGCCAGTTGACTCTAACGACCATTGATCTTTGTGTTTGCACCACCGCGCTTGCCATTGTTCCCTCTGTTTGTTGAGCCAAATCATGTCACACGGGGTCTAGTATTCCTTGAGTTTGACTTCCATGGAGAATGACCACCATTCACCAAACTACATCACCACATTGCTGACATGGCTTGCCCCATCATCAGCCCATGCTAGCATCCGTTTCATGGCCACCTCAACATCGCCTCAACATCGCTACCACATCAGCCATATGCAAGGCATGCAACCACAACACTGAGATCAGTGTCCACATCACCTGCCATGTCATCACCGCCTTAGCACCCCACCACCAAGAGCTCATTCTCCTTCATATGAGCTTCGATTGAGTCCGTTCGAGTTTCTAAATTTATCAAAAATCAAGTTCAATCTTCTAGTACCATCTATTCTAAATTTAGAGTTTATTTGGTTTGTGTTTTTTTAGTTTTGTTTGTATTTTCTCTTTCTCTCGTTAGATGTAGATGTTCGTAAGTCATTCACAGGAGTTGAAGGTAAGGAAGTTGAAAACCAAAGATAAAGTGATTGAAGATATAGAAACAACAACATCTAGGGAACTTGTGATTGATCATGTAAATCCAATCTAGCCAAAGTTATTTTATTTCAAATTATTGCATGCTTGTTCAAATTACCAAATATTTCATTATTTTGGGATTAGTTATGTAACCTACTTGAAATTTCAGCTACCTTGTCATTTGTTATGTCATGATCATTTTTCACTCTAAGTTGGTTAATTATTAGTTGGTCACTAATATAGAACCAAAGTAGGTTGGTTTACAATGTGATTAGTAAGCTTAATTAGTTGCAAATTCAAATATGATTAAGTGGCTATTAAATATCTTTGTGAAAAGAATATGTCATGTGTTCTCACACATTGACATGTTGATGGCATGTGTTGCACTATAATCAATAAGAGTGGTAAATGATTTAGACTGGAATAAGTAGCAAGAAGCTATGTGTTGGTGGTTCTATGTGAAACTAGGTTAGTGTGATTCTATGTGAACCCATATATTTCTATGTGAATATGTGTAGTTGATTGCCTTCGTCAATTAAGGACTTAACCTTATAAGCCATTGAACTGAGCCCCAATATACAACCACATGTGTAGAATTTGATAGACCTAACTAAGTTACCGAGTCTTGAAGTTGGATGCCTCAAGAGGGTTGTGTGCTTGGGTGGAGGGTGTGTCTGTAGCGGTGCCACATTTTGGACGGTTATTGTTCCTTAGTGCAATGGTGAGTCCATCCCATCCTTCTGTTCTATGTGAGGGTGGAATGGTGAGGTTAGACTTATTAGGAGGATCAATATCAAGGCAAAGTTTTTGAAAGTTTTTGTCATGATTTCTTCGTCACACATCTAAGGAAGCGTTTTAATCACATGGCAATATGAGATGATCATGTCTTATGGGGAAAACTGTACAACCTCTACAGAGTGTTCATCAAACTATTCTAATAGTTGTTTCTATGGTCATGGATGTGCTCAGGGATTTTACACGAGTAGATTTTACAAAAACAAAAGTGGGAAGGTGGCTAAGTGAAAGAACTAGATTAGGCCATGTGCCATATTTGTGAAAGATCTCAATGTTTACTATCTTATTGTTATTTGTTTTCTACTTATGCTTTCAATTTATTTATGGGTATTGAAACTACAAATGTTGCTTTAAACAAAAGAACCATATCAGCCATCCCTTGAAATAAGCCTTGCATATAGTTAAATAGACCTGCATTCTGTGTGCACAATTTGCTAAGTAATCCATGTGCTCACCCTTGATATAAACAGTGCTGCTTAGTTACTAAAGACGTCATCAAGTCATCAATCAATAGTCAATGGGGACTTCTTTGAACATCGTGGAGAACTAGGTCACGTTACCCTAGTCGATTTCTTGAGGGCATATAGATGGGTTTCACTTGAAGATATTCTATTTCTTTCCATTGCAGTTTATTTGAGTTGTTGCTTCCTAAGGCATTAATTGTAAGTTTTGATCATAAGATCGCTACTCTAATATTTAATATTAATTGTTTCTTTCTTAAATATTATGCATATAGAATGATATTTTATCAATGTTGCCACTCTGTGCACTAGCATGATCCTAGACTAGTGTAGTATACATAGAGGGTCCAAATTTGCATATTTGGATCCCGATAATCTCATTCTTCAGTGGTAGTTGCTTTAATACAATCTTTCAAACATCATGTTGTTAGTAGTAATAGTTGTGCTTTAGTCGTGGTCCCATTCGTTCCTTGTGATTCGATACACTATAATACTCTAGGTGAAAAACTTTAGCTGACCTGAGCATTTGTTGTTAATTTAATTACATATATTTAGCATTAACATATACATATTTGAAATTTGATTCTCTGATGCACAAAACCAAATTAATTGTGTACAGTTTCATCGACATATACTATTCACCATTCTAGCCCCCTAAAAACAATTTTATAGAACTATCCCTTGTGGAATATTTTTTGCAGGAATGGCACCATTTCGTGTAGGGGGAGCGCTGTAACATCCTAAAATTTGAGTTTTGGAATGTGTAAAGCAAAAATTGAACCATTTGCATTTTCTTGGATTAATCAAAGCTTAATTGGAATTTTTCTAATAATGAAAAGATTTAATTTGATTAATCTATACATCAAATCCAAGGTTTCTAGTTTTTATTGGGTTCCTTGTGCTTCAAGGAATTTTTATGAATTTTAGGATATTTTTTATGAATTTATTTGCTATTTATTGGAATTTATTTGCTTTTATTCAAATTTCTGAAATTGTCTAAAATCGAAAAACCTTTTCTTTTCCTCTCTCCTCCGTGTGGGCCAGCCCACTCCTATTTCCCCGCTCAGCCCGTTCCTATTCATTTCCCCACCGGCCCATTCCCGTCGCTCGGCCCGCTTCTGTTCATGGCCCAGCCCATCTCCGCCGAAACCCTAACCCAAGACCATTTCCTCCGTTGGATCTTGATCCAACGGTCCACAGCTGCCCGTGTAGCCAGGCTCTGTCGGCCATCGGATCGTTGCCTCACAGACGGTATTGATCAAGTCGCGTCGTGTCGCCGGATCTCAACAGAACTCAGCCGCCGCCCGCGCCTGCCACCGCGTTTTCCACGGTCGTTGCCGCCGTATCCGTGCCGATCTCGTCGGTTTCCGTGCCTATAAGTAGTGCCGCACCCGCTCCTTCCTCTCTTTCTGAGGTTCATCGCCCGTGCGCTGCCGCCCCGAGTTTTTCCTTTGCGTCGCCGACCCAAGCATTTCTTCGTCGTGGTTCTTCCCCGCCGGTGAGCCTCCGCCGTCATCTTTAGTCGCGTTGCGTTCCCCATGCCGCCCTCTCTCTTTTTCCCTTCGCCCCGTCCGTTTTGGTTACGTTTTGCCCTCGTAGTAGCCTTCTTCTCTGCTCCGGCTACCACCACGTCGTCATGCCGCCGTCTTTGTTACCGCCCCGGCCGTTCCTCACCTGCTCGATCCTCCGCTAAGCGCCTCGGATCTTGCCACGTCGCCAGTGCCCACGCCTTCCGTGTCCGCCGTCCGATCCGAAGCCCTCGCTTGGATGTGCGTCGCGTGGACCGCCCTCATCAGCCCGCCGCGTGGCAGCTGCGTCATCGCCACCTCAGCCCTAGCCCTCCGCGTGGCTGCCACGTCATTCGGTCTGCTGCGTCACCCTGTGAGCTCCTCGGTGATCCCGGTCCATGGTGAACCGAGCAACAAACGCGTGGGCCCCACACGTCAGTGGCATTTCTTTTTCCTTTTTCTGATTTTCCCGAAAACCCGAAATTCCAGCCAATCAGAAGCTGCCACGTGTCACCCCCTCGATTTTTCTCTGAATTTAATCTTCCAGAAGCTCGTTCTCGCTCATACGAACTCCGATTGAGCCGATTCAAATTTCTAAATTTTTGTAAAATCGATCTCTACCTTCCAGAGCCATTTATTTGCAGTTTTGAGCTTGTTTGAGTCTCTGTTTTGTATTTATTTGGTTTCATTGCTTTATTTTCCGGTAGACGCGAATTCTGAAGGAGCAAACAGAGACTTTGAAGACCGAGATTCAGCGTTTGATCAGCAAGGGAAGTCGTAACCTTTGATCATATTGAACCTATGTTTGCAAAACTATTTTATTTTGTACAATTGCATGCTATTTGTGTATCAATGCTTAGTTTTGGGAGTAGCTATTCACCTGATTGCCATTTTGCCACCTTGATTATTGGAATGCCATATATCTATTGTTAACCTTAGGTTGGGACAGTACTAGTTGGACATAATCATAATACCAACATTGGGTTAACGTAGCTATGCTTAGACCTGCTTAGTCATACGATGGGGTTCATGTCACATATGAATTAATGCTAATCTTGACTTAATGAGATATTGAATTATGGTTGTTGGCTACTGTTATAAAACTTGTTGTACCATGGCAGGGGATGCCATTGGTCTTGGTTGAACCAAATGTTTTTCCCTTAGGCAAGTGATCGTGCAATAAAGGGGGTGTTGTCTAGCACATTGGGATGTGGTTGTCTTGTCTGAGATAACTTAAGGACTTAATCTTGTGTGCCATTGAACTGGGCCTAACCGTGCAACCACAAGTCTGGTATGGGACAGACCTAGCTGATTAATTTGCAATGTCTAGTCTTGAGTACTACCAAGTGTTGGTGTGGGTTCCGGGATGGACGGGTAGACTCACATGGCTCAAGAGGGGGCCCCGAGGGGCGAAACCTTAGAGGGCAGTATCGAGTTTAGACATGCATTGTAAAGGCTTTGTCATAATATCTCTGCGACACACCAAAGGAAGTGTGTTATTACCAGTTGCACCAAGAGATGTTCATGTCTTGTGGGTAAAGTTGTACAACCACTGCAGAGTGTAAAACTATTCGAATAGCCGTGTCTGCGGTTATGGACAAGCCCGGGCATTTCACACAGGGTATAGAGTGTTTTATTGAAATGTGGAATTGTTGGTGTCGACGATCGGGATCGCCAACCGCAAGAAAGATGGTAGGGGTCTCGTGTGGTATGGGACCCGCGCAGTGCTTCGTCCAAACGAAGGGATGGAACTGATGCGCTGATGGTCAAGGCAAGGCGTCAACGAGCGGGAAACAAAGGTTTATACTGGTTCGAGCCCCTGTGAAGGTAACAGCTCTACTCCAGTCGCCTTGCGGCGGTGATCTTTGTTATGTTGGTGTACAGGGATGTGTTTACAACTCAAGCAATAGTGATTCCTAGCTCGGGCTGTTGTGTGTATCGCGTGTGTCCCCTGCGTTTGTGCATATCCAGCTTTTATACCTCCCTCTACGTAACTGCCCGGAGAAATCTTCGGATCGTGGCCCTTAATGCGCATTGAGAGCCGCTTGTAACCGTCCCGGGCTTGCCGCGCACTCCTGCACCATCCGTGAGACCACGCCTTGGTAATCGCCAATAAATGTACGCTGTTTAATCCAAGGAAATCAACGACCCGAGCAAAGGAAGGCCCGTACTCGAGGTCGTGCGGGGTTCGAACTCGAGATCGCGCGCACCCGAAGGCACAGGCCCCTCGGCCGAGCAAGGGCGTGATCGGGGGGGCCGCCGAGCTAGGGACACGCTGATTGTGCACCAATCGGCCAAAGGATTGTCCAGCCCCCGACAGCTAGCCCCCGAGGCTCAAGGTCATAGAAGTGCGCCTGGGGCGACCTCGAGCCTCACCCTGAAATCGACGGAGGGGGCAAGCCTTTGTAGGTCTTGAAATCCCGATCTAGGTCGAGCGGAGACCACAAGGTAGATCCTTTTCCCCGACACCTGGCGACCTTTGAATTCTTCGCAGGGAATACGGATGCGAACGGGCGGCGGACACCTGTGGCGCCTCGAGTCCGCGCCCCCATACTTAACCGCGCCTGTCTAATCACGGTAGGCACGCCTTTTGAGGTGCTGCGGGGCGGTTTTAACGCCGACGTGGTGCGGGACTTTGCCAAGCCCACAGCAATCGTTGAAAAAGGAACCCCTTATCTCTGCGCCCCTCGTCTCCAAGGTTCTTGCGCCCAAGCATCATCCTCTCCTCCCCCTCTCGACCAAGCATTACATCGCCATGACCAAGCTGGGGAGGAGCACCTTGTCGTCCGCGAGGATGAAAGAGCTCGAGGTCCTGGGAATAGTGGATCCGGTGACGTGGCGATTCACGGGCGACAAAACCCAACCACGCCCGGGATGACGAGATCGCTCGCGACGAGCATTACGCTCCTTGGCTGCGGACCCGGAGAGCGGTAATTCGCGGGACGCCCTTCCGCTTGTAAATCGAGCTCATCAACCTGGTACCGAATTCCATCCTCACGCTCGCCATCTTCTCCCATTTGTGCGAGGGTTTCCTAGGAATCCTCCCCACCCCTTCGTTGTTCTTTCGCTACTACTCCCTCTTCCGCTCTGGGAAGGACCCCGTGGTCGGATGTCTTTACTCCGACTTCGACCGGGCTTATGGTCCTTCCCCAAGTCGCGCTCGCCGATTCCCTCGGTCCTGGTCCGAGCGGTGGTTCTACTCAAGAAAGGGAGCTTGGGGCTCGACGTCGAGGGGACTCCCGTCACCGAGAAGAAGGAGACCCCGGAGCCCGAAGACCTTGAGGTCGACGAGGAGGCCATTGCTGCCATACACATCTCGCGCCACGCTGCCTCACCGCACAGCGATCGCCGTCGACTTCTGCGGAACCGGTGTCCCTCTGGGAGGAGGAACACCCATTCTTTGAGATCACGGGCGTGACGACTCCACGCGAGGGTCCGGCAGCAAGACACTCGACCTTAGCACTTCCGCCAAACCCTTACTTCAATCTTTCCCGATGGCCCACGCTCTTGCAAAGACCAAGGAGTCCCGGTTTCGACAGATGTTTGAGATGTTCGAAGTCGCGCGATGGGTACACCTCGATGACCCGTCCCAAGAATGTACTTCACCGAAGGCCGAGGTAAGTCGCCTGACCTTGCCCTTGATTCGCTCTTCCGCGAGGCCCCTCGACCAACGCGAGTTCTCAGACCACCAGAGCCGCTTGATACAGCCAGAAGTCGCTCCATTGCCCGTGGGCAAGAGCAGGAAGGGAAAGAAGAGACCTCCCCCAGCCACGACAAGCCGCCAGGGGGAAAAGAAACCTCACATTGAGTGGGGCGATCGTGCCATGGTGAGGATCGACACCCGAGCCCCCGAGCTCGTGCTCGTGCTCTCCTCATTGCTTGACACAGCTTCACCCCTTTGCAAAGAATCGAAGCGCCCGACTTGCCGCCAGCCTTCCAACTCCCAGCCAGCTCAAGGCATCCAAACACGGACCCCAGGCATCGCGGAGGGGCGCCAGTCAGCATGGGTTCCAAGGCCCTGTGTCGAGGAGCGAGGAAGCGCCGCCTTCGAGCTTCGGGCAAGAAGATCTCATCGACCCTCCACGCGGTGGAGGTTGACGACCCAGGTAAGCCTTTGGGTTTCTTGACTCGTTCTGCCCATTCTCGTGTTTTCCCAACTTAAATTGTCCTTGCCCGCAGGCCTCGAGCGCCCGAGCTCGAGACTTGCCCAATCTGACAATGAATGTTGTCCAGGGCGAGTCCGAGTCCGAGGAAGAGGAAGACGCCTACGTGCTGGCCCGGCGCCGGCCCTCAGGCCAAAGGAACGTGCCTTCCGGGGCCACGAGCTGGGTCTCCACCGGCTCGTACGACCAGAGGCTCGACGACCCGGTCGACGAAGATCTTGAGCCCGCGTCCAGTGAAGACTACGGCACCGGCGAAGTCGATTCCAACGCTGCTGTCGACCCTCCCGAGGGTGGCGCGGAGGAAGGCGGCCAAGGCGCCTTGGTCGCGTCGGCGGATCCGCCCCGGGACCCCCCGACCCCGATCGTCGCAGACGCCAAGGTCGCGGCAGCATCGGCCACCGAAGATAGCAGCGCCGTGGGTGCATCCTGCCGCCCACTGAGGCCGCTGGTGCCGAAGTCGCGCCGCCGGCTGGTATTTAACAAATACGTGGAGGACCACGCGGCGAATTTGGTCGGTACTCCCCAGGCTCCGGAGGCGGACGGAGCCTTGACCATGGGGGTTGGGCCGGATGTGGCTGACGCGGCAATTTCTTTCGAAAAGCCGGATGGGGCCCCAACCGTAGAGGTCGGACCCGAAAATGATGCCGCGCCGACCCCAGCTGGAGAGACGAACCCTCCAAACGATGTAGCAAGACACCAAGCCGTCGCCTGTTCGGGGACCGAAAACCTCGGCGGCGACGCGCCGGTGGAGGTCGAGGTCGCCTCAACCTGAAGCTCTGGGTGAAGAGGTCGAGATTGACCCTGCCCGACTTGACGAAGTGAACGAAGAGTTTACCCGTGCACGCGTCGAAAGCCGTCTTCGCGAGGTAAGAGCTCTCCTCGCCTGCCCTGCAACATGCCAAATAAAGTTTTCCCGTAAGCTTCTCACCTGAGCAACTTTTTTCGTCCTCTAAGGCGATCGACAGCGTCTCTCGGGGGTTGCAAGGTCTCCATGAGCATGACGATGTGCTCAGGAGACTTTTGGACGTGGTGGAGACGCGGGAGGCCGAGCGCGCCAAGTTCTGTACGACCATCGAGGTCGACCAGGCGGAGCTTGAACGTGTAAACAAAGAGCTTGATGACCTTCGCCAGACGATGATAGCGCAGGAGGTGGCCCACGCGGCCGAGCTCGAGCAAGCCAGGTCCTCTGAGCGTGATCACGGCTTCAAAGCTGTAGAGCAAGAACGGGCTCGGACGACCAAGGCGCGCGAGGCGCTTGAGATCGAACGGGCCAAGGTAGTCACTGGAGAAGGCCGCCGCAGAGCAATCCACCGCCTCGGCCCAAGCGCTCACCGATGAACGCGCCAAGGTCGAGGCACTGGAGAAGGCATCCGCCGAACAAACGTCATCCTCTGCCAAGGCGTCCCCCGAGCTGGAAGCCAAGATCGCGGAGCTGGAGGAGAAACTAGGGCGTGCCAGCAAGGCGGCAAAGAGCGCCCTGACCCAACTCCAAGATGAGCGTCGCCGAGCCGTGGACACCGCCAAGGAGCTCACAACTTTACGGGCCAAGGTCGCCGATCTCGAGCAAGAGAAACTTACCCGCGAGATGGCGGACCTGTAACTTCACCCTTCTGCTGTCCTGTAAAAATGTTGCGAAACTTTCAGAAGGAGCTACATTACTTTTGGGTGCCAACAATCCTGCCCCACTCTGAGGTTCATGGTCGGGGATGCTTGGAATTCGCCTTTCTCGCTTTTGCTCCTGCTCCATAGGTCGCTTCTTCGGCAATATGCCATCGCCCACTTCGTTGGGTCCAAGGGCGAGCAACGCCGGCCTTGGGCACAAGACCTAGACGCGAGCAAACGAACGTGACCTGCATAGCTGAGAAAAAAGGGCAGCAGAGAAAAAACGTGTTGAGCGAACGTTCGACCTAACATTCGAGCTGTGAGGTTTTCGAATCGAACCAGACGCAGTGCTGAGCTGGATTGCGAATAGTTTCGGCTTACATTTCGCTCGACCACTGGGTGGACCAAAAAAAGCTCGTGACGCTCAGACCCAAGACAAATGCGCTGTGCATGGAAGTCGTGGTCGAGAAGAGGCCAACGATAACTTTTGAAATTACAGCAAGAAAGATAAAAATGGCGAGAAACAAAGAACAGCTTTATTGAATTTCAAAGGAAAAGAGGTTACACATAGAACTTGCGAAGCTGATCTATATTCCACGAGCTAGAGAGCTCTCTGCCATCGGGCATCGCTAGCCGGTAAGCCCCCGTGCGATCTGTTGAAACGACTCTATAGGGGCCCTCCCATGAGGGATAACTTGTTGGTGTTGGACGAGCTCGATTCGCCTTAGAGCTAGATCCCCAACAAGGAGCTTCCTAGGTCGTGCCGACCGAGACGCATGTCTGCGGAGAGCTTGCAGGTAATGCATTGATCGTAGCAGTGCACGGCATCTTACTTCTTCCGCGAGGGTAAGGTCGAGAGACCGTTCTTGCTCGAAGTCGGCATGGTCGACCAAGCTGACCCTGGCAGAGTCTAGCGTCACCTCAGGAGGCAGGACGGCTTCAAGACCAAACACGAGCCGGAAAGGTGTGGACCTGTTGTTCGGCCGACCGTGGTACGGATGGACCATAAGACGGTGGGAAGTTCGCCCACCTGTGTCTTGTCAGAGGCGTCGAGCTCATCTGCGACTCGCTTCTTGACGCCTCGACAATCATCGTCTGGCGTGTTCGCAACTCCGCTGTTCGAGGGTGAGCCACCGAGGCAAAGCACACTTTGGTGCCAAGGTCCTCGCAAAACTCCTGAAACAGTTCACTGGTAAACTGTGTACCATTGTCAGTGATAATTTTGCATGGAACCCCGTACCTGGTGACCACGAACAGACGGAAAAACCGAACAGCTGCTCGAGCAGTAATGGTCGAGACTGGTTCAGCTTCTATCCATTTGGTGAAGGTGTCGATGGCCACAAACAGGAACTTCTTTCCCCCAACCGCCTGAGGAAAAGGGCCGAGGATATCCAGCCCCCAGGTCGAGAAAGGCCAAGCAAGTGGAATGGTCTGAAGGGCGTACGCCGGCTGGTGCGACTTCCTGGCGTGGAACTGGCATGCTCGGCAGACGCGAACGATATCACGAGCATCTTGGAGCGCCGTTGGCCAGTAGTACCCCATACGGAAGGCCTTGCCGACCATGGTCCTGTAAGAAGAATGTGCCCCACATAGGCCTGAATGTATGTCATTGAGCAGATACTTACCCTCCTCCGCGGAGATGCACCGCGTCAAGATGCCGGAAACATTTCTCCTGTAGAGCTTCCCCTCGACGAGCGCGTATAGACTTGCCCGGCGCTTGATCCGGCTCCTCTCGGCAGGGTCGGGTGGTAAGTCGCCTGCGTCTTGGAAGCGTGAATGGCCTCGCCCGTGGGGAGTACCTCAACCACGAAGCATGACCTCTTGGTCGAGACCGACGGGTCGCCATTGCGTCTCGTGATGACATCGGGTGGGATGTCATCGCTTGAGGAGCCGAGCTTGGAGAGGAATTCCGCACTGGAATTGTCCCTCCTGGGGATGTGCCTGAGCTCTAAATTCTGGAACCACTTCTCCATCTTGCGTGCCGGCGAGGCATTTTGCCATTGAGTCTCCCGAGCACCGGTAGTCTTTGTTGAACTGGTGACGACAGCCGAGTCGCCCTTCACGACGACCGGTCGGCGACGCCCAAAGCCTTGCAAGCTCATAAGCCCGCCAGGAGGGCCTCGTACTCCGCCACATTGTTGGTTGCTGGGAACTCGGCGAACCACGTACCTCAATTGGTCGCCTCGTGGGGTAAGGATATGATCCCACTCGAGCGCTTAAAGGACCTTGAGCCGCCGAAAAACATGACCCAAGGTTTCTCCTCTTCGCATGAAGTTCGAGGCGGTGCATGACATCTCGCCGACCACAAAGTCACGAAAGCACTTGCGATTTTATGGCCGTCACGAGCCACGACTGAATGTCGAACGCCGCCACTCCATGGCCCATTTGGCGATTCGTCCGCCACCCTCCGGTTCCTCATAATGTCCCCGAACGGGAAGTTGCTCGACGACCACAGAGTCGCTGAAAATAATGCCGAGCTATGAGAAGCCATGAGGAGAGCGTGCACAACAGCTTCTCAGACCGAGGGTAGCACTCCTTGGGGCCGTGCAAGACCTCACGACATAATAAATTGGGTGTCATTTGAGATCCCGTGCTCGCCACCAGACGGCACGACAACAGGGCGGTGGCCGCGAGGTAGAGAAGCGCTTCTCACCAAAGTTGTGGCGTCGAAGGAGGGGTGGGGACGACAGTGCGCCTTCAGTCGTCGGGGACCGCGCGCCTCTAGAGTCCACTCAAGTCCCCTGCTTCTGCGCAGGTTCGAAGAATGGGAGCCCACGCTCGCCGAGCCTCGAAATGAACCTGCTGAGGGCGGCCATTCGACCGGTGAGGCTTTGCACCTGCTTGATCGAGGTCAGGGACGCCATCTTCTCGATCGCCTCGATCTTCTCTGGGTTCGGGCCAACCCCCGAGCCCCCGATCACGCACTTCTCCGGGTTGAGTTTGATCTTGTACCTGTTTAGGTTGGCGAAGGTTTCCTCGAGGTCATGAACATGGTTGCCTTCAGAGAGGCTCTTGACGATGATATCGTCCACGTAGACCTCAAGGTTTCGCCCGATCTGCGGCTCAAACGTCCTGGTCATCAGACGCTAGAACGTGGCCCCCGCATTGCGCAGACCAAATGACATGGTCGTGTAGCAATAGGTGCCAAACGGCGTGATGAAGGCCGTCTTGTTTCGCTGCCAACCACCGCCTTGATCCGTGGTATCCCGAGTAATCATCTAGGAAGCTCAACGCCTTAGCATTTGCGAGAGTCGCCGATCTGGTCGATGCGCGGAAGCGGAAGTTGTCCTTCGGGCAAGCCGAGTTCAACCCCGTATGGTCGCACGCATTCTCCACTTTCCACCTTTCTTCGGACAATGACCGGGTTGGCGACCACTGAGTAATCTATTTCACGGATGAAGCCGGCCTTCAAGAGCTTGTCCAGGTTCTCCTTGATGACTGCGACCTTCTCCGGGGAAAAACGACGCAGCTTCTAGCGCACAGGTCGAGAACCGGGTCTCACCTGTAACTTGTGCTCGATCACCTCCCTTGGAACGCCGGGCATGTCCGCGGGTTCCCAAGCGAATATACCCTTGTTGGCTCGAAGGAAGGTGACGAGCTCGAGTTCCTATTTGGAACTCAGCTCGGCTGAGACATGAATGCACTTGGTCGGGTCGCTCTCATCGAGCGGTACGACCTTTGTCGCCCCACTGGGCTGGATCGCCGCCTTCTGGCGAGCATTCTTCTCCATCGTCTCCGGACCGCGTTGGGGCAGCATGCCAGCAAGAGCCAAAGCCTTGGTCTGCAGACCATGCGCCACCAGAAGTCGCCTCGCACGGTGATGACACCGCTGGGGCCGGCGACTTCATGCACCGATGGCTATAATGGTTGGCGCCATGAACTTGACCAAAGCAGTCGCCCGAGGATAGCGTTGTCGGAAGGTCCCCTCGACCACCTCAAGGTGATCACCGGTCGCGAAGTTGTCCGAGCCGCCAAGGTGACGGCAAGACAACCCGTCCCAAGGGGTGGTCGAGCTCGGAACTATCCCGAAGAAGGGAATGGTGATGCTCTTGACCTTCGACCGGGAATCTGATCCGGCCGAGCGCCCCGCCGCAGAAGTTAAGAGAGCGCCGCCGCCGACCATGACGCGCCCGACCGTGGTATTGCGGATGGTCGGGTCACGACTAAGCGGTCTTCGTGTCTCGAGTCATACCTGGAAGAGCGTCCTCTGGAGAGAAGGTGATGGTGGACCCAGCCCATTTGCAGGGCTGCTTGATGGGCCTCCCAGCCGCCACCTGGTAGATGGCGCGCGCGGCGGCCTTGACCTCGCGCGGTCTAGTAAGCTGACGAGCCACCGAAGATGACGCTAATCCGGCCGCTTTGCCGAACTCGAGATCGATGTCATCATGCTCCGAGCCAGCGTTCACCCTGTCGGGTTGGTCATCAGCTTTTGGAAGCTTGGGCATCTCGCCCGCCTCGTCGTAGAAAGCTTCCAGCTTGCCCTGCCAAGCCCTGCAGGTTCGCAGGTCGTGGCCGGCTGTCCTGTGAAACAAACAGAACTTCGCCTCATCATAACCCGGCGCCCTCGGCCCTGCGGTCGAAGGCCCTCCGGGCCTGCACCATCGGCCTTCCTTCCGGGCTAGCCTCAGGCTTGTCGAGACTGAGGCCGACCTTGACGAGGTCGGGACCCATCCCGAGCCTGATCTCGGACCTCGAGGACTTCTCGCTAGCCATCTGCCGATACAACCACTCGCGGCAGGCCCCCACCGGCCCTACGGTCGCGCTTCCTCTTCCTGGCGGTGGTACCTTGGTCGGTGCCCTTGGAATTGGATGGACTCCTCAGGAATTCAGACCAAGCTTACCTTGGTCATAGTCGCGTTCAATGGACGGCGTCGTCGCATCAGCCGCTGCATTCCGCCATGTGGAACAGCTTGTTGACAGTGAGGCTAGACGTGATCTCTAGGTCCTCGGTAAGGCGCCGGTCGTGGACTCCGAACTTGAAGGCCTTGATGATGCCTCATCGGAGATGCTCGAATCGTTTCCTTGTGCGAATAAACCGCCGCACAAAATCACGGTGGTTCGCTTTTGCCCGGATAACCCGATCCGTGTCTTTCTTCTCCCGCCGCCATAACAACTCGAAGTTTGAGCGAGGGCACTCTAGATTTGGCGCCATGACCAAGGAGCCAAAGCTCGGTTGAAAAGCCAAGTCCGTGCGGCGCCGTCCAAGACGGTCGGGAGATAGTTGGCCATGACGAGCTCATCGCCCCCGGCCGCTAGGATGGCGGTCGAGTAGATAGATAGGAACTCGTCGGGGTTTTTAGTTCCGTCAAAGCGCTCAATCAACGCAGGCTTGAACCGAGCTGGCCAACGCACGCGACGAAGGTCGCGCAAGTACGCCATGCAACCGTAAGCCAAGACGGGTGCACGCCGAGTATGGTCGTCGCCGACGAGGTCCTCGCTGTTGTACGATTCCGTGTCGAGGCTGCTCCGGCGGCCCGATCTTCGATGAGACCGGCCATGGCACTGGGCTCGTGGGTCGCCCGGAAGATAGCGCAGGTGGTCCCACACGTGGCGACGCCTGGGCGGAACATCGGGGGAGAGATCCCGATCCCGCGGTCGGCGGACGCAGAACTTGTGTGGTTTCGCTCGCTCGCCGCCCTGCTTGGGGCGGTGCACGTGGGGCGGTCTTTGCGGTGGAGTCGAGTCACATCCCGAGGACGCCGCTGAGACGAAGGTGCTTCGCGCCGGGGAGTCGTCCGGCGGGTGCGTCGGCGATGTCGTGACGAGCCGCTGCTCCTCGTGGAGGGGTTCTGAACGGTGCTTTGCGGAGGAACGCCCTCGCCGCGCGCGGCACGGCCGAAGTTCTTCGGCGAGCTCGGCCGAAGAGTTCGATTACTGTCGGGTCACCATAACCCGAGCAATCGCACGGGGCGTTCCCGAGAGAGAAGCTGGCGCGCGCAGAAGACGCGCTGACTTTTTCTTGGGCTTCCGCCGGCGCGGTTATGGCCTGGTTGATGGCGACATGCACCATCCGACGAGCGTCCTCAGGAGTCTGCGGATCACGTCCATCCGTGTCTCCCTCCGTGGCAAGACCGTCCACCGCCAGGACGTGCTGTTCCGGCGGCGGCGGTGAAGGCGAAAACAGGGACGCGGACTCGGAGTCCGCGCCCGAGTCCTCACCTGATGAATGTCCATGAACGAAGTATGCCATGTTCCCGAGATCCTGAAGTTCTTCCTTCGAGTGAGCGAAGCAGACGGGCCCCACGGTGGGCGCCAGCTGTCGACGATCGGGATCGCCAACCGCAAGAAAGATGGTAGGGGTCTCGTGTGGTATGGGACCCGCGCAGTGCTTCGTCCAAACGAAGGGATGGAACTGATGCGCTGATGGTCAAGGCAAGGCGTCAACGAGCGGGAAACAAAGGTTTATACTGGTTCGAGCCCCTGTGAAGGTAACAGCTCTACTCCAGTCGCCTTGCGGCGGTGATCTTTGTTATGTTGGTGTACAGGGATGTGTTTACAACTCAAGCAATAGTGATTCCTAGCTCGGGCTGTTGTGTGTATCGCGTGTGTCCCCTGCGTTTGTGCATATCCAGCTTTTATACCTCCCTCTACGTAACTGCCCGGAGAAATTTTCGGATCGTGGCCCTTAATGCGCATTGAGAGCCGCTTGTAACCGTCCCGGGCTTGCCGCGCACTCCTGCACCATCCGTGAGACCACGTCTTGGTAACTGCCCAGTAAATGTACGTGCCGGGATCCAAGGAAATCAATGACCCGAGCAAAGGAAGGCCCGTACTCAAGGTCGTGCGGGGTTCGAACTCGAGATCGCGCGCACCCGAAGGCATAGGCCCCTTGGCCGAGCAAGGGCGTGATCGGGGGGGCCGCCGAGCTAGGGACACACTGATTGTGCACCAATCGGCCAAAGGATTGTCCAGCCCCCGACAGTTGGGATGTGAACGGGGAGTTCACTGTTGTTTTGTTGTCTCAAGCTATACTGTTGAATTGTGTGGTTGATACTTGTTTCGAATGATGTAGGGTGATGCCTCGCCATTCTGTTCATGTTGTCTACCATTGATTTACCAGTTATTTATTATTATTTTTATCAATCTGCCTTCAATCTATTTATTGTATTTAAAGTCAAGTTATTGCTTTCTGCAAATGAACCATATGACTATCCTTTGTCAAGTCGTGCATGAATATATTGCATCATTTCCCTACGGCTTGTTGAGTACATTTTGTACTCACGGCTTTACGCCCTTGTTGTTCAGTTGCTGAGGGAGGACCAGGTAATGAGTATCAAGAGGAGGAGTATTATGAAGACTACGTCGACTAAGAAGGCGTTTCCCTAGACGATTGCCTGTGGCATGTCGAATGGTCCAAGTTATCTTATTTTCACTGCAACAGTTTTATTTGTTTCTTAAGCCATGAGGCATTGGTGTATGAATCTTGACCATAAGGTCGTTTGCTTTATTAAATAATAATTTGCTTCTTCTTAGTTATTTCGTTGTATGAAATGATATGTCTTCTATGTTTCCACTGTGTGCACTAGCGTGATCCTGGACTAGTGCAGTATACACAGAGGGTTTCGGATTTGCATATCCGGGTCCCGACAAGCGCGAAATTTGCCGGACCACCACACTGCAACAAATTCAATTGCCGTGCACCCCTACCACAGAAAATCCAAATGCCACACCCCTATTCCGTGGCAATCATGCGGCGGTCGATGGGCTTTGCACCGCCAATTTCCCATGCTCCCATTCCGCGGCAAACCAAAATCTCATGCTATAGTACCACATGTACTATAGCAATTATGCGCTATAGTACTGTGGGATTACCTCCCTATGGTACTATAGCATGAAGAGGGGCTATTTTAAAAAAAGGGAGTAAGGGGCCAAATGTGATAGCAATTCCTGAATTTATTTTTGCTAACAATGAAATATATATATATCAATGCATGACTCTGGAAAATATAGAGCAGTAACTTGACATATCAACTATTATTTGCAAAGTCAACCACTTGTGGGTTCATCAACCCCTTGTTTACCATTAAGGTGGATGTTGAAAACTTGGAAGTTTATGAGATGTTTGAGGGATGATATGGGTGTGGGCAACTCACCCCATAGTTTGTTATGGTAAAGATAAATCATATGCAACTTCTTCATGTCACTGATCATTGAGGGTACATGCTCTAGAGAGAGTTACTTCCAAGTATAGCATTTGTGTTTGGTGAAGATATGTGGATTGCTCAAACAACAAGGTTTGGATAGCAAAAGGGGCATTTGCCCTCCTCCCGACACACCAATAAAAAGGGAATCTGAGGGGAGGCCCTTTATCAAATCAAAGGTTTAGAGAATGGGCACTATCGAGTTAAGATTCTTAGGATTACCCTGGGTATTTGCTTATGCTTCAATACATGCTAGAACTATTGTGGTCATCCTGAATATTTTTCTAAACTAGGAAATTTCACGACACTTACATGGCAATCTTTCCTCGCAGAACCACAAACACACTTATTGTGGATCACATCGACAGACATATCCTTGAGACCAGCTTCTTTGAGTCACTCATGTAAGTGTTGGACATTGTACTAAACTGCATGGGGCCACACCACCACACCACCAAGAATGTGCACTACAAGTTGTTGCGAATCAAAATGTCATATAGTGATGAATTGGTATAAATTGGTGACGACAGTTTCTTGTACATGTCGCTCCATGTAAATGTGGTTCTAAGCGTGAAGTGAGAACTATAGTTGAAAATTAGACCTTGTCAAGGCAAACATTAGCCTCACATAGTTAATAATACATGTGTCTAGATTAGTATGTGTGTTCAGTAAAGAGATGGGGAATATAAGGTTTGGTAGGGCAAACGGGAGCATTTGCCCCCCTCACACCCCCCACCTGCCTCACCACACGTACACAAAAGGGAGTGTGAGGGGAAAATCTTTCATCAAACCAAAGGACAAGAGCGTGGAGGTTGCCCTCCAAAAAAGAGATGTAAGTTGACAAAGCATTGCATTGATCTTGCCAAAGTTAGATGGTATGGAGCCATTGAGGTGGTTGCTGTAAATTTGGAAGTTTATGAGATGTTTCAGGGATGATATGGATGTGGGCAATTCACTTTGCAACTTACAAGTATATCATTTGTGATTGATGAAGAGATGTGCATTACATTACACAAAGTAGGGTTTAGCACACAACTAAAATGGGAGTATGAAAGGGAGATAATTCATCAAATCAAAAGGTCGAGTGCATGGATGTTGTCCTCTTCAAGAGAGATGTAAGTGGACAAAGCATTAGCATTAATCTTAGCAATGAATGGGTTGTCGTGTAGGTCCAAATACTTAGCTTTGAAGTGAAAAACAAGAGAAGAAGGGGGATAGTATAGATTGGTTTCTGGTTCTGCACACTGAACTGGCACAGTAGATGTAGACTTTATATTGTTGGTCATTACCGGATAAGGAATAGTACAGCGGTTTAGATTACAATAGAAAGACAACAAGAGACAGAGAGATACAGAGTTTGTTACAACATCAAGATTATCGCTACAAACTACAATATCTTCAGATTGTTTAACATCCTTCATCAATTGCAACTAGTCTCGGCAAGTTGAGATTGCACCAAAAGCCTTCAAAAGTTTTGATCGGCAGTGGCTTGGTGAATATGTCTGAAAGTTGTCCACAAGTAAAGATGAACCGAACTTGCAGTAGTTTATTCGCAACGCATTCTCTAACAAAATGAAAGTCAATTTCTATATGCTTTGTACAAGCATGCAAAATAGGATTTGCAGAGAGATAAGTTGCGAACAGATTATCACACCACAGATACAGTGGTATCGTTTGAAATACCCCTAGCTCCTTGGGCAATGAATGAATCCATACTATTTTTGCTGTGGCATTAGCCATTGCTTTATATTTAGACTCGGTGCTCGATTGCAACATAGTCGGTTGCTTGCGTGAACTCCAGGAGACCAAATTGCTTCCTAGAAATATAGCAAACCCACTTGTAGATCGCCGATCATCAGGACATCCTACCCAGTTAGAGAACAAAAATGCACTAAGAAGAGTGGAACTTGACCTCCTGATGTTCAGACCCATATCACTGGTATGTTTCAGATACCGTAGAATTTGTTTCACTACTGACCAATGATCATTAGTAGGAGAATGCAGATACTGACACACTCAATTGACTGAGAATGAAATATCAGGTTGAATAATTGTCAAATACTGTAATGCCCCCACAATGCTTTTGTAAAGACTTGCAGTGGTATCAGAAAATAGTGTTCCCTGAGTTTTTGACAACCTCTCAGTGGCTACCATTTGAGTAAGGGCTGGCTTACAATTCTCCATTTTAGATTTCTTGAGAATATCATGTACATATTTGCTTTTGGGTGAGGAGTATACCTGTTGGTTGTGACACAACTGCAATGCCCAAGAAATAATGCAGATCACCAAGATCTTTGAGAACAAATTCTACCCAAAGCTGTTGAATCAAACCATTAATAGCTTGTGTTGAAGAACTAGTAATAATAATATCATCAACATATATGAGCATATAGATGATGATTCCATTGCTGTTATATATAAACAAAGATGAATCAACTTGAGAAGATGTAAACCAGAGCTCTTGTAATTTTCCACCAAGTCTGGAATGCCAGGCTCGAGATGCTTATTTTAAACCATAAAATTCTTTATCCAGTTTGTAGACATAATGTGGAAATTTTTTACTTTCATACCCTGGTGGTTGACTCATGTAAACATCTTCCTCAATAATACCATGAAGAAATGTATTTTGAATATCTACTTGTTGTAGCTGCCACCCTTTGGATACAGCAAGACAAAGGATGATCTTGATAGAAGTTGGCTTGACCACGGGACTAAATGTGTCCTCATAGTCTATGCCATACCTTTGTTTAAATCCTTTAGCCACCAATCCAGCCTTGTACCGTTCTATGCTACCATCTACTTTTCTCTTTAACTTGAATACTCATTTGCAGTCAACTACATTCTGTTCTTGTCACTGTGGAACCAAATGCTATGTATTGTTCCTCAACAATGCCTCATGTTCAATGTCCATTGCATGATGCCACTTTGGATAGAGTGTAGCTTCTTCATGATTTGAAGGTTGAGTCTTTGACTCAATGGAGACTGAAAAAGCCATTCCTTTAAGTGGATACCAAATGGTACCATCAGTGTACTGATTGGGTTGAATAATTTTATTAGTTAGCCGAGTACGAACTCTAATTCTGTTCTCAATATCATTGTGAGTCGATTCAGGAGCAACAGAAACTGAACATGCTTGTGTGTCTTCAGAACCAGCAGCGGCAGTACAATAACTGCTATCAGCATGATCATTCTAAGAAGTATTTTCATAAGTGGACTGACAAGGAATCGACTACACAATTGACTTGCTCTAAATAGATGGTGGATGTAGTGGAAGAAGGATATCATTTTGATGAAGAGAAGACTTAATAGGATCATGTGTTTGAGAAAAGGGAAACACTGATTTGTCAAAAATGACATCATGGGATATATAGACTCTTCCTAACGATTTATGCAAGCATGTGTACCCTTTGTGCAGGCCATTGTATCCAATGAAAACACACTGTTGTGAGCAAAAATGCAGCTTCCTTGTGTTGTATGGTCGCAAATTCAGCCAACAAGCACACCCAAGCACTCTAAGAAAGGAGTAATCTAGTTTTGTGCCAAATAGTTTTTGTAGATGAGTGGAATAATTTATGACCCGACTTGGAGTCCTATTTATAAGGAAACTTGCTGTCTCAAAAGCATTATCCCAAAACCTCAAGGGCATTGATGCTTGAGCTAATAGAGAGAGCCCCACTTCAACAATATGCCTATGTTTCCTTTCTGTGGACCTATTCTGTTGATGAGTATGAGGGAAGAAAACAAGATGTTTAATAGTAGCATTTTGCAGCACATTATGCAGAGATTGGTATTCTCCTCCCAAATTTAACTGAAAAGAACAAATGCACTTGTCTAGGTATTTTTCTATGAATTTTTTGAACCAAAGGAAGACTGGAACAACATCTGATTTTGCCTTTATTGAATACACCCATGCAAATTTATTGAATTCATCTATGAAACTCACATAATATTTATTTCCATTAACTGAATTATTGGCAGGACCCCATACATCAGAAAATATAAGTTCAAGATGTGAAGAGGAAATTTTATTGGATGCATAAAAGGGTAGCTGATGGCTCTTGGCCTGCTGACATCAATTACAAACTAATACAATGTCTTTATTTGTAGAAAAAGGAATCTTATTCTCTTGTAGGACACGATGAATAATGGAAGAAGAAGGATGCCCAAGCCTATAGTGCCATAAGTCTTGCGACACTTTGACATTGGAAAGGGCATTCTAAGCTGACTTGGTGAGCTTGTCGGTAGACTTGTCAGCAGAGATCTTTAGAGGATATAGGCCTCCTTCCATCTGCCATGGAGTAGCAGTTTCTTCATGTCCCGATCCTTTACAAGGAAGTAAGTTGGATGGAATTCAATGAGAACATTATTGTCTGCAGTAAGACGATGAACAGATAACAAATTCCTGGTGTTCTTAGGCACATGTAAGATGTTGTTCAAGGCAAGACTTCAATCAGACGAAGGAATGCAAGAATAACCAGTATGAACAATAGACAAACTTTTACTATTTGCTACTTGCACTTGTTCCTTCCCATTGTACCTTTTCTTTACAGAGAGTTTGTCAAGATCTCCAGTTATATGATAGGTAGCACCTATATTAGTATACTAGTTGGAATCCAAACTGTAAGATGGTGTTGTTGCCATTGCTACTGAGTGATGATCATCTGCTTGATATGAATGATCAAACCGATGATAACACTTTATTGTACTATGCCCGGTCTTCCCACGCACTTGACAAACAGGTTGATTTCCAGTTTGAAAACCACCTGAATTATGATTGGCTTGATGTTTGCCACGACCACCATGACCTCTTCCTCTGGAAAATTGACCACAGCCTCCCTTGCTGTGCACTATGTTATTTGCTTTAAAGATTTGCAAGGCACTATTGTTTTGTTCCTTGCGTAACTCGAAGTTCAACATGTGTGCATAAAGATCAGAGAGAGAGAGAGAGAGTCTAACCTGGTGCTGATAGATGTTACCGGTGCATCATAATCTTCTCCTAATCTTGCTAGGATGTATGATGCAACTTC
Source organism: Guadua angustifolia (assembly GCA_036346375.1). Taxonomy (NCBI): domain Eukaryota; kingdom Viridiplantae; phylum Streptophyta; class Magnoliopsida; order Poales; family Poaceae; genus Guadua; species Guadua angustifolia. The sequence continues at coordinate 19,519,540 of CM070519.1, forward strand.
CTCATCTCTGAGTGGCCGTCCTATGGCTGATAGCATATCTGCCAAGTTCATCTTAGTGAAATACTCGGTCATTTAAATATCATTTTTCTTGACTGTGGATAACTGCATCCTGATTTGTATTTTCCTCGCCCTAGAGCTTGAAGCAAACATGTGCTCCAAAGCCTTCTAGACTTCAGCCGAATTGGTAAGGAAAAGCACCTGTAATAGAACTTCTTCAGATAGAGAAGATAGCAGAACGCTCAATACCATCTGACTTGTAGTAGCCACTGGGAATATGCCGGATTTGGCACCTGCATTGCTTCAGTCCTGATCATCTGCGTGATCATTTGAGAAGGACAAACAATCTCACTGGTAACGTAGCCAACTAACTGTTGGCCTCACAGGTATGGAAGAAGTTGTGCTTTCCACAACAGGTACTTGTTCCTTGTCAGTTTGACATTGACGAGATGGCCAAATGATGGAACTGGGGTTGGGAGCAGTCCTCCCATGACAGATGTTGTGGCCGCAGTTGCAGCAGATTCGCTGGCGCCATTGTTCAAGGAGGGTGAGGTACTCATTGCTTTTGTGATGCCAAAAGCTCTGATAACATAAAAAAAATAAGAGGATAGTACAAATTGGTTTCTGGTTCATGCACTGAACTGGCACAGCAGATGCAGACTTTATATTGCCGGTCATTGCTGGATAAGGAACATACAATGGTTTAGATTACAACAGAAAGACAACAAGAAACAGAGAGATACAGTTTCTTACAACATCAAGTTTATCGCTACAAACTGCAATATCTTCATATTGTTTAACACAAAGTGGGAAGGATAATCAATGCTGATGATATGTCGGTGGTAAACTAATTATCTGAGTTTTGCATTGGATTCCTACATATTTTCTAAATTTTTGCTATTCTTGTATTTTTTTCAGAATGACTTCAGCTCGGACGTCTGAAATTTTCGGACGCGTTGCAACATTTTTCTCTACGGATGCAACATTTTTTTACAACGCGTGCAACATTTTCCTTCGACAAACAGTAGAAATGTAGCACAATAAACAGATGTTGCAAGCATTGAAAAAAATGTTGCACGCGTCGGAAAAAAATGTTGCAAGCATTGAAAAAAAATATTGCAAGAGCCGTCCGATGAAATAAACAGTAATCGAACGTCCGCTAGTATTCCCTCTTTTTTTTCCTTTCGTTTGCTCCAAACAATGATATGGACTAGGCGTCCCGATCTTTCGATGAGAATAGGTAGCGTCGATTTGGTGGAGGACGGTTGGCGTCTGACTACAACGAACCGACGCGTTGCTTAGCGGCGCAGACACCACCCTCCTAAAGGTTATTGATCTCGCGAAGCGCGACCAACCTGACCACGAAGGTCTTTGTTCCTGCAAGCAATCGAAGAACCAGCAAGAACAAGAGATAACAAGCAACTCAATTGCGAATATGAAAGTAGATTGGTTCCGAAGCAAGAACACTCGAAATTGGGGTTCCGATGACAAGTAGACGGGCGGTCTAGTCGACACGCCATGAAAGTACAAGCGGTAGCAATGGCTAACCTTAATCAAACAAAACCCAAACCCTAATTATGGTGGCGGCTGGCTATTTATAGTCTAAGGGCATGCAACACCAGGCCTTATCATGGGCCTAACTAATACAACTCGGATTAGAAGACCCGCAGCCCAAACTGACTCGGACAGGAAAAGTGTTCTGTATTGTTTTGCGAATTCCCATTGACTCGAAGGAATTTGGAGTTGATCTCAGATCCGTTTGAAAGAGGTCGACCAGAGCTTTCATTCTTGTACTCGTAGACCTCCAGAAGCCTCCTGGATCAAAAGTTATGGCCATTTGAATTTGACCATCTCTGGGAGTCCGAAGCTGATTCCAATTTGCTCTTCCCTTTAGACGCGAACTTCCTTGTGCCTTGTAGGTCTTCCCCATGGTTCCTAAGAACAATCACATCATCACAAAAATTAAGTAGCATCCCATTCATTGTATCATTAATTGGAATACTTAGGAACGCCTTCACCTGATAATTTAGTTGGCGTGCACGGGCTCGAGTGAGTGGTCCTTGAAGTGATGATTCATTAGAGCTGGTCGTATCTGTTGTGGGGATGTCCTCATCATCCTCCCCCTCTTGAAATGGAGTCGTCCTCGACTCTAGCTCATCTTCATCACCCATGTACAGCTTCAAATCAGCAACATTGAAAGAATTGCTTACACCGTAGTCTGCAGGCAAATCAAGCTTGTATGCATTATCATTTATCTTAGCAATCACTTTAAAAGGACCATCAGCTCTAGGCATCGCTTTAGACTTTCGCAAATCAGAAACCTATCCTTTCTCAAGTGCAACCAAACAAGATCTCCGTGTTCAAAAGTTAATTCCTTCCTACCCCGACTACCAAACTCTATATTTAGCATTCATGCACTCAATGTTATCCTTAGTAGTCTCATGTAATTTCAGCATAAAATCAAGACGTTGAGCAAAGATCTAAATTTATTCTTTCGAACATGGTAAAGGTAAAATATCAATGGGTGCACGAGGATTGAAACCATATACCACCTGGAAAGGAGTCATTTTGGTAGTAGAATGCAAGGAACGGTTGTAGGCGAACTCCACATGAGGTAGGCATTCTTCCCACATCTTCAAATTCTTCTTCAAAATGGCTCTCAACATTGTAGACAACGTTTGGTTGATTTACTTCCGTCTGCCATCGCTTTGAGGATGACATGTAGTAGAAAACAAGAGCTTGGTACCCGCTTCTTCCAAAGCGTCCGCCAAAAATGACTCAAAAATTTAGCATCTCGGTCTGACACAATTGTGGAAGGCACTCCATGTAGGCGAATTATCTCCCCTTTGTCAAGCAATTCTTGCACTTGGCGTTGTATCTCCTTAGTTTCTTCCGGATTAGTCCTATATGGCGCTCGATTGGGCAAAGATGCTCCAGGAATGAGGTCAATCTGATGCTGAATTCCTCGAATTGGTGGCAAGCCGAGGAATGTCCTTGGGAAAAACATCAGATACTCCCGCAAAAGGTTAGTCACAAAGCAGAGGCAAAAGCAGCAAGTATCTTCTCAAGTGAGAATAATGCATCCTTGCAAACTAAGGCATAGCAAACAGATTCATCCGCAAGTAGTTCCTTCACATCGATTTGGCAATGAAAACATGCACCTTTCAACTTAATCTCATTTTTGTTATCACAAGCGTAACTAGAAGTTTTCTTTTTAGCATTTTCATCAATCTTTTGCTTACTAGCTCTAGCAATGTCCTCCTTAAGAATGGAATCAGGGGTCATAGGATGCAATACAATCTTCCTTCCCTTATGCACAAAAGAATACTGGTTGGTTCTACCATCATGCACAGAACTTTTATCATATTGCCATGGTCTACCTAACAATATAGAACATGCTTGCATAGGTACGACATCACATTCAACAAAATCATGGTAGGAACCAATAGCAAACTGTACTCTCACCAAGCGTGTAACCTTAACCTTACCAATGTTGTTGAACCATTGAACATAGTAGGGCTGGGGGTGTGGTCTTGTCTCCAAAGAAAGCTTCTCCACCATGTCCAAGCTTGCAAGGTTGTTGCAACTTCCTCCGTCAATGATCACACGACATGATCGCTCCTTGACGACACACTTGGTTTGGAACAGGTTGTGCCGCTGATTTTGGTCGGCCTTTGCAATCTGGACACTCAATGCACGCTGTACAATGAGGCTCTCATAATGGTCAGCATGGTTGGCCTCAATGTGATCTTCCTGGTCATGATCATCTTCGCTCCCTGCATTGTCGGCTGCAAGCATAGCATATGTTTCATCATCCAAATCACTAGCAGAAGAATACTCACCATTGTCTCGCACAATCAGCACACGCTTGCTCGGGCATTGACTCCTCATGTGACCATACCCTTTGCATTGATGACATTGCACATCCTCGTTCTCCCAAATCGGCACATCAAGCGAGCACTGGCGGGCTCGTGCGATTTCGTTACCTCCGAAGTTTTGGCACTCGGCGCGGTAGATGGAGGTCGGTTCTTGTTGTTGTTGGAGGACGGTGCAGTCGGTTGTCTTGTTGTTGTAGATGGAGCTCGTGTTGACCAAGTGTTAGCACGACCTGCAGAACATTAGTTCTCGTGCTAGGCCACTTATGTCGTCCCTCACTTCTCTTTCAAAGATGGCAAGCAAGATGAAACAAGCGAGTGATTGAATTATATTCCTTGTAACTAAGAATATCATAAATCTCACGGTTCACCCTCCCATAAATCTAGCCATAGCACCTCCTCGACTCCTCTATACCACAGCGCAACATACCCATTTGTAATTCCTGATAGTATTCCTCTACACTCTTGCTATCCTGCCTAAGCAACTGAAGCTTATTCAACAAATCACGCTGGTAATAAGAGGGAACAAATCTAGCTCGCATGATTCTTTTCAAATCAACCCAGTTTTGTGCGGCATCGGGATTCTTACGTCAAACTCACTCCACCAAATGAAGCAAAATCGGTGAACTCACTAGTGGCGGCTCTAACTCTTTTGTTTTCGGGATACTCATGACATGCAAACTTTTGTTCGACAACTAATTCCCATGTGAGGTATGCATCGGGATCATATTTACCATCAAAATGAGGTATGGTAAACTTAACCTTACCAAGCGAATCATCATAGTCACGTACCTCATGCTGGGGGCGCAAAGGACCCATACCATGCCGATTGCAGTGAAGTTGACGCCGCCGTCTTGGGTCTTCCTCAAGCTCCGAGTCAGCAGCGTAGTCGCCGACGTTCTCATCCACCTTGCTGCCCAACACACCATTACAAGGTGCACAGGAGGTACTTGGCCCATGTTCTCAAGGCGCCGCAAAACCTCCGCAAGTTGGTATTGATGGTGCCAACAGAACCTCCAAATTTGTCACCTGGCGTTGGTGTCAATCTGAACCTTCTCCACTGTCCCACCTGCTCATTTACCACCGCACATCACCATCGAGGCCCTCTGATGCAGCTTAACTTGGCGCCGAAATGTTGAATGATTCCCGAAAAGTAGGGAATGTCATCCATCATTGCTCATTGTTCTCGACATGGTTAGAAGACAAAAGAACAAACAATCGCAGGAAAAGGGCGCCGACTCTCAACTCTCAACTTGTATCTCCAAGTTCTTACCAGTTCTTACCAAGCCTTAGCAGGAGGTGTCGGTGACCGAAGTCAAAACCTCCGGAGAGGTGGTGTACAGTGCCAAACGCAAGAGCCCAGTAAGTTGTAGTTTTTCCGTGCAACTATAGGTGGTCGCAATTGTAGCAAAGGATAGCTCGTACCACAATAGTCACAACAAGTTGAATAAACGTTCCACGACAGTATGGTGCTGGTCCTAGCCTCAACCACACTAGAGACGCGAGCCTAATCACCAACGATGCCACAGAAACGTTCTCAACACAAAGCAAACAGCTAGGGCTCCACTTTTCTTTCTTTCTTTTTTCTTTTTTTTTCTCTTTTTTTTTGTGGGAGCCCTAAAACTGAAAAACAGACTCACAAGGACTCCAACAACACTCACCACGCACACTTTTTTTTTGATCAAGGGTATAAAGGTAATTAAAAGATACTCTCTCTCTCTCTCTGAACTTTGGTTTGCAATTGATATGGTGCGGCTTTTGAAAATTGCACTTGCCTTTTTTCTTCTCGTCGACACGCAATGGCGAGCACTTGGGCGACAGTTTGTTGCAGATTAGTGAGCACTCGGCGACCAAGACACGCGGTGGGCGAAAGACTCAAAGGAAGGCCAGACGCGACGGCAAGCACGGACACGACGGCGAGCGAAAGCACGGCACGCGATGGCGAAAGCACTCGGCGAAGCCCAGACGAGACGGCGAGCACTCGGCGAAAGCATCAAGACGCGAGGGCGAGCACTCGGGCGAAAGCACGGCATGCGACAAAGAAAGCACGGCACGCGATGGGCGAGCACTCGGCGAAGGCCAGCACAAGACGGGCGAGCACTCTCAGGCGAGCACGCAGACGCGACAAAGTAGCACGCACGCGATGGGCGAAAGCACTCGGGCGAAAGCACCTTGACGAGACGGGCGAGCACTCTGCGAAAGCATCGCACGCGAGGGGCGAGCACGGCACGCGATGGGCGAGCACTCTTCTGAAGGTACTCTTGTTTACCTGCTTTTTTTTTTGAATCTGATATCTACTAAGGACTCTGACTCAAAAATTACGAACGAATCGTGACCAAAACGTGACTCGAACTCAAACTCTAAAGGCGTAAACTAGAGACCAAAGAACTCAACTTGACGAAACAACCGTGAATTCAACAAACCGAGAACTAAGCAAAGAAAGCAAGGCACAAAAAGTCTTGGACAGAGGAACAAATCTTGTTTTTGGTGGGGCAAATTTTACGACTCTAGGTAAAAAACGCAAATTGATAGAAGATCTCACCGAGCAACCTTGAGCTCTGATACCACTTGATATGGACTAGGCGTCCCGATCTTTCGATGAGAATAGGTAGCGTCGATTTGGTGGAGGACGAAGTTGGCGGCCCGACTACAACGAACCGACGTTGCGCCTTAGCGACCGATACACCACCCTCCTGAAGGTTATTGATCTCGCGGAAGCGCGACCAACCTGACCACGAAGGTCTTTGTTCCTGCAAGCAATCGAAGAACCAGCAAGAACAAGAGATAACAAGCAACTCAATTGCGAATATGAAAGTAGATTGGTTCCGAAGCAAGAACACTCGAAATTGGGGTTCCGATGACAAGTAGACGGGCGGTCTAGTCGACACGCGCGAGTACAAGCGGTAGCAATGGCTAACCTTAATCAAACAAAACCCAAACCCTAATTATGGTGGCGGCTGGCTATTTATAGTCTAAGGGCATGCAACACCAGGCCTTATCATGGGCCTAACTAATACAACTCGGATTAGAAGACCCGCAGCCCAAACTGACTCGGACAGGAAAAGTGTTCTGTATTGTTTTGCGAATTCCCATTGACTCGGAAGGAATTTGGAGTTGATCTCGGATCCGTTTGAAAGAGGTCGACCAGAGCTTTCATTCTTGTACTCGTAGACCTCCAGAAGCCTCCTGGATCAAAAGTTATGGCCATTTGAATTTGACCATCTTTGGGAGTCCGAAGCTGATTCCAATTTGCTCTTCCCTTTAGACGCGAACTTCCTTGTGCCTTGTAGGTCTTCCCCATGGTTCTTAAGAACAATCACATCATCACAAAAATTAAGTAGCATCCCATTCATTGTATCATTAATTGGAATACTTAGGAACGCCTTCACCTGATAATTTAGTTGGCGTGCACGGGCTCGAGTGAGTGGTCCTTGAAGTGATGATTCATTAGAGCTGGTCGTATCTATTGTGGGGATGTCCTCATCAAACAACCTCTCTTATAACCTCTTCTCGGGGGCATTCCATAGGAAGGTGGCCTTTCGCCTTAACTGTCCAACCTAGAACTTCAATATAGTTTCATGCCAGGTGCCTGGGAGATATCCATGCCAACTTGGACGTTCGAGATATCCATGCCAGGGCGCCTTCAGGTCTACCATTTGGACTACGATGATCTACTGGGAGATATCCATGCCAACTTGGAGCAGTATTCAACACTTGCAGTAGAATCAATGATGGAGCTGTTATGTTCCTGCTATCTCAGAGTACCGATTACAAGCTATTGAGAGGATTGGAGGAAGATCATAGAGGTTTTAGAAGAAGAACAGGGAAGAAGAGAATAACAGAGAAGGGGAAGAAGGAAGAGACGTCTGGTTCTGCTCGGTGTTTTTCCCGTCGCTGCTGTTATCTTCTTATATTGCTCAGCCGATTGGGCCAACGTCCAGCCCAAGGCTCGCGTCCGTGACATTCCCCTCCCGTTGAAATGCGGCTTGCCCCCAAGCCGATGACTGGCGCGCCAAGTGAACAATGTGACAATGTGCACGGCGTCCTCCAGGAAGCTCCAAAATGACACTCCTCCTTTTTGTTGAGTTAAAAGGTTCCACTTTCACAATCTTAGTTTCATCACGCTTTGCCTTCAAATCTCCACCCAGTGACAATGCAAACTCCAATAAAGCTGTCTCTGTTGGGGTACCGAGGATCTGATATTTTCCATCTTGGTTAATCACACCCTCACCACCTGTATTGCTAAATATTGACTCCAGAATAGTTTTAATAACAATCTCTGGAAGTTCAGAACACAACCTAGATGTATTCTGAGGGCTGTTAACTTCCTTGATGTTTCCACAGATGCAGGCCTTGACTGTTAGTGTTCCTGTCTTGTCACTGCAAATGACTGTGGCCGAGCCCATAGTTTCGCAGGCAACTACTTGTCGGACCAGTGCCTTGTCATTCATCATCTTCTTCATTGCAATGCAAGTCTCAACGTGATCGCTAAAGGCAATCCTCAGAACAACAACAACAACAATTGTAATCAGAATAAAGAAAAATGCTCCAATATCTCTAGCACATCATCTTCGCACCACCTTAAACGAAGCCCATCATGATATTTCTGCGGTGGAGTTTCATCATTGCCTCCATTAGTGAGAACGACCATTAATTTGCCCCATTGTGTTCGCCTCCCAACCTACAGTAACCAGATTTTGCAGATCCATCTAGGACTTTGGTCCCCGATAAAAGAAAAGGGTTGTCTTCATTTACAAAGACAGGCTCGCTTTCCCCAGCTTAGACTAGACTCATTGACTAATTCAAAAAACCGAAATAAAGAGGCCGTCAAACAGAACCCGATCTCCAATCGCTAGATGGACAACATCACCAAAGAAAAGATCATCTATCAATATCCTTTGCTCGAACCCATTCCTTGTAACTTGAACAAGAATTTTCCTTTTCTCTTTGTCCAGGTCCCTGAATTGCAAAGACTGCTGGTAGTCACTTGTTGCGGTAACAGAAACAACCAGGAGGATACTTGCAACAATTCCAATGCCATCATGGGCACCTTCCGGCCATCCTTCCATGGCAATGCCAACAGCCACAGAGACAAAAGCACAGGCAATAAGAATTATAAGAGATTTCTGCATTGCTTCTGATATACTTACCAAAACCCCAATCATTCCACCATGTGCATATCCCAGCACTAAGTTGGAGACACAGCCATCTTGTGCCACAAAGTGATGAAATGGAACCTCTGCTCCAATTGTCATTGCAACCGATCCTTAATATCGATAGCCACCGAATAAAAAGCGTAAAGCATTTGTCACTTCTATCAAGGACAATCGTGAAAGGTGCTTCATAAGCATCGCCTTAGATTTTTAATAAGAACATCACTGCTCATATCCGCCAAACTCCAAAAACACTTTGTATGGCTTCTTCGAGAAATACATGCATAGCCTCGGATATCCGAGCAAAGAAATCAACCGCCTTACCCTGTGCCCTTCCAAAGGGTATGCAATTGCTTCTAGTATACTCATGTTGCAGACACTGGTTTTCTTTTGTTGCATTTGTTTGACACCCATGCTTGCAGATTTATTACCACCTTCTTGCTGCACTGGTGGTGGCCATGGTCTGTTGTAATCCCATATCAACTCGACGTCATATTGTATGCAGTATTCTCAGATATTTCGTCGAACACTTGGTGTGCACAAAACAGAACAGAGGACCAAAACACAGTCTCGAGGCCTGTGGCGCCGGCGTTGGGTTTGGCGCAGGTGAGGCGGCGGATCTCGCCTTGGTTGCCAGTGAGCACGCTCATCTTGACAACGGAGGTGGCGAACTGGTCAAAGAAGGCGGCCTTGAGCTGATCGTTCTTGGCTTTCCTCAGGCGGAACTCCTCGGTACACCTGGATGGCTGCACATGCTCCACGCGTTTAGGAACACCTTGATGTTTCCTATGAGCATGGTGACAAGCACCAGACCCCCGGTGATGGTAATGATGTTGAACACAATCTCCAGCCACTCCGTCGTGCTCTCCAGATTCCCAAACGTCTTTGAGTGTCATGAGGCCCCGAAGATGGGGAGCAAGATCTCTCTAGCTCGCTCGGGTTGGCCACGAGCATGACGGTCCACTTGTACGCCCCATACCGTAGCCGCCGCCGCCGAGGCACACGCTCGCCGAGCGTTCTCGCCCAGAGAGCTGTCGCCGCCGATGGATGCCACGGCGAACCATAATACTGCCGGCTCGGCGTGAGGCCACCGCCTCGACGCGCGCACCGGCGATCCGACTCGAAGCATCGCTCCTTCACGCGTCGCGATCGCGCCCGTGCCCCGCCGCATCTTCCCTTCCTTCCTTCCTATCCTCTTCAACCCGGTACAGCTTCTCGAGGAGGCGACGTCGTGTGTGCGCTGCGCCGAAAGCACTGCGTGGCCGTGCGGCCGCGTCGTTGGTGCACTTGGCTCGCGGCTTCTTGGCGAACGCCGGTCCTCGTGGGTCGACGATCGGTCGCAGCGTCGTTGAAGGAGGATCGGGTACACGAAAATGATGCGCTGCGGCTGGGTGCCGTCGGGACCGGCGTATATGACGAGGGAGTGCCCCTGCGGGCGGAGGATCCTGACTTGGGCGTAGCCGGCGCCGAGGTTGTGCCATTGGCCGCCGCCGGTGTCTGCTGCGCGGTGGACACCTCAGGGACCAGCACCACTTCGTCGGTGGTTGCAGCCCCCATGGATCGCACTTTGCTCAACTCCATGAGCAATTTCTGGCACGACTCAATGATTCGATCACTGGTTGCAATCGCTCTCTCAAAAGCATCAGCCATCACTGGGATCCAAGGCTCTGATACCAAATGTTATGTTCCTGCTATCTCAGAGTACCGATTACAAGCTATTGAGAGGATTGGAGGAAGATCATAGAGGTTTTAGAAGAAGAACAGGGAAGAAGAGAATAACAGAGAAGGGGAAGAAGGAAGAGACGTCTGGTTCTGCTCGGTGTTTTTCCCGTCGCTGCTATTCTCTTCTTATATTGCTCAGCCGATTGGGCCAACGTCCAGGCCTACGTCCAGCCTAAGGCCCACGTCCGTGACAGGAGCTGTATCCTGGTAGACCTGAAGGGCACAATGGTACTACACTACAGGAGTTATTTGAATCGAGCACGAAGATCCACGTCCTACCTTGGTGCCCGGAGGCCAGGCGCTTCGTTACTCTCGCTATACTGCCAATGGTCATGTCACAGGTTATGAAACTGTTACCTCGAATGCTTGAGAAGGGAAAGTTAGGTTAGCATTCACAAAAGAACATGGAATTGCTGAGCTACTAAATACTCAGTAAAAGCACCTGCACACTTAAAAAAGTCACTGGAAAGTTGGTAAAAAATGATCAGTAAATTCGTGAGTGCAATACATGTTGTTTATTTATGTGCACTTGCAACACTTTGGATGCAAAGTAGCTCACAGCAAAGAGAACAAAAAAATGACAAGTTGCGGCGGATGTGCATTGTTTTCACATTGGCATCTTGCCATTTTTCTCTCGTACTGTAGTTTTTTTTTTTTTTGGGCAATTGTACATAAAACTGTTCTATAATTTTTTAATGTAAAGTGCTTGTTTGATAAGAAGGGGGAGAGGGGCACATGGCCCCTGCCCAAAACATTTTCCTACCAAAAACCAACTATGCAAAACCTAGTGAAGGCAAACATCAGTTACTCATTGATGGTGGTGGTGTTCATGCTTCGGTTAATCGGTTGCCAGAAATGATGGTGGTGTCCACCGCACCTACGATCAGCGTGAGGTTCCATGAATCCCACTTTTTAGTAAGTTTTTGTACATATTTAGTTCAGCGACACATTTTCAATCGATCTAAAGACTAAGTACAAAGAGTTATTCCCTGTCTGTAGTAGTTTTTGACTTTTCGCAAACTCCAATGCAAAATTTTTGTCATAGTTTGCACCATAATTTACTTGCAAAAATAATAAAATATATATACCATGAAAGTATTTTCTAAGACAAAACTAATGACCTCATTTTCATGTAGTAAATTTATATATATTTACATATATTAATGGTCAAATTTTCAAAAATTCTATCACACATGGCAACCTATATTTACTTATTTAGTTTCAAAAATTCTATCACACATGGCAACCTATATTTACTTATTTAGTTTCAAAAATTCTATCACACATGGCAACCTATATTTACTTATTTAGAGACGAAGGGATAATTAAATGGATTGTTCTTGCAGATGCTAGTTCAGCACAATGCTGTAGCATTAGAGCTGTGTAAAGTCGATGTTCCGTCCTTCCACAGGAACAACAATAAAAACATCTTTTGGAAAAGAATCATAAGAAGAACATGTGATGTATTATTTGGATTGAAAAATAAAAAATTACCTGCTCAGGATTTCTATTGTATCTGTATGACATTGGCATGAGATAGGCCAAACAATTACAAGGTTATGAGCTAAGTACATGACTACAAAGAACACTCCGTGCCTGACTAAGATCGCATGTTTTTTATTCTGCTCCTGCAAAAACTCACATCAAACATCCAACAGAGCAGACAATCCATGCTTTGTATGTATATGGTTCCAAGATGCCATCTTCAAGCGCTTATGTGCAAACAATGTGTTTAGTCTTCCATCACATCCTGTAGCTCGCCAGGCAAGTAAAACTTCAATGTCGTCCGAGCTTCTGTTTTCTCTGCCGATGACGTCATTTGGTTGCAGCGACTAGGTTTATGCTGGATGCCTAAATGCCATTGATCAACCCAGAAGCTGCCTAAGGCCATCAAGAACCTGCTCCCTCTTTGAAGGATTCATCTGTACAAAGTATTCAATAATCAAAACATCAGACACATGAACGTAGGAACAGAAAAATATGCCAATTTGGGCTAAGTTAAAAAGAAAAGAAGAAGCAAAGCTTACCTTGCCAAGAAGGATGGAAAGAACGTTCGGTAAGGTTTTTGCGTCTGAACTTTCAGCAAGATGCGAAAACCATTTGGATACTCTTTCAGCTTTCAAATCCTCAAGATGGTTCTCATAGTTCTTGGGATCATCTTTCCAAGCAAAGAAAGCTTCATCATCATTCCACTTTTCACTATCTCCTTCAGATTCCTTGGGAGCCAGATACCAATTCTTGATAAATTCTAGCGCTGATTTGTGGGACAGCTGCTCGCCAGCAGCTTCTCTAACTTCCTTGGCAAGTGCATCCTCAGCAACCCTCCTCCTCAATCTCCTATAGAAGAAGGCCCGAGACTTCTTCCAATCAACAACCTTACCAATCACACATTTGGCGGCCATTCTGGCAGAGGTGTCATGCAGTTCAGCAAACCGTGTAGCAACCTGAGTATATATAGGCATCAGCTGCTTCATCCGAATGGTCATACTCCTCCGAATGGTCTCCATTTCTGAGAGGCTAGCATTTTCTTTCTTCATTTCTTTGAGCCTAGCATTAAGGCCGATCAACTCAGGGTCTAGCCTTAGCATGCAATCATCCATTTCCTTTGGCCTAAATTTGATCTCAACCAATCCTTCTGGTTCAAGCACATTCCCTTTTGCAGTCCTCTCGGCGTACATCTCAATGTGCTCAGGATTGATCTTGCTGTCCACCACAACCCATGCACCTCCACGCAGCTCTCCAGCCATTGGGATATACACAAAAGCAGGCTGCTTATATGTCCTCAGATTCTCAACAATCGTAGAACCAGCCTGAAGGATTCCTTCAAACAGATCTCTTTGCCCACCAGAAAAGCCTCTCCAGTTAGCAAGGATGAACAGTGGGAGCTCTTCACGGTTGAAATCCAGCAATGCCTGAGCTGTTTTTGTGGCAGAATCTGGGAACCACACCTGTCCTGCTTGAGGGACTACACGCTCAGCAGAATCAAGCTGACCCGGGTCAGCAGGGATGACTTGCATCATTGTCTGGGTTTCCACAGCTATGACACCAACTGGAATTCCACCAAGCTTTGCTCTTCCAGTGATAACAGTTTTTGCCCAACCTTCTAATGTTTCAACAAAGCTTTCTTTGTCAAACATACCACCCAACCACTTGCCTTGACTGTCCTGAATGCCACAGATGGCAGCACGGGCATCACATGAATTCTCCGGGAAGTATGTTACAGGTCTATCCGGTGGATCAAGAGGTTCCATAATAGGAAGAGGACCACCAACATAGGGAGGAACATAGCTGAGCCATTTCAAAATAGCAGAAACACCTTCAAGATCATCTGATACAGTCAAATGGACGACTCCATTTGTAGCCATAATTTTGGGGCCACCCAGTTGCATATGAGAGCTGTATACCTCCCGCCCCAGCAGCTTGTTCAGTGCAGAAAACCCAGTTAAAATAATTGGTTGATCAAGACGTTGTATACACCTCATACCTAACCGAGCAAGATAAGCCCCAATGCCAACAGCTCGTCCAGTCACGAATGTCAGAGTAAAGGTCTCCCTATATGCCTTAGAATAGGCACTGGCAATGGCACCACTTCCATGTAGATTCTCACAACCAAGTCCATCCTCTTTCCCAACAATGGTATCAACAACCCATCTGGTTTCTCCACTTTCTAGTTTCAGCTCATGGGCGATAACTGAAGAGCTTAGACGTGAATAATCTTGTTCAGTAAGGTATATGTAGTGAAAACCACGTTCAGGACTCTGATCATCAAACCACCCAACATGGAAGCATGACTTTATTTCCTCTGCTACACCGAGCCTAGCACCAGCAGTTGCTGACAAGTAGATAAGAGGAAGTTTCCTCTCACAAGCGAGATTAGTAACAGCATCAAAGAATGCATCTTCTCTAGGACCAAAGGACCCAGCTTTAAATGTCACATCATTGGCAACAACTATAATCTCCCGGCCACCTGGAAATTCTGGTGTGGAGAGCTTCATGCTCCAAGCAACAATGCCAATATCATTGACACCTGGAGGACGCTCAACTGGAACCAAAGGAGTACCCCATGCTCCAGTTGAATCAGCAAATATAAGCTCTGTCACTTTAGCATACTGCTGATTATGCTCATTTGCTTCTGCAACACCAGAGACACTTGATTTCCATGACTTCTTCAATGCAGTTTCAAATGCCTGCAGACAAGAGTATTACAAATCTCAGCTGATCTAATCAATCATGCCAACCAATGTTAGAGGAAAAAACAAGAAAATGGAAGAGACTCACCAATGGGAAATCATAGCAGTATGTAGTTTCATTTTTCCTAGCAGAGTAACGCTTAAGGTCAATAGCATCCAAAGGCTTGTATGGCTCATGCAATGCAACGCCATGCAAAGGACCAGCTGTGGGTGTGGCAGAGTGGTAGAAAAGCTGATGTGTATTGGAGTCCTCCACTTCTCGGTAAAGCTGGAAGCCAAAGAAATTGAGCATAAGAGTATTGAAGTGCAGATGATATTTAAAAATTATTCATAAGACATTTTTAAAAACAATAATTAAGACAGTACCCATGGCATTCATGGAGTGATGGAGCATTTTCTATCTACTAAGTAAGCTAAAGAAAACGTGTATGATGATCTGTGAGGCTGTGATGGCTGTCAACTCATATTCGTACAAGAGATATTTGTATGAGGTGGCATTCTTTATAATATTTACTGAATTGTAAATGCTATTGCTCATATAGTAGTGAAATAGCTAAAGAACTTACATCAACAGTGCAGGTGTGGCCAGTTACATTGGTAACGACAACTCTCCAAGCACCATTAGCTTGCCCATCACACTCCAACAATAGCTTCACTTCCCACTGGCACACAGAAAGGCGATGCATCCTGACCCCAACATGTTCATATATATTCAAAACCATATGCTTCAAAAGTGTGCATGCAGTTGCTTCATCTTGACCAACTTCATCCGTCATCCTGGCACAATGAGAAAACATGAACGAAGTGAACATCTATGAGAAAATTTAATGCAATCTATTTGTATGAGCAACATAAAGAAATAAGATGTTTGACTGACCTTGAAAATGGAATCAGATCAAACAACTGTTGTTCTCTCAATATGCACAGATACATGTGTGAATGGCCTGACCTCACAGCCTCATTATGAGCGTGTAGCTCAATTTCTTCTAGCGCTGCCATCAATGATCTGAGTATGCTGCTTGATGTGAATGATGATGAGGCTTGAGCACAGGCTACATCATTGTCAATACCTCCGGACAAAAACCGATTGGTCGCACTTGGTTGTCTGACTATGGTACGAAGAAACATCCTCTGGTCATTTGATCTCTGATCTTTCTTGTTCTTGACAAGTGTGTAAATATGCCACTGGCGATCACGTGATGGTGTGTATTTCACTTCATTGTAACCTTCCAAATTCACTTTGTCCTGTATGTACAGACAAGTTGTTAGAGGTACTGGTATTGTTGAAGAGAACTTTACAACTTTGTTTTTTAAAAAAAATGAATATAGCTACATACCATCTCAAGGAATGTGGACAAAGGAGGTTCCACATGGCGGAGCATTGGGTCCTCCTCATAATATAGCTTGTCAACTGACCACTGGAAGGAGTGGCGCATTGGCGGACGCCCTTCATCTCTTTGGATAATGCAGCTGACAACCCTAACACCAGCACCATTGAGATGTGATGTTATAGTGTTATCCTTCAAAATCTTGGAAAGTTTGTTGATCCTTTCTTGAGCTTGATCCTCATCACCACTACAAAGAGAAAACAGAGTGAAAGAGGTAAGTATACAAAATCATGAAATTCACTACCAGTTCATAGAATTGCTCTTGTGATGTTTTACATTTTCATCAAAATATTCAGATAAGGATACAGAGAGTAAACGAACCTGTCTTGAAGAGTACTCATCTGATTGTTGATACCAACCAAAGCGATATGCAGCATATTGCCATTGTTAGAATCTAAGGGATTGCCATTTGAGGCATTTCCAACACCTGCCCTGTAATGTGAAGCCTCCTTCAATGCAGCTTCAATTGCAGTTGATAGAAACTGAAGAGACTTGATTACAACCATGACACCCCATCGGTTGTCAACTGGATTATCTACTTGCTGCTTTACAGACATCGGATCTTGAGCATTTCTTTGTTCCATATGCTCTTCAGAAAACTCCCATAAAGCAATTAGACCAGACCTGTGCCATTGCATCCGGATACTGCCCCTTACGAGATAGGGCTGGAGGATGATTGTGAGTTAGCCGACATAAATTTGTTTTTATCAAGACAAGAGTGAATAGTTGTTAAATTTAGTGATACCTGATACAATCTACGTATGTATGTCTCAACCACTCTCCGCTGAAGAGTAGGATCGCTGTGATCAAACAAAGCCACAAGGGCATCTTCAACTGCAAGTGGGGCACATACTAAGTCTTCCATCCTGTCATTGATGGCCATCTTCCTCCTAGGTGTTGACACCAGCTCTCCTTCCTCGGTAAACATCTCCAGCTCTGAAAGGCTTCTTGCTATGCTTGTGCGGAGTTCACTCAATTTAGTGTGCTCAAGAAGTTGGCTTGCTTTAAGTGCCAGCTAAATCAATTACAATATATTATATCATTTCTCTAGACTATAGCATGTGCATGACAAATAGAATTCAGATGATTCAAACTCTTCAATTTTACCTCAGAGTATGTTGTATGGTTCAGGGTAGAGAAACGAATCAACTGGTCCCTGTAAGCAGATGGATTTGGATAGACCAATGCTTCAATAAGTCGTAGTATTAGTTTATTTTTGTTTCTCACACCCTTCAAAGAAAGACAGATGGTCAGCCACACAATGCCGTTGCATATCAAGTAAATCACAAATCACACCACACAGACATTACCTGGTGGGAGAACACAATATATACGACCTTCTCAAGGTCTTTTGCATGTTGAAGTCGTAGACGTTCTATCACATCAGACTGAAAATACAAAACGAGAAAACACAAATATGTTTAGCACATTTCGATGAGTGAGTCAGCATTGAGCAGTCCTTACGAAGTTATTGTAAAGAGTTACCTGAATGGTATCACTGAAGAGTTCTTCAACAGACAGATACTCCTCAAATAGAGACTTGACAACAACACGAGCATGGCTTTCTCTTCCGCCTTCATACGATTTGACCAGGCTCATAAGCGGCTCCACAAGCCTCTCATTGGTAACCCTATCCTTCTCGGAACAGTATGCAAGGTTTGCCTGCAGTAATGGTTTTGTAAGGAAACAACATAATACCCAAAAAGAAATGTTGCCAACTAAAAGTCTCAAACTGACCTCAATAACTCCCCTTAGCAACTTGGCAGGGAAATCCTTGCTCTTCCAGAAGTCAGGATTCAACTCATACTCCTTGTACTTACCATCCAACTGAGTACATGAAAATTAGTTAGATATTTGATATGCAGATAAAATGAAAGAATAATATATAACATGGCATGTAGCATAACAAATTAACTAGAACACTTAAATCACCTCATTCCTAAGATCTTTCGGAAGCCGTGTTGCCAAAACAGACATAAGTTCTTGCCACTGTAGAAAAGGAAGCTCAGGGCTGTCTAGGCAGTTTAGCAAATCTTGTACAACCTGAAACGAAGGTATAGTTAGGAAGATATTGATTGAAGATAACACAAAGACCAGAACATTTTCCAAAAAGATGGAATAGTTAGCCAGGAACTACGAAGTTAGTTTTTCTTCGTAGATGAGAATAATGGCAAGGAGATAGAGAAGGGGAAAGAAAATTGAAAGTACAACTATATTCCGAAAGTTGCTGTCTTACTTCATTGATATTATGTTCATATCCTGCAAGGATCATGTGTGCAGAATTCACACTTGCAGCAAATTTTTGGTGAACTTTTCCAGAAACAGCAGTAGGAGGTCCCAGTTTTGGAAAGGTGCCATGAAATGGTTCAGCTCTCCTCACAGAAGAGGGGTCATCAAGATCTAACCTTGCTATCAGGTCATTCACCTGCAAAAAAACTAGATATTTCAGTTATTAGTTTTTAAAAGATTATATTACTTGCATAAAGTAATAATACCCAGAATGTAAACACAGCTCTGCATATGTGCAAGCGACAGAGGGAGGAATAGAGAGAAAGGAGTAAAACCTGCATGGCCTGACCCTCAGGCATGACAAAGTGAATGACACCAGAAGCAGGCAGTAACAGTGGCATGCACATCTTCATAACCTCCACCTCAGCATATGGTGTATCAGCATCCACATGATAGCCATCCGCGACCAAGAACCGAAGAAGTTTGCAAGGTGTATCAGCCAACAACTTGGAAGGATCGTGTTCTTTCTGCAAAGTATCATTAAGAGGAAAAGTTAATTTATGTATTTTTCATACAATCCGGTAATACTTAATCCTTCCGTTAAAAATTCCCATAGTGAGGATTTCTTTAATAAGGTCTAATAGCATAACTTTTGTCTAGATCTATAGTAATTAGATGTAAAAAGTATTGTTTTTAGTATAAACATATAAGCGCCCTTGATGAGGAAAAATGGAGTTAAGGTTTATAGTCAGAGACCAAGAAGAGAATAGGAACATAGCTATCTTCACCTGTAATAAGCATGTTCTCCCATTGATGAGAAGGCGTGTACCAGCAGCCTCTGTCTCCGCATAAATTACATGACTGTTTCCATCCAACTGAAGAATTTACAATTAAAGATGGGTCAGATCTTTTTCATATAAAAAAATCACACTCATGTAACATCTTTGTATAAGAACTTGTAGAGTTGGAAATATTTACCTGCATTAAGAGTCCGCCATCTCGCAATGAATGTATCTCTGCTTCAACCTCTGATTCATTCATTCTTAATTTGTAGCTACGGGGTCCACCTCTTACTGTCTCAATCTACAGCAAAAATTAATCATGAGCAACTGTGATGAGAACACCAACTGGATTGGATGGCCATGCCATGGATGAGATTTAAAAAGAGAATAAATTACAGATAATTACTTTGTATTTGCTCCCCTCTATATTTAGAGTAACAGTCAAATTGACGAGAGAGATGTGCTGCAAAGGGCAACAGTTAGACAGGTGCCAAGCATTTTTATTCAAATAGGAACAAACATATCTGCAGTATGGGTATTCATCATACAGTATGATACCTTTGGTGGTATTTGACCTTTGCTGAGATAACCAACATAATCGGTAACAACACTTGAGCTCCTGCTTGATGCTTCCTGTAACATAAGAAATACAATATTTTAGTCCAGCAATGTTATCTGGGCGGCAGCTCGTAACTACTTCCTCCATTCCTGAATAGATGTTATTCTAAGTTCTTGCACTACCATTAAGGCATATCTACAAAAGACTGCATTGCTCATCTTCATTATATCTTTGAATGGTGTGTCTTACTGTAGTTCATGGTAGTAAATGACATCGCAAATAGCTAAAAGGGAAGGGTATAAAAAGAAAAAATGATAAAAAAATCACCTCGAAATTGTAGAATGACATGTATTTAGAAACAAAATTTGAAAGCTGAAATGACATGTATTCGGAAATGGAGGGAGTAGCTAATAAATCATAGTTTTGCAGTCCAAAAGATCATACATATAGAGCTCCTCCAACAACTGAAAGGTACCATGGGGGCCTCTCTGCTCTAACACGCATAGCTATTCTGCTGTCTAGCCAACCAGTGTGGATCTTATTTTCTCGGTATTCTGCAGCCTGTAAATATGAAAAAGTGCAACATAAATAACACAAAGATAGTAAATGTACCACATAAACAGAGATAATTTACTCTAGGGTTATCTTACATTCAAGAGATCCACTGTGTAATCAACATTTGTGTGTATCTCTCCACGAATTTGGATTTCTTTCAACCCAAGTACCATATTGGCTATAGCCAACGACCTAGATTCCCCAAATGCAAAAACATGTCCTGCAATAAAACAATATTGTATTTAAACAAAAGCATCAAGAGATATTGACAGGAAAGGAAACAGAAAACTATGTGATGTCACTTACCAAACTGAGAATCAGAAAATTCATGAATTGCTCCTCCAGACTGAAAATAAGAAGAGGACAATTCACGTCAATTTGCCTCACGACAAGATATATATTTTAGCCAGGAAATTTATCAAAAGCAAAAAAACAGGAAAGATCAGGAGTAATAATAAGCCGCCTCTGCTGTGACATGTGATATTAAAGAAGCATTATGGATGCATGTATACTTGCCTTTACGGAGAAATAGGCCCACACATTTGGTTTGCTTTTAAAGTTTAGCTCTTCCACTCTTCCACTAGTAGGCTTAAACCCATCATCTGGATCCTCGCTGGTAACTCTGACTGCTATGCAATGACCCTTTGGCCTTACAGACTGTGCTTTATTCAAATCAAATTTAGCTGCAACAGCTGATATTTTCTTCCAAGCGTCATAACCACCTCCATGTTCCATTCCATAAAAGCGTCTGATTTCTGTGATAATCCTTTTATTTGTCAGTAAGAAGAGAAAGAGAGATTCTCACCAACTATCAAGTTATCAATTAGGAAAATTGACGTACCTGGAATGTTGTAGAGGGGTATGCCCATTCCTACTGCAACTTGAGCTGCAGGCAAATTTATTTCAGCTATCCATTCAGTCACAGGGTGTTCTACCTGCAATCGTGGATTAAGCTCCAGGAAATAGTATTCGCCTGTTTCCATGCTGTACAGATATTCCACTGTAGCAGCACCCACATATTGTACACATTTAGCAAGCCGCCTTGCTGCCTGTTCAAGCTCTTTGACTGTCTCTGGAGGAGCAACTGTAATTGGCCCCTCCTCAATAATCTGTTGCAGAAGTATATGTTGAAAACTATTGTTTCATGAATCATAAAACAAATATATTTCGGTAAAACTAGGTGCCAGAAGCCTGATTTGTTTTCTTTTTTTCTTTTGTCCTGCATTAGTTAAAAATAAAATATTTTTGTGGTTATGAGAAAACATTGTAATACGGTAACTAGAGCTTTACAATTTTGAGTTGAAATTAGTTCAAGTGCAATACATAAATCATTATAGAAAAAAGGTTAATTCTTAGTTGAAAATGTGACATTCAACTATTTATAGTACACCAGTTGCTATTAATTCAGGCTTTAATATTTTTTTTTGGTAAAGACTAAAATTTTGTATAGCTCCTGCAACATTTTTGCTAAACAGTAGATTACTAACACATAGCATTTCCAAAGAGGTCTTATTTCAAGAAAGCTGGCCCTGTTCGTTTCAGCTTCTGCACAGTTTCTGCTTAAAAAATGGATTATTTGTCGAACGGAAGGATTCTAGATAGTTTCTCCCACAATTAGAAGCTGCCCTCTATATAAAATCAGAATCCGGCTGTAACCTTATTCTCACTGATTCTCGCCAGCCTGGTCTGGAACCTAGAAGTCGCCGTCGGCCCGGTTCGATTCTCCCACAATCAGAAGTAGCTTCTTCCATAATCCAGAATTCATAATCCAGAAGCTGAAACGAACTGGGCCATAGAACTTCTACCGGTACTCAATACATCAATCCACATCTGAGAATAATTCCAAGAAAACTGACACTAAAAACTCCAATGCTTCAAAAAAAGAAGAACAACAACAGCTAACCTTTTGGTGCCTTCTTTGAACACTACAGTCTCGACTGTGCAGTGCTGCCACGTTGCCATGCTTGTCACAGAGCAATTGAACCTCCAGATGTCGGCTCTACAAAGAAAGAACAAAATGAAAGCCTTTAGAAATATATCGGTACAGAAACACACACTGCATGCAGAGAACATTAAATGGTGTTCATGATAATTTTATACCCCATACCCACCTGACATCCATATGGTATCACGTTAAAATCACACAACAGGAAAAAAATAAGGAAAAGCAATGTACTTCAAGCTGTTCTCACCTGAGATGCCACCTTCATAATAAATATAGGTGAGCCAGGGACTTCTCCTTGCACTTGCTTAAACAATGCTCTCACCTCTTCATCATTATGTACCTACAAACCATGTGGATATCATCAAAGTCATCTTTGGTTAATCCACAATATTTACATAAAGCTTAAAACTTCATTTCTTATGGACAGTGGATATTTCAATATCATTGTTTTTTAGGATAATGTTTCCATATCGTTGTGGTAGAGTTAAATTAAAAAGAAGACCAACCTTCCTTATTCCTTTACCACCACCACCCCATGATGCCTTGATCATGGCAGGATAACCCACAACCTGGCAACTAGCCACTGCTTCCTCTGTAGTGGAAACACAAGCATTCTTATAGATCTCCTCGGGTATTGACTGGCAATTTTCTGGCGGAGCTTTCACCTACAATGCATTTTGATTTAATTTTAAGTAAGCAATATATCAGTGGAGAAAAAACAGGAGCAAAGCTATACAGAAATAAGATAAGGCATACATGTGATCCACTCCATGGAAGAGTTGGAACTCCTGCTGCTTGCGCAATAAGAGAAGAACCAATCTTATCACCAAGTGCAGCCATTGCGGCTGCTGGTGGCCCAAGAAAAATTATTCCTTTTTCCTTCAGCGCATCTGGAAGTTCGGGGTTCTCAGATGCATGACCCCAGCCAGGCCAAACTGCACAAACCCGAGTTCTCTCTGCTATCTGTGACAGGTGAGTTTACAATATTAAATAAAAAATTATCCAGAGTGATGAATGCAGAAAACTAATCCACAAGTAGGCGAAAAAGGCCAGGAGGATGATCAATTGTGCTAACCTCCACTATGAGCTGTACATTCGCATAGTTGTTATTATTTGTTCCACCGGGAACTTCTATGAACTGGTCGGCGATTCTTATGTGCTCCGCATTTATCTTCAAGTCCTCTGGCGTTGCCATAGCTACCAAAAGAATTGCCTTCTCATTTCCAAAGGACTGCAAGGCCCATGTACGGATGCTGCGCATGAACTTGACTGCAGCCATTCCATTGTTGGCAACTAGCACACTGTGTATCGGTGAGTCACCGCCAAGTGCTTTACAGAATTCATCAACCTCAGATGGCGAGGACTGGTGCCTCAAATTAAGCATCCCGTTCACTATGGTGTTCATTTGGTAGGATTCTGCCATTATTGTCCCCCAATACACACACAAATCTTCAGACTTGCTGGGAAAAACATAGAAAAAGAAAATTAGCATATCAATTATAATCACCAAACGAGCACATGAATATTGATAGATCGCCAAAATATATTGCAAATTTGCATATGCAACCATTTTTTTTTTTTGAAATACATGTTAAAATCACAGAAACAGAAAATTGACTATTTAACCAGATCATCAAATTTCCCCGGCAACATCGATTCTGGCAAGCAAAACAAGCACATGAATATTGATAAATCACAACTAATACTCCCAGTTATCATCAGATATATTTTTGAAATTCGCATATGCAACTATTTCTTTTCTGAAATACTACTACATGTTAAAATGACAGAAACAGAAAAGTGACTGTTTAACTATATAATCAAAATTCCCCAGCAACAGTTGTAAGAAAAGTCTGTAATTGTAACAGTTAGTAGCCAACAGCACGACCGCAGATAGTGAATTTCTCTTTCTAGGCAAGTGAAAAATCGGTTGACTATGTGATCACAGAGGAGTCCACGGTATAGGCGACTCGAAGCAGGAAAGATGAATACAGCCCAAACAAAGGGAAGCTATAGCCTTTACTTGGCAACTCTGCTGGCCAACAGGCAGGAGAAGCCAGGATCTCCTCCGCCCAATCCCGTGCGCTCGCAACCCGCTCGACGGAATGCCGAGCCGAGAGCCGCTGAGGAAGATGACGAAGGCTCCCACGGCGGCCGGGCCAGATCAAGATCCAAGGAACACCCCGGGCAAGTGCGCGGGGCAAGGCCCTTAAATGCGCGCAGCTCCCTCCTCCTCCAAGAGAAGCTACAGGCAGAGCTCGGTCTACTCTCTCTCTCTCTCTCTCTCTCACCCCCTGATGGAAGAGAGACAGGGGGAGGTGGTGTGTCGTGCGACGCTACGCTGGTTGCCGCGCGCGCCGGGGGGCGCCTTTTAACTGCCGCTGCGGTGGTCGCGGCGACGACCCCACGGCCACGCGGGCTGGGGGGGGGGACCAAGGCCAGGGAGGGGGGGTAGGGAGAGAAGCCGGAATGCGTGAGGAGAGAGAGTGAGAGAGAGGTGTTGAATTGGGATTTTGACTGGCAGACGAGATGGCATGGACGGATGGATAGTTGGGAGTTGGATCAACTAACCGCCAACCCCACCCCACCCCACCCCAGCCAAGCAGCATCAACGGCGAAAGAGGACGAAAGTTGCATGGCTGCGTAGCTCCGAGCTAACTTTATCTTATCTAAGTTTGTTCGTGTTAAAGATTTTTTATATGGATGTTTAGCTCTTTACTATAATTATGATTTATTATATTTTTTAGTCTTATAATCCACACGTCATAAATTCTGTATTTTAAAACTTTTTCAAAGTTGTGACGATAAATTTTATTGTCATAAAAAAGCATAATTTGTTACATTTACCTAGGATTAGTAGTAATTACAAAGTTAACTTCCAACTAAATGAGCCATTCTCTCTCTACTTATTTTGCATCCGTCCCTCACGGGGAAGTCGGTATTTTCATCCACGCTCCTTCTCGAGAGGACCATCACTTTTCGTGCCGAGTCTCAATCTATAGTTTTGATATACTATGATTTGTAATTGTTTTGTCATAAATACTATAGTTTTAACCATGGTATTTTTTGGAACTATCAACTGTTTAGATGCAACATCACAAACCATGGTATTTGAGTGGCAATAGACAAGAAGCTAGTCAAAACCATGAAAACTTTAGGTTGAGTAGAGTTTCAAATACTTCAAAAATATCATGGTATATATCAAACCATAGTTTTTAATACAGAGTTTTTGACATGGTAACTAAACACCTTATGGTATAAAATACCATACTATTCTTAGAAACTATGGTATTATCTAGAAACTATAAAAATACATTACTTCCAAAGGACCTAAAAGGCACTCAAAAGGGTTGTTAGAAGAAGTGCAGTTCCTTCGGAGGAGCGACCAACCAGCTGAAAAGGAATAGCTATCGAACGGAACGCTAAAGCTAATCGACGATAGTATACGATCGGCGATAGAACAACCTGTGGGCTTGATGTGAGATGTCAGCTGCATGCTCTCGCTCGCGTAAAAAATCGTGTGCGTGAGTGATGCGTGACTCGTCCAACAGCTAACTACTTCTAGGAGCTAAATGAATTGAACTCACGCCAAAAAATAATAATAATAACCCCGAGAAACGCAGAAATCTCACAGTAAACAGTTTAATTTATACAATCTCACAGTAAACAGTTTAATTTATATAGAAATCGAAAAAACAGTTCTAATGAGAGGCGAACCGGCCAGGTATCCGAGCCGAACAGATAAACGTTGAGTTCTTCACTTATTTGACCTTTCATCCCTTTGTTTTTGTAAAAATAGTTTATTCTTGTAACAGATTGCAAAAATACACTTCTCCGTGTCAGAGTACTGCGGAAAAGTACCTTCCGTGGTATGTACTACGGAAATTGGCTTCCCTGCTATAGTACTGCGGAATGTGCTACAATACCACACGGGACCTCTATTTTCTGTTGTCCTACTGCGTAGAAGGGACAGGTGTCGCCCTAGTCCTTTCACGGTGGGAAGGGGGTATTTTGCAATTTTTAGGTACAAAGCCATTTTAAAAAAAAAAAAAAGAGAGGGCCAAATAAGTGTACAGTTCATATATGGCTCTTCTGACCACCTAACACTACCACAAAATAGCACATAGGTGACGCCTTATTTGTGACGGTTCTTTTGGAACCGTCACAAATACACTTATCTGTGGCGGTTTTAAAGTTTAAAATGGTGGGAAGACTATTTGTGGCGGTTTTGTTTTCAACCGTCACAAATAAGTGATTATTTGTGGCGGTTTTTCTCTGGAACCGTCACAAATAATATCGGACTATTTGTGACGGTTTTGGTTGGAACCGTCATAGATAATCCATTATCGATGGCGGTTCTAGCCAAGAACCATCACTAATAATCACATTATTAGTGGCGGTTCTTGGCTAGAACCGCCACTAATAATGTGAGTATCGATGATTTGGTTCTAGCCAAGAACCGCCACTGATAATGTTATCAGTGGCGGTTTTAATTTGAAACCGCCACAAATAATAAAAAATAGAAAAATTTAAATATTGCTAATTACCTCTCCTGCCTTCTAATTTGAAAGAATTGAAATTAAATAATATTACATTTAAAATAATTGAAACTAATATTCCATTTGCAATAATTGAAAAAAACGACCGAAACAGATTCAAAACTTCGGAGGCCGTTTTGAGGCCTTAAACGACGTTTTTTTGGAATTCGTCATCACAAGACGCGACTCGCGCACAAATCATCAGGATCCGACCATCTGATTTTGCCATACTTATGAAATTCGGGTACTACTTTTCGTTATCTTTCAAACGAGCCAAAGAACGCCTCGATCGGAGTTACGAGTCAAAAGTTATGACCATTTTAACAAAAGTGCCCGGATTTTTATTTGCAAACCGAATCGGAGCCCAAAAAATATAATCGAGAGCTCATCGTCGATGATTCCTAAAGCTCAAGAACACCAAAATCGAAGGTACGAGTCAAAAGTTATGATGTTTTTACAAGTTCTGTGAATAGTACTAGCACATTATATTACAAGCATCATTAATAGTCAAAAGTATGAAAAATAAATTTGAAAGTTTTAAATTTTACTAATTACCTCTATAGTTTGCTAATTTGAAATAATTGAAAATCATAACTAGAGTAATGGATCTCATAAGAACTAGAGTAATGGATCTCATAAGTTCTTCACAGGGTTAAGAGGAGAGACACATTATATATCAGATGTTATCATACCACCACTAGAGTAATGGATCTCATAAGAACTCTGAAGTTAAGCGTGTTTGATGGAGAGTAGTAATAGGATGGGTGACTTCCTGGGAAATGAAATCCGAATACAATTAGAATTCTGAAATTGAGTGTTCTTAGGCAAGAGGAGTATTAGGATTATTAGGATGGGTGACCTCCTGGAAGTCCTCTAAATTAGTGTTTTTAAACTGCCAGTTAGCAAAAAAAAAATACTAAAGATAACATTATCGCGATTCGTTCTTGGCTTCGATAGAACCGGCGGTTCAGCGAACCGTATTATCGATGACGGTTGAAACCGCCATGATAATCTTCGATTCGAGAAATATCCGCTAAAACCGCTAATAGCATTTACGAACCGTCACTGATGTGCTTTTTTCTAGTAGTGTAACTAGTAGTTATGAATAGTTATCGTTTTTGATATTGTTGTAGTTAAATTTTTGAAATTTTGATTGTCAATATTATTTTAAATATTTAAATTGGATACGTGAAAATCATATATATATTTGTCTTGAAAAGTATTTTTATAATATTATATTTTAAAAATATATTATAAGACAAATTAATGGCGAAAGTTATGTTCTGAAAACGTATTGTTTAAACGGGAAATATTCAATGCTAATGGTGAATTCAGTGCTAATTTCGTGCTAATGGCATGTAGAAGTTTTGAAAAATTCTCAAAAAATTACCACATGTAGGGGAGGTGAACCTCTACAACCCTGCAAAATTTGAAGATGAAACTTAATCGCATTTGAAAGATATGAAAAAGACAAACAGCAAAAAGAATAGTGTCAAAACAGTAACAAGTACTATTTATACTGAGTTTGTCTTTTTCATATCTTTCAAATGCGATTGAGTTTCATCTTCAAATTTTGCAGGGTTGTAGAGGTTCACCTCCCCTACATGTGGTAATTTTTTGAGAATTTTTCAAAACTTCTACAGGCCATTAGTATGAAATTAGCACTGAAATCACATTAGCACTGAATATGTCCCCTTGTTTAAAACTATAACTATCTGTGTGACCGGAGGGCGTAGCGGAGAGTGACGGTGGATGATTGCAGCATTGAGCAGGAATCCAGGAAGGATTCATTGAATAGGAGGAGCCCTCGGTGGAAAGTACGGCCGAATGGGCAACACCCACGCACACGAACGTAACTACACGCTGTCCACTGGCTTAGTGGCTTGCATTGATGGGGAGGCAGGTAGCGGGTGTGGTGTGTGGCCTCACTCACTAGCGACCCAATTTATTTCCCTGGAGACGTGTAGTTGGGCTTCATGGCCCTAAATCGATGGCGTGGGGCCCCTGCCTTTGATGCACGCCGCTTCGATTCATCATAACATGACCTATATGCGCAAGATTTCAAGTTAAACCGGGAAGCCACGTGTCGCCTGGTGTTTTTGCGAAAAAGCCCTTTCATTTCTCCGAAATTACGGATAGGTCCCTGTGCGATTTTTCATGACCTATATGCGCAAGATTTCAAGCCAAACCGGGAAGCCACGTGTCGCCTGGTGTTTTTGCGAAAAAGCCCTTTCATTTCTCAGAAATTACGGATAGGTCCTCGTGTGATTTTTTGTGAGACAAGAATATTTTTTTCGCTTGCGTTCGTCCTGACCGTATTTTTTACTGAAAAAGCCTCCGTTAGTTTCAAATCACGAACAAGCCCTTTTCTAATTTTTCGGGATAGCGAAATGTGTCCAAAAAATAACATCCGGTCCCCGCTTCTTCGTTCGTGTCCTTTCTCCGTTTTCCCGAAAAAATGTTTTCGCCACCGAAAAACCGGAAAAATTTTTTTTTTCGCCACCCAAAAACGGAAATTTTTTTTTCGTCACCAAAAAATGCAGATTCATCGAGTTTTATAGCAACTAATGTATTTGCCAACGGATCGAATCATGAAGTTTTTTAAAAAATGTAGATTCGTCATCAACTTATGTATTTGCCAATCGGATCGTGAATCATGCAGTTTTTTAAAAAATGTAGATTCGTCGCATATTTATAGCGACCGTGGATTCGCCGGTTGGGTCTAACGACCCGCTTTTTTTTAACGAACGCAACCAAAAAACCTAAAAAATATTTTCGACACCAAAAAACTAAACAATGTTTTTCGTCCATAGATTCGGTGGGTCCTAACGACCTGCTTTTTTTACAAACGCAACAAAAAACCGAAAAAATGTTTTCAAAGACTCAAAAAAATGAAAACAATGTTTTCGTCACCAAAAACACTGGATTCATCGAAAGTTTATATCAACTTATGGATTTGCCAATCGGGTCATAATCACAGCATGCTATCGAATTCAACCTAAGAAGAACAGCGCGCTTTTTCACCTAGTAGCTTTAAAGCTAGATGCGTGGTCGTGCGTGGCAGGAGACGAAAGGAATTGCCGAGACCGAGATAGATAGATTTTAACTAAAAAAATCTTTTTTTGAATACCTAAAGAAAGAAAGAAAATTGTCAAAATTCTTAAAAATCGTAAAAGTTTGATTACGATTCAATTTTTTTATGGTAACTTAGGCATGCTCTCAGGACCCTCTTCACAAATTTTTAAGAATTTTCAAATTTAGTAGCCCAATTAAATCAATAAAGTTACTTTAAGTGTGTCGGTAATATTGTTAGAATTTTTAAAAATTGTAAAAGTTTAATCATGATTTGAAATTTTTATGATAGCATAAGCATGCTCTTAAGACCCTTTTCAAAAAATTTTAAGACTCTACAAATTTAGTAGCTTAATTAGATCAGTGAAGCTGTTTTAAACGCATTAGTAACATTGCCAGAATTTTTAAAAATCACACAAGTTTGATCATGATCTGAATTTTTTTACAGCAGGTTAGGCATGTTTTGAGGACCTTTCTAAAAAAGTTTTAAAAATTTACAACATGATTTAATTGCTGATTAAAACAGCGAATGTGATGCAAAAAATTGGTTTTTCTAGGGTTCAAACCCGAGACCTCACGTACGCAACCAAAACCATTTGCCAACTGAGCTAAGGACTACTTGTGAAATATAATACGCAATATATTTATAGGGGAATTGATCATTTGCCCCATTTTACTTGATGCAATTGATCAAATGCTCCATTTGTCTCACTAACATGTGGCTTAGAGATGGCATGAATTGGCCAAAGGGGTTTTATAAAACCCGACCAGACCCGAAACCCGAATTGAAAAACCCGACCCGAGGCCGAATACCATATCGGGTAAAAATCTATACCGAACCGAACCCCATGGTGCAAAATCGACGGCATTGACGGGTTTGTGTATCTGGTGGAAATAGGTTGGATCAAAAGGGTTTTGCAAAATCCGACCCGACAAGAAACCCAACCCAAAACCCGAAGTCAAACCCGACGGCACCAAAACCCGACCCTAAACTCGGTGAATATCCGAACTCGACGGGGATGGTATATCGATATTTCTGCACCCAGATGGGTACCCGCGGGTGAAAATTAAAACCCGAACCCGACTCGAACCCATTTCAAGTACCCGACCCAAGAACCCGCGGGTAAAAATTAAAAACCAAACCCGACTCGATCGGGTGCAAAACCCGCGGGTACCCAAACTCACGGGTACAATTGCCACCCCTAATGTGGCTCACTAACATATGACCCCAGGACCCGTATGTTAGTGAGACATCACGGGGTATTTAATCAATGCCATAAGTAAGCGAGGGTATTTTATCAATTATTCCTAAATATATGAGGCTAGACAACACTCAGTTGTAGCAACTACAGTGAACAAGGACACATGGCGAGCAGAGCGGTTGGGCTCCGTACATCTCTAAGAATAATGATTTATATAGATTAACTATTAGTATGCAAATATATAAATATTCCCTCTAGTCATAATAGTTATCATTTTAGATGTTGACATGATCTCTAAAATATAGCTTTGACTACTAATTTCTATTATAATGTATCTACAAAACCCAATAAAATTATAATATTATAAAAGTACTTTTCGAGACGAATCTATATATATGATTTTGATGTATCCAATTTAAATAGTTAAAAGGATATTGATAGTTAAAAGTTTTAAAAGTTTGATCGCACATATGTCCAAAATGATAACTATTTATGATCGGAAGGAATATATCTTTATATTTACTAATATTTCAATACAAGTTGATTGTAGTCATCCGTCCTCCCTCTCCTGCTATCTAAGAAAAGCAATGCAGGATAAATTAGGGTTTGTCAGCTCTACCTTGTTGTATGATTTATTGGTCACATCTTTAAATTTTACTGCCAAATGTCAGCATAGCGTATTATGGCCACTTGATAGGGGCAATAAGAAACAAACCAAAGTTACCATCAAATGTACTCCAATTTACTGAACGTGCTGTCAAATTTTATTGTCATACCAGCAACTCGTTTTCTAATTATATTCTTGAATGGTTTAGTAGCCTGTGGAGCCTATACAGTAATAAAATCTAACAACACATTCAGTGAATTAGTATTTATTTAGCAGTAAAATCTCATTCATGTAGCATTTATTGGCACAACTTATGTCAGTAAGCTACCAATAAAAACCATTTGTGAATTGGAGTTACCATTAAAAAGTTATGGCTAAATCATTAGTTGGTTGGCCACATAAACGACAGACTTAGTCAACACATGAAGTGGGCGTACGTGGGATGGTTTGTACGTGCTCATCCAACCGATGTGTATAATAACTATTCTGCACTTGGCTACACAATAGTGCTTCCGTGTGTATATAGGTTAATCATCAGAAATAGTTACGTTGATAGGAGAATGTTAATGTTGTAATGTTTTGCATGAGGTATGAACTCACTACTGTAAAAAATTTTGCGGTCAAATGTGCATGTTAGAGATGTCTGAAACTTGGCGTATCCACTGTGAAGGCTGGCTGGGGTGCCAGCCCCACCTCCGATCGATTGAATCCTCCTTTTTAGTATCCCTGGAGTATCCCTAACGTCAGAAAGAAGTAGAGATATGACGCTATGGCGACAAATCGACAGATTTAACAACTAGCAACTGAGAGTAAGATGTAAAAAGAAAAGTAGAAAACAATATTGCCACGCAAGTGGACTATCAAAATTAGTCATGGGCTCCCTTACTCTCATGGGTTTTCACTTGGTACAGTACTTAGAATCCTTTACTGTAGCGCATCACTAGGAGTCTGAGAGACAAACAGTGTCGGTGTTGTCTCGCAGACGGCAGACCGACGCACGAGCAATTGCGGGCGGCAGACGCACGGGAGGGCGTGACCACGCAGCGGGTGGCTGATTCGCGAGAACTCGCTACGGCATGCCGGCACCGATGGGTGTCGAAGACCCAGAGTCGAGGGGCGCCAGGCATGCACCGCAAGCGGAGTGTAGCGATAAGCGGAGAGGCTCGAGAAGAGTTATCACCGCTTAGAGTCTTGGGCGAATCTTGCGACGCTGTAAGAGCGCCGGGAGGAACACACATTGTCTGGAGCTGAGCGGAATGCGCATTACTAGAGGAGAGGAATCGGCCGCTCGAAGCGCCGTCTAGCTGACGGCTGAACATGCATCTCCAGAGCCCAGAGAGGAACCGAGGCTCCCTTCGTCCAGCCGACAGCTGAACACGCATTGCCAAAGCTCAAATAGGAACTGAGCCCAAGTATGAAAAAATTGCCCCAAGTCCCAATGCAATGCCTCATGCTTGAATGCCTTTTGTTGTGATAACTGATGTCTTATTTTTGTATTCTATTGCCCAAGTCTATTCTATTGACTAATTGATATTTTTGTCTCTCTGATTTAATATGTATGAATTTAGAATTTGGTTGGCAATAGATCGGTAGATGTATCATTAGTACGTTTATATTGAGTCGGGACTTCGATATAGAAACCCCACCTCTACTTTCATCCTGGATTCGCCACTATCTAAAACGACAATTAAGGTCAAATGTGTATTTAGTGCTATCAATTTTTATGGCCATGTGTTGCATCTGCCAACAATGACGTTAATTAGTGAGGGTGCCCCACAACTATGCATCAGTTGTGATGATTAGGGCTTAAATGAACCCCAAGTTTTACTTTAACTAACAACTAATCACCTGGCTGAGACATGACAGGAAAACGCTCCAACATGGCCTGCAGAAAGCATTCGAGTCAGTTAGTTAATTGGTCTGGTCGGCTTCAGCAGCTAGTTCAACCAGTTTTTGGAAAAAGAAAAATCAACCAAATAATAACAGCTTAATTTGATGTTCTATAGACGATTTGACCAAACTTTGATCTGGTTAACTCAGCCTGCCGGTTACTAAGTTTCAGTTTTATAACATATATCACGATTTACACTATGCCAATTTCCTTTTATACTAAGGGAGCAAACCTGTGGCAGGGAAATCTGAGCGGGATTGTTTTTGACACATGGGATCCCCTGTGGGAGCACATCCCTTGAGAGGATATTTCCTGTGATCATTTGGAAGAAGAGGGATACAAATCCCACCAATTCAAAAAATCCAAAACAATTGAAATTCGACAAATACAAGTGGTCCATGTTCCCATTGTGTCTAGTCGTAACATTGGGAATCGACTACAAGCTGAAACACGTTGTTCAGAGTTATCTTATTACAAGCTTTAGACTCCGGATCAGCAAACATACATAATTATTTACTGCAGATTAAGGAGTGGCAATAAAAGAGCTTGAAATCATAGGTTTTGCTTGACAACGTAACCAAAGTTATGTTTCTTCTCGCTCAGGTAGAGCTTGTTTAGATCATCTATAAATTTGGTCTTTAACCGCCCCTCTTCAAATCGAGTGCAGCAATACCATCCTGCACTGAGTCCATGGTTCGTGAAGCAATAAAATCTTTGCTGGTATTTCAAATTTATCAAGCCTTGCAGCTTTCATGGCCTATGCAATTTGAACACATCGCGTTCAAATCTTTGCTGGTATTTCAAATACTTTGTCACCAGACAGATCATATGCACTGAGGAGACCTCCAACAACCCTGAATATAAACAAATAAAACAGAAACTTAGACAAGTTAGTATACTTAGGTTTAAAACCATAATGTAATGTGGCTACATAGCATCAACCTATGCAGCCAAAAATCTGCAAGCAGATATACTACAACAAAGATAAACCTTATAACGCAACCTTAGGTTCCACAAGGGTTGCCCCGAGACCACCAAAGCTATTGATACCATTCTTTGATTGTGGCTGGAAAATGACAATTGCGATGTCTTTCTTCAACAAAAAAATTATGGAAGCTGAATTGCATGCTTACAGAGTTGAGGTGACATCAAATAACTAAAAAAAATGATGAGAAGCATTTATCAAGTGCATCCCAGAATCTGTCATCTTAGTATCGCGTCAACAAGTAAAATGCAAAGAAGTGTTTGCAAAAGAAGCTTACACTTTTACTAGTATAATTTAAATTATTCATTTGAAGCAGTCTAGAACACAAATTCGAGTTAGTGACAGGCTGCTTTTGAATAGCATTGAAGCGAAATCACGAAGAATTTTATGCAATCTCAATCTTGCTATTTACTTAAGAGGTCGTCAAATGATAAGCATGATGCATAATGGTTACAGTCCAATGCTAGTAAGGACATGAGTTGAACGGTGCTCCTCAAAGAAAAAGAGATCCGTGGCTTCATCTCACAATGAGTCACTAACCTAGACTAGGAAAGCAAAGCATTGAAGCGGGGCAATCGATGGGGTAGGAGTAGATGGTACTTTGTGAAGAAGAGATGACAAGGGGTGGCGTCATGGTCGAGATTGGCGATCTTGGCGCCGGTATCGTCATGAGCTCAAGGCGCATGGAAGCGGCGGCAGTGCGGCCTTCCTCCGAGCTTCTCCTTGAGGACCTCGGCGGTGGTCTAAGCACAAAATTCACATGACCATCCAAGAACTCAAGAGAATTGAGATCCAAGTGGAGCGACGAGAATCAAGAATTTGGGAAACTTCACGAAAAAAGGAAAGAACAAGAATCAATACTTACATTCCAAAGATGAACTTACAAATTTGCAGATCTGAACCCTCTTCTCCGGTGAAGTCCTTGGCTGCCTTGCTCTCCCTCCTCTCCCAATCAGCAGACTGACTGAGAGGAACCTACAGCGGAGGTGATCTGGCGCGAGAGAGGCGAAGGCGCAGCGAGGCGCCATCGTGAGAGGAGGCGATCCGAGAGGAAGCGACGAGAACGGATGGACTGCCACGAGAGGAGGCGGCGAAGCGGAGGCGACCCTTGCGACGGAGCGAGGCGACGGGAATGCGAGCCCGACGTATGGAGGCGATGATTTTTCCTGCTGAAACGTAGTGGAATGGGCTGAAAATCCCGTCTCATGGGCACCCAAACATACTTTCCACCTGACATCGAAAAGCTAGCCCATCGGATTTCTCCCCGAATGGGCCGATCCCGTACGATTAGAGTATCCAAACAAGCCCTTAAGAATAATTAGTATGCATTTTTTATTGAAGACTCTGGTAAATTTATTTATATAGCTCTAATTGTATGTATATACTGATGAGAATATTTCAATTTTTAAAATAAAAACCTGAACTGAACTGAAATAACAAAAAGAAGTGACAAAAGTCAACTTAATTAGACTGGGTACTTGAGTTAATTCTACATTCTAATTTTCAATGGGCCGTTGCGTAAATACTACCTAATACACTCTGAAATCAGAACGTCATGAGATATGCTGGAAGTCAAAAGTGTACAAATAATGTCCACTTGCCAGAACATGGTTGAACTACATATAGTTGACAACTATATATAATTGTGGGCTTGCAAAGCACTTCCTTTTTTTCCTTTTCTTTTTTTTTTTTTGAGAAAAACTGAATGCCTAACGCAAATGGAACCAAGTTTCTTATAGGAAAATTTTACCGCACGGAGCCTCATAAAATTTCAGGTCATGACATTTTGAATAAAAAACAAAATAATAAAATTTGGGGTTCATCAGCAAGCTTGTGTTGGTAGAATCATGTGAAAGCTGTGTTGGATGTGACCAAACGAAAGCTCAAACTGACTTCTGTCTGGAAAGGCCGCTCAAGAAACCACTGCAAGTTTAAACTTATCAATCAGCCAAACTGATCTCTTTATAGCTACTTAACAAGCTGCCTAGTTGAAGGAATATTTAGTTTGTCCAAACCAAATATACAATTTGCAAACATTTGGTACAAATGTTATATACAAATGCGATCCCTTTTAAAAAGGCATAAGGATAAATACAATAACAAAGCTAGCTGTTTACTCTATCTCCTATACATGTCATCTAAAGTACGCACTAAACCTAGCTTGTACAATAGATATCTCTAAAAGTTAGCTCTAGATGTTGTGCATTAACTATCTCTTCTCTCTTATACATAACCAATCTACTTATACTTCTGTGCAATAAGTACTACTAAATAAGAGTCAGTTCTCTTCTCTCCCCTCATTTCTTACTCTTCCACATAGGATAAAGCTGACGTAGACATACTAAAAATAAATTGAGGTGGTCTTATTGTGCATGCCCTAATTAATTATGTGCCATAAAGTTGATGTGTAATTGATTGTCCGTGAGATAAAGCGTGGTAAATTATCAATTATACCAATTTAGGTATGGCAAATAATCAAGTTTTCCCTTTATTTTTCGAACCACAGTTATTTGAAAAATATGCTTCAAACCGCTTGCCGAAAAGAAAGCGTTTCAAGCCATAAGAGGAAAACATATGGAAAAGAAATAAAACTAGGTGCGGTAGTGTCTAGTGATATTTAATTAGAGAAGTGTGTTGTTTCCCAATCATACGATTCTTATGCAACAGAACAAGCAAGTGATTCTCAGAGAGGTCAACCTGCATTTTGCATAAACATTGTTCACAAATCACAAGCTAGTGATGTGACATGAAGAGAAGGATAATCACCACAATATAGGAGTATGGGAGAGTTGGGAGTTCCGTATGGGGGTTCACCAGATTGGTGTGTGGAAGCTATCCAACCGGGGGTAGGTTTCAGGTAGCTGCTTGTTGTTTTTCTGCTACTATTGTTCACAGATCAGAATCGGTTGGTTGGTGATTTTTTTAGGGTGGAGAGAGAGAGACTGGCTGCAAGTCTTAAAGTAAGGGTGTGTTTAGCAGAGATTCAGCTCCTCCAGATTCATAAATCTAGTGAAGCTGAAAATTCTAGCTTCACCAGATTCGTGAAGCTGAAGCTGTGAGTACATTAAGAGCCTGTTTGTTTCAGCTTTGGATTCTCTAAAAGCTGATTCTGGATTGTGGTCGTAGAGAAGCAGATTCTTCAAAAGCTGGAATCCAAAAGCAGCCTGTTTGTTTTAGCTTCTGATTCTGGATTCTGGCCCTAAAAGCAGAATCAGAAACAAACAGCCTGATTCTAGAATCTGATTCTCACAATCCAGCCCACCCATATACACTAGAATCCACAATCCACTTCATATGTGCTTTTGGATTCCAGCTTTTGAAGAATCAGCTTCTCTACGACCACAATCAAGAATCAGCTTTTAGAGAATCCAAAGCTGAAACAAACAGGCCCTAAGAGTGTTTAGATAGATCATCTTGTTTACATTTTAGACCAAAAATATAAATTTAATTCACTTTATTTTAGCCTACAAGTTTCAGATTTCAGAAGAAACTGAAATCTAGAGCTCTATCAAATAGGCCCTAACTCTTTACGTGGATTCTAATCCTCGTTCAACGAATATCATCCTATACAAAGCGGGTTTAATATAAAAAGAGGTGCAAAGAAAATGACACCTATATGTCAAATTAGCAGGAGCAGTTACCTGTACTACTTAAAAAAAGTAGTGGTGATGACGATATGTCACTCCTCCCAACTCCCCCTACTACCTACCTAAGCAATTTCTAATAAAAATAGAAAAAACAATTTAACATCATATAAATTCTATCTTTCTAAAAATTCTCTGATAAAAAAAAGCCTATCTCTAATAGGCGCAGAGACGCGACTCAGCTAATTACGGAGGCGGAACTGAGGGCGTGGATGAGCCGAGAAAAACCATCACATTGATGTTAACATGACGGTGTTATATTATATTCTTTTTATTCATAGGAATCTTTTCTCCTCTTAATAATCAGTTTTTATAATGAGTGTAGCTAATTGGGTAAAATTTAGGTATTATATTGTTCTCGGAGCTGGTGGGTAGCTCTTGCATGCCTATCTCAGCCTCAACGCCAAACAGTGGGGAGTTGGAATCTCATGAAAATAAAATGGAAAATAGCCGCAACACACACAAGTAGATTAAAGACAATATTGAATTGTTTAGTGAGTGAATTGC
Source organism: Guadua angustifolia (assembly GCA_036346375.1). Lineage (NCBI taxonomy): Eukaryota > Viridiplantae > Streptophyta > Magnoliopsida > Poales > Poaceae > Guadua > Guadua angustifolia. The sequence goes on from CM070519.1 coordinate 19,558,381, forward strand.
AACTGGTAACGAGAACACAATGAATTCTAATCTTTATGTAAAATCATGTGCTGAAAAATTGACTTAGTAATAAAATTAGCATTGAAAGTGGTTGTGATTATGGCATGTGTTGTGCATGTGCATGTGTTGTTTGAGATGATTGTTTGATATGTTAGTGATAGCATGATGATGGTTTTGTTTGATGCAACGCGCTCGTGTGAGTGGTTGCATGGATTGATTTTGAGTCAAGTAGTGGACTTGTGCTCGGATTTGTTTGATATGCTGGTGATAGCATGATGATGTTTTTGCCTGATGTAACGCACTTGTGTGAGTGGTTGCATGGATTGACTTTGAGTCAAGTCGTGGACTTGTGCTCGGAATTGTTTCTTGTTTATTCATGTGCAGGTGTTGCTCGAGGGCGAACGTGGTCGATGACGGGACCGAAACTAGGTTTATGGAGGAACTGAGGTTCGGGACTAGGTTCAGGGAGGAATCGAGGTCTTGGTGGTCGAGAATGTCATTCCGGACGATCGGGTTAGAGAACATGCACATGGAGGCTGGTTAGTCACGTATTTACAGCATGTGGGCTGTACATGCATGCAAGAGTTGTTTTTGACCATGTTGGGCCAAGTTGAGATGTATACGAACTCTTTCATTGTGGGAAGTGGAGTTGTATTCAATCTCTTTATGTTTGCTCTGTATAAATAGGGGGTGTCTCCTGTTTATGGAGAGAGCCAGATTTTAGGGTTTGTACTCTTTTGTTTGAGTACTGTAACCAGATCAAAAATAAAAAATCTTTATTGCATCTCCAGCAGCTGGTGACTTTTCGTTTTGCTCTTGGCTCCGGCATAGTTGATCGATCGCTAGAAGTTTTGTCCGTCGCAGCAGTCACGAAGTTCATCACGGAGTTTGGTTTCTTGCAAAGGTATCATCTTGCGAAGGTAATATCTTAAGATATGTAGGTCCGATCGGATTGATTCTTATTGAGTTAGATTCATAATTGAATTTATTTTCTACAGTTAAAATTTCATATCAATCCAACGGTGGGATCGTCGGTTAATCTCGATTGAGTTTGGTCCGTCATTGTTAGATCGTAAATTATTTCAGATAACTTGTGAAGGTCATAACTTTAGATCCGTAGATCCGATCGACCTAATTCTTTTTGTATTAGCTGTAGAATTGAGTCTAGTTTCTACAATTAAAATTTTACATCAATCCAATAGTGGGATCTCTAGGAATTTCTATTTTTGTGAACTAGTCGTCAGTCTGCTCACCTGGTCGTCCAACTGCTCGTCTGGTTGCCCAAACTAGTCGCCCAAGTGCTCTCTTGGTCGCCTGATCGCTATATTGGTCACCGACTGTTCTCTTGGTCTCTGGACTGGTCTCTTGGTCTCCTAATCTGCAGAAATCGGTCTCTCAACTTGTGAACTGGTCTCCAAGCAATTTGAGTTTAAATTGGGGTGTTTCAAAAATCATCAAAAATTTTATTTTAGCTTCCGCGCAATCATTCACCCCCCTCTGATTGCTACATTAGTATATTTCGATCCTACACTTTTGAAGGTTAAAGAGAGGTTGTTTTGTCCCGCACTTCCATTTTAGTTGAGTTGATTTTTTTAGACCCTTTAGTATATTTTTCACGTTCATAACTGCTTGTTTACAAACACTCCTACTGAAGAAATAAGCACACTACATTTTTTTTTTCAGTCAGCCTAATACCACTTGCTCCTTGACTATTGCTAGTTCAACAAGACATTCCCTATCATCCTGGCTACACAGCTGAAATGTATGCGGTAGCAATAGGTGTCTCTATACAATGATCTAGACAGCGGTTGTCTATAATACATCTTTATATCATCTATAAATATATCTAAAGACAACTCATACAACAGATTGACTATATATTTGTGTGCAATAGTCTCTCATAATAGATTGTCCATACAATAGTACACACAATACAAAACCGACTATAAGACTATCTGTTAAATAGTAAACATCATCTTTTTCTCTCCTGCATATCACGCAAAATGAAGTATATAGTATAGGTTTCGAGACAACTGACATATGTACATGTCCTTAATTAGGAGAGTCTACTTTATGGGTGTTCATTGCCCTGTCAAAAGGTTCAGGACCGGAGAAGAACTGCATGGCATGCAGGCTCCCCCCAGGCCCCAGCTGCAAGCAAGTATGCATGCAAAGCTTATGCACTGGACTGCTAACTTAACGAACGGGTTTGGAAAACCGGCTTTGTTCAACCCTATCTACTTCAATCTAAAAATAACAACTTGTCCAATCATTAGCACTGCTACAGCAAATACAATACACAATAGACAAGAAAAGACGCAAAAACATTTGTTTTTTGGAGAATGCACGGAAGAATCGCGTATCATTCTCACTAAGGCAGAAAAGGTTTGCAGCCAAAAGATATATACACACCGAATTACAGCAAGGGAAGACAACAATATGCAGAGAAAGGAGAGCAAGGACATCAAACTTCTATATCGACCCAATAAACCAATTAGCTAGCTTGAACTTAACCGTGAACCTACCAAGTTAGAGGATCTGTCAGATCTAGTGCGTTAATTTTATAGAATACGGCATAACTCCTACGGGGTTACTATATGCAACTTTCGAATAGAGTAAAAGTTTGAGAGGTGATTCATGATTTAGAAGCACCATCCGAAAATTGAGATCTTGGCATGAAACTGACTCGACCCAAAAGGAACTATTTGGCATCTGATTTGACTGTGCACCAGATCGAAGCCCTCTGGTGAAACCAGCTAGCTAGCAAGGCAGTGAGAGTGCGTAGATGCCGGAGGACCGCACACGCACGCCGGTCGTCTCCCCTGTTGGAAGTAACAGGAAAAAAAATTCCTAGTTAGTACCCTCGCTGCCTAAATTTACGAGATGTATTTTTTTATACATACATCAAAAAAAATATTAAAAATAACTATATTACATTTAATTATTATCACTGAGTGCTGTATCCATGCAATAACATTCAATGACGGAGGGAGTAAGATTGCTACCGCGCGCGTGCTACTCAGCTGCTCACCTAATCGTACAATCAACAACCCAGCTACCAACCACCAAGTACAAACATCGAGATTAGCGCTGCGATAACCCACCATGTGACTCGATGAACCAACGTTAATCAGGAAAGTCCAGCTATGGAAAGGTTAAACTGGAGTTGTCATAACTTCCACTCTCTCTTGACCTCAATTTTTTCTTTTTCTTTTTTTTTAAAAAAAGAAAATCAGGCTTCACTCCCTCTCTTTTCTCTCCCTTTCGTCTGTGACTGAGACAATTCATAAGAGCTGATTTGGTTGTGTATATCATTATTAGGTGGATGGCGGCATTCATTGCAGCGTTCGTTCTCGTTAGCGTTGGTGAGCTTACTCCACCTAAATGCCGCATGCTTCTGTGTATCTTCCGGCAGGCAGAATATAGTTGGCGCGTGGTAACTCTTCCTGAAAGAGAGAAGGAGGATCCAAGCAGCAGCTAGCCAGCAACAAGAACGATAGTGACAAGACTAATAAATACACTGCCTGCCGTTTTATGTCGAAGTTTGAGGGGAAAATGGCAGTAACTTGTTGCAAATTAATCACTCGGTCCAACTGGTTTACCATCCCGCTGGTGTATCTAACCACTAGGGTTTATGGCTTACCAGTCGTTAGGAGCCTATCGAGCGAGAAGCATAGATAATTAAATCATTCGTAGTACTAATCGTGACTGCTCAGACGTTATGGGCCTAGTTTGCAAGTGGTCATGGGCCAGTCAATCTGTGGCCTCGAATATGGGCCATATCAACTCCAGATAGGACGAAGGTACTCGTTTTGGCCGCCTTTCATCAGCCAAAAGCTGCTAAATATTGGTGGCACTAATTGCGCATGGCAATAATAGGCAAGCACAGTTCTGAAAGTCAAAGCCTATTTAACCAACTCCCTCCGGTCCTAAAAGGAAGTTGTCCTGCAATATATACAGGCAAATCATATTAATTTTGAAGTGATATATTATCGAAAATTTGCAGTTTGTGAAAACGGTATTAGAAATTTGTCATAAAAAATACTTTTATAACTTATACTTTTATAAATTTTATTGGAAAAATGATTATAAAATGCAGTGGTCAAAATGCCATCTTGTTGATTTCGTAAAAGTAAAAAAGCGACTTTTTAATGGGAAGGAATATGTTAGTAAGACAATCCCCAACTTTTCGACAATATATTTGAAAGCAAGTTGAGTATTGTTGTTTTCATGCTTTAGCCCTGTCGTATGTTAGAAACCAGGGCATAAGCAAGAGGCGGACATCAGTTGTCCAATGGGCCAGCGTCCGCGAGAGTAATGGAGACACGGTCATTTATACAGGTTTGGATGCTAGTGGCGGAGTCAAAAAGTTCCAAAGAAGGGGCTTAAAAAAGATTAAACATCCAAAATTAACTACTATGACTATCGACATATTGTAAAATAGTTAAAATTTAAATTGTATGCAATATAAGTACGTAACTATGAAAGGAGAAAAACGTACCATTCATTATTTCAAAAGAGTTGACAGTTGATATTTACGAGTTTTCATGTTCTAAAAACGTTGTAAAATATCTTTCATGTCTATCTTTACAAACACGTCTCGCTCAATGTAGCATACCATAAGATCATTCAACCAGTCATCACTTATCTTATTGCGCAAATCTGTCTTAATAATCTTCATTGCTGAGAAATCCCTTTCAACTGTAGCTGTCCCCACAAATAAAATTAGTGCTAATTCAATTAGTCTACAGACCAATGGATAAACCAGGTGCTTCTTTGCTTGAACCATCTTTACAACGAAGCTAGCAAGATCATCATTACCTTGAAATTCATCTCTTGATTCTCTTCTCGTGTCATTAACAAATAAGTGAAGTTGTTCTTCCAAAATAACACGGTCATATACCGAAAAATCATCAGAATATATTTCTGAAAGTTGCATAAGTTTGCCATGATCAAAGTTTGCAAATGAATCTCTTGGATCTAGACAAGCAATGCATCTCAAAAGTCTTTTGCTGAGCTGGCGGGATGGGCTCCAGCCCCACTGCCGGCTCCGCCTATGGATGTGAATGAAGACACCCTACTCATATCAGTGTGCCCTCGGGCTGAGGTTAGAGGGGGTACCTCCTTGCCCTCACTCAAGTGCACAACTATCATAAGCATGGGCGGTCGCTACGCACCCTGCCCAACACGCATGCACTTTATTTAGGTGCTTGGGTCCTCGCCCACAACGCATTCACCTAGGGCGTTTGTGCCTAAGCTTAGAGCATGCTCACGTAGAGTGCTTGCACCCATGCTCAATGTACATTTGGACCTAGTGTCGTGCCCTTACTCAAGCGAACAAGTGTCATGGGTATTGGTTCTTATGAGAATTAATTGACACTTTGCCTTGTTACACATGAAACATAAAGGATAAGCATAAGGCCCTTTGCACTCGATGAGCAAGTGGGAATGCCAACATAACAAGCCTTAGCCACCTTGCCCCTAGGCACTCAAAGGGAAGCGCCAAATGAGTAAGAATCAATTTAGTGGAACTTGGAAGCAACTAAGTATGAAGTATGCTTGTAACAAATAGCAGCATATGCCAACTCTTGGAGGGTACAATCCTGTAGTATCCCAAAATTTGTTTAAGTATATTTATGGCATTCTTGAAATATTAGAAATTTTCAGGAATGTATTTGGAATTTTTGGAGTTAAATCAAATTTATGCCTTATTGAATTAATCATATAAAATAAAGATCATGTGTGTCACGTGTGCATAAAATCTCAAAATTTAGTTTAAAATAACGACATTTGAAAAATAAGAATGTTCCTTTCGAATATTTTCAAAAACTTGATCTATAAATTAAGTTGTTGATTTTATAAAAATCTGTACAAGTGTCTGATTCACTAAAAAGAATTTTTGCAGAAAAACTATGTATCGAAAAATTATGAAACCAACTTCGTTAAGTTCAAAATATTCCATAGTATTTAAAAGAATTTCTCCAAGATTTTTAGAGCCTTTCTACTATTTTATCCCTCACGCTTTCCTCTCTTTGATACTATTCAAATTTGAATAAAAAGGGAATTTGAACAGTATCATTTTCAACCTCCAGAAAAATTGAAGTCTCTCTCTCCCGTGAATATCTCTATTTCTTTGAATCACCATAACTTCACGATTACTCAACCAAATCGAGTGAAACCGGTGACATTACGTCGGCAATGAAGCAAGGATTAAGTGCCCAGCCGTTACTCATCGTTAAATCCCCAGAAAAGGTCGCAATAACCCCAAATCCGAAAATCGTATTTCAAGCCATAACTCGGCCGTTTATAATCCCCTCCAATCGTGCGAGCGCTTGAAGTGTGCGTATTGACTCCCTCTATCCCGTGCTCACTTCCTCCCGGTGATTGCTCATCTCCTTTCTCACCAAATCAACCAAAAACTGGAGTTCGTCACCGTTCGTGGACATCACCGTGTCATCTTTCAAACCGGTGAGTCTTTTTGAAATCCGATCGCGTCATCTTGTTCACCTTGTTGAGAGGAACATAAGCCCTCCAGAAATTTCAGGTTTCGTCAAGAATTGAGCCCGAATTTTGTGTTTGTTCTTCATCGTTGGAGCTCGGTTCGTCGTCGATTTCTCCCAATCTGGTAGTCCCCTTCACAATTCCTTTGAGTTGTAGACTCATCTTGATGTCCTCTACGCGGTGCTCACCCTAACTCAAGGTTTTTCCCGTAGGATTTGCACAGAAAAATTAATCTTCCCCGAGCAGACTGCGTTCTAACGGCAGAAAACTTCATCGCGCGTTCCCCATTGATCCAGAAGGTAAAACTCAGATCCGTTCACGTCATATTATGCCAAATAATCCCAGATAGCTCTCTGTAAAATTTGGTTAGGTTTCATATAGAACTTTAATAGTTATGACCGTTTGATCTTTTGGCTTCGGCAGCCGTTCATCGGCAGTTTGCGACCTATCTATTGGGTTGCCACCAAATCCGGCTAAACTGTTGAGTTCGTGTCACTGCGTTCTATGTGGAGCTTACTTCCCCTTTGCTGTTTCATTCTCCGAAAATTTTAATATTCGTTCCCCGCCGTTGCCACCGCCAACGCCGCCGCCGCCGCCAACGTCGACCTCCGGCTGACGTGCGCTCGTCGTCCTAGCCATCGCTGGTTGTTTCTTCTCTGTCTCTCTCGCGTAGCCAAGACACCAAGCCGAAGAAACGCATGAAGAATACGCATATATACGATGAATAGTACGATGCATGCATTCAGCCGAATCGTTATTTGTACATGAATTTTTCTAAAATCGTGAAATTTGTTATTTTCATTACAAATTCGTTATAAGTTCAAACTACATGCGACAAATTTTGTAAATGAATAAAAATCAATACCTAGCTACGTTAATTTTACTGAAATTTTATAAATAAATTTATACTGTTAAAATATTCACGAAAAGTCCAAATTTACGAATTTTGTAACTCTTAAACTATGGGCCTGTTTGGTAGAGCTTCAGATTCCAGCTTCTCCTGAAATCTGAAACTTATAAACTAAAATAAAGTGAGTTAAATTTATTTTTTTAGTCTAAAATGTAAATAAGATGATTCATCTAAACACTCTTAATGGACTCACAGCTCCAGCTTCATGAATCTGGTGAAGCTAAAATTTTCAGCTTCACCAGATTCTCAGAATCTGGAGAAGCTGAATCCCTGCCAAACAGGCCCTATATGTCCAAAAATATCAAAATAAATTTTATAAATCTTAGAAAATGCTAAATTAATTATCTGGAAGTTTTCATAAAATTATGAATTAGTTTGATTTGCGGTAGTTTCTGAATGTGTGTTCATACGTTGTTTTGCGTATTTATTTGGTTCTTTATCTGTTACGCGTAGACGTCGAGCTATGTAAGGACGCGGATTTCGAGGATCAAGCTCTAGACCAAGACCTAGACCAAGACTTGCTGCTTTACGAAGGCAAGTTATGCTTTGATCATTTTGCTCTTAGGTTTTTAAATGTTATGTTGATTTAAATTATACATGCTAATTTAATTATAATGCGTTCAACTAATTTGGGATTAGATAATTACCACTTGAAATAGTCCCCTTGTCCCTAATAATTGTATGCCATGAAAACCTTTGTCCCCCTAGATTGGGTCATATTATGTGGTTGATATAATACACCACTGTGGAAAAATTAGAACGCGGTAGTTCTGCTTAGCCATGCAAAACGTTTCATTGACACAATTCTTGTGAGAAAAATGGAATATTGACTAATGAGCTATGGAACGAATTTTGGAAAGTGTGACATGTGTCTTGATTCTGTTGATGGCACGTGGTGCGTGTAACGAACCGGGGTGATAAAATGGTTTAGACTGGGGCAAGTGGCAAAATGTTAAGTGGTGGGCCAGATGTGGCACCAGGGCGGTCGCATTTGGTTTTTCTGACATGTTGACATGATGAATTTTTTATTAGTCTTGCCTCGGTCAATTAAGGACTTAACCTTGCAAGAATTTGAACTGAGCTAACCATACAACCACAAGTTCCGGAATGGGGCGGACCTAGCTAAGTAAATTGTGAAATCTATTCTTCGGTACTGTCGTGGTGGTGTGAGTTTCGGGTGTCCGGGTGAAAACTCACATGGCGCAAGAGGGGGGCCTGATGTGGAGGTGTATCCCTTCAGTGTTGAAACCTTAGCGGGCAGTACTGGGTTTAGACGGATCTTTGGAAAGGCTTTGTTACGGTTACTCGCCTTTGTGGTGTTTGACTGTATCTTGTGGGTAAAGTGTATAACCTCTGCAGAGTGTACAAGCTATTCGAATAGCCGTGTCCACGGTATTGGACATTGCTCGGGGATTACAGTCAAGGGTTAGACTTTATTAAAAATGTGGTTGGGTTAAAAGATGAAGTTGATGGAAGTATGGATTAGGATGTGGAAATGCTTTTACTTAACTTCTGGAAAAGTTATTGTTAATTCTACTTGTTTTTACTGCTTTCGAATCTACTTATGTTACTTGTTAAATGCGGTTTATTGCAAATTAACCTTTAAGCCATTCCATTGGAATAAGCCTGGCATGTAGCATATTAGGTTGCATTCTGTGCATAGCTTGTTGAGTACTAATGTACTCACCCCTCCATAATCACAACATCAGAAGATGAAGAACCGCAAGCGTTTAAGGAGGAGAAGAATGACGACCCGGCTAACTAGGGGAAAGGCCCAGTTAGTTTCCTGTGGCAAACTGAGGCACCACGAATAATTTTATAATTCCACTGCTGTTATTTGTTTACTCTGAACTCAGCCCTGCATGGCTTAATATTGTAAGGCTGACCTTAAGGTCTTAACAGTTTAATTTGAATTAAATACATTATTGTTATTATTTCCGCTGTGTATGTGTGATGGTATTCATCTCTATTGTTTCTGTGAGCACCAGCGTGATCCTGGACTGGTGTATCACATTGAGTGTTCGGAATTCAAATTTCGGGCGCGACAGTAGGTGGTATCGGTGCCATACTGACTGTAGGTCTTGACCTAGATATATTGGCTGTTCTTTAGGAACTTCAAAATTATTTTCTAAAAGAAAATTTTAACTTGAAAGAATGATAAGTTCTTGACTTGTCTTATTCTTCTATTTTTTTCTCCTTGCTGAAAATTTCTATCTTTCCCCGTTGTTTTTAAATGAAGATTTTATGTGAGTTGTTCCAAATAGTTATCGTTGTTTCACACTTAAGGAGAAAGCACTGGGTGTCGCTGCCAATCCTGAAGATCGTGAAGACAGGAATCGTCGAACGCAAGAAAAGTGGATCGATGAAGTGTTCCAGAAGCTAGAAGAACCAGTGTTTTAGTATCTAGTTGAGACTCATGTGTGAAGAGTTGCGTCAGTCTTATCGAGTCTATCCCTAGAACGTTTACTTTGATTCGAACTTTATGTGTTGTTATGTTTGTTTAATGTGTGCTTGATATGTATCGCATTGCTCGTAGGCACTTGTGAGCGACCATATCACTATAATAATAATAAAGTTGCGTGTTTTGTTTTGAGTCGGACCTTTCTCCCTGCATTAGTTCTTGTGTACTTGTCTCCTCTATTCCCTCTTTTCCCTAAATCATTTTGTTCTTCAGATGGTGAACACCCGAGGCAACAATGGAGCCAGCGGGAGCGGAGCTCGTGGGAACAGAAACCAGGAGGAGAATGTTCCGCCACAAGAACCACTGCCCGTTGACATGCAAAACCTGGGAGCATTCCTCGCTGCCCAGACCCAACTGATGCAGACGATGATGCATCAGATACAGCAGATGCAAAATCAAGCTGCAGCCGCTAATGTCAATAACAACCCGAATGCGCATCACGGAAACTAGTTCCAGCCCAGACTTTCGGACTTCATGAGGACTAGGCCACTAATATTCTCGGGAAATGCTAACCCAATAGAGGCCGACGACTGGTTACGGACCATAGAAAGGAAGTTGCACATATCCCAGTGTGCACCCAATGAGAAGGTCCTGTACGGCTCCCATCAACTTGAAGGGACTGCAGCGGAATGGTGGGAAAACTACTGTGCATCCCACGAGAATCCCTAGGAGATCACCTGGGAGGAATTTACGACACCCTTCCGCCAGTAGCATGTACCGGAAGGAATGATGGAACTCAAAAAGGAAGAGCTCTGATCTCTGAAACAAGGAGGCCAATCAGTGGCCGATTATTTGAACAAATTCACTCGGTTGGCCCGTTATGCGCCAGAGGATGTGGCAACGACAAAGCGAGGCGCCCCGGTTCATGAAGGACTTAACTCTGGCTGCAGTGGGGTGATCACCCACACGTTTCCAGATTTTCAGGAATTGGTTAATAAGGCGTTGATCCTAGAGGACAAGCGCAAAGAAATCGGCAAAGACCGTAAGCGACACATGATCAATCAAGGAGGACGTCCAAACCAGTTGAGGCTGAGAGTCAATCCTCAACAATTTGCTAGATTCAAGCCACTAATGACCAACCAGAGGACAATTTCTGCACCGGGATCATCAAGTCAGGGATTCAGAATGCCTACTCAGGGGAATAACTCGCAGAGAACCAATCAGCAAAGTCCAGTGAGGCGTTGCTTCAATTGTAATGAACCAGGGCATTTCACCAACCAGTGCCCAAAGAGAGGAAATATAACCCCAGTTCGCTTTAATCTAGGGCCAACGCCGACAAGGACGCCAACACCAGCTGCAAGTCGTGGAGGAGGCCAAACCGAAGCTGTGCCTTCAACATGTAGTTAGAGGTCGAGTGAACCACATCATGACCGCTGAAGCTCAAGATGCAGCGGACGTCATACTGGGTAAGTTTTTGGTTAACTCAGTACGTGCAATTGTTTTATTTGACTCAGGAGCTTCCCATTCATTTATTTCTTGAAAGTTTGCTTTGGGGAATGGGATGAAAGTGGTAAAACTAAAGTGCACATTATTAGTACAATCACCTGGGTTTGAACTTCAATCAAATCTAGGATGCTTGGGAGTTAAGCTAGTCATTAATGAAGTAGTATTCCTAGTAAACTTGATAGTGCTAGATACTCAAACCCTGGACGTAATCCTTGGGATGGATTGGCTAACCAAGCACAAAGCCGTATTGGATTGTGGCCGCAGAGTAGTGTCTGTAGATAACCAAAACGGAGAAAAAGTGGAATTTAAAGCAACCATAGTCCGAGATGGAAAACTATTGGTCAACAGCATGGAGACTGTTAGTCTAGAAGATGTGCCAGTAGTAAAAGAGTTTCCTGATGTCTTTCCTGAAGACTTGCCAGGAATGCCACCGGATAGCGAGATTGAGTTCGTCATCGAGCTAGTGCCTGGATCCACTCCTATTGCAAAGAGACCTTATCAGATGTCTACTGAGGAGTTGGTAGAGATGAAGAAACTGATCGAGGAGCTGATGGATAAAGGATTTAGCAGACCAAGTTCATCACCATGGGGAGCACCAGTGTTGTTTGTTAAGAAGAAAGACGAAAATTTTAGAATGTGTATAGATTATCGTGCACTCAATGAGGTGACGATAAAGAATAAATATACTTTGCCCAGGATAGATGATCTTTTTGATTAGTTAAGAGGAGCGGGAGTCTTCTCTAAGATAGACCTTCGATCCAGATACCATCAATTAAAAATTCGGACCAAGGACATACCAAAGGCAGCTTTTTCGTCGAGATATTGGCATTATGAACTTACGGTCATGTCCTTTGGATTGACCAATGCCCCGGCATATTTCATGAACATGATGAATAAAGTATTCATGGAATATTTGGACAGGTTTGTCATCGTTTTCATTGATGACATCCTAGTTTACTCCAAGACAGAAGAAGAGCATGCAGAACATCTAAGGATGGTTTTGGAAAAGTTAAGAGAAAACCAACTATATGCAAAATTTAGCAAATGTGGCTTCTGGAAAAAGAAGGTAGAGTTCCTGGGTCATGTAATGACTGCCGAAGGAGTAGCTGTCGATCCGAAGAAAGTGGAGGCAGTGTTACATTGGGAGCAACCAAAGTCAGTTACCTAGATTAGAAGCTTTCTTGGAATGGTGGGATATTACCGCCGGTTCATTGAGGGTTTTTCATCGATTGCAAGACCTCTTACGCAATTGTTGAAAAAGGAGAAAAAGTTTGTATGGGCGCCAGAGTGCGAGAAGAGTTTCCAGGAACTGAAGAAGCATCTAACTTCGGCACCTGTCTTAGTGCTGCTGGATGTAAGGAACAGCATCGACATATACTTTGATGCTTCGCGCCATGGACTCAGATGCGTACTGATGCAGAACAGAAAAGTGGTAGCTTATGCATCAAGACAGTTAAGGCCACATGAGCAGAATTACCCAAGGCATGATCTAGAGCTAGCTGCTGTAGTGCACGCCCTTAAAATATGGCGCCACATCACATTGAAAACCGATGTGAAATATATACTGACCACAAAAGTCTAAAGTATATATTCACCCAATCAGACCTGAATATGAGACAAAGGAGGTGGTTGGAATTAATCAAGGATTATAATATCGGAATCCACTACCATCCCGGAAAAGCAAATGTGGTGGCCAATGCTTTGAGTCGGAAAAGCCATAGCTTGAATTTGGTGGTTGCAGAAAACCAGTTTGATTTATGTAAAGAGCTTCAGAAGCTAAGATTGGAGGTCGTACCTAGAGGATATTTAGCTACCATGGAAGTAAAGCCGACTCTAAAAGAGCAGATCAGGGAAGGTCAAAAGGATTATGATAAGATTCATAGGATCAAATTCAAGATGGACGAAGGCTTAGCCAAGGACTTTAGAGTAGATGAGCAGGATACCTTGTGGATGAAAAATAGAATCTGCGTACCTCATAAACCTGAATTGAAGCAGTTGATACTTGAGGAAGCACATGATTCCAAGTACTCAATACATCTAGGAAGTGCAAAAATGTACCAAGACCTCAAGGAAAGATTCTGGTGGCCAAACATGAAACGAGAAGTTGCCGAACACGTCGCATTGTGTGATATATGTCAAAGAGTAAAGGCAATGCATCAGAGGCCAGCAGGACTGTTGCAACCTCTGAAAGTACCTAAGTGGAAGTGGGAGGAAATCGGTATGGATTTCATTACCGGTTTACCCAGAACTCAACAAGGATTTGATTCAATATGGGTGATAGTTGATCGCCTAACCAAAGTCGCCCACTTTATTCCGGTGAAAACCACTTAGTCCGGAGATCGCCTAGCTGAGCTATATATGGCCACATGCTTGCATGGTGTACCAAAGAAGATAGTATCAGATCGAGGTACTCAATTTACCTCAAGATTTTGGAATAAGTTGCATAGGGCAATGGGCACCCGTTTGAATTTCAGTACGACATACCATCCGCAGACAGATGGTCAGACTGAAAGAGTAAATCAGATTTAAGCCTTATTGAATTAATCATATAAAATAAAGATCATGTGTGTCATGTGCACATAAAATCTCAAAATTTAGTTTAAAATAACGACATTTGAAAAACAAGAATGTTCCTTTCGAATATTTTCAAAAACTTGATCTATAAATTAAGTTGTTGATTTTATAAAAATCTGTACAAGTGTCTGATTCACTAAAAAGATTTTTTACAGAAAAACTATATATCAAAAAATCATGAAACCAACTTTGTTAAGTTCCAAATATTCCATAGTATTTTAGAGATTTTTTCCAAAATTTTTAGAGCCTTTCTACTATTTTATCCCTCATGCTTTCCTCTCTCTGACACTATTCAAATTCGAATAAAAAGGGAATTTGAACAGTATCATCTTCAACCTCCAGAAAAAATTGAAGTCTCTCTCTTCTGTGAATATATCCATTTCTTTGAATCACCATAACTTCGCGATTACTCAACCAAATCGAGTGAAACCGGTGGCATTACGTCGGCAATGAAGCAAAGATTAAGTGTCCGACCATTACTCATCGTTAAACCCCCAGAAACGGTCGCAATAACCCCAAATCCGAAAATCATGTTTCAAGCCATAACTCGGCCGTTTCTAATCCCCTCCGATCGTGCGAGCGCTTGAAGTGTGCATATTGACTCCCTCTATCCCGTGCTCACTTGCTCCCGGTGATTGCTCATCTCCTTTCTCACCAAATCAACCAAAAACTGGAGTCCGTCATCGTTCGTGGACATCACCGTGTCATCTCTCAAACCGGTGAGTCTTTTTGAAATCCGACCACGTCATCTTGTTCGCCTTGTTGAGAGGAACATAAGCCCTCCATAAATTTCAGGTTTCATCAAGAATTGAGCCCGAATTTTGTGTTTGTTCTTCGTCGTTGGAGCTCAGTTTGTCGTGATTTCTCCCAATCCAGTAATCCCCTTCGCAATTCCTTTGAGCTATAGACTCATCTTGATGTCCTCTACGCGGTGCTCACCTTAACTCAAGGTTTTTCTTGCGGGTTTTGGCAGAAAAATCAATCTTCCCCGAGCAGACTGCGTTCCAACGGCAGAAAACTTCGTCGCGCGTTCCCCATTGATCCAGAAGGTAAAACTTAGATCTATTTATGTCATATTGTGCCAAATGATCCCAGATAGCTCTCTGTAAAATTTAGTTAGGTTTCATATAGTACTTTAATAGTTATGACCGTTTGATCTTTTGGCTTCGGTAGCCGTTCATCGGCAGTTTGCGACCTGCCTGTTGGGTTACCGCCAAATCCAGCTATACCGTAGAGTTCATGTTGCCGCGTTCTACGTGGTGCTCACTTCCCCTTTGTTGTTCCATTCTCCGAAAATTTTAATATTCGTTCCCTGCCGTTGCCACCGCCAACGTCGCCGCCAACGCCGACCTCCGGCCGACCTGTGCTCGTCGTCCTAGCCATCGCTGGTTGTTTCTTCTCTGTCTCTCTCACGTAGCCAAGACACCAAGCTAAAGAAACGCATGAAGAATACGCATATATACGATGAATAGTATCATGCATGCATTCAGCCGAATCGTTAGTTGTACATGAATTTTTCCAAAATCGTGAAATTTGTTATTTTCATTACAAATTCGTTATAAGTCCAAACTACATGCGACAAATTTTTTAAATGAGTAAAAATCAATACCTAGCTACGTAAATTTTACTGAAATTTTATAAATAAATTTATACTATTAAAATATTCACGGAAAGTCCAAACTTACGAATTTTGTAGCTCTTAAACTATACGTTCAAAAATGTCAAAATAAATTTTATAAATCTTAGAAAATTCTAAACTAATTATCTGAAAGTTTTTAAAAAGTTATGAATTAGTTTGATTTGCGGTAGTTTCTGAATGTGTGTTTGTACGTTGTTTTGCGTGTTTATTTGGTTCTTTATCATTACGCGTGAGACGCCGAAATGTGTGAGGACGCGGATTTCGAGGATCAAGCTCCAGACCAAGACCTAGACCAAGACTCGCTGCTTTACGAAGGCAAGTTATGCTTTGATCATTTTGCTCCTATATTTTTAAATGTTATGTTGATTTAAATTATGCATGCTAATTTAATTGTAATGTGTTCAAGTAATTTAGGATTAGATAATTATCACTTGAAATAGTCCCCTTGTCCCTAATAATTGTATGCCATGAAAACCTTTGTCCCCCTAGATTGGGTCATATTATGTGGTTGATATAATACACCACTGTGGAAAAATTAGAACGCGGTAGTTCTGCTTAGCCATGCAAAACGTTTCATTGACACAATTCTTGTGAGAAAAATGGAATATTGACTAATGAGCTATGGAACGAATTTTGGAAAGTGTCACATGTGTCTTGATTCTGTTGATGGCACGTGGTGCGTGTAACGAACCGGGGTGATAAAATGGTTTAGACTGGGGCAAGTGGCAAGATGTTAAGTGGTGGGCCAGATGTGGCACCAGGGCGGTCGCATTTGGTTTTTATGACATGTTGACATGATGAATTTTTGGTTAGTCTTGCCTCGGTCAATTAAGGACTTAACCTTGCAAGAATTTGAAATGAGCTAACCATACAACCACAAGTTCCGGAATGGGATGGACCTAGCTAAGTAAATTGTGAAATCTATTCTTCGGTACTATCGTGGTGGTGTGAGTTCCGGGTGTACGGGTGAAAACTCACATGGCGCAAGAGGGGGACCCTGATGTGGAGGTGTATCCCTTCAGTGTTGAAACCTTAGCGGGTAGTACTGGGTTTAGACGGATCTTTGGAAAGGCTTTGTTATGGTTACTCACCCTTGTGGTGTTTGACTGTATCTTGTGGGTAAAGTGTATAACCTCTGTAGATTGTACAAGCTATTCGAATAGTTGTGTCCACGGTATTGGACATTGCTCGGGGATTACAATCAAGGGTTAGACTTTATTAAAAATGTGGTTGGATTAAAAGATGAAGTTGATGGAAGTATGGATTAGGATGTGGAAATGCTTTTACTTAACTTCTGGAAAAGTTATTGTTAATTCTACTTGTTTTTACTGCTTTCGAATCTACTTATGTTACTTGTTAAATGCGGTTTATTGCAAATTAACCATTAAGCCATTCCATTGGAATAAGCCTGGCATGTAGCATATTAGGTTGTATTTTGTGCATAGCTTGTTGAGTACCAATGTACTCACCCCTCCATAATCACAACATCAGAAGATGAAGAACCGGAAGCGTTTGAGGAGGAGAAGAATGACGACCCGGCTAACTAGGGGAAAGGCCCAGTCAGTTTCCTTTGGCAAACTAAGGTGCCACGAAGAATTTTATAATTCCACTGCTGTTATTTGTTTACTCTGACTCAGCCCTGCGTGGCTTAATATTGTAAGGCTGACCTTAAGGTCTTAACAGTTTAATTTGAATTAAATACATTATTGTTATTATTTCCGCTGTGTATGTGTGATGGTATTCATCTCTATTGTATCTGTGAGCACCAGCGTGATCCTAGACTGGTGTATCACACTGAGTGTTCGGAATTTAAATTCTGAGCGCGACAAGTCCTCGCAGACTCAACCTCGACTAAGAGGGCAATATGCTAGGGACACAATATTAGCTTACACCCTCAAGCACAGGCAAGGCTATGTCCGTCTAAGACACAGACATAGTCTCTACGCAGGATGTGAGAAGCACCCGAGGTGAGGACTTAGCTTTTTCCCGTGGGTGAGGGCATAGGGACGTGCGCTCGTGTTGCAAATATAACCTTTGTCAAGAGGGTGAGAAGCATCCGAAACACAAACTAAGCCTATGCTTGTGAGGGCAAGTATAGCTACAAGTGTCCGATAATTGACTTGGACTCCATGTGGGATACAATGATCTTTGGGGGAATGGACTTAGGATGTGTTTGGCAAGGATTCAGCTTCTCCAGATTCGTGAATCTGGTGAAGCTGAAAATTCTAGCTTCACTAGATTCATGAAGCTGAATCTGTGAATACATTAAGAGTGCTTAGATAGATCATCTTGTTTACATTTTAGACCAAAAATATAAACTCAATTCACTTTATTTTAGTCTACAAGTTTCAGATTTCAGGTGAAGTTGGAATCTGGAGCTCAACCAAACAGGCCCTTAGCTTCCGCCCATGGGCATGGGCACGAAGTCGAGTGTCCATGTCGCCGACATAACATCAACCAAGATGGGAGAAGAGGGTCTGAGACACAGACTAAGCCTACGCCTATGGGCCCGAGAGTAGCTTCAAGCATCCAGGAAATAGACCCGACCTTCACCTGAGATGCGTGGAGCATCCGGGGCGAGGACTTAGCTTCTGCTCATGGATGCGGGAGCAAATTCGAGCGCTCAGGTAAGCTTGGCCAAGAGGGCAAGGAGCATCTAGGATATGGACAAAGCCTATGCCTGTGAGCATGGGAGTGACTACGAGCATCCAAGAGACAGACATAGCCTTTGCTTGGGATATGAGGAGCACTGGAGGTGACGACTTACCTTCGGTCCGCTAGTGTGGGCACAAAATCAAGTGCTCGCATCATGGACATAAACTCTGCCAAGAGGATGAGGAGTGTTTGAGACATGGATAAAGCCTATGACCATGGGAATGGGCATGGCTATAAGAGTTCGGGAAACAGACATAGCCACTACCTGGAATGCGAGGAGTGTCCAGGGCGAGGATTTAGTTTCTACCCATGGGGTGTAGGTGTGGAGTTGAGTGCCCACATTAGGGATATAACCTTGGCCAAGAGGACGAGGAGTGTTTAGGGCACAAACTAAACCTGTCTACTAGCACAGGCATGCCTACAGCATCTAGGAAACATACATAGCCTTTGCCTGGGATGTAAGGAGCATCTAGGGTGAGGACTTAGCTTCCGTTCATGGGTGCGGGTGTGAAGTTGAGGTCACGCATCACAGACACAATCTCGACCAAGAGGGGCTTGATGAATATTCTTGTTGAGGAAAGCACTCAACTTCAACAAAGCAATTGCAGATTTGTTGGAGATGGAGTTCTTGAAAAAGCCATCATAATATTCATCCTTGGGTGATCAAGCATTGACTGCAGTAGATATGGTAGACAGAAGAAATATTCATTAGAAGAAGAATGGCAAGATCAAGGGCACACATGTATACTATCTATCTAATAAGGAAGGTTATATGATAAAGGGTTGTCTAAGTTTGAAGTAAATGAAGGGTACATGCTCCATAGCGTTAACAAAATATTATTCATATATACTTGTTATCAGTCAATCATGTACTTCTAATGGATGTATGTTAGATTCAGATTGTTGCTTCTATGTATGTTCGAAGAGGGAGATGTTTGATAATTGATCTGTATGTCCAGCACATGGAACTATTTACTTGGCAGGTTGTAAGGAGTATACAATTATTAAAGTAGCAATAGTTATATTAGAGATGTATGATGGAGCACATCTCACATTGACGGGAAGGCTTATAAAGAGTATGTGGTCACAAAAAATATTTAGAGCAATGGAAGATACCAATTGATGGGTAAACGTAAAGGAATAGCAACAAATAGGAGGCTTGATAAAAATCTTGATTAGGAGAAAAAACCATGGATTGTTGGCACAAGACTATAAAGATTTAATGACCTATGATCTGGACGACTTTGAGAAAATATGATTATATGCTTTGGATCGGATTCAGAGGAACAAGGCCAGACTTGTAAGGGTTTATAATAAAAAGGTGTTGCCAAAATTATTCCATGAAGCCGACCTAGTATGAAAAACTATATTGCATGTCAGCTCTAGGTATAGTCGATTTGGTAAATAGTCTCCAACCTGAGAAGGACCATGCAAGGTGCATTGGCTTGTAGATGGTAATTCATATATTTTAGAAACACTAGAAAGGATGGTGTTTCCTAAATGGATCAATGGAAATATTTGAAGAAATATCACCCAAATATTTGGGTTGGATCTTAATTGGCTAAAAAGGATTTAGGCTAACATGATTATCGATTTGGGAAAGCCAAATGAGAAATAAATTGTAGCTGATGAGAATTACTGCCTTTAACAAAGAAAATAAAGTTTAAACATAAATTGGCTACACAACCGATATAATTATCCATACATCAAATATTGTTCACAGATAAAGTCAAGCCGATTACAACCAACTTAATTAAAGCCGCCCTCGAGGCCTAATAGCACAGCTATGGCCTTAGCAATGGTCTTCTCTATATCATCAAGAATTTTTTCGTCTTCTTGTTGACTACCAGGAATTGGGGAAACCTTGGCTAATTGATCCTTGACTGCTATCATGAAGGAAGCCAAGGATTCTTTTTGTTCCTTGAGAGCGGACGAGGAGCTAGCTAGTGGCCACAAACTCAAGAATATCGGACAGTTGGCTATTTATTTACATTGGCTAGCTCATCCTCTAGAAATTTCTTAGTTAGCTCCAACATTGAAGCCAAATCTTTGTTGGCCTTATGCTTCTTGATATCTTCATCATATTGGGCCTTTATGGCTTTGGTGTAGGCTATAATACTATTACAGAAAGAACTATATTAGACTTCTTTTGACGGGCGGTTTTCAAAAACCGTCTGTATTAAATATAATCACACATAGTTTTTAAAGAACAGTCTGAGATAAGTGTACATTACAGATAGTTTTAGTCATAAACCGTTCGTGGTAATGGCAATGTATATCACAGATAATTTTTGGCTAAATTTTTTGTGATGCGCATTGAGATGCTTTTAGCCAAAACTGTTTGCGATGTTTTCAATGTATATTACATAGAACTGGTGTTGGGCTAGGTGCACAGTAATAGACCGGCCCAAGCACTGTTTATAAATTTTCTAGGATTTAACAATTAAAATAATTTTGATAATTATACTATTTAGTTTGAGGCATATAAAATATAAGAAAAAACCTCAAAAATACTTTGGGGCATTGTAAACTCAAATAAAATACTTTTAGCTAAACTTTATATTAATTTTATCTATGTTTAATTAGTTTTCTAAAAAGACCAATATACTTAATTTAAAATAAATTCCAAAAAAATCCAATAAATTCATAAAAACCATAAAATGCACAAATAACATAACAAATTAAATTAGAGGTAAAAAAAAATTAGGATGTTACCGTTCTCGTCCTGGATGGCCAGATCTGGTCAGCTCGTGAGCTCTCCGCCTCCCCTTTCGTCTCCTAGGCTCATATTCTCTCATGCTCATGCCTCATGGGTGGGGTTGCTGCTGCTTCCGAGTTGGGGATCCACGCATCAGCGACCTCACCTTCAGCTTTCCGCAGGGCCACATCAACCAGGTCGACCTTCCATCCCCGATTCCATCCCAAGAGGTCACTTCGCTTCTGTTTCGCACACTGATTTACTTCCTCTTGCGGTTTCCCACGTGGAGGCTTCCATGAATCAAACGATGTTCCTCCCTTGCTAAGTTTTCGTTTCCACAAACTTCGATGTAACAACGACAGGGAATGTTCATTTGTTGTTGTTTCTTAGATCGATCCATGGCATAGATATGGGAGGAAGAGCCTGAATCTCTACTACGATGTGTGGTGCCAAAGCCAGGCCGATCAACTCTTCTTCTGCTGGTAAGAACTTGATCGCAATTCACACATTTGCATTTTGTGAATATTGTTACTGGAAGTGAATTGCGCAATGCGTGTGACAAACAAGAGATTTGCATATAGGATAAGTATATTTAGGCTCCAGCTCCACTAGATCCACGGATCTGATGGAGCTAGGTATTCCTAGCTCCACCAAATCCGTGGAGCTGGAGCTGTGAGTACATTAAGAGTGTTTAGATAGATCATTTTGTTTACATTTTAGATAAAAATATAAACTTAATTCACTTTATTTTAACCTACAAGTTTCAGGTCTCAGGTAAAGCTGGGATTTGAGCTTTGCCAAACAGGCCCTTAGTGCTGCGCTGTTAATCCAGAGATTTCAGTGATGCTCAATTTCGCAGTAATAAAAGCGAGCCTTTCTGAATATGTAGGCTGCATTTTGGGGAGGGAAAAGATGCTGACCGTCCAGAGTGCCCAAGAGCTCTGCTGAACAAGCAATGCGTAGAATATTTTGGTGCGGTAAGATCATGTTCCGTAATAGCTGCCCGTCCTTACTCGAGATCTTGCATCTTGTCGAAGATATTCTGAGAAGAGCTGCATCAGAACTTAAGAGTATTAACTTCATTGATTCTACCCTCAATTTTGACTCGCTGAGCCTTATTTACGATTAAGTATTACTGACATAGTACTATTTCTTCCCTCGTGTTCACCTTTAGAACTTTTTTCTCAGATCAAAAGCATGTGTTACATCTGGATGTCATTGTCATTAAATCGCATGCTGTATATTTGAGCTATATTTTACACAGCAAAAGGCCCACAGTTTAATGCTTAATTGCTTTCGACATTCACTGGCCTACTTCCACTCACATCTTTTCTCAATTGCTCATGAAAACTGCAAGAAGAATTGATACAAGCATTTATGTCCAAAATCCTACAAAATTACCAAACAAAAGTACTTTCCAAATATTAATGTTACATGAACTCTAGGGCTTTGCGCCATCTAAGCCTATCAGATGGTTCTAACAACTGTCTTAAGTTTTACAGCAAGCACGACAGAGGAAAAAAATTATCCATAAACAGTACGGATAATCGCTTCGGACAAGCCAAGGTCCTAAAGGGACTCGATGGTTTTCTGTTTTGGACACAACAAAGAGTATTTATGCTGGCAAGGTAGCTACCGACTCTCACAAGGATTGTGCTCCCATTGCCGCTGAACAATTTTATATCATATTTTTGTAAGATTAGTATCACTTAGCCTATTGTTCATAAGCTGCTTTCTCCATCTAGAGAGATAAAGGTATGTTCCACCACTCCAGGTTTTTAGCAGAGGTGGTGCCACGGCTGTTGGAAGGTTAACGGCAAAAAATTGGAGTTTTTAAGGTACCGTTGAGAAACCCTGCTCCATTGAAATGTTCATATTTTTGCACAGTATTGAAACAGATTGTGTGCTTCCATGATTGCTTACGTTGTTTGTTAATCTTGCAACTGTGATGCAAAAGATCGATTAGTTCCTAGGAGCTCATGATTCATTCGCTACATGATCCTTCAAACCATAGGTCTTTTGTGTTCCATGTTACTGCCTTGAGAAATTATTTTAGTGATTCCATTGGCTAGCTGCAATTAACAAGGTTTTTTTTTACTACAAATTGTGTTAAGAGCTGCAGACAGTTGATTCTCTGTGTGTCTATGTCATTAAGGTTTGTTGTTTCCCTTAGGTGGAGATTAATCATCTAACATGGAGACATTGGCTCAAAACTGTGGCCCAAGTGCATTTGCTTAGAACACATACAATGTATTGGTATGCCCTAGTTTGTTTAGCCACCTACCAACCTCAGATTAGCGTTCTCGAGGAATATTTCAGAGATGCTTTTGCTAGCTCGGTCAGATCTTTTCCTACATTCAGAGCAGAGTGATCCACTCCTAAATAATTCCTTTTGTAAGGCTCCACATGTCAGCAGATTTTTTATGGGTTCATGAATGGACTTTAAAAATGGTGCCTAGGATGTGATGTCAAGGTTTGCTAACATTACGATGTGTTGATATATGGAATGAAGCTACACAATGTTTACTTTCGTGTTGTTCTGTACTTCTTGCATCTGTTACTGATTCGCACATGTGTATGTGCAACCATTGCCGTCCCACTGTTATTGGTCCAGTTTAGGTCTGAACAATGCTGCTTTTGTGCAGGGTAGATCAGGATCATAGACGGTCAGAAATTCCAACCGTTTGTGATATGATTCTGTTGGCGTAAAAAACATAAAGTAGGGTTTTCGGCTAAAACACACCAGACGAATACCTGGTTCAGAGCGTGCCAACCGATTTAATCTTGCAATCGGTAAGAAAAAAGGTATGAAATTTGCTCAAAGCCAATCTTCTAATCAGCTAAAAGCCGATCAAATTGAGGATAAGAGGTAGATGTAGATACTCTGAAAAAGACGATACGCAACAAGATCAGAGAATCAGACCTGGGTCGTAATCGACGAAGATCAATAATCGGCGATACGCAACTTTATTGATCAAGATCAAATTACAAGAAGATAGAAAATAAAGACAGGTTTCATTGATTTTTTGTGTGTGTCTTTCTTTCACCGGTCCTTATCCATCTTTTATACTCATCGGTCGATTGAGTCTTATTAGGGATGGCAACGGGTCCGGGTACCTCCGGGTCCAGCCTCCGTGGACCCGGACCCGAGACCCGAAGTTTGGACCCGGACCTGGACCCGAAGTCAATCACGGGTCCAAACTTGAACCCAGACCCGGACCCGATGGGTACCTGGACCCGTTACCACGCACGTGCGAAGCATGAACGGCATATGGCCTCCTCGGCGTGGACAGCGGACGGACGAGATGAGCGTGCGGCGCGCGTTAGCAACGCAACACGCGGAGACAATTAACGATCAATTAACTCCCTGGAGCATATGAGTACGCGTGTGATCAATTAGCATATGAGTTTATTACAAGCTCAATTCAGAGACGCAGCGAGTTCAGAATCAAGTTCAAGATCTAAACAAACATTGCTCTCAATTACTTAAGGTGTGTATGCATGAGGTATTCAAATAAAATGAAAAAAAGACTAGAATGGGGCTTGAACACAAAACCTCTTGATTCAATCACAGGGTTTCTTCCATTGAGCTATGGTGTGACTTGTGACAAGGGTGCGTACTAATCTATTTGAGCTCACCTCACCTTCTCTAGTAATGTGTCCGGGTCTGGGTACCCACGGGTCCAAAATGAGACCCAGACCCGAACCCGGACCCGGACCCGGACCTGGACCCGAAATAATATACCCGTGGGTCCAAATTTGGACCTGGACCCATCGGGTTGGGTACCCGCGGGTACCCGGACCTACGGGTATTTTTGCCATCCCTAAGTCTTATTACAACACGTCCTTAAAGTAGAATCCGTATCGGCCTCTATTTCCTTAATAATCTTCTTATCTTCAAATCATGTCCTAATATATCCCGTTAATCCGAATCTCCGATCTTAACTGCTCCTACCAAATTTTGGTGCAAACAGATTCATATCACAGATAGTTGGTAGTTTCAATCGTCTGTGATATACAATTATCACAGACGTTTCTTTATTATAACCATTTGTGATATGACATATCATAGATGGTTCTAAGAAAGAAACGTCTGTGATAAGTGTTTCATAGACAGTTTAGAAATCAACTGTGATGCACCGTTATTTTCACTGATACATATTTACAAAAGGTTCACAAAACCTTCTGTGATATGTTTTAGAACCGTCTATGATGACCTTTTCTATAGTAGTCTAAGTTGATCTAAGATTTTCTGGTCTTAGCGTTGTGCTGACCATTGCTCCATCCTTGCCTTGGCTGCACAAACCAACTCTTTTTTCGCTACTAAAGCAAACATCGAGCAATGCAACAATAGCCATTTTAGGAAGTTTGGTCCTAGGGTTCACAAAATCGTTTCGAATGCAAATTTCGCTCCCCCGGCGGTACCTGTTTTCGCAAAAAACCGCGTGAAAACCGCGAAAAACTGAACGGTTTGCAAATTCAAACCATTTTGAATCCTGATCAAACTCACGCGAGAAAACCACGGTTTTTAACGAAAAACTGCTCGGTTTTTGCAAAAAAACTGAACGGGTTTTGAGGTAAACCGCGAAAACCGAAACCGCTCGGTTTGGGCGAAAAAGCGAGCGGTTTCGGCGAAAAAACCGTGAAAAATCAGGGAAAAAACCGCCAAAACCGGAAAAATGGGGAAAATCACCAAAAATAGGGAAAAAAAGGCAAAAAAAACTTGTAAAATTTGTAAAAATACTAGGAAGGCTAAATTTTAGTAAAAATATAATAAATATATAAATAAGGTATGTGAAGACATATAAAACTCCAGAATGATCTCTCCTAAATTTGAAAAAAATTCGACATGATCTTTGCTATATTTTAGACATTTGGAAGTTGTAAATTAGACATTTGACAACAATATATCAATAAATAATCTTTCATTGCAATATTACAATCACATAAGTGCAAAAATAAGCATTTACATAACCACATAGCACAATCATGTGCAATTTCATTACCACTCAATTGTCAACACCATTTACGATATAATACCTTTGAATTGAATTTGTGGAGTAGGCATAGCTTCGTCATTCTTGTATTGTCACAAAAATGCCATGTTCGACCTACATGAACGGAATGTCAGTACAAAAGTTCACTGATAATGAAATCGAATATACAATTGAAACAAAATTTCGGCATGATCTTTGCTACATGGTAGATATTCTGAAGGTTTAAAGTAGATATTTAGGCTCTAGCAATAATATGTGAACAAATAACCTTTCATTTCAATAATAACCACATATCAATCTAATAAGTGCAAAAAAAAGGCATTGAAATATCAATACCATTTACATTTAGATATTTTCCATTTGATGTTGTAAGGTCGTCATATTTTCGTCACTGTTGCCACACAAATGCCATGTTGGACCTGTATGGACGTTATGTTAGTATAATATCAAGTTGCAATGAAATGAAATATGCAAATGAAATATTACCTTGGGGGGTACGGCTAGTGTTGTTGCGTGAACACTTGGTTGGCCGCGTTGTATTCCTCGGTGGACATCAAGGCGAATCCTCGTGTAGCTAGCAACTCTGCCTTATAATCATGCCAGCTTTACCCCATCCATATAATTGTCGTTTGCCATTGTTGATGCAACATGGCATAAAACTCAGGGTCGTGCCACTCGTAGACCCATTGCATGGGAGGTTGTGCATGAGCATCAGGGATGGTGTAGTCATAGCTACTATATGAGCTATAGCTCACTTGCATCTCAGCGACGCCATAGGAACTATAGCTGTCCTATGGTGCTTGTGCGACCTTTCCCTTTCCCTTAACAATTGTCCTATAGCTCACTTGCATCTCAGCGACGCCATAGGAACTATAGCTGTCCTATGGTGCTTGT
The DNA here is from genome assembly GCA_036346375.1 of Guadua angustifolia. Lineage (NCBI taxonomy): Eukaryota > Viridiplantae > Streptophyta > Magnoliopsida > Poales > Poaceae > Guadua > Guadua angustifolia. Next base: position 19,585,156 of record CM070519.1, read on the forward strand.
GCGACCTTTCCCTTTCCCTTAACAATTGTCCTCTGTGATTGAGGAGCGCCATGATCTCTATCTTGTGTCGCATGAGTGAACTGCGACTACCTTGTAAATTCGATGGGCTGAGGCTCTTCTGATTGGTGCGTGGTAGGTCTGGGGGTATTTTCATCACCACCGCCATCGGTGCTTGTCTTGGAGCTGCAATTATTGGACTCTTGGTTTGTTGGGCTCTGACGATCCCCCTCCTCAGTAGAGTCATCACTCCTTACATAACGGGTTTCACCTACAGAGGAAGCTCTTCTTTTTGTTGTATCCCTTTTGGGGACTGATTGGTGCTTCCTCTTTCCTGTATGAGTGTCCCCGACTGTCTTTTTTGCCCATTCGGAGATGGTTGCAGCCCCCGTGTCCTTTCTTAGCTCAGTAGAATGAACAGGATCTGTGATAACCTGTGATGGAAGAGGGGTGTCACTCTTTGTATCCTCCTCATCAAGTAATGGTTCACCGTTGGATCTTCCTTTCTCCATCCACTGTCGGATCAGGTTTGTATCGTCGCATATTGTTAGCTCCATAAGCCGTTGGAATGAATCGTCTTCATCCGAACGCTTTTGAATTTCTGCAGCTTGAATTCGAAGATGAAGGTTGTAGTTGACGTACACCAGCTTATGTAGCTTCTTGTATGACAGGCAATTGCGGATTTTTGTGTGGATAAATGTAAATGTACTTCAGTTGCGCTCACAACCACTAGAAGACCTGCATTGTGACACGAGGCGTAGATAAACCGCTGAAGGGTGGGTGTGTTCGATCCGAACACATCCCACCAATGTGCTGCAAATTAACGAATAAAATATTTAGTATTGACGAGATTACCATTACATTTGAGACGGTGCAAGAAAAATACCAGGGGATGTTTCGCCATCTAATGCCATCTTCGCAATTAGAGGTGTTGAGAACGATCCAAACTTCCTTTTGAACATATCGACGTCATGCAGAGCTTGCGCGGCATTTTCAGTATCATTAGCAAGCGCTTCGAAAGCATCTCGAAGATTTAGCAAGAAGGTGTTGGTCGTTTAAATGGCGTGAGATATCCATGAGTTAAGCGGCAATTTATGATGTGAAACGAAGCATGTCAGTGCAAGTACATTATATATGTACAACTGCAATGTAATATATTGTAGGAAAGAATATATTACCGGTGTTCATATAAGTGTTGCGCGTTAAGTCGTCCATTCGTCGGTCCACCACATCCATGTACATGGCTTTTATTGATAGAGACTCATGGAACAAACTGTCATACTTCTGCCGCACTATGGTGTACCGTAGGATCGTCTCGCTCAATGTGAGCATTCTATCCTGATCAGTAAATCACAAGAAGACTTACAACGGTTCTACCGACTTCACAACAAATCGAAGATTATCCCACCATTCCAAGCTTGAGAGGTAGCCATACATGTACCTCCCCTCGGTAGTATCAAGAAAGCGAGTGTATAAATTCTTCGACAACCATCAATTGCATGAACTTATCCTTGCGACGAAGAAAACTGTCCAAGAACATATAGTTAGTGCCGAACTAAGTTGCATTCCACTTGATCAACTCGCCTCCAATATACTTTTTCATCATAGCATGTATCTTGGAATGATTGTATATCCATCGAGAGATTTTTCTCGCACTCTCGATGGTCGTGGTGTGATCTGGGAACTCTCCAATCTCCTTCAGCATCAAATTAATGGTGTGGGCCACACAAGGCTGCCATACTATGTTGCGGTGCTGCCGCGCGATGAATTTGCACGCCTTCTTGTAGTTCGCATCATTATCCGTCACCATCTGCATCACACTTCTCGGACCCACCTCGTTGACTACGGAATCTATTTCCTGTGTGACCAAATAAAACAAAGTACGACAATTTACGTTAATTGAACTTCAGAAGAATACAGACAACCAATTACCTTTCTCAAGTATGAGGCATCCTGGGAGACACCGATGGCATCGACAGATTTGTGGAAGAACATTGTGCCACTACAATAAATCATGAAGTTTATTATACTTATGCGTGTCGGCCCTGTCCAAGAATCACACATGATTGTTACTCCGTACGTAGTCCATTCCTTCATGAACTTTGCGAAGCTTTTCTTAATTTTTGCTTCGTTGGCATCTAAATATTTTCCATCTATATCTCGTCCACTCGGGGATGGGATACCCTCGCCTGCAAATGAAACATAAATGTTAGCTATGAATCGCCGTACAACTGGGCGAGTATTTGAAATCTCACTTACCGTATTTTTGTGTTTCCTGTATGGCACTAACAAAATACGAACTATCTGCTTTCTGCCCTGGGATACCAGCAGACAGAAACCATCTGGCCCACCCGCCATGGACTACACCCTTCCCACTCTTCCCCTTCTGTGTCCATGGATAGATGTCAATCTTTTATTGTACTAGGGCACGTGCTGAACTAATGTTGTAATCTCCCACCATCAGCGGTCTTTCTTGACGCGATGAATCGCTAAACAACTCGACAACAGATCATGATCATCTCCAGCCTGGAGGAGCCATCGACCACCGTGCTCGTACCTCACTTCACTACCGCCAATTCTAAATTTTGCCTCCGCCCTAGAGGCAGTCATGGCATGCTGCCGTTGGGCCTCCTTATCGGCATCAGCATGTTTCATTTGCAGGCTAGGGTATCCCGTCCCCGAGTGGACGAGATATGGATGGAAAATATTTAGATGCCAACGAAATAGAAATTAAGAAAAGCTTTGCAAAGTTAATGAAGGAATGGTCTACGTACGGAGTAACAATCATATGTGATTCTTGGACAGGGCCGATACGCATAAGTATAATAAATTTCATGATTTACTGTAATGGCATAATGTTCTTCCATAAATCCGTCGATGCCACCGGTGTCTCCCAGGATGCCTCGTACTTGAGAAAAGTAACTGGTTTTGTTTGTACTCTTCTGAAGTAGAATTAACGTACTCACAATGCAACTGTCGTACTTTGTTTTGTTTGGTCACGTAGGAAATAGATTTCGTAGTCAACGAGGTGGGTCCGAGAAATGTGGTGCAGATTGTGACGGATAATGGTGCGAACTATAAGAAGGCGTGCAAGCTCATCGCACGGCAGCACCGCAATATAGTGTGGCAGCCTTGTGTGGCCCACACTATTAATTTGATGCTGAAGGAGATTGGAGAGTTCCCAGATCACACCGCGGCCATCAAAAGTGCAAGAAAAATCTCTCGATGGATATACAACCGTTCCAAGATATATGCTATGATGAAAAAGTATATTGGAGACGAGTTGGTCAAGTGGAATACAACTCGGTTTGGTACTAACTATATGTTTTTGGATAGTTTCCTTCGTCGCAAGGACAAGTTCATGCAACGGATGGTTGCCGAAGAATTTCTACACTCTCGCTTTCTTGATACTACCGAGGAGAGGTACATGTATGGCTGCCTCTCAAGCTTGGAATGGTGGGATAATCTTCGATCTGTTGTGAAGTCGGTGGAATCGTTGTACGCATTCTTGCAATTCGCTGATCAGGATAGAGTGCCCACATTGAGTGAGACGATCCTACGGTATACTATAGTGCTGCAGGAGTGTGACAGTTTGTTCCATGAGTCTCCATCAATAAGAGCCATGTACATGGATATGGTGGACCGACTAATGGACGACTTAACGCGCGACACTTATATGAATACCGGTAATATATTCTTTCCTACAACATATTACATTGCAGTTGTACATATATAATGTACTTGCATCGACATGCTTCGTTTCACATCAAACAGCTGCCGTCTTAAACCCGCGGACTGTCTACGCTTACGAAATGACTAACACCTTCTTGCCAAATCTCCGGAATGCCTTCGAAGTGCTTGCTGATTATACTGAAAATGCCACGCAAGCTCTTCATGACACCGATATGTTCAAAAGGAAGTTTGGATCGTTCTCAACACCTCTAGCTGCGAAGATAGCACTAGATGGCAAAACATCCCAGGTATTTTTTTACACCGTTTCAAATGTAATGGTAATCTCGTCAGTACTAACTATTTTATTCGTTAATTTGCAGCACATTGGTGGGATATGTTCGGATCGGACACACCCACCCTTCAGCGGTTTGTCGTACGCCTCATGTCGCAATGCGGGTCTTCTAGCGGTTGTGAGCGCAACTAGAGTACATTTGCATTCATCCACACAAAAATTCGCAATCGCCTATCATACAAGAAGCTACATAAGCAGGTGTACGTCAACTACAACCTTCGTCTTCGAATTCAAGCTGTAGGAATTCAAAAGCGTTCAGATGAAGACGATACATTCCAGCGGCTTATGGAGCTAACAATATTTGACGATACAAACCCGATTCGACAGTGGATGGAGAAAAGAAGATGCAACGGTGAACTATTACTTGATGAGGAGGATACAGAGAGTGACACCCCTCTTTCATCACTGCTTATCACAGATCCGGTTCATCCTCCTAAGCTAAGAAAGGACATGGGGGCTGTAACCATCTTTGAATAGGCAGAAAAGACAGTCGGAGACATTCATACAGGGAAGAGGAAGCACCAATCTGTCCCCAGAAGGGATACAACAAAAAGAAAAGCATCCTCTATAGGTGAAACTCGTTATGTAAGAAGTGATGACTCTACTGAGGAGGGGGATCGTCGGAGCCCAATATACCAATAGTTTAATGATAGCAACTCCAAGACAAGCATCGATGGCGGTGGCGATGAAAATACCCCCATACCTACCACGCACCAATCAGAAGAGTCTCAGCCCATCGAATTTACAAGGGTGTCGCAGTTCACTCATGCGACACAAGATAGAGATCATGGCGCTCCTCAATCAGAGAGGACAACAGTTAAGGGGAAGGAAAAGGGAAAGGCCACACAAGTACCATAGGATAGCTGTGCACCACAGGACAGCTATAGTTCCTATGGCGTCGCTGAGACACAAGGGAGCTATAGCTTATATAGCAGCTATGACTACGCCATCCCTGATGCTCATGCACAACTTCCCACGCAATAGGTCTACGAGTGGCACGACCCTGAGTTTTATGCCATGTTGTATCAACAATGACAAACGACAAGTATATAGATGGGCAAAGCTGGCACGATTACAAGGCGGAGTTGCTAGCTACACGAGGATTGGCCTTGATGTCCATCGAGGAATACAACACGACCAACCAAGTGTTCACGCAACAATACTAGCCATTCCCCCCAAGGTAATGTTTCATTTGTATATTTCATTTCATTGCAACTTGATATTATTCTAACACAGCGTCCATACAGGTCCAACATGGCATTTGTGTGGGAACGACGACGAAAATACGCCGACCTTACAACATCAAATGGAAGATATCTAAATGTAAATGTTATTGATATTTCAATGCCTATTTTTTACACTTATTGGATTGATATGTGGTTATTGAAATGAAAGGTTATTTGTTCACATATTATTGCTAGAGCCTAAATATCTACTTTAAACCTTCATAATGTCTACAATGTAGCAAAGATCATGCCGAAATTTTGTTTCAATTGTATATTTGATTTCATTGCAAGTGAACTTTTGTACTGACATTCCGTTCATATAGGTCGAACATGGCATTTTTGTGACAGTAAAAGAATGACGATGCTATGCCTACTCCACAGCTTCAATTGAAAGGTATTATAACGTAAATGGTGTTGACAATTGATGGTAATGAAATTGCGTATGATTTTGCTATGTGGTTATGTAAATGCTTATTTTTGCACTTGTATGATTGTATTATTGCAATGAAAGATTATTTATTGATATATTATTGTCAAATGTCTAATTTACAACTTCCAAATATCTAAAATATAGCAAAGATCATGTTGAATTTTTTTCAAATTTAGGAGAGATCATTTTGAAGTTTTTTTCTTGTTTTCACACACCTTATTTATATATTTATTACATTTTTACTAAAATTTAGCCTTCCTAGTATTTTTTTTTGCCTTTTTTCCCTATTTTTGGTAATTTTTCCCATTTTTCCGGTTTTGGCTGTTTTTTCTCTCATTTTTCGCGGTTTCGGTTTTCACGATTTACCTAAAAAACTGCTCGGTTTTTCATAAAAAACTGCTCGGTTTTTCACAAAAACCAAGCGGTTTTTCATGAAAAACCACGATTTTCTCTCGTGAGTTTGACCAGGATTCAAAATGGTTTGAATTTGGAAACCGTTCGGTTTTTCGCCGTTTTCGCGCGGTTTTTCTAGAAAACCGGTGCCACGGGGGAGCGAAATTCTTGTTCGAAATGGTTTTGTGAACCCTGACTCCGAGTATACACTTTGCCTCGATGGTGAATCTCCAGCTGCTTCTGCTTCTATTCTCATCATCTCTTCCCTCCTTTCCTTCTTCTTATTCTTCGTCCTGTCCAACTCATGCTGAAAGTACTCACGAACGTCCGCTGGAACTTTATTACAATGGACGACATTCGTACCACGTTCTGCCAAGTGCTGCTTGAATCGGGTCGCACCGCCTCCTTTCTTCTCTTTGAGACAGTACTTGCATCGAAATCCAGCACCCATCTTCTCACCGTGCTCCCACACCATGTCGATATCTGCTATCTGTTAAAACAACACAACAAAACTAAGTATACGTAGAAATATCGCTACTTGCACAAATAGTACCATTTCGTACTTGAACAAATAATACGATAACAAATGTTCATACTTTTCGTACTTACACAATTATTGGTATTTGGTACTACATACAAGCATGCATCAGTGAGCCAATTTCATTATATGTGCAACCAATGAGAAAAATTCATCACATATGACTCAAAGAATGACCACACAATTTACAGCCATAATGATAATAATCAAAGTATCACAAATTCATAATCACCACGTGTATCAATTTATTTGTCACATTCACCGTCATCTATCATGCAACGATAAGTACGAACTTTAATCAACACATATATAAACATTTAACTGCAAGGCAAAACAATACAATCCAGTATTCCGGTGAATCCACGGATAGCATGCCAACAAATAGCGCATCAAGTCATCAACTACTCATTCAACATGAACACATACAAATATACGATGAACACATACAAATATATAACTACATCAAAGATATGCTCTTACTGTCATTTTCTACTTTTATACCTAGCTTCAATTACATGAATTACTCATTCAACATGAACACAAAAGTCACAACCCTAAACTACTCATACAACTAAATCAACGGATACTCATACAATTAGCGTATATGCTCTCATACAAGTACAACTACTCATACAATTAGTGGAACTACTCATACAACTAAATCAACTGATGATTTAGTTGTAGGCAAGGGTGAGTACATATAGCACTCAACAAGTTGTGCACAGAATACAATTCTATCATACTATATGCATGACTTATTCCAAGGGAACAACTATTATGGTTAATTTGCAATAAAGTTGCATTTATGAAAGAATAGCATAGATAGATTGAAAAGACAGTAAAACAAATAATAATAATACTAATAAATTTCTCAGTTGTTTCCCAATTAAATCAACTCAATCCTTAAATCAAATTCCAAACTTCCATAGGCATACAGCCTCCATCCCCAATTCATTGTGATAAAATCTAACACTTGACTGTAATCATCGAGCATTGCTCAATACATCGAGCATGGCTATTCGAATAGATTTTACACTCTGCGGAGGTTATGCACTTTACCCACACAACATGATCATCCCTTGTTGCCAAGCTATTGACACACTTCCTTTGGTGTGTCGGCAGAGAGATCATAACAAAGCTTTTACAATGCTCTGTCTAAACTCAGTACTACGCGCTAAGGTTTCAACACTAGTGGGACTAGTTACCACATTCAGGGCTGAAAGGATAGGGGATGTCGCCTAGAGGGGGGGTGAATAGGCGAATTAAAAATTTAAAACCAAATCACAATGAATACTTATCGAGTATCCGAATATACTTGATCGTCCGAGTTGTTCGGATAGTCCGGGGTAATATTCGGATAGTCCGAACGCTTATTCGGATAGTCCGAGGATTAGTTCAGATATTCCGAACCCTCCAGAGCACACAGCTCGTAAAATAGATCCAGGCTATTTGTGGAATATTAAACATACCAAATTCAACTAGTTAGCCTAGAATACTTGAAACAAGTCGATATCCAACGGAAAACTCAACAGAAAAGTAGATCGGGCAATCTCAATATTCAAAATCAAATACTCTAGCAAGAATAAAAGTAAGCAAGTAGAGAATGATTTTTCACCCGAAGTTCGGATCCTTGAGGGATCTTATGTCTCCGCTGAGGCGGCTCGGTCACACTTGAGCCGGGTCTCTTTCAACCCTTTTCCTCCCTTGTTGCACAAATGCACTCACGGCATGCTTGGCCACACTTGAGCCGGGTCTCTTTCAACCCTCTTCCACCCTGTTGCACAAATGCACTCACGGACTTCACTTCTTTGATTCCTTCCCTTGCGGAGGCGGAATCGGCCTTCACAAACTCCCACGGCCAACCACACAAAGCTTCGGTGGCTCGTGGACGACCTCCTAGCCGTCTAGGAGTTCTCAACCTCTAAGAGTAACAAATGCTCACGAAGAACAAGCTTAGGGATGAAATCAAGTGCTTAAAGATCAACACATCCTCAACACACACTCAACCTAACACCTCACTCCTCAAACTCTTCCCAACCCTTCACACAAAAGGGGATCATTTAGATCTAAGGGTAAAGAGATGTTTTAGGGGCTCAAGAACAAGGGTATGACACCTCAAATCAATATGGTTGCAGCCCCCCACAAATAGGGAAGGATGGGGGTTTAAATAGAGGCCTCCTAAAACTAGCCGTTTGGAGTCAGCCCCGACTCAGTTCGGATAGTCCGAGCTCAAGTTCGGATAGTCCGAGTGGGTTAAAAATGGCTAACAGAGAGACTCAAATGATAGTCTCGAAAATATGTTCGGATAGTCCGAGCTCACTTGGATAGTCCGAACAAAGACTTCGGATAGTCCGAGTAGAACTGAAAGCAAATTGACCAGCAACGAGCATAACTTTTGACTCTGGACTCCGATTTAAGTGATTTTGGACTCTACCGAAAGCTAAGAATAAGGGCTACATAACTAATAAGGTCTCACTACCCAAATCTCAAAGGATAAATCCAGATTTCACAAAGAATCCAAGAGAGACCTATAATTCTCACTTTCCGGCATCACCAACACCACTCTCTCTCTCTAAGTTTCACAAGGATGGATCACTTGAGCACTTGACACATCTAAAAGTCATTCGACGTCGCATCCCTCTTAATAGTACGACAATCCTTAGACTCAAATTAAATCAAAGATAATACAAGTCTAAAGATAGTCACTTGTCGTCTTCTTTCTTAATGCCGGTGCATGAAGACCTTCACCATATAATTGATGACATCTTCGCCTTGTCCAACTTGACTCGATTTGCCTCATGAGACTCTCGTCCTATCAACCTTGACTTGATCATCCTCTCCGATGATCTCCACGCCAAATCGATCTTGACTTAGTCCTCAACTCTTGGTGACACCGCCGTCTTGTTGACTTCGGCTTAGCGATCATCCTCCGAGATACCTTGGTCATCATACACATACGGGACCTAATTCTTTCCAAACCACTCATGAAAGATATTAGTCCCAAAAGCTCAATAGATATAAATGAGTTGATATTTGTGAATAGTTGAATACCACAAGTGTTTCATATAAAGAAGCATAACATACATGGAAACACTTGACATAAGAAATGTTCTCTACTAAGTGCATCATGATGAATATATAATTTGATCTATATGCACTAGAGAGATAATCGCCAATATGATGAATCAATTAAATCATGGCATGGATCACAGTCTTTACTTTAAATGAAGCACATGATAGAATATACACGAATTGTACATGTGCAGATAATATTTGGAATAAGAGTAAATATGTGATCCAACTCTAGATTAAACTTCACTAGGAGAGGTGCATGAGAAGATACACAACTAAAACATACATGCACCAAGACAATCTATAGTAACATGAAATTTAACTCCAGTTAATACATGCATACTAAAAACAAAGCACATAATGAACTCAAATGAATATATATGCACAAATAAATATGACATGAACCAATGTGCATATATATAATCAACATGCTACTTGGAGTTCACTATGCATTTGCACAAAAGGAATGCAATAACAAATATAAAAGAGATACCAAAATTGCATACCTTATCTTTGTTTAACCATCCCACTTGATTTTCCTCTAAATAGATGAGACTGATACTCAATTAGGCAATAATATGTTAGTCTCATAGCAATATAATCACATTAGAGGTTTGTCATTTGTTAAGCACTAAGTTAAGTATTTACTCCATTACATAGATTGTCATTATATGCGTTTGTCATTAATCACCAAAATAACATAAGTGCCTAGATGCACTTTCAAGGGCCCCCCTCTTGCACTATGTGAGCCACCCCGTGCGAGGACTGGTTACCACTACCTGGGTCTCACACTACCACTAGTAGTACTAAAGCTTAGACATAACAAATTAATTAGCTAGGTCTGTTCCATACCGGACATGTGGTTGCATGATTGACTCAGATCAAATGCTTGCAAGGTTAAGTCCTTAACTGACCAAAGCAAGACTAACTAAAAACCCTCATCACCATAAACCATCAATTATCATGAAAAACAATACGATCGTCCGAATGCCACATTGGCCCACCATAATTCTTGTCATTTGCCTTAGTTTAAATCATTTTAGCACCCTAGTTGATTACCAAGCACCACGCGCCATCAACAAATCAATATTGTTGCTGACATCATTTGTCACTGCAACTCAATGTTATTGTGTGACAACACCTAGCACACCGATTTATAATCATGTTCTATATTCCATTAGTCAGGATTAACTTTTGATATTCCAAATACATGAATTGATGTGGCGTAGCTAAGCTAACTAATACGGTCTAACCAACCCATGTTGATTGTTAATATTAACCAACTAATGATAAACCATTCTAGGGTGATAATTGATCATCGCATACAAGTGACAAGGTAGGGTATAGATCAAGTAGGTAGATTAACTAGATACCAAACTAGTTCAAAACAATTGTATATATAAAATATCATGTATAAAATAAAATAACATAGCAATTTTATAAACTGGGTTCAATATGATCAAAGCATAACTTTTCTTCAAATAGCTCCGACTCCTGCTTTGGACCTTGCTCGGGCGCTGACTCCTCAACCACGAACTTACCAGGCAACTTGACGGTACACGCAACGAGAGATAAATCAATAAATACTCAAAACAGAGGGCAAGATCAACTTCAAAAATTAAATAAAATTCACCATTAAATAGAGCTTGATTTTACAAATTTTTAGAAACTGGAATCACCTCAATCAGATCTCATATGAGGGAGAAACGAATTTTGCAAGTTTAAATCACATAAAGCAATAAAGAAAGGATTTTTGAATTTTTAAAATTATTTTTATAAAGAAAAATAAAAATCCAAATCACTGTAAAATATCAGCAATCTGAATATTAATTTATAAAAATAAATTTACTTATTTTTTTTATTTTTCCATTTTTTTTCCTCTGATCTTCCGCCTCTCTAGTGTGCTACAGTATCCGATGGTACTGTAGCATTACGAGTCCTTTTTGCTTGACTAGTTACAGAGAGCAGCACATGCCTCATCAGAGCAAATCACAGTATATGGAGGCAAGGCAACCAAGTCATGAGCAAGGAAGAAGGAAAGCAAGGCCAAGGCGACTCCACCGTCGGCCATGGCGGCGGCTCACTGGTTGGTCGGCGACTTAGTGACGACAAATGGCCATGAATGATGACAAACTTGCTTCGGAAAAACGCAAAACTCATCGCACACGGTGAACCAATCTTGAGTTCGATTGAGGGGTTACCTTCACGACGATTAAAAGCACAAAGTTACGCAAACGGATTTGGAAGAGGATCTCCGAGGCATCGGGAAACTTGCTAGGGCACATCGGTCGACGTTCGGTTCGCGCTCTGGGTGTCACGGCATTCTGAGCAAACGAAGGCACAAGAGATTGGAACAAGTGGAGGAACGAGTAAAGAAATGAGAGAGGATACTGGTGCTCTCCTTAATAGGCTCTGGCTGGCTCGTAGAGATAGATACAGTTGGTTTAAAGAAGAGTCCGATCCGAATAAAAACTCAAATTTCCGCCGAAATAAAGAGGATTAGAACCAAAAAATCACGGGGATTGGTTGAAGATAAGGTGGCATACGCATTGGATACGAATTCGGGAGCAAAAACGTGTTGGTTTGAAGGTCCAAAATCTTGGCCATGGAGGAAGAGATAGACAAGGCTTTGGCTGGCTGCTTGTTGGAGGTTGAAGACAACATATGACTTGTGGACCCGTTTGCTATTTATTTTCGAATTTAATTAATGCTAAAAATAAAAAGGCTTTTAAACACTAGAAAATAAGGTCAAAAAATTCTGGAAAGATTCTAAAAAATATCTTAAAATATTTTCAACTCACTACAAAAATTTCAAAATTTTTTGAATTATAATTTTTCTACAGTAAATCTTTTGTAAAATTGAAAATAGAAAGACATTTTAATAAATTCTAGAAAACTCAAAAAAATCATAGAAAATTAGAAATAAGTAATTAAAATATTATTTTATAAATTTTAGGATGTTACAATATGAGGATAAGCCGATGACTTCTTACTTGGTTGTTGCTTCTGCAAATCAGTTAGGGAAGGCAATTGGATGTTGAGGGTGGCCGATGAATAGCCCGTTATGGCCGTTCCAACGTCCGGGTGAGGCCGTGACAGGGTACTTACTGGAAATCAGACTCAAATCACGAGCAAAACGGAGCGTCGCCAAGAAAACCAATCGCGCCAGGTAAAGAACAACCGAGCTGTACCAGAAAACCCTAAAAACTACGGGAAACTAGATAGTAGTATATTCTTCGTTGCCTCTTCGTTAATCGATCAGGGTTTATATACCCAGTACATTTGTTTTCGCCCTTTGAATCAGTCCAAAGCAGTAAACATAAAAAGAGCAAGCAGAGTAAAAAGCAAAAGCTATTGTCGGTAACTATTTAAGGTATTGTCTGTTTGGTGAGCCCGTTTCTCCCGCCGAAGATCTGAGCCCTTGATCGCCACTTGAGTATCGGTCTTGGTCTTCTGTTGAGTTGCTGTTTATCTTCTTCCTCAGCTGGTACTGACAATTCCCCCTCCCCCGCTGAACACAGAACTTGTCCTCAAGTTCGAAAATCAGGGAAGGTGCGCTGAATGAAGCTTGCGTCCTCCCACGATGCATCTGACTCTGGCAGGTTCATCCATTTGATCAGCCATTGCGCCACTGCTATTCCCTTTCTAGGCACAATCCTTCTGTCCAGAATTGCCACCGGTTCTGTTTTAACTCTGCCCTGAGCATCCACAAGCGGTAATCCCGGAAGAGGAACAGCATTCTTCCCCACATGCTTCTTGAGCTGACTGACGTGGAATACAGGATGAATTCCAGCGTCTGGAGGCAGTTGGAGCTTATAAGCTACTGAGCCGATTTTGTCCATAACTCGAAAAGGGCCATAGTACTTTGATATGAGCTTAAGCGAACCTCTCAACCCAAATGCAGTTTGCCTGTATGGTTGCATCTTCAAATAGACCATATCCCCCACCTGAAAACTTCGGTCAGTTCTCTTCATGTCAGCAAATTTCTTAATACGGTTTTGAGCAGCAATCAGGTTGTATTTGACCTTCTTCATCATCTCGTTCTTCTCTTCCAGTGTGACTCTGGCTTCATCTGAGGCTGTGCATGGGATAACCAACTCAGCTACTTGGGGAGGAGGATACCCATATAGTGCCTGAAATGGAGTAATCTTCAAAGATGTGTGATAGGAGGTATTATACCACCACTCAGCTAGAGTTAGCCAGTTCAACCATTTCTTAGGTTCTTGAAAAACCATGCTCCTGAGATAAGCTTCTAGGCATTGATTAACTCGTTCCGTTTGACCGTCAGTTTGCGGATGGTACGCTGAACTGAACCTCAAAGAGACCTTTAGAAGCCCAAACAGCTCCCTGAAAAACTGACTTGTGAAGATCCTGTCTCTGTCAGTCACAATTGCAACCGGCATCCCATGCAACTTGAAGATGTTGTCCATAAATACCTTCACCACTTGCTGCATAGTATACGGATGAGACAAAGCGAGAAAATGTGCATATTTAGTCAGTCGGTCCACCACAACAAGAATTACTTCCTTCCCATTTGAATTCGGCAGTCCTTCAACAAAGTCCATTGATATGTGTGACCAAGCCATGTCAGGGACTTCCAAAGGATTCAGCAAGCCAGGAATTTGTATGTGCTCGACTTTGGTTAGCTGACACACTGGGCATTCTTTTACAAAGTATTCTACGCTTCGGCGTAATTTTGGCCAGTAGAAGATTTTCTTGAGCCTGTGGTGGGTCGCCCTCACCCCTGAATGACCCCCTATTGCCGAGGTATGAAACGACTGCAGCAGTACTGACCTCATGTCATTAGCGCTTCCCACCAAGATCCTTCCCTTGTATCTAATCAACCCTACTGCCATGCTGAATTTACTGTTGGGGTCAGTTTGATTCTGCAGTTCATCACGAATCTTGGTCACCCATTCATCCTGTTCATAACTGGCTTGAATATCTTTCACCCATTCTGGTATCACATAAGCAATAGCAGCACAAGACTCTATGCTATCAGATTGATGGTCCATTCTAGACAATGCATCTGTAGCTATGTTCTCCTTGCCCCTTTTATACTCAATTCTGAAATCAAACTCCAATAACTTCAACATCAGTTTGTGTTGAATTCCCTCCACCAATTTTTGTGAGGTTATGAATTTCAAACTTTGTTGGTATGTTTTAATGATCACAGTGCTACCCAAGAGATAGTGTCTCCATTTCTTTAACGCTTCTAGAATTGCAATTGCCTCCTTATCATATATAGATTTTGCTGCTGTTCTTGGACCCAAAGCCTTGCTAAAATACGCAATTGGCCGGCCAGCTTGCATGAGGACTGCCCCAATTCCTGTCCCACTTGCATCAGTCTCTAGCTGAAAGGGTTTACCAAAATCAGGCAAAGCTAATACCGGGCATGAAGTCATGATTTGCTTCAGTTTTTCAAATGCTGCAGTATGCTCTTGTTCCCATTTGAAGTTGTCTTTCTTAAGCAGATCAAATAGTGGCCTACATATACTCCCATAGCCTTTTACAAATCTCCTGTAGTACCCCGTGAGACCGAGAAATCCCCTCAGTTTAGTTGTTGTATCTAGTGGTGGCCAATTGAGTATGTCAATCACCTTCCTTGGGTCTGTCTCCACCCCTGCGCCACTCACAATATGGCCGAGATAGTCTATAGAGTCCACTGCAAATTTACATTTGGATCTTTTGGCCACCAGCTTGTTACTCCTCAGTGCTTGCAATACCAAATTTCAAATGCTCAAGATGATCATCAAAAGTTCTCGCTTATAAACCAATATGTCGCCAAAGAAGACTAAGACAAATTTCTCGGATATTCATAAAACACTTGGTTCATTAGTGCCCGAAAGGTGGGTGGGCATTGGTAAGCCCAAAAGGCATCACCGTACTCATAATGGCCCAGATGGGTCTTAAATGCGGTTTTGGCAATGTCCTCTTCCTTCATTCGAATTTGATGAAAACCCGACCGAGATCAAGTTTGGAGTATACCGTCGACCCATTTAACTCATCCAAAGAAATCTTCTATGACCGCATTGGGAACTTGTTTTTCATCACAAAGCGCGAATCGCCGAAAATCCACGATAAGCGCCATGCTCCATCCTTCTTCCCACCATCACTACAGTGATGAATATGGGCTATTGCTAGGTCTTATCTCACCTCTTTTAAGCATGTCACCGATGATCTCCTCCAGGCGGTTCTCGATGATGCGCACTCAGATGGCCTTAAGTTGGGTGGTTCTCGCCCAGTTTGAGATGAATTACATGATCACATTCTCGCTTGGTGGTAAGCCTTCGTGTTCAATAATACATCAAAGAAATTGAGACAAAATCTCTTCAATTCGCGGGTCATAACTAGTTCTCACTTCTGTGTTTGATATGTCACATAAGTTGACCTGCACTAGAATCCCATTAGCAGTTTTCCTGACCATGTTCTTCAGTTGCCCCATTGTCAGCATACAACTTTGTGTTGGCCAAGTGCAATCTTGAAGTTCCATTGACTGTCCATTTTTGCTGATTATAAGTGATTTTTCTTTGAGGTCCAGAGAAATCGGACTATGCTCATAAATCCAATCCGCCCCAAGAATCACATCATAATTCACGAGCTTAAGCAACTTGAAAGTGGTACTGAAAGAAATGTCTTGAATGGTATACTGTAAATTCTCCACCTTGGCGTCTGAGATCAGCTCGCCCCCTCCTGCCACTGTGACTTTCCTTTGTGGCATTTGACTGACTGGGTACTCATTTGCAATAGCTATCTCATAATTCATAAAGGAATTGGTGCTACCACTGTCTACTAGGGCGACTGCTTTCTTATTCCCAATACACATGATCAAAGAAAAGGTGGCCGGTCCATCAACTCCATGGGTCTGATATGCGATAGTTGCAAGAATCGTTTTGCAGCTCATCCGATATGCCTTGTTCAAGGTTCTCCGGCTTTCCGGCAAATAGATTTTCATCATGATTCTCTCAGAGATCCTTCTTCATTGTTTGGCCAAATTCATTTCTCTCCAAGAGTCAAGAACTGTGGCAAAGGTATTTCTTATGTGGCAAACCTGATTATGGCCAGGTTTCCAAGGTTCTTTACAATGCCAACACAATTTGTCTGTCTTTCCCGGCACATTACCCTTTTGATTCTCTTTGTGGTCTCCTCTTTGTGGATAGATGTTAGTGGCTTTTGGAATCACAATCTGCCTTGGTCTGGTGTTCCCTCCAGATGGACCTCCTCTCCTTGCCCCAGCAGCTTTTTCTTCAATCTTGGCATACCAATATGCTTCTAATAACCCTCTTGGTTGATGACCACTAACACTGTATTTGATCTCATCCTTTAAGCCACCAATGAAACAACTGAGCAAGAAGTTTTCCTGCAAATATGAGTGCTCTCTTCTAACCAACTCCACACATTTTTCAAAATAATCAATGTATTTGGTCACTGTACTTAATTGCTTGAGACCCAACAACTTCTCCACAGCTTCATGTGCAGTTGCTTCCGAGAATCGATCACACAATATGGCGCAAAATTGAGGCCAGCTCAGGGACTGCCATGGAATTCCCACACCTCTAAACCAAGTGTTTGCCTTACCAATTAAATGCCCAACAGCCAAATTCACCCACTGATCTACTGGGGTTCCTGCCATCTCAAAGAATTTTTCGCATTGGTCAATCCATCCAATCGGATTTTCACCCCCAAACAAAGATAGCTCAAGTTTAGGTCCCTTAATGACAGCTTCAGCATATGGATGCGCTGTACTGTTATCTCCCATATGAACATTTCTTTGGCCATCAGATAAATGAACCCCCGGGTAATGCATATTTTGAGCTGAGCTAGTACCCCCATACAAATTGCTTGTTTGAGTAAACGGCGATAAAACAGGGTGATAATATCCAGGAATCTGGCTTCCTCCCATCCCAGTATGTAAACCAGTATTCATATGTTGTGGTATTTGAGGACCCATACTACTACCATTTCCCCCAGCTAATATCCCATTAAAACCTCTGTAAAAAGGATTGGAAGAAGTTCTTACAGCAGGAGTAAACATGGGTGGGCAAGATATACTCACGCCTTGACTTCCAGTCACTAGGGTCGACTCCATCGGACTGTTAGTAAGTCCCATCCGGCCTCCCTCCAGAACATGTGTATGCAGATTACTCTCCATGTTCACCGTCGGGCTTTGCTGATCACCCAGATTCACCGCTTGGGGAATTCGGGTTAGCAGTAAATTCTTGATCTCCACCATGTCTGCTTTGAGATTTTCCATGTCCCCCTGAAGCTTTCCAATCTCCTCCTGAACATCCATCTTCCTCCGTATCACCGTGCCTTCACAGATACTTCAGATCGGCCAATGATTACAGGTAGAGGGATTTTACAGATAAACCAACCTCTTTCCAAACCCTTGATCCAATCCACCGCCAAGGAAAGACGGCTCTGATACCAGTTGACAGGGTACTTACTGGAAATCAGACTCAAATCACGAGCAAAACGGAGCGCCGCCAAGAAAACCAATCGCGCCAGGTAAAGAACAACCGATCTGTACCAGAAAACCCTAAAAACTACGGGAAACTAGATAGTAGTATATTCTTCGTTGCCTCTTCGTTAATCGATCAGGGTTTATATACCCAGTACATTTGTTTTCGCCCTTTGAATCAGTCCAAAGCAGTAAACATAAAAGAGCAAGCAGAGTAAAAAGCAAAAGCTATTGTCGGTAACTATTTAAGGTATTGTCTGTTTGGTGAGCCTGTTTCTCCCGCCGAAGATCTGAGCCCTTGATCGCCACTTGAGTATCGGTCTTGGTCTTCTGTTGAGTTGCTGTTTATCTTCTTCCTCAGCTGGTCCTGACAGGCCGTTTGCTAGAGTGGCCTATGCCCGATGATCCCCCTGCCACTTTCTTGCCGGGTTGCTTGGTCTGCAGAGTATCAAAGTAAAGTCGATAAGCAAAGCTAAAAATGAGAAGAAATTACAAGGTAGTAAAATATCTACCTTAGCCGATCCCTCAATATCGATAATGTTCGAATTTGAGTAGCCGGACAAATTAGCATCTCTGCTAGAGTTAGAATTTCTATCAGATTCAGTGCAAGCTATTGGCTCTGGCCGGTACGGTTCCTATGACGAATCAGAGAAGGATATGATCGACTTATACGTTATAAAACAAGTCAGAGGCCAGCCAAAAATGTAACAATCAATCAAACAACTCGTATTTACTTTTATTTACTTTCCGTTGACTAGGAGTAGCTCTTGTAATTTACACATTGCAATATGTTCTTGATCAATAAAGTTACGCATCGTCAATTGTTGATCATCCTCGATTAGGCCAATCTACACAGGTTTGCTTTTCACCTTTACCAATCTATCTAATCAGCCATGTCAAGCTGTTTAGATTTATCGTTATTAATGATTTAATCAACTAAATAACTGTTTAAATTAGATTATTATTAAAAAAACCTAATTGGCTATAATAGTAGTTTAGATCATAATTTTCTTACCAATTGCAGGATCAAATCGGCTGGCACGCCTCGAACCTCTTAAACCCAGTGTTTGTGTGTGTTTGACCTATCAAATCTTTCATCATATTTTCGGCACTAACATACTTTTGGCACGCTTAGAGGGACACGGTGTCTTTTTAGGTCAACTCTCCCATCCAATGTCAACTTCAATGCTATAATAGTCCCGACACTGGATGATTTGACACCATAACAGCACAAGGAGATTGAGGATCAGAAGGCTACGCTCGAGGAGATAATGCTAAACTGCTACCTGAAACTCGATGCAGCATCACTCAAAAGACCGTTCTACTGACGATCAATCCCTTTGGCAATACGGAGACCACCAATACATTGGTAAGTCGATACATTGGCACAAACAGAATTATCTACTATGATTAATCGATATGTGCATCATATTTTGATCAACCAGTTGTCGACCTTGGTAACAACATTTAAGCCAATGCTTGCTAATAGTGTTAAAGCTGTTGCTCAGGAGTTAGCATCTGCTGGAAATTTGTTAGATCCAATGCAAGCTTTGCCAAATTATCCAGTCTATTCGGTACCAACAAATACACAGAGTTCTGGTCCAGTAGCCGATCCTAAGCCATCAGTTTCGGCTACGATTTCGATGCCGACCCAGCCAACCGTGATCCTACCACAAGATTTGGGTGTAACCACAATCCCACATTACTATGTGCATACTAACAAAGCTAAGTTGGACTGACAAGCCAGTTTACCGCCATCGGCCTCATTTTACATTTTTCCACACTAGGCACCATAGCTGATAGAGCCTCAGGTGCATCCATAATACCATGAGCCGAACCCACAAAATAACCTGGCCCCATATAGGGTTGTGACATACTTAGAGCCTTTTGTTCCACTACTAGAGCCGATGACCAAAAGATCTAATGTTGGCTACGAACGCTCATATAACCCACAACCCCTACCTATACCATATCAATCCGAGTTGACGCTCAGGGACCAGCATGCCAATTATGATCACATGCCAATTACTATCGTAATTGGCAAGTTCCTCAAACATAATTAGCTTAGATAGTCGATTGGACTATTCAGATATCTACTGTCTTACGAGATCAATTTTGTTGGCATACAACCTAAGGGAAAGCTTATAGGCTACCAAAAGCCATATCTTGATTACATTGATCAGATACCTTACGCCAATAACTTCAAGGTCCCTGATTTTGCAAAATTTTCGAGAGATGATTCTATTGCTACCTTGGAGCATGTTAGACATTTCATAGAACAATGTGGTGAAGCAGCTTAGACCAATAGGTTGAGGGTGAAATTATTCCTGTTATCTTTGTCAGGGGTTGCTTTCACATGGTTCAAAATCTTGCTCCCAAATTTGGTCAACTATTGGACCGATTTGAAAGCCAGCTTCATGATTACTTTTTTTTGCAGAAGTTTAGATCTTAGAATTTCGGACCTAAGTTCTACTCGACAGAAGTTTGGGGAGTCAGTCACATATTAGATTAAAAGGTATAGAGATTAAAAGGTATAGAGAAGTAAGAAATCAGTGCTTTAGAGTTTCTCTACCCAGTAATCAGCTAGCCGATTTAGCCTTTCAAGGGTTAATTCCCCAGCTGAAGGAGAAATTCAGCGGATAGGATTTCATCGATTTAAGTCATCTTCTACATCGAGTATCAGCTTAAGAAGGTTGATTTACAGATAGAACCTTCAGGGATAGGTTAAAAAATAATAAAAACAAAGATAAGGATAAAGCTAAAATTAATCTCGTTGAATATGGTTCAACTGATTCATCAAAAGATGATGAGGCTGACATAAATATAGTCGAATGGATTAAAGGATCCAAGAAATCTTTTGTTGTATCAAAGTGTGATCGAATTATTGATTTACTACTGCAAGAGGCCATGTTATACCGTCGACGGACAAGATTAAAAAGCAAAGGTATTGCAAATGGTATCATTCTTTTTCTTATAATACTAATGATTGTAATATTTTCTATTAGTAGATACAATCGACGATAGAAAATGGCCGACTAGAATTTGCAAAAGAGCCAATAATACAATTAGTGCTAATCCCTTCCCGATCAACATAATCCAGCGCTATGTAAAAGAGACGAAGCCGATACAAGATACAGGGTCAAAGGTTGTACGTCACGTTGACATACTTTCAAGCTTTAGCAGCAGAGGGACATTGAAACTCACGACCGATGCATCCTCCCGCAAGAACGTGCTCTTCGCGCCCAACCAGATGACGACGTGTTTCGCCTCGACGAGCGGATCGCCTAACGCCCAGGCGTGGACCTTGGCTCAACGAGGAATACACTTTGGCCGCCATAGCTGTGCCATAAGAGTCCCATGTGGCCCCCAAAAGACTAGCCCGATGGGGAGGGTTGTTCCCTTTTAAGGTGGTATTCTCCTCTCCACAAGTAAGGTGGTACTATCATTTCCACCTCTTGTTTCGGGACCTAGCTCAGATACTAATCGATGCATCCTCCCGGTCGAACGTGTTCTTCATGCCCACCAGATGGCGATGTGCCAGACGGCGAAGCGGATCGCCTAATCGCCTGTGGGCGCTGCCTTGGCCCAACGAGGAATACACACCTTGGCTGCTATAGCCAGGCCATAAGAGTCCCATGTGGCCCCCAAAAGCCTAGCCTGATGGGGAGGGTTGCTCTCCCTTTTAAGGTGGTATTCTCTCCCCTCCACAAGCAAGGTGGTACTATCATTACTTGATGAGGACGGCGAACCCGATCTTTCGGTGAGATGATGATACGTCGATTTGGGGGTGTTGATGACACAGAATTTAGGGCTTCCTACCAAACAGGTCGGGAGCTTCACAATCGCAATGCCAAATCCACACAGATACAAGATCCAAACGATCAATAGTTCTTGCAAGAAATCGAGAACCCGCAAGAACAAAGTATGAATCAATCCGAAAAGATAGTATTGAAATCAAAAGAAACAAGTTGAAGTTCTATTTCTCGGCTCGGACGGTCTAGTCGACACGCGCAAACACGAGGGACGCACACGGGGTCTACCAAACACAACAAAACCTAAGGAATGAAGAACAGGGGTGAAAACCCAAGATAAAGAGGTACCCACACAAGGGGGGCGCCCAAGGGGGGGTGCGGCAGCCAGGAGAGGGGCGCCGGCCAAGGGGTGGTGGAACCCTAAGAGTACATGGGCCTTCGGCCCAAAAGAAAGGTAGCGCAGCACCCGGAATTTCTGTCCCGTGAGATTGTTCTATGATTTCCTGTCGCTCCAGGAGTAATTTGGCCTTGGGACCAGATCCATTGGAAAGGTTATCTTGATACCTTTCGAACGAGTTTTCGAATGTCGAAAACGGAGTTCGGATGTGGCGGTGGCGTCCGTTTGAAGTACTGCTGCTCCTAGATGGCTGAACGGGACTCGACGACGAATTGGGCTTGATCATGGGCCTTCCTTGGCGCGTGGGCTGTTCTCGGTGGATGTTCTTGATCTGCTGGTCCAACAAAGGTGGATGGAAAGGCCTTGCTTCCGGATTAAGCCTTCCAGCGCTAGGATTTAAGTAGCAAATTAAACAATGACGTCGGGAACGAAGTAGCGGTCGTAGGGGAAGAAGGGGCAGCGGTTGTTTCCTTGGTTGGGATGTCCTCATCACAGTCGGCTCAATTCAAATAGAAACTAATAGTGAAGGGAAAAATTCAAGAACCATTAAGCCTAGGGGAGATTTGCAAATAGGAAAGGTGATTTACAAGCCAAAACCAACTTTTTAGAAATAAACCAACTTTTTAGAAATATTTTGTTTCAACAGTAATGAACAATATTGAACAGTGCTGAACAATGCTTAACAGTGATATTAATACCTTTAGGGATATTGCGTGGAATAGTGAAGAATAGTATTAAACAGTATTAAATTGTATGGAATAGTAATTTTACTTAGTACCAAAATCTTTAGCGGTTGGTGAGATCAACAATCTGCCCTACTTCATGTTCAACGATCTTGTAAAATCCTACTCAGTACTCACCATATTTCTCATTACTTTGCTTGTGAAGTTGCTAATCTATCTTAACAGCCTTTAAATCATTTTTATTAGAGTCTTATGGCATAACTTTTATCGTCTCCTCAGGCAGTTTCACCCGAAGGGAACACTTACCTCCAGAAGTAGGTTCTTTTTAACACAACACAACGGCCAAATAAGAACCACCAGAGCGTTTTTCTCCTCTAAGGTCCATAGCATAAAGGTGATACCATAAAACTAGAATAACCAAGATTGAAAGCCCGAGAGTTACAGAAAAACAACTTCAATCCTTAAAATAAATTACATATGGTTTTCCCTTTCGGGAACCTCGAACGTTTTAGTACAAAGAGAAATTACCTTACAATACCTTAATATTTACTGGCCTTCGCTCAATGTATCCAGAAGGCTTGATATTGTGGCCAACTATACTACTTAATGAAGTTTAGAGTAGCAAGGTAGGCAATGATGTCTTGGTTCTAGCTTACTCCTAACTTATGCTATTTAGTGTTGCAAGTGGAGGAGTAGAGGAGGATGAGAGTGGAAGAGTTTCTTCTTTTGCTACTTCTTATGTTCTTTCCTGTATCTTCACAGAGGGGAGGTCTCTCCTTTTATAGCCATTCTTAGTAGTGGTTGAGGTCTGACTGAATTATTGCTTTGCTACTGTATTCCTTCCTGTAGAGGATCAATAATTGGTCCCCTACCTACTTTGCTTCAATACACGCTTTCGCGTAATGCCCTCACCATTGGCGACGTGGCATCCTTTCATAAGACTTCATGATTCATCCATCCATCTTTTCAAATTTCATTTTCTTTCCTATATCTTCTCTTTCAAATCTTCATTTTTCTTTCTTCTTCCATCTTTTCTTCTTCCTTTCTTTTCGTTGATGCAAAGCTATAAGATAGATACACGCATCAATAATAGACTTAAATGATGGTGAGAAGAGAAAAAGAAAGCCATCATATAAAGAATGTTTAATGAAAAACGTCGATCCATTGGACGGAGAATATATAGATTGAAAGATAGAGGAGAAATTCGACATAATAGCTCCTTAATTGAAATCATAATTAAAAAATGAGATTATGGAAGATCTAAAAAAGGATATAGAAAGGAGGTTTGAAGATTTGAAAAAGATAATAGATGATAGATTTGAAATCTCTCTTACAAAAGAAGAGGACATGGATATTGCCGATCACAGCCAAAAATAAAATAACACTGATAAGTTCTGAAGTGGCATATAATATTATTCAAAGTCATAGAGATAAAGGTCTATACAATAGGAGGAATCCCGCAGGGCTACTTTCTCCCGTGAAGTGTCGTGCCCCGAATTTATCACGGATTCGACACTCAGGTATTCCGTACTAGTCCAGATCACGCTTAGTACACACAGATAAACAGTTGAAGTACCACAATCATACGCAATGAATTAATAGTAAAGTACTTCAAACAGAGTATAACGAGTTACACGCCTTATGGCCACCTTACAATACTTCACTGCTACAGTATATAAATATCATCAAGATCGTTTCATTCAAACAGAAGCAAAATACGATAGCGAACCCTCTCTAGCCACAAAGTTATCGAGTGCGCTTAACCCTTAATCCTCCCGCCTTCGATTTAACTCTTCATTCCAAGTCGCACGGCTTCTTCTTCTTCGAGGTTTTTGTCGATGCAAGGGTGAGTATACAACATACTCAACAAGTCATGCACAATGCGCTTCTATTACTACATGCATGGCTTATTCCAAAGGAAAGGCTTAATTGGGTATTTTGCATAAAGCAAAGATTTCTTTTAATAGGTAATCCTACTAGATTAAAAGCAAGAAAATCAATAATATTTAATAATTAATTTCTCAATTCTTTTTCTCATAGGTTTTGGCTCACACTCTAATTTGATTCTTTTGGCACACACCACCCATTCCACATTTTCATTTTGAAAATCTAACCCTTGATCAGAATCACCGAAAGCAATGTCCAATACCATGACACGGCTATTCAATAGATTCACACACACACTCGCAGAGGTCAGACACTTTACCCACAGATACAAATGCTCACCACACAAAGCGATTGATTGTAACAAAGTCTTTCAGAGACTAACACTTAGCCATGATCCTCTCCAAGATTGCCTTCCTAACACTTCCTCACACAGAGCCAAAGTTTAGAACAGCACATACCGCTAGATGGGTACCAAGTCAAAAGACAGTACGCCTCCCGCACGGCTTACATTTTTGGTGTAATCACACCCCGAGGTATCAAAGGAAAGATATTAGAAACCTACTTAACTAGGTCCGCCCCATTCCGCATAAGTGGTTGTACACTTAACTCATTTCAAAGGCTCGCAAGGTTAAGTCCTTAATTGTCCCTGCAAGACAACCATTTTATACATCTCGGCACACCTTCACAATCTTTTCATACATCCCATTGCCACACAGCCCACCTCGCACGAAGCCTTCTTGCCACTTGCCCTTGCTCAAATCATTTTCCCACCCCACTTTATACTTAAGCAACACATGCCATTTTCCACATCAGCTCATGAATAGCACCACACGTGTCACTATCCTGGCCTAATTCATGACATCATCGCATTTTCCAAAATGCGCTCCATAATTGTTTAGTCAATATTCATTTGATATTTGAAAGTCATTCCACGATACAAGCGGGCTAAGCAACTAATCACGGCCTAGCCTCCCGTGTTGGCATCATATTAGCATCCAACATATTTAAGCATCTTAGGGTGACAAGGTATTCAGGCATATAATGACATTAACAAGGTGGCATAATTCAAGATGGGTATCTTAACCATCATTCCCATATAAACAACATCATTTATACTTAACATAGCATGCAATATTTGAATCAAAGTATATTTTTAAAATCTAGGGCAATATGGTCAAAGCATGACTTGCCTTCAAGAGGAGTTGGTTCTGGTCGAGGTTCTGCGACGGGTCTTCAAACTCTCCTCGATTTAATTCCTAACTCCTGAGTCTACTTGACAAGCAAACACACAATAAATATATAATACAGACAGCAAACAATTCACTAAAATTGAATAAAAATCACCAATAAATAGTTCACATTTTTACAAATTTTGGGCACCGAATCACCCAAACCGAAAGTTAAAATGCAAAAGTTATAGCCATTACAAGTTTCAAAATTCATAAAAGAATAAACCGAATTATTTCTATTTTCCACCGATTTTTCTACTGATTTTCCCCGCATGACACGGTCGGACCGAGCGAACCACGCCGCCTTCGCCATCGACAGTGGGCTCGATGACGCCGGCCGACGCAAGATACCGGCGGTCCACCCATCGACGTGTGGGCCCAAGTGAATGGCGCCCGCCCCACATGCTCGCGGATCGACACGCCGAGGAATTATCCGCCACGCATGCATGCATTCCCGATCGCCGGATTCAATCTAACGGCGCAAGACTAACCGAAAGCGCTTTACTATTTGCGGACTACGTGGCGTTACCTTGGGCGCTTGATGAAGATCTCGACTACCGAGGTTGCACGCGAGAGTCGATGAAGATGCGGCGGTGTCAAGGTTTGAGTTGGAGAAGATGACACGGCGACGGCGCTTCCGGTCTGTTCGCCGAAAAAGTAACCACACGGATGCGCCTCGCTTGGTGAACTCTGAGGTGGTCTTGACGGCGAAGGGAACGACGGACGGCGGCGAAACACGGCGAAACCGTATGGGGGGTGAGTAGCTACTACGGCGAAGCTCCCGAGAAGGCTACGGTGGACGAGAGCTAACGAGCGAGAGGGGAAATGAGCGGGTGAAGTGCTGCACACGCCGCCTATTTCACTCGCCGACAAACCTCGAGACGCCAAGAAATCCTCGACACGATTTGCGGCGCCAATGGCGACGGGCGGCGCGACAGCTTGCTCTCGTCCGAGGTCGTCCGGCCACATCGACTGCTCGATCGAATCAACTACGCGGATTGACGCTACGATTAGGGTTTTCGGTAGCAAAGACAAGGTTGGGCCTACCAACATCGTAGCTAAGGAATTTCAGACTTTTCCTAATAAAAATAATTGTAGAAATTCAAAGTAATTGTTTAGGGCACTAAAATATACAAAAATTCTAGAAAAATTCTAGAAAATATTTCAGAGCATTTTGAGCCTAAATAAAATATTAGTTTTAATTTTTGATAATTATATTTTCTGGTATTTAATTACTCAAAGAAAAATGATATAAATAAAATCCAATTAAATCCAATAAATCCTTAAAAAATTAGATAAATTCAATTAAAGGTAATTAAATGCAAATAAAGGTTGGTTAATTCATAAAAATTCAAATAACTCCAAAATTTAAAATCGCCAAAATTCGGACGCTACAAACCTACTCCCTTAATGTAATCTCGCCCCGAGATTCGAGGCTTAACTATAGAATAGGTTTGGGAATTCCTTTTTCAGATCTTCCTCTCGCTCCCAAGTGGCCTCACTTTCTCGCGTGGTTGCCCCACCGAACTCTGCAAAAACAAGTTGTCTTGTTTCGGTTCTCCGATCCATTATGTCCGTAATTTTTATCTGCTGTTTTGTAAGTCAAGTCTTCTTGCGCTCAACTTCTTCCAAAGGATGTTTGCTCTTCAGAATTCAAGACACTTCTTGAGTTGCGATACATGAAAAACATTGTGCACTCGCTAGTGACGGCAGTAACTCCAGCTTGATATGCGATTTCGCCTTTTACGGCTTATGATCTTGAACGGTCCTACATATCTTGGCGCAAGTTTACCCTTTTTGTGAAATCTCGACTCCTTTCGTATGCGAACTCGAGATACACGTAATCCTCCTGCTCAAAACTCAAATCTCTACTACGGTTGTTCATGAGCTCTTCCGCCTTGATCAGGCAATCTTTAACCTTTCTCGACAAGCTATTTGCTCTTCGCTTCTTGAAGTATGTCCGTCCAAGACACGACGCCTCCAGCCTCATTCCAATTTAACGGCGGCCCTACAAGGTCGACCATACAATGCTTCAAAAGGTGACATCTCAAGACTTGCTTGATAGTCGTTGTTGTAACTAAACTCGTGATATGGCAAACATTTATCCCAAGTTGATGTATATGCTAACGCACAAGCTCTCAACATATCTTCTAATATCCGTTGACTCTTTACGTCTCATCCATCCGCTCATGCGGGTGATAAGTCAGATCGAATTCAAGCGGTGCCCATTGTCAGATGCAATTTATCCCAAAATCTTGAGGTAAATTGGGTACCTCGTCTGATACTATCTTCTTCTGAGACTCCATGCAAGCATACGATTCTCGCCATGTATAGCTCGCCAACCTTGCTCTCGAGTAGGTGGTCTTTATCGGTATGAAATGTGCGACCTTTGTCAAGTTTATCCACGATAACCCATATGGAGTCATAACCTCCTTGCGCCCTGGTAATCCGAATGAAATCCATTCCGATTTCTTCCCATTTCCACTTTGGTATTTTCAATGGTCGCAGCAGCCCCGCCGCCTCGATGCATAGCTTTGACTCACCGCATACATCACATAGTGCCACGTGTTCAAGAACTCTCTTCATATTCGCCACCGTAACCTTTCCTTCAAATCTTGATACATTTTTGCACTTCCCGGTGAATCAATACTTGGAATCGTGAGCTTCCTCCAATATTAATCGCTTTAATTCCTTTTTGTTGGGTACGCAATACGCTTTTTCATCCACAATGTACCATGTTCGCCCAAATTTTAAAATCTTTTGCTCGTCCTTCCTCCATCTTGGCCTTGATTCTCTCGATCTTCTCATCATTCTTCCGACCTTCTCTAATCTGATCTTCCAAGATAGGCCTTACTTCTAATGCACTCTTAATCCTTCCTAACAACTTCCAACTTCAATCTCTGAAGATCCTTGCACGCTTCTCCCCGGCTTTCTTCCACTTTCAACTTAGTCCATGGCTTTTCCTACTCAGGGCATCACCACTACGCTGGCCTTGCCGGATGATAATGGATTCCCATGTTGTAATCCTTGATCGCTTCTAACCATCTTCTTTGTCTCATGTTTAGGTCGATTGGGTGAAAATGTATTTAAGACTTTTATGGTCTCAGATACACCTCACACCTATTACCAATAAGATAGTGACGCCATATCTTCGTGGCATGCACTACAACCGCTAACTCTAAATCGTATGCGGGTAATTCCTTCATGTGGCCTTAATTGCCTTGATGCATAGGCTACTACCTTTCCATTTTGCATTAACACACATCCGAAGTCCTTGGCGTGATGCATCACAAGAGATATCGAAACTCGATGCACATCCGTTGCACTAACACCGTGCCGATGTCGATTTTTCTTCAATTCTAAACTCTTCTCACAATCCTGTCCAAACAAATTTCTTCTCTTTCTTTAACAATTGCGTAATTGGCCTAGCAATTGTCGAGAATCCTTCTATAAATCGGCGGTAATAACCACCATTCCAAGGAAACTCCGAACTTGCGAAACCGTCTCTGGCGACTCCCAATGTAGCAATCGTCTCAACCTTGCTTGGGTCCATCATGATCCTTCTAAATATGACATGCCCTAAGAAATCTACCTTACTCTTCCGTAAATCGTGACTTATCAATTTAGCATACAACCGCTGTTTCTTAGTCTTTCCAAGATTAATCTCAAATGTTGGGCGGTTTTCATCGCTTCTTGAATAAACCGTAATATCATCTATGAACACAACCACAAATTTATCTAAGATTCCATGAATACTTTATTCATTAAGTTCATAAAGTATGTCATGCTTGTCAATCCGAACGACATAACTCGTGAACTCATAATGTCCATATCTTGAGGAAAACGCGGTCTTGGGTATGTCCTCTGCCTTGATTCTCAATCGATGATATCCTCGACCTAAGGTCAATTTTGGAGAATACTCGCTTCCTCTTAATTGATCGAAAAGATCATCGATTCGGGCAACGGTATTTATTCTTTATCGCCACTTCGCTAAGCGCGATAGTCTATACACATCCTAAAACTCCCATCTTTCTTCTTAACTAATAGAACCGTGCTCCCCATGGTGACGAGCTCGGTCCGATGAATCCTTTTTCCAACAACTCCTCAATTTGCTTTTTCATTTCTACCAACTCTTCTAGAGACATCCGATATGGCCTCTTTGCTATCGGTGCTGCTCTGTACTAAGTCAATTACTTAACTCTATGTCTCTGTCTCGTGGCATTCCCGTAATTCCTCGGAAAACATCCGGTATTCACCGACCACCGGTACATCCTTTATATCGACGGCCTCTAGATTATTTACTAACATCCGACTTCCTCGAATCGCCATCGCTTGAAATTCCACTTTCCTACCTTCGTGGCTTTCAATAGACACAACTCTTCGTCCACGCCTAATACATGCCTTTATGTTTAGTCAACTAATCCATTCCTGTGATAACATCCAGGTTTGGGTATCTAATATAATAAGGTTCGCTAGAACTCTACCCCTTTATTAGTAGCTTAACTCCGTAACATCCGACCTTAGAACGGAGTTCGATCCGTGATTGAACTAGGAGTGTACTTTTAAGATTAACCACATCCGCATTATTTGTCATAGCGAAATCTCGAGAAACGAATGAATGCGAAGCTCTGAATCAAATAATATCAGAGTGCATCGAAGTTGACTAAGAACTTACCCAAAGACGACGTCCGTAGTATTGTGGACTTCGCTCATGGAGATATGATTAATCCGCCTCGTCTGAATGCTCGCGTGTAGCTCCACCAGTGTACTCGCTTCCTCCTTGGGTAGGGTCTTGGCCGGGTGCTCCTAGATTGAAGCGCATCGTGTCACGCCTTTTCTTTGGGCACGATTGGCGAAATGCCCCATCTCGTTGCGCTTGTAGCAGCCCCTCCACGCCATTTGCCGATTTCCACTATTCTCGATTAACAACCTTGATCGGGTCCGAGGGGTTTGTCCGACCGGTCTTGGCATTGGTGGCGGCGTCTCGACATTGTTCCTCGGCCGAACTCGTGAATTGTCAGTATCATTTTTGTTTTCGATGACCTCGACGCCCTCCTTGCAGAGCTATGCGGCGCTTATGCGATTGTCGCCCAGCTTTTTGCGCTTGTCTTCCAAAGATGAGCGCCTTTGTTTACTAACTCCTGAAAATCCGGAAGGTGTGAGTAATCACCCCACCGAAGCCCGAGTTAAGTCCTTCATGAAGCGAGATCGCTTTGCTTTATCCGCTGCTACGCCATCCGGTGCATAGCGTGTTAACGAGTGAATTTATTCAGATAGTCGGCCACCGCTCGCCTCCTTGCTTCAGAGCTCGAAATTCCTCCTTTTTCACCCCATAATACCCTCCCAAGACATGGTATTGACGAAAAGCTAGGTGAATTCCTCCCAAGTAATCTCCTCGGGTTCTCTCGCGACGCCGCAGCATTCTCCCACCATTCACCGCCGTTCCTCAAGCCGGTGAGAGGCATAAAGCACCTCTCATGTCCTTCACACCGGGTTATGTGCAATTTCTTGCGATGGTTCTCAACCAATCATCCGCCTCGAGTGGATCGGCATTGCCCGAGAATGTGGGCGGTCGGGTCCTCATAAATTCGCATAATCTTGAGTAGGACGTGGCCCATTGTTCACAAATTTTGGTTGTTAGCGACGGCCGAGTCCGAGTTGTTGTAATCGTTGTCATCATTGTTTGCATTAATCGCGCTTGTGCCGCGAGAAATGCGCCTAAGTTCTCGTGATATCCACCGGCGGTGCCGCTCGGGTGGCGGTGTATGGTCTCGATCGCCTCCGTGGCGTGATCCATCGCCTCTGCGCCGTTGTTATGCAGTGTTCACCATCTGCTGATTCTTCGGGGTTTAGGGATAAGGGGAAAAGAATAGGCGTAGTATGGAACTTATACGGGAAACAGTGTAACTTAAATAGAACCAATAAGCATTCAAGCATAAATAATAATTATATGGTTTAGTACATAGTCTAAGGACTATGCAACCATATGACAATCGCAAACATCACATCCAATTGTTCATTACAACATCGCATACTAATGTTCAGAATAAAAGACGCGACTCAACACAGTGAGTCTCAACGCAAAGTCGCCATCGACATTCTCGACAAAGCATCACCATCGAGCCAACCCGGCCTGCTCGCCGATCACGAAACCGGCGGTGAGCTGCATCGGGCAACCGATCCCCATGCCCTCCCACGGGCGCACTGGGGCTCCACCGGTCCGCTGGTCTCTCTGGCGCCGGGCTGCTGCTCGCTCTGGCTCCTCCTCGCTGCTGCCGAGCTCCATGACATGTCTGCTCTCCCTCGCCTCAGAAGAGCCTCCTCTAGCTCGGCGATCCTCTGAACGGCGTGCATGCGGTCTCTCGAAGGCCTCCTCGCCTCTCCTCGAACACGGTAGACGGCTTGCAGCTCAGAGTCGTGGCGCCCATCACCTCCTCCTGTGCCGCAAAGAATCGACCTGTGCACGACGGCGGCGCTGCCCTCCGTGTCCAAGCGGCTCATAGGGTCCACCGCGTCGGCGGGTGCACACGGAAGGCGGTATCCCACACCAAGCCGTGGTCCTCGCCGATCCGGCGCAGCAACTCGGCACACTCAGATGCCCGCCAGAGCTAGCTCGCTTCACCGCGAGGCGCGACGACTAGCACGAGCGTGTTCCCGAGCGCATAAGGTCGGCTGCCTCCCATCCGCGAGCAATCCTGCTGACTATCCAAAGTGCGAGACTTGTAGAGTGGACGATCGAAGCCTCCCAACACTGAGCATCCTCCAGAGCTCCGCACGAGCCTCCGTGGCGCCTCCAAAGAGTGGACCATCCGTGATCCGCCAAAGCAACGCGCGTAACAACAATTTTAAAGAACACGAAAGTAATAGCAAAAATACAGCAGAGGTATGAAGTAAAGAAGAAGAGATGAGTCAAGATTTCATTGATTATTCTTGTCCGATTTTATTCTTTAGAAATTAATTTGACTCCACCAAAACGGCTACCTAACTAGGGTCAGTCTTACAACAAGATGGCTCGATACCATCCTGTCGTGCCTCGAATTTATCACGGATTCGGACACTCAGGTATTCCGTACTAGTCCAGATCACGCTTAGTACACACAGATAAACAAAGTTGAAGTACCACAATCATACGCAATGAATTAATAGTAAAGTACTTCAAACAGAGTATAACGAGTTACACGGCCTTATGGCCACCTTACAATACTTCGCAACAGGCGATAAATATCATCAAGATGTCGTTCATTCAATGAAGCAAAATACGATAGCGAACCCTCTCTAGCCACAAAGCTATCGAGTGCGGCTTAACCCTTAATCCTCCCGCCTTCGATTTAACTCTTCATTCCAAGTCGCACGGCTTCTTCTTCTTCGAGGTTTTTGTCGATGCAATGGTTAGTATACAACATACTCAACAAGTCATGCACAATGCGCTTCTATTACTACATGCATGGCTTATTCCAAAGGAAAGGCTTAATTGGGTATTTTGCATAAAGCAAAGATTTCTTTTAATAGGTAATCCTACTAGATTAAAAGCAAGAAAATCAATAATATTTAATAATTAATTTTCAATTCTTTTTCTCATAGGTTTTGGCTCACGCTCTAATTTGATTCTTTTGGCACACACCACCCATTCCACATTTTCATTTTGAAAATCTAACCCTTGATCAGAATCACCGAGCAATGTCCAATACCATGACATGGCTATTCAATAGATTCACACACACACTCGCAGAGGTCAGACACTTTACCCACAGATACACTGCTCACCACACAAAGTATTGATTGTAACAAAGTCTTTCAGAGACTAACACTTAGCTGCTGATCCTCTCCAAGATTGCCTTCCTAACACTTCCTCACACAGAGCCAAAGTTTAGAACAGCACATACCGCTAGATGGGTACCAAGTCAAAAGACAGTACGCCTCTGCATTACACATTTTGGTGTAATCACACCCCGAGGTATCAAAGGAAAGATATTAGAAACCTACTTAACTAGGTCCGTCCCCATTCCTGCATAAGTGGTTGTACACTTAACTCAGCTCAAAGGCTCGCAAGGTTAAGTCCTTAATTGTCCCGCAAGACAACCATTTTATACATCTCGGCACACGCCTTCACAATCTTTTCATACATCCCATTGCCACACAGCCCACCTGCACGAAGCCTTCTTGCCACTTGCCCCGTTCAAATCATTTTCCCACCCCACTTTATACTTAAGCAACACATACCATTTTCCACATCAGCTCATGAATAGCACCACACGTGTCACTATCCTGCCCAATTCATGACATCATCGCATTTTCCAAAATGCGCTCCATAATTGTTTAGTCAATATTCATTTGATATTTGAAAGTCATTCCACGAT
Source organism: Guadua angustifolia (assembly GCA_036346375.1). Lineage (NCBI taxonomy): Eukaryota > Viridiplantae > Streptophyta > Magnoliopsida > Poales > Poaceae > Guadua > Guadua angustifolia. Next base: position 19,619,602 of record CM070519.1, read on the forward strand.
ACAAGCTGCTAAGCAACTAATCACGGCCTAGCCTCCCGTGTTGGCATCATATTAGCATCCAACATATTTAAGCATCTTAGGGTGACAAGGTATTCAGGCATATAATGACATTAACAAGGTGGCATAATTCAAGATGGGTATCTTAACCATCATCCCATATAAACAACATCATTTATACTTAACATAGCATGCAATATTTGAATCAAAGTATATTTTTAAAATCTAGGGCAATATGGTCAAAGCATGACTTGCCTTCAAGAGGAGTTGGTTCTGGTCGAGGTTCTCGCGACGGGTCTTCAAACTCTCCTCGATTTAATTCCTAACTCCTGAGTCTACTCTTGCACAAGCAAACACACAATAAATATATAATACAGACAGCAAACAATTCACTAAAATTGAATAAAAATCACCAATAAATAGTTCACATTTTTACAAATTTTGGGCACCGAATCACCCAAACCGAAGTTAAAATGCAAAAGTTATAGCCATTACAAGTTTCAAAATTCATAAAAGAATAAACCGAATTATTTCTATTTTCCACCGATTTTTCGGCTGATTTTCCCCCACGCGACACGTGTCGGCACCGAGCGAACCACGCCGCTTTCGCCATCGACAGTGGGCCCGATGACGCCGTGGCCGACGCCAAGATACCGGCGGTCCACCCATCGACGTAGGGGCGGTGAACAATGCCGCCCCACATGTCGGTGGATCGACACGCTGCGAGGAATTATCCGCCACGCATGCATGCATTCCCGATCGCCGGATTCAATCTAACGCGCAAGACTAACCGAAAGCGCTTTATTATTTGCGGACTACGTGGCGTTACCTTGGGCGCTTGATGAAGATCTCGACTACCGAGGTTGCACGCGAGGAGTCGATGAAGATGCGGGCGGTCTTGGTTTGCCGAGTTGGAGAAGATGACACGGCGACGGCGCTTCCGGTCTGTTTCGCCGAAAAAGTAACCACACGGATGCGCCTCGCTTGGTGAACTCGGAGGTGGTCTTGACGGCGGCGGGAACGACGGACGGCGGCTAAACACGGCGAAACCGTGGCGGGGTGAGTAGCTACTACGGCGAAGCTCCCGAGAAGGCTACTGTGACGAGAGCTAACGAGCGAGAGGGGAAATGAGCGGGTGAAGTGCTGCACACGCCGCCTATTTCACTCGCCGACAAATTTCGAGACGCGCGAAGAAATCCCCGAACACGATCTGCGGCGGCCAATGCGCTAATGGCGATGGCGCGGCGATCGCTTCGTCCCGAGGTCGTCCGGCCACATCGACTGCTCGATCGAATCAATCTACGCGATTGACGCGCCGATTAGGGTTTTCAAGCAAGACGTTGTTGGGCCTACCCAACATCGTAGCTAAGGAATTTCGAGACTTTTCCTAATAAAAATAATTGTAGAAATTCAAAGTAATTGTTTAGGGCACTAAAATACTCAAAAAATTCTAGAAAAATTCTAGAAAATATTTCAGAGCATTTTGAGCCTAAATAAAATATTAGTTTTAATTTTTGATAATTATATTTTCTGGTATTTAATTACTCAAAGAAAAATGATATAAATAAAATCCAATTAAATCCAATAAATCCCAGAAAAAATTAGATAAATTCAATTAAAGGTAATTAAATGCAAATAAAGGTTGGTTAATTCATAAAAATTCAAATAACTCCAAAATTTAAAATCTGGCCAAAATTCGGGACGTTACATGAAGTCTCATGAAAGGATGCCACGTCGCTAATAATTGAGGCTGTTCTGCCAGAAGACGTATTATTGAAGCAAAGTGCGTAGAGGATCGATTATTGATCCTCTACAGGAAGGAATACAGTAGCAGAGCAATAATTCAGTGAGGCCTCAACCACTACTGAGAATGGCTATAAAAGGAGAGACTCCCCTCTGCGAAGATATAGGCAAGAACACAAGCAGTAGCAAAAGAAGAAACTCTGCCACTCCCATTCTCCTCTACTCCTCCACTTACAACACTAAATAGCATAAGTTAGGAGTAAGCTGGATGCAAGACATCCTTGCCTGCCTTGCTACTCTAAACTTCATTAAGTAGTATAGTTAGCCACAATATCAAGCTTTCTGGATATATTGAGCGAAGGCCTGTAAACATTAAGCTATTGTAAGGTAATTTCTCTTTGTATTAGAATGTTCGGGGTTTCCGAAAGGGAAAACCATATGTAAATTATTTTGTGGATTGAAGTTGTTTTTCTGTAACTCTCGGGCTTTCAATCTTGGTTATTATAGTTTTATGGTATCACTTTTTAGGCTATGGACCATAAAGGAGAAAAATGTTCTGGTGGTTCTTATTTGGCAATTGTGTTGTGTTAAAAAGAAACTACATCTAGAGGTAAGTGTTCCCTTCGGGTGGAACTGCCTGAGGTGACGATAAAAGTTGTGCCATAAGACTCTAATAAAAATGATTTAAAGGCTATTAAGACAGATTAGCAACTTCACAAGCAAAGTAATGAGAAATATGGTGAGTACCGAGTAGGATTTTACAAGATCGTTGAACATCAATGTCGGGACCCGAATTTGCAAATCCGACCTTCAGGTATTCTCAGACTAGTCCAGATCACGCTTAGTACACACAGATAAACAAAGTTGAAGTACCACAATCATACACAGCGGAATTAATAATAAAGTACTTCAAACATGAATATAAACGAGTTACACGACCTTATGGTCACCATACATTAATTCACCACGCAGGGCGATAAATAGCAACAATAGCACAAGTTCAATAGCGGAAGCAAAAGTATGATAATGAAACCCATCGTAGCCACAGGCAACCGACGAGGCTCAACCCTAATCCTCCAGACCTTCGTTAAACTCCTCCCAAGCTGGTGTTGCTTCTTCTTTTGAGGTTTTTGTTGAAGCAAGGGTGAGTATACAACATACTCAACAAGTCATGTGCAATGCAGTTCTATTACTACATACATGGCTTATTCCAAGGGAAAGGCTTAAATGGTTATTTTGCATAAAACAGTATTTCTTTTAACAGATAATCTTATTAGATTAAAAGCGGTAAAACCATTATTATAATAATTAATTTCTTAATTCTTTTCCAAAAATTTGGCACACAACCCTAAGTTTGAGTCATTAGCCTTTGGCACACAGCCACCCATTCCACATGTTATTTTGAAAATCTAACCCTTGACTGTAATCCCCGAGCATTGTCCAATATCATGACGCCTATTCAATAGATTTAACACACACTCGCAGAGGTTGTACACTTTACCCACAGATACAAATCGCCACCACACAAAGCGATTGATTGCAACAAAGTCTTTCTGATACTAACACCTAACCAAAGGAACCTCTCCAAGATAGCCTTTCTAACACTTCCTCACTCAGAGTCAAGTTTAGAACAAGCAAATACAGTTGGATGGGTACTAAGTCAGAGTACGTGTGCGCCCCCATACGGTTACATTTTTGTGTAACTGTCGCCCCGAGGTGTCAAAGGAAAGACATCAGAACCCTACTAAACTAGGTCCGTCCCATTTCGGACAAGTGGTTGTACGAGTAACTCAATTCAAAGGCTCGCAAGGTGAAGTCCTTAACTGTCCCAGGCAAGACATCCGTTTTATACTTTTCGGCACACAACCTTTACAATCTCAATACATCCCATTGCCACACAGGCCCACCTGGCACGAAGCCTCCTTGCCACTTGCCCTGGTCCAAATCATTTCCCACCCCGATTTGCATTTATGCAACACATGCCAATGCCCACTTCATTGCATGAAGGACCACATAGGTCGCTACCCCCAATTCCATCTCATGACATCATCGCATTATTCCAAAATGCGTTCCATAATTGTTTAGTCAATATTATTTTGCAATTTGAACGCTATTCAACAAGATACAAAGATACTAAGCAACTAGTCACGGTCTAGCCTCCCGTGTTGGCATTATTATAGCAACCAATGTAAATTAACATCTTAGGGTGACAAGATTTTTAGGGCATAATAACAACATAATCAAGGTGGCATAAACAAGATTGGCATATTAGCTACCATACCCAATTTAATCAATGGTATTTTTAAATAACATAGCATGCAATATTTAAATCAAAGTATATTTTGAAATCTCGGAACAAAATGATCAAACATGACTTGCCTTCAAACAACAGTTGGTTCTGATCTGGCACTTGCGATGGGTCTTCGAAATCTCCTCCGACAGTTTCCGGCAACTCGGGGTCTACACTGAATAATCACACATACAATAAATATACTTAGAAAGACAGCAAGGTCATCACTAAAAACAAAATAAAAATCACCATTAAATAGTTCACATTTTTACAAATTTTTAGGGACTGGAATCACCCAATTCCGAGTTAAAACGCAAAAGTTATAGCGATTACAATTTTTGATAAATTCAAATAAAAGAAAAACCGAATTACTCTATTTATTTTCCTACTGGAAATCCGATTAAATCCCTCGGCTTGACACGTGTCAGCACAGGAGTGAGCCACGTCGGCTCGGTCACTGACATGTGGCCCCCGGATGACGTCATGCTGACGTCAGCACACCCGACGGTTCTCACACTAACAAGTGGGCCCGATGAACAGTGCTTGGTCCACTCAGCAGCTGACACGCGACGCACATCCAACGATCCACGTGGTCTTATGCGCTCCCGCCCGTTGGATCCAAATCCAACGGTCGGTCCATGCGCGGTCACACCCCACCACGTGGCACCATCCGGGCCGTCCGCTGGATCCAACGGCGTTGGTTTCGACGCGATACGCCACCCGTGCCACGTGGGCGCCTCCCTCAAGAAGCGAGACGGCCGCATCCCGCCAAGACGTTCAAAAATCTCTGGCGCGAATCCGGTCCAACAATTTCGCTCGTCGCGACGACGTGGATCGCTTCCGACAGCGACACGTGTATGTATCACAGCCGGACATCCAAGAATCAACGGCTACGGTTCATCGTGGCTAAGTTACCGAAGAGATACGTGGCGAAATCTCGGCCACAGATCTATGATTCAACGGACATTATCGAACGTAGCGAGAATAGCTACATGGCGTGTAATTGACCGTAGATCTATGATCTAACGGGCTTTATCTAACACACCAACTACGGCTACGTGGACGCACCGGCGCGGTCGGATGGAGATCCGACGGTGCAGGGTACCCGAGCGATGCACGTATATCGAGTCACGGGCTTAATCCGAGTCGGTCATCACAGATCGGACGGTCATTTTCAAAAGAAGCCACCCAGGTCTAGTGCTATAGGGGAAGGTACGTGGCGTTACCCTGGATGTGGGATGAAGATCCGACGGCTGAGGTTGCTCGCGATTGTCGACGAAGAAGCAGCGGCGCTTGGTCACCGGACTTGGAGAAGATGAAGTCGGCGACGGCGTTTCCGATCTCCTCCGGAGGAAAGAAGTGGCCCCAGCGACGAGGCGTGACACGGCGAACTCGGCGAAGGTCTCAGATGTGGCGGAGAGTAAGGGATGACGGTGGAAATCAAGGGAGAACCGAGAAGAGGGAAGATGCTACTCCGGTGAGCTCTAGCGTAGGCTACGGCGTACGGCAGGGCACGAGTGAGTGAGCAAAATGAGCGGAGGAGGGTGCTGCATGCAGTGGACTATAACTCCCGCTCGGACATGCCTCGATACGCGCAAGAAATCTACCCCAAATCTTCTAAGAATTTCACCGTGACGGCGCAAGACGACACGCTTCCTCCCGATGCGCTCGGTCACATCCCACCGTTCGATCGCAATCTAACGGCTCAGGGCGAGTAATGGTTCGGCAACACGGCGCCATGTGGCGAAATCCTCGCGCTGAGTCACGCCGATCCATCGGACCCCACGCCAGCGGCGTGGCTAAACTTCTACCGATCGATCGGGATCGCACGGCTTGAGCGGCGGTGCTAGGGTTCGGCCGTGGCACAAGACAAGTGTTGGGCTCGGCCAAAGATCAGAAAGCAATGGCATTTTTCCATTTTTGTTTTTAAAAAATTCTAGAAAATCAAAGTAATTATTTAGGGCACTAAAAATACCCGAAAAATTCCAGAAAATATTTCAGGTCATTTGGAGCTTGAATAAAATATTTTTATTTATTTTTGATAATTACCTTTTCTGATATTTAATTATTCAAGAGAAGATAAATTCAAATTAAACTCAAATAATTCCAAATAAATTCTAGAAATTCATAAAGATTCAAATAACTCCAAAATTTAAATCAGGCCAAATTTCGGGATGTTACAATCAAGTAAGGTTGATTGTTCGTCTCGCCAACCGCTAAAGATCCTGATAGTAACTAAAATTACTATTTCATACTATTTAATACTGTTTAATACTATTCTTCACTATTCCACGCAATATCCCTGAAGGTATTAATATCACTGTTAAGCACTGTTCAGTACTATTTGTTACTGTTCAAAAAGGGATATGAAGACTGCAAAAGGACAAATCTATTGGTAAGCATGGAATTTGTAGGAAGGCTAAGAAACAAAAGCAGAACTAAATATAAGGTTAATGTAGACGATGTAATAAAGAGCATGCAATCTAAAGGGACAAACTTTATGAGTCCGTTAAAAAATAAATCTGAAGAAAGAGCAGGTGATGAATGGAATATAAGTGAACTTGTAGAAAGCAAGACTACACAACAACCTAAAGATTATATTAGTTATGAAGATATTAAAGGTGAAACTAAAATTAGGTTTCTAGACTATAGAGCAAGAGCGACAGATGATCTATCTGTTGTCCGACAACTCACTTATTTATATGCCTTTGATCTCTTCAATTTCTAGTTCTAGTTTGTTGACTCTATTTTCTAATGTCCTTACTCTACTGGCTAGAATTTTCTCATCAAATTCTAATTCTACTTCTTTTCTCCATTTTTGCCTATGTGCCTTTAAACATTCTAGGCATACTTGCTTTAAACATACCTTACATGTGGCTCTATTTTCTTGCCTAGGATAATATTTACAATACACACATTTTATATTGTAATCTCCCTTTCCTCTAACCCAATCATGTTCACAATTCGTTTGATTCATCATTTCGATTCTTAATCCTGCTAAGTCATTGATTAAGTCTACTTCATCATCACTAGACTCAGCTTCACCTTCAATATTTTCTATTTCATCTATTTCTATGATTGAATATATTGACTCATCATCTTTGATCTTATTATCACATACTAATATATTTTCATTCACACTATCTATTATTAGGACTCTCTCTTGTTCTTCATATTTACTGGAATGCCTCTTTCGATCTTTATTTGGGCATGTTTTCCTTAAGTGATCAGGAGAATTAAATATAAAGCATCTACATGTTTTATCATAGTTTTTCCTAGAATCATATCTTCTTACATTGTAACACCCCGGGCACCCAAGCGCCCCTAATGTTACACCCACAGAGACCAACAAACAACAAAACTACCAAATTACTAAAAATTTCAGCATGACCCCTATGCATTTCAAGCAAAATCGGCAATAGGTATATCATTACAACCAATAGAAGATGACCATTGCACAACTAAGAGAGCATATATCGAGAGATAAAGTAAAACATAGCAACAATATCATACCATAACTACATCAACCATAACCGCATCATACGAAAGCACGAATCACCACTTTTTGTTTCAACTAAACTACGAGCATGAGTTTAACAAAATATACCATGATTCGACCTTATACTCCATACAAAGTAGTTAGACCAAAAGTAAGGACTTAACAACAAAAGTGATCGCTAGTGAAACAAAATACATCGCCCTTTCAACTATTCTAAAGCCTAGAGTAAGTGATGACGAGTGAGTGAAGTTGTGCTAAGCCCTCTCCCAAAATGTCGCTCTAGAGGTACCTAAAATAAAAAAAAACAACACAAAACAAGCGTGAGTTCATACAAACTCAGCAAAGCTATCATAACAAGGTAATTAATTGAAAGCAAGAGATTACAACAATTATAACATGGTAAGACCTTTGCACATAAGAGCAACATCATAACTTAACATTCTTTACCCTTCAACCATGCGATGCATATGCATGCTCATAATGCACATTTTCATAGCAAATACCGGTATTACTGAGTGCACACTCGTTGGTATGCACTCTCTTATTCCCATCTAGCCCGTGGAGGGGCCTACCGAAGTAGGACTTTCATGTCTCACTACGTGTGAGACATAGAGGCCCATTCGGGACACCTCTTCTGTTATGAATGACCAATTATAAATTAAATGAATTACATTGCAAAATGCGTTCTCATTCCCACAACAAATCCATAAACATTGACATATTCTTTTAAATTCATACTCTTAGCATTTGCATCATCACAAGCACAATCATATTCATACTCGTAAATATCATGTAATGGGGAATACTAGCAAGCAAACTACAAATTCTTCTAGCATGTAATCTACATGATACACTTGCCTCTAACCATGAGGAGCGGAGTGGCGTGAGGATGAGGCCACTCTCGAAGCCACTCCCCCTGAAACCAAAAATTGCATTACATTTCAATACCATACGCTCATAACATTGCGACATTGCCCTATGCCCCAAACCAAAACTCCTATCCTCGCTGTCCCCATATTTCAGCAAATTGCCCCAAGGGATAGCCACCTTCAAACTAGCATAACTTCTAACATACAACTTCAAATTCAGTAAATGAAGACATTTCTGGAACCTATAGGGAAATTTCTAACTTACTCTAGTTATAGAAATAGTTTAATTCGTCCTCTAAATAATTCTAAACTACACAAACCTAAAACCACTGCTAGCAAGACTCAACTCTGGACAGCAGACACAAACAAAATCATATCTCTTAAATGGCTGAACCAAAAATCACGTTCTTGGTCTCTAATTAACCGTGAGACAATGATCTACAATTTATTCTACAGCCAAACCTCCAAGAAATGGCTCTAAACTGCCCAAAACAGCACGAAACAGAGGCAACTGACAACAGCAGCGAGCTCTGGACAGTTGGCACAAAAAAGGTCATATCTCCTAAATGGCTGAACGAACAATCATATTCTTGGTCTCTAATTAACCATGAGACAACGATATACAATTTTTTCTACGGCCAACCCGCTAGGAAATGGCCCTAAACTGCCCAAAATAGCACTAAATAGAGGCAACTGACAATTGTAGCGAGCTCTAGACAGTCGGAACAAAAAGGGTCATATCTCCTAAATGGCTGAATGAAAAATCGCGTTCTTGGTCTCTAATTAACCGTGAGACAATGATCTATAATTTCTTCTACGGCCAACCCTCCAGAAAATGCCTTTAGAGTCCCCAAATTGCAGCTCAAAAAATAGGGTTTGCCCAGCTCAAAAATTTTAGAACTTTCTCTCTAACCAGATCCACCAATCCTCAAACCTAGATTCTCCAAAATCCACCCAAATCTACAAATCCACAACCCAAGAACACCCAAAACCAGCAAGCCTCCCTCATAAATACAGCACCCAAACCCTAAAAAGCTTACCTCTCATTATCCAAAAGGAGGAACAAGGAGGGTGGAGGGGAAGCTTGGCCAAGGTAGGAAGGAGCAGCGCCAGGAGCTGCAGCCAGTGAGGGAGGAGGCACCAGGGGCTACAGCCAGGGAGGGAGGAGGCCGATTGGAAAAAAAGAAGAAGAGGTGGAGTCGGTTGGGTTGGGAGGTAGGGAAGGGAAAAAAAGAGGTGAGGAAGGGTTAGTTGAGAGAGAACGTAGGAGATCTTTCCACCACACAGACTAGGAAAAAATATTATCTACGGTATTGCATTCTCCTCCCCTTAAAGGAATTTGACCCCAAATTCCCAGAATGCCAATGAAACGGAATGGATAGATCAAAGAATTTAAATCACAACACATACCTGGTATGAATAACTCTGGAAATTTCTCGTGCATGTGAGACTCCAGTTCCCAAGTCGCTTCCCGCTTAGATTGATGTGACCACAATACTTTAACAAACTTCAGCGTTCTACTTTTCAACACCTGCTCTGATTCTTCCAATATTTGCACCGGTCGAGACTCGAAGGTGAGATCCTGATCAATCACCAACAGCTCAAGTGAAACCACCAGATCTAAGTCATGCAGGTACTTCCTCAATATGGATACATGGAATACATTATGCACTCCTTGCATTGATTCGGGAAGCTGCAATCAATAGGCTACTTTTCCAACTCGAGCAACAATAGGAAAGACCTAACGTACCTCGGGCTAAGCTTCCCTTTAGGACCAAACCGAACCACACTCTTAGTGGGAGACACCCTCAAAAGCACATTGTCCCCCACTTCAAACTCTAATTCTCGCCTCCTTACAACAGCATAGTTTTTCTATCTACTCTGAGCTTCAAGAAGGTTCTGCCTTACCTCTGCCACTCGATCAATAGTTTGCTGAATCCAATCTGGGCCAAGAACAACCCTTTGCCCTACTGTGTCCCAACATAGGGGTGAGCGGCACCTCCGTCCATAAAGTACTTCATAAGGAGCAACCCGAATGTTTACATGATAGCTGTTATTATAAGCAAATTCAGCAAGGGTCAAATGATCTTTCCAACTACCCTTCCATGCCAAAACACAGGATCTAAGCATATCCTCCAATGTCTGAATGGTACGCTCAGATTGTCCATCTGTTTGAGGATGGAAAGCGGTGCTAAGACGAAGTTGGGTGCGCAAAGCATTCTGTAAACTTTCCCAAAACTTGAAGACAAACCTTGCATCACAGTCAGAAACGATCATTTTTGGCACACCATGAAGTCTCACTACTTCCCGCACATAAATAGGAGCCAACTCGATTGCTGAGTTTGTTGTGCGAATGGGAATGAAGGAGCAGACTTGCTGAGACGGTCCACAATAACCCAAACAACATCCTTCCCTCGCCGGGTACGAGGTAGGCCAACCACAAAGTCCATAGATATGTCGTCCCAAGGCCAAACAGGGACCTCCAGAGGTTGAAGCAATCCCGCTGGTCGTTTATGTTCAGCTTTCACCTTCTGACAAATCCCACAAGATGCTACATACTAAGCAATATCTACCTTCATCCTTTTTCACCAGAAACTCTTTTTCAAATCCCGATACATTTTAGTCTCACCAGGATGAATGATATACGGGGTACGATGAGCCTCCTTTAAGATGTCATTCTTGACTTGAGACTTTTGGAGCACACAAAGGCGGCCTTTGAACTGCAAAGCACCGACTTCATCAATGCTAAAATCCCCAACTTTGCCTTCAAGAATGCGCTTCCTTACTTGCTAAAGCAACCGATCATGCTGTTGCGCCTCACGCACATGCTCTGGAATTGCTGACTCCAGAATCATCTGAGTTTCAGCTTGAACGGTGCCCACAAAGCAATACGAGACCCCCATATGCTCGAAATCAGCAATGAGACAATCAAGAGCAGGGGGTAGCACTTTGCGACTAAGCGCATCTGCCACCACATTAGCCTTGCCCGGCTGATACTGAATTGTAAGATCATAATCTTTTATCAACTCCAGCCACCTTCTCTGCCTCAAATTCAAATCTTTCTGAGTGAAGATGTACTTGAGGCTCTTGTGGTCAGTGAAGATATCATAAGATTCGCTATACAAGTAATGCCTCCACACTTTCAAGGCAAAGACCACTGCGGCTTCGAGGTCATGAGTGGGGTAATTTTGTTCGTGCTTTTTCAACTGTCTTGATGCATAAGCAATAACTTTTCCCCCTTACATAAGCACACTACCAAGACCCACATGAGAAGCATTAGAGTAAATGGTGAAGCGCTCTCCTGCCTTAGGGAGGGTGAAAATAGGAGCAGTCACTAGCTTCTCCTTCAGAGTGTAGAAACTGTGCTCGCAATCGGCAGTCCACTGGAATTTTACACCCTTCTGAGTCAATTGAGATAGCGGTTTGGCGATAATTGAGAAATCTTGAACAAAGCACCGATAGTAACCAGTCAACCCATGGAAACTGCGCACTTCTTTGACATTAGAAGGTCTCTTCCAGTCCACAACTGTAGAGATTTTACGAGGATTAACAGAAATGCCTTCTTGGTTGATGATATGACCAAGAAAACCCACTTCTAAAATCCAAAACTCACACTTGTTTAGCTTGGCAAAGAATTGATTCTCCCTCAAAGAATTTAGCACAAGCTTCAGATGACACTCATGCTCAACCTCTAACTTGGGATAAATTAGAATGTTGTCGATGAACACTACCACAAAATCATCGAGATAATTGTGCAACAAGCTATTCATCATCTCCATAAAGACAGCAAGGGCATTGGTTAGTCCGAAAGACATAACCTTAAATTCATAACGCCCATACCTAGTGGAGAAAGCCGTTTTTTCAATATCCTACTCCCTCACACGGATCTGATTATAACCCGACTGGAGATCAATCTTGAAGAACACTTTTGCTCCCTTCAATTGGTCAAACAGATCTTCAATGCGAGGTAGAGGGTACTTGTTCTTGATGGTCACCGAATTAAGAGCGTGATAGTCAATACACATGCGCCAACCTCCATCTTTCTTAGCGACAAAAAAGACAGGCGCTCCCCAAGGTGACACACTACGCTGGATCAATCCTTTTGACAACAAATCATCTAGTTGCTTTTTCAACTCATCTTGGAAAGGATGAGCCAAGCGGTAAGGAGACATGGAGATAGGTTGAGTGCCCGGAACAAGATCAATTCGAAATTCCACATCCCTTTTAGGCGGCAAACTGGGCAACTCATCCGGGAACACATCAACAAATTCCTTCACTACAGAAATCTCCTCAATGCTTACCAAAGAACTTGGCTTTTCTAAAATGGCCAAAAGTGTCCCTGTTCTCAGCATACAACGGCCAGGAAATAAACTGGTTAACACAAAGAGAGAGCTGGATGGAACACTACCCTGGTAGACCAACTCCACTCCTGACGGAGTTTGCAAAGCAACTGTCTTCCAAAAACAACATATTTTAGCACGGTACTGATGCAGCCAATCCATACCCAAGATGACATCAAACGGAGCCAGTTGAATAACCATCAGGTTCGCAAAGATATCCTCATCATCAATGGTAATAGTGCAACCGGGGCATACCATCTAACTCGCAATAAGCCCACCCGGAGAACTGACTACCACAGACTTATCAATACACTACATCCCCAATTTAGCCCTTCTAGCAAACTCAATTGACACAAAGGAATAGGATGCTCCTAAGTCAAAAAAAACAAAAGCATCAGATGAATCCACACGCAAAATACCTGATACCACATCCGAACGCCTACCTGACTTAGAAGTTGGCAGAGCGTAAACTCTTGGTGGCGCCGGGGCGGTGGAAGCCCCAACACCCTTCTAGGGAGCATCAAATCGAGGCGGTGCAAAGAAGCGAGGGGAGCCGACTACCGAGAATGCTGAGAGCTGCAGGCAGAGCCCACATGGAAGACTATGGAAAAACAGGAGCCGCAGCCAACATCTAGACGGACCCTCTCGATGAAGTAGTCGGAGTCGGAGTAGATGGCATCGGTTCCCACTTGATGATGCTATCAGGATTCAACCGGCAAACTCGCCCCATATGGCCAGGTCGGCTACAATGATGACATTCCCCTGACCACAAACATTCTGCAACGCGATGCCCACCACCGCACTTGAAGTAAATCATGCCTTGCCCTGGGATAGGGCGAAAGGCCAACCGTGGGGAGGACGATGAAGACGGCCAGGCTGTTTTGCCTTGGTTCCTGAGGAGGAACTCTGCCCCCTCTGGACTTCTTGGAAGTAGATCGCTGAAAAGACCCCCCTCCACCACCAAAACTCCTCTTCTGGCCACCACCAGAAGCTATAGAAACTCCCGAGCAATCAGAGTTGAGCTTTTCTTTGGAAAGCTCCAATTCAGGTCCCATGCCCTTAGCCTGCTCCACCACAGAAGCGAAGTCACGGGGAACAGTGGCCCCCATGACAACACTGAACTCCTAGTTAAGGCCCCTACGGAACCTCCGAGCCTTCTCACGATCATCTAAGGCCACAGCTGGTACGAAGTGGACAATGTTGTTGAACTCCGTCCAATACTCAGCCACAGACTTCCTCCCTTGGGAGAGGGTAGCCAAAGAATGCTCCATCCTCTCCACAAAGGACTCCAGGTAGAATTTTGCCCAGAAGTGCTCGGGAAAGACTTCCCAAGTGACTGGTCCCTGCGTGGGGGTCCTCGTAGTAAGTACCCCCTCCCAACAGATATTCGCCTGGCCCTTTAGTTGTAAGGCCATAAATCGAGCCTTCTAGAGAGATGTCATCTCCAGAACTCCAAATTGCCTCTCCATGTAGCGCAACCAGTCCGCTGACTGGACCGGCATGCCCGCACCATCAAAGGTATTGAGTCAGAGAGTTAACCACTCATGAAGGCTCATCCTATCATCTGGCACATCTAGGGCAGCTGCGGGAGCCACTGCAGGTGGAGGCGTAGTAGCAGGAGCTGCTTGAACCTACCGACTCAACTCCTGAACCTCCCACTGCAGTGCTTGCAAGAAGGCCACAGTAGCGGCCTTGACCCCTGCCTCAAGCTGCTCAGCTGGAGCACCATGATGGGTTGATTCATGGGTATTGAGGGAGCCACTCCCCTCAACGACTGACTCACTGACGATAAGAGATGGGTGACTCCCACCACGACCACGGCCTCTACCCCTCGGCATAGCTACAACAAGCACACAATGGTAATATCAGCTCTAGCCTCTACACAAAAGAAATTAAACTAATAACATACTCAACTTTCAATATCATAACTCAAATAAAACATAAAGGTGCAATGCAATGAATTATTATACCCTTCCTATGTGTGTCAAAATTTTAATTAGTTAATTAACCTACATTAGATTTTAAGTTTATTGTCCAATGCCCAAATTTTAAAGAGTATACACCTAAGCTATGTTTCTAATTTTTTTTCTAAATCAAAATTTTAGTTCACTATAGAGTAATTTTCTAATTTCACACAGCAAGAACCTAAAGCCCGATCTGATACCAACTGTAACACCTCGGGCACCCACGTGCCCCGAATGTTATACCCATAGAGACCAACAAACAACAATACTACCAAATTACTAAAAATTTCAGCATGACCCCTATGCATTTCAAGCAAAATCAGCAACAGTAATATCATCACAAGCAATAGAAAATAACCACTGCACAACTAAGAGAGCATACATCGAAAGATAAAGTAAAGCATAGCAACAATATCGTACCATAACTAAATCAACCATAACCACATCATACGAAAGCACGAACCACCACTTTTTGTTTCAACTAAACTACGAGGCATGAGTTTAACAAAATATACCATGATTCGACCTTATACTCCATACAAAGTAGCTAGACCAAACGTAAGGACTTAACAACTAAAGTGATCGCTAGTGAAACAAAATACATCACCCTTTCAACTATTCTAAAGCCTAGAGTAAGTGATGACGAGCGAGTGAAGTAGTACTAAGCCCTCTCCCAAAATGTCGCTCTGAAGGTACCTAAAATAAAAAAAAAACAACACAAAATAAGCGTGAGTTTATACAAACTCAGGAAAGCATATCATAATAAGGCAATTAATTGAAAGCAAGAGATTAAAACAATTATGACATGGTAAGACCATTGCACATAAGAGCAACATCATAACTTAACATTCTTTACCCTTTAACCATGCGATGCATATGCATGCTCATAATGCATATTTTCATAGCAAATACTGATATTGCTGAGTGCACACCCGTCGGTGTGAACCCTCTCATTCCCATCCAACCCGTGGAAGAGCCTACCGAAGTAGGACTTTCATGTCTCACTACGTGTGAGACATAGAAGCCCACTCGGGACATCTCTTCTGTTATGAATGCACAATTGTAAATGCATTGAATTACATTGCAAACTGTGTTTTCATTCCCATAACAAATCTATAAGCATTGACATATTCTTTTAAATTCATACTCTTACCATTTGCATCATCACAAGCACAATCATACTCATAAATATCTTGTAATGGAGAATACTAGCAAGCAAACCACAAATTCTTCTAGCATTTAATCTACATGATACACTTGCCTCTAACCGTGAGGAGCAGATTGGCGTGAGGATGAGGCTCATTCGATCAATGTAAGGCCGAGCATGCTTGATCTGATAGGCGAAATTTTACGCCGATGAGTCCAAATCCGCAATAAAGGCTTTACAGGATAGAATAATGTAAAGCTATTAGCAAATAACAGATAGCTACCAGGCAATTGAAGAGTTTCAAGAAGTTGAGAAATTAGGCCAGGGTTTCATGTCGACTGATTTGCTGGATGAAGTTGACATAGGTGATGGTCATAGGAAAAGTCCAACTTTTGTTAGTTCAAAATTAGCAATAGATTATAAAAAAGTTAGTCAAGCTTTTAAAAATTATAAAGATTATTTTACTTGGGAGTATCATGAGATGTCTGGTTTGAGCCGATAACTAGTTGAACATCGGCTACCAATAAAATCAGGTTATAGGCCGTTTAAAAAGTCTACTAGACGATTTAATCTGGCCATGTATAATAAAATAAAAGAAGAGATTGAGCGATTGTTGGAGGCTAGGTTTATCTTTTTTGTCGATATGCTGAGTGGGTCCCAATATTATTTCCGTAAGGAAGAAAAATGGTAAATTCAGAGTGTGTGTCGATTTCAGAGATTTAAATAAGGCCACACAAAAAGATGAGTACCCGATGGTTATAGCCGATTTGCTTATCGGTGCTGCATTGGGGAATAAGATTATTAGCCTCCTTAATGGTAATGCTGGCTATAAACAAATATTCATGGCTGAAGCTGATTCCCTAAAACAGCTTTTAGGTGCCCTGGTATCCTAGGTTTGTTTGAATGGGTGGTGATGACATTTGGTTTGAAAAATGTTGGTACAACATATCAATGTGATATGAATTTCTTTCATGATCTAATTAGCCATATTGTGAAAATTTATATCGATGATGTTGTTGTAAAATTTAAGGAAGATTTTCAATATCTAGCCAATTTGGAAACAATGTTCAAGAAAACAAGGGCACATAGCTTGAAGATGAATCCGTACAAATGTACTTTTGATGTATCGACTTGATAGTTTTTAGGCTTTATGATTCATAAAAGAGGAATTGAAGTTCATCAAAAAAGGGTCAAAACTATAGCCAATACGAAGCTACCAGCTTACAAAAAGGATTTGCAAAAGTTGATCGGCAAGATTAATTATTTACGGTGTTTTATTTCAAATTTGTCTAGCCGAAATAGTTCATTTATCCTATTGTTGAAATTGAAAGAAAATCAAGAAATTGTTTGGGGAGCTGATCAATAGAAGGCTTTTTGAGAGTATAAAGGAGTATTTGTCCAAGCCTCCAATTTTAGTCGCCCCTCAAAAAGGCATATTATTCAAATTATATATCGGCTAAAGAGGCAACAATTGGAGCTATTGTAGCGCAAGAGATTAATGGCAAAGAGCTGATTATTTTCTATTTAAGTCGATGATTAATGGATGCAAAATCCAGGTACCCTTTTTCGGAAAAACTTTGCTTGTCATTATACTTTACTTTGCTTGTCAACAAGAAATGACTACCTTAGCCGATATATTGTCATTAATATCAATGGAACTCGAGTTTGTATAGCCTAAGCTAGCATCGTCACTGGAACTGGAGCTACTACTTTCATAGTTAGTCTAAATTGTTGACTCCAGTGCAAGACCTGGAAAGAAGTTCGAAGCGATAGCCGATATTGTATGTTCTTTCGGATACAATGCAGTAGATATAGCTTACCACCATTCATGAAACATTATTGACTCCTAGCTATAAAGTACAAAACAAGGAAGCTTCTGGAGTTGAAGTTTGTCGGCTATATGAAGAACAATTTCTCCAGATGAAGCCCGAAGCACTCAGACTTTGTGGAATTTTCTGAAATTATAGCTGCCTTGCATATACTGCTGGGTGGTGGAATTCATATGATGGTTGAAATATTTGGCCCTTTGAATGTAAGCCAACAGAAAGCACACTTGGGGAGAGAAATATTCTGTATAATTCCAGCGTCTCCTCAACCATTTCATTGCTATCAGCTACCAAATGAAGAAAAGATGGACTGGGATAGCTATCAGCTTCTTTATAGCTAAAAAAATCCTTTTGACAAAAATCTTAATAGTTAAGCTGAAAGGAGAAAGCCATATACTTCCTTGCTCCGATAGACATAATCTTGTATTCCTTACAAGAGCAGAGGATAAATTTTTTGCCAAAAGATTGGCTATTCCTGTACTCTATTTCCTGGTCTACTTGGGTTTCTTAACGAGGGAACGGAGTTATGTCCGATGAATCAATTTCAAATGATCAACTAAATATGCAGTAAAGCCAGGTCTGGATAAACCATAACAAGCCACCCACATTGTCGACAGTGTATGACCCTATTCCCGTATAGAGTCAACTGGGTATCATATGCATCATTTAATAAACTACACTAAGAAACATTTTCCCCAGTGCAAGCCGATGGCACCCTACTAATTTTTTGGCTATAACCTAATATACTTGAGTGGATCCAAGGGAAGTACCCCAAAATATAAATTGGTCAAGCCACATGTTAATTAAGGCTACATGTTCTTTATCAGATACTGGGCCGATTCCTTTGTTGATAACCCATGTACTTAATATAACACTCTCCTCTTGTGGAAACCATCTTATACTGCGGTTTGGCACTGAAAGCCAATAGTTGATATCCATCTGGCCTTAAGCAACATAGTTGCACCACATCAAGTAGAGTTGGGCCGATAGGGCCAATTTTGAACATAAAGGCATTAAATGTATCTGACCAGAAATAACATGTCACGGCCACTAAGGGCTCATTGGCTTCTGAATCGGCCAATCTCTCCAACCCTTTAGTACCGTTAGCCATGCTTTGAAACTTTTACTCCATCAATTGATATTGTACTTTGAAGCGTGAAGGGCAAGTCTAGGCATATCCTGCTCTATTATAGCCGACGGGTTTAGGTCTCCTAACAGTCCTAAGTAATATTGATCTTCACAATCGAGAACATGAGTAAATACTTGCCCGGGATCCATTGGTGTTCAGCCGATAAAGATAGAAGCTGACAATGCTGAGGTTGTTGAAAATGCGATGAAAACCCGATGGTGAAAAGGTACAGAGCTTGAGCGCGTGAAAATGACAAGAGGATGACCACCGTATTTATAGGCGGGTGAAAATAGTGAAAAAGCGGGAAGTTTTCCAGATGGTTCATGGACATTTATGGTGGAAACTTATGTGGCTCGAGATATTGTGGTGCAGTTAATGGGGAAGTTACCAAAAAAAGTGGTGAGGATAGTGTGAAAAATTTGTGCTTAAGCTGACATAGAAAATTTTTCGAAGATAACCTGTTATCTCCCAAAAATGTGGGGCATATGTTAGCACCAAAATTTAGCAAGGTCTATGACCAATTTATGAGGTTTGAGTTAAAATTGGATATCTAGTCAACATCAATTTGGTATGGAATTTTACCTGTCAAGAGGTGGAGGCCAATACGGTTTATATGATGAATTGGAGAAGGATGTTATCGACTTATATGCTATAAAAGAAGTCAGAGGCCAGCTGAAAATCTAACAATCAATCAAACAACTTACCTCTACTTTTATTTACTTTTCGTTAACTAGGAGTAGCTCTTGTAATTTAGATATTGTAATTTGTTCTTGATCAATAAAGTTGTGGATCGCTGATTGTTGATCATCTTCGATTACGCCAATCTACCCAGGTTTGCGTTTCTCTCATCTTGTTGCGCATCACCTTTTTTGAGAAAATCCACCTTTACCAATCTAACTAATCGGCCATGACAAGCTGTTTAGATTTATCATTACTTATGATTTAATTGGCTAAATAGTTGTATAAAAACCTAATCAACTATAATAGCTATTTAGGTTATAATTTTCTTGCCAATTACAGAATCAAATCGACTAGCATGCCTTGACTTTTTAAACACTATGTTTACATGTGTTTGAGCCGATCAAATCTTTTGTCATATTTTTGATGCCAATAGAAGGACAGGAGTAACCATTGGCCATTAATCGAGTTAAGTTTTCTCTTTTGAAAATTATTTTTGAAGAACCCAAAGAGATGACTAGTCTATCTTGGACAAAGACCTACAGTCAGTATGACTCTAATACCACCTCTATCAGGACCCAAATATGCAAATCCGGATCCTCTGTGTATATTGTACTAGTATAGGATCACGCTAGTGTATACATTGTCAACATAGATGAATATCACAATCATACATAGCGAAAACATAATACAAACTTCATTTATTAAATGTAAGATAGTTGACTAACCTTATGTCGACTTTACATGACTATGCTACACATGGCTTAAACTATAATAGTTAAAACTGTAGCTAACAAAAACATAACGAAAAAACCATCAATTTCCATAGGCAACTAACAAGGCTCATACTCTAGACGTTCATATCCTCCTGGTACTCCTCTAGAATTGGTGTAGATTTCTCTTCAACTGATGATTTTGTTGTGGCCAGGGTGAGTACATAAAACACTCAACAAGTTATGTGCAAAATGCAAGTCTAATATAACTATGTGCAAGCTTATTCCAAATGAATGACTGATATGGTTATTTTATAGTAAAGCAACTTTTACAAATGAATATAATAAATAGATTAAAATAACAGTAAAACAAATAACAACAATAAGTAACTTTTAGGTATTTATCAAGAATAAACTTGGCACGCTGCCTCCCTTTTCAAGTTTCATTTTATAAAATCTAACCCTTGACTGAAATTCTCGAGTATTATCTATAACTAGGGATATGGCTATCCGAATAGATTTACACTCTACAAAGGTTATTCACTTTACCCACATGGTATGATTAATCTTATACTATCGGCCATAACATGTATTCATCGATGTGTGACTAAGAAGATAATAACAAAACCTTTCGGAAACTATGTCTTAACACAAACCATCCTTATAAGTCTGAACTCACTATTCCTTCCCTCACACAAAGCAGAAGAAATAGAAGGGACATACCATTGGATAGATATGAGGCCATTACACACACAGATTCCCCATAACAACACAACTAGTTTGGTTATCCTCCCAAGGCATCAAATGCTAAAACTCGTTAACCTACTTAGTAAAATCTATCCTATTCCAGACATGTGGTTTCTTGATTAGCCTAGTTCAATGGCTTGCAAGGTTAAGTTCTTAATTAACTGATGCAAGACTTCCAGCAATTCACTCATAGAAACCACCTCACATGCACTCATATATCAACATGTCAATACAATGCCACACATGCCCACCATGCCTCACAGTCCCTTGTCACTGCCCTAGTCTTAATCATTTACCACCCCAGTTGATTATCGTGCAACACATATCATCAACAATTCAACATCGTTATGTGACAACACATGACACACCTTTCCATAAATATGTTCCATACTCAATTAGTCATGATTGATTTGAACTTTCAAAATGATATCAATAACATGTTGCATGGCTAAGCAAACTATATATGTTCTAACCAATGCACGTTGGTATCTATTAGCAACCAACTAATAATAAACAATCCTAGTGTAACAAATAATCATGGTATACAAATGATAAGGTAGGTATAATCCAATTGGGTAGAATAACTAAATCCCAAATTAATTGAAAATAGTTCTAAGCATAAAATATTATGCAATAATTTAAATCAACATGGCACTTGTAAAACTGGGTTCAACATGATCAATACACAACTTGCCTTGGAAAATGTCCTGATCTTGATCTGGAGCTTGGTCTTAAATCAACACTTCATCCTCGAGCGATCTGTGTACTTCGACGTCTATGCAAATCGAGAAAAAAATAGGAAATAAATACAAAACTAGAGAGCAATCAAACTCCACAAATAAAATAAATTCACCATTAAATATATCTCAATTTTACAAATTTTTAGAAACTTGAATCAACTCAATCGAAGCTCGTATGACAAATAACGCACTCTTGAAAGATTCAAATAAAAAGAAAAATCAGAAAAAGAATAAATTCATATTTTTCAATTTTTTTTATTCTAGAAAACCCTAATAATGATGTCATGCTGATGTCAACCCTAATTTTACTTGAATAAAAATATTCTAAAAAATCCATAGAGAGGCTGACAAGTGGGCCCCCTAGTCCATGTACCAAGTCCACGAGACCTCGCCAGTCCATGGTAAACCCGATTCGTGGCACCATAGTCAGTGACGCATGGGTCCATAGAATGCTGACATGGTGACTGATCTGTAGGATCGAAATATACTAATGTAGCAATCAGAGGGGGGGTGAATGATTGCGCGGAAGCTAAAATCAAATTTTTGAACTTTTCAAACACCCCAATTGAAACTCAAATTGCTTGGAAATCAGTTTATGCAGTTGGGAAACAAATAGACCAGTCTGGGCGACCAGTAGATCACTTAGGCGACCAGTAGAGAACTTGGGCGAGCAGTTTGGGCACTTAGGCGACCAGTAGAGCACTTGGGCGACCAGTTTGGCACTTGGGCGAGCAGGTTGGGTACTTGGGCGACCAGTTTGGAACTTGGGTGAGTAGGTTGGGTGACCACGTGAACAGTTGGGCGACCACACGCACAGTCTGGGCGAGCAGACCGATATATGTCCACTAAAATAGAAATTCCTGAAGATCCAGCCGTTGGATTGACGTGATATTTTAACTGTAGAAACTAGCCTTAATTCCGCAGCTAAAACAAAACGAATCAGGTCAATCGGATCTACGGATCTAAAGTTATGTCCTTTGCAAGATGATCGAACCTGGGCGACCACGCGAGCAGTCGGCGAGCAGGACATCAATCTGGGCGACCACAAATTACAGAAGATCTAACTGTTGGATTGATGTGAAATTTTAACTGTATAAACTAGACTCAATTCCGAAGTGAACAAAAAAAGAATCAGGTCGATCGGATCTACAGATCTAAAGTTATGAACTTCGTAAGATGACTGAAACAATTAGTGATCTAACAGCTGGGCGACCAGACTAGCAATCTGGGCGACACAAATTACTGAAGATCTAACCGTTGGTTTGATGTGAAATTTTAACTGTAGAAACTAGATTCAATTACGAATCAAACCCAATAAGAATCAATCCGATCGGATCTACGGATCAAAAGATATTACCTTCGCAAAATGATACCTTTGCAAAGAACCGAACTCCGTGATGAACTTCGTGACTGCTGTGATGAACAAAACTTCAAGCGATCGATCAACTATGCCGGAGCCAAGAACTTGTGAGAAAGATCTTTATTTTTGATCTGGTTACAGTACTCAAACAAAAGAGTACAACCTTAAAATCTTGCTCTCAAATAAACAGGGGACACCTCCCCTTATTTATACAGAGCAATCCTAACGAGATAGAACACAACTCCACTTCCAACATGGAAAGAGTCTGTATACATCTCAACTTGGCCCAACGTGGCCAAAAATAACTCTTGCACGTATGTACAGCCTACCTGCTGTAATTACGTGACTAACCAGCCTCCATGTGCATGTTCTCTCGCCCGAACGTCCCGCCTGACATCCTTGACCACCAAGACCTCGATTCCTCCCTGAACCTAGTCCCGAACTTCAGTTCCTCCATGAACCTAGTTCTGGTCCCGTCATCGACCACGTTCACCCTCGGGCAACACCTGCACATAAATAAACACAGAAACCGTGCACGAGCACAAGTCCACGACTTGACTCAAAGTCAATTCATGCAACCACTCACACGAGTGCATTGCATCAAGCAGAATCCATCATGCTATCACCAGCATAATAATTATCTCAACATAGCACATGCACAAGCACCACACATGCTATAATCAAAATCACTTTACAATGCCAATTTCACCATTCAACCAATTTTTCATCACATGATCTCACATGATCCAACTGTTTGACTTAGCTGACATGCAACCCAACCGATCACATGTGGCACCAACATGGATGCCACCAAGGCACCTACCTGGTAGACAAGTCAGCACAACGATGGAATTTTCACTATCGGGCCCAAGCGGCGAGCTCCCACCAGTGGTGGGAATGAAGACCTACCCAACAGCAGAATCGCGATGAAAATGCAATAGGCTGGCATATATCTAGAAACTTGCGATGCAAATCTATCAAATCTGTGGATGTTTTCAGCGGAGAGGCCTCAATGACGGAGATCAACGGCGGAGATCCTTGGCGGCACACTCGACAACTCTGACAGGCAAAAACTAGCAACTCCAAAGCTTCTCGGCCTAATCTTCTCGATGGAATGGTGGGCAAGCTCATGATGAACCTTGAAGGATGATCCGTCCATCCTTATATAGCCTCGACGTGTGCACTCACCTCAGAGTTCAAATCCGATGTGGCGGAGATGTCCGTCTCCGAGACGGTGGCAGAGCATGGAGATAGATAGAATCCAAGTGCATACATGTCATGAATCCAATGGTTTCTAAGACGTGGCATGATCCTAGCCGTCCACACTAGCTCGATCTGACGACAACCAAAAGCCATCTCGACCATCCCATCATGATCTAACAGTCACAAGGCTAGGGTTTTATGGGCTATCAGCCTAAGGCGGGTTGGACTAGGCCGGTGCAGGAAATTAGGCTAGGCCTACTAGGGTTTTGGCCAACTGACTATTCAAAGTACTTTTCAAATCTTTTCTTAATAAAATAATTCTAGAAATTAAAACAAACCAAAAAATAACAAAAATATCAGAAATATTCTAGCAAAATTCTAAAAAAATTAGAACATTTAGAACTCAAATAATTTTTTTTGACAAAACAATATTTAAACTTTGCATAGAATTAAATATTACATGCAAAAGGCTTAATTCAAAAATGATATTCAAATCCAAATAAATTTCAGAAAATTCTAAAAATATTCCAAATCCACAAAATGCACAAATGACACTATAAAATTAATTTGAGCCAAAAATTGGCATGTTACAATCATCTGGTAAACTGCCCCTCGAAACATCTTTTCCATGGCTAGCCGATGGCCTTCTACTAGATGTTCAGTTATGACATGATATGCTTGTGTTGGTCCAAGGGATACTTTGCAGAACATATATTAGTCAAGTCACATATTTAAGAATGCTACATGTTCTTTCTCTGACACTAGACCGACACCTTTATTTTCTCCGATATACTGACTCTATCCCTCTCCCTTGGTGGAAACTAGTTTGTGTTGGGGCTTGGTGCTAAAAGTTGACAACTTCTCTCCATCTGGTCTTAGACTACATAGCTGCGCCACGTCAAGGAGGGTTGGACCGATGGGACCCATCTTGAACATGAAGCCGTTCAGAGTATCTAAAAAGAAATAACATGTCATAGCCACTAAGGGCTCATTGCTTCTAGGTTGGTTAAGGAAAGAGAGAGGCACTCCGATATACCCATTTGCTTCCATAAGGGCATCGTTTCTGCTTTTACCCGATTGTACCAGTGCCTTTCAATGACGTCAGCCAAGCTCTAAAGCTCTTGCTTCATCCATTTATGTTTTACTTAGGAATATGGAGAGAGAGAGAGCCTAGGTATATCCTAATCTATTATCGCAGACTAATCTAGGTTACTGAAAGACCATGTGGAGGTCTATCCTTATGTGTGATGAGTAATTGACCAGCTTTGAGTTTGGTTTGATTTGAAATTGAGTTTGATTTGAAGTGAATTGGATTTGAAGCAATTTGAGTGTTGGTTGCTTTTCTTAGTGCTACTGGCCTGGGGGTGGTAGCATCGGAACTGAGAGAAATTATGATTGATTAATGATTTTGAGATAATCATTGAATATCTTTGTGGGCATTGCTATGTGAAAGGTTTTTCCTTGTCTTTGATGGTTGCAGAGCGACGGTGCTAGGTCATGGTGAGGCGGAGGATGACCGGGACTAGGCGAGGAGCGTCGGAGGTCCAAACGGTCAAGAGATCGCCGGAAGATGATCGGAGATGGAGTCTGGGCAAGCCAATAAGACAAGGAAAGGAGATGATGCTAACTAGATGCCGCGTGGATCAATGAGGGCCGTCGGATTGCGGTCTAATTGATAGATTAGCGGGTCTAGGTAGTATGCTTTGAAAACCGTGCAAGAAAACCCGGTATGTGTGTGGGTTTTGGGTTAGCCCTTGCATGGCTGTGTGAGTGGGCAAATCCTAGCCCTTAGATGAGTTCTCTAGGGTTGAGGACCACATCCAAGGGTGGTAGGTGGCCCAAGAGTAGTATAAATAGGGGTGGAGGGGTAGCCTCCTCCCCTTGAAGGTTGTAGAGGTTTTTGTGCTCCTTTGAGCTTTGCCCACCTTGTTGTGTGACTTTGTAAACCTTCTCCTTTCAGAAATGCTAACCTTTTTCATTCATGCTTAAATTTAAATTACGCATTTACTTTATGTCTTAAATTCAGCATTTAAATTACTGCAATTTACTTTCACGCAATTTACTTTCTTACAATTTGGATTTGCCTCCCTTCCTTATAAATGCTGATCTTGGATGTCTTGAGTGTGTTCATATGATTTTACATCTCTTATGCGCTCTTGGATTGAGTAGAGATCATCTTTTCTTTCAAATTCCAACTCTGTCCAGAACTTGTTCTTCGCGCAGCAGTTAGTATTTGATTTTTAGAAAAATCTATAAAAATCCATTTTGAGTGATTCTTGTTGCAAAAGTTTCAGGACTCTCATATCCACCTGTAGAAAAATTTTGGAGTCTACTTGTTGCACTGTTTGGGCGCCATGAGGTAAAAACCGAGCCCCAAACTTTCTGCTCGAAGTTCCTGACTATCTGTGTTCTTCGATTTTTGCTGATTTTTCTGTAAGGATGTTTAAGTTGAAATTTAGTAGAGTTCTTCACGACTCATCTTCTCATAGGGAGAAAAATTCGCAAAATTTCTTGAGCTGCAGAAACCCACCAACCACCTGTTCTAATTGAGGACAGCTTCTGAAAATTCTGCTTTTGCTTTTCTGAGAGTGGCTTTTGTGATTTGAATTGATCTTCTTTCTAAAAGCAAGAATTGAATTGATTCCTTCTTATTTTGGACACTAGATAACCAGAATTGTGACTCAAAAATACACACATATTCTATGGTACTCATACATGCAAGCTAGGGGTACACATAGTTGTTTAGTTATTCAGGTTTTTCACTATTTCCTTTGCGCGATCCTTTCGAGGTTTTAGTTGGAGTATTTTGGGGGAAAAATTGTTTCCGACCATTCACCCCCCCTCTGTTCGCCATCTCGATCCTTTAGTTACCTAGCGGACCTAAGTAAAATTTGTCTTCCTTATCGGGCATAGGGATAGGTACCTATTTGTGCTCCATTGCTCTTGAGCCAATGAGATTGAAAAGCTGAAAGAGTTGAAGTGTTGAAGATTGAAAGATCGAGGGGTGCAAGCCGATGGAGAATGATCTAAGAGCTCGAATGCGTGAAAATTACAGGGGGTGAACACCACATTTATAGAGAGGTAACACTTGTGGTAAAAAGCGGGTAATTTTTACAAAGTTTCATGAGCAATATGGTGTGATAAATGGGGGAGTTACCAAGAATAGTGGCAAAAATAGGGTGAAAATTCATGGTTAAGCCAATAAAGAAGATTTTTGGAAGATTCAAATCATCTTCCAAAAATATGCGGCATATGTTAGCACTAGAAGTTGGAAAGATATAACCAATTTATAAGGCTTAGGTTAAAATTAGATTTCTAGCTGATATCGGTTTAAAATTTTAATTTTATCTTCAGGAGATAGAGGCTAATATGAGTTTTGGATTTTAGAGAATCGGAGAAGAGAATGATCAGTCTACACGCTATAAAAGGGCTCATCAGGCAGGACAAAAGAATCAACAATCCAATAATCAACTTGCAACTACTTTTATTTACTTTCTATCGACTAGAAATAGTTCTTACATCTAGTAATACTTCCTTGTGATTCGTTCTTGATCAATAAAGTTGTGCATTGCTGATTTTGATCATCTTCGATTTACGCCAACCCAAGTTTGTTTTCATACCGATCTTGCTACGTATTGCCTTTTCGGAGAAAATAGATCTTTACCCAGTATCTAATCGGCTTTAACAGCTGTTTAGATCTACCATGCCGATTGCATATCAGCTGTGATACTTGTTCCAATTTATCTTGTTGATAGCCAGTCAAATTGGTTAATAGCTATTTTGATCTATCCTGCTGATTGTAGGATCAAATCGGCTGGTATGCCTTGACCCATATTTGAACCTAGCATTTGCGTATGTTGAAGCCTATTTGCTCTTTTTTAACGCCAACAGGCACATCTACTTCGAGCCGTAGAAGAAATCTCTGTCAATCCTGAGAACGTCGTAAAGCCATGTAGCTAGGTCCAAGTCATGCATACAACGTAGGGAACTCCGACAGTCGAATTAATAGGCTTTTGGACGTTTCAGATCTTGGATGGTAGTAGCTCGTTTGTAAGCACTCGTTTGGACGACTCACATGTGCGTTTACTATGCGTAGAAGCAGTATCCTCTTGTCTCCAGCTGCTTGATGGGTGCAACCATCTTGGATTGTGCTTGCAATTTGCTAGCTGCTTCCTTGTCTTCTCCATGGCCATTCGTGTCATTTTCATTTTATTTTACATGTTAGGAACGTGGTTTTTCGCTCTCGACAAGTGTTGCACCTTTGGTTTGGGTCGATATTTTCTTTTACCTCTTCCATCCATGACCAGGTAATTGTGTTGTGCGGTTGAGATTATATATTTTAAAGGAGAATTCAGCCTACTCTCCAGCGTGGATTGTTTAATTTGGAAACACCATCTGAAGAGAAAATTAGTAATCCCATCGTTGAGAACCTATAGTTTAAATAGTGTTATTTACAAAAATAAGGCTTGTATATATATTTAATGAAGCTTTTTCTATTATACCATTATTTATTCTCTCTTAGCCATACGTAAATTACATTACCACCCACACAAAGTATTATCTCTCATCTTCAAAGACAATTAAGAGAAGTATATAAGTCATTTTCTCTGGTACCTTTCTCAATTTTACCGCAACATTAATCCTTGTGCAAAGTCAAAATACATCTTATATTTCTGAATGGAGGGAGTACAAATTAATACTCCCTCCATCCCATGATATGAGTCAAAAGATCACCATACACACAGACCACACTACTATATTGAAGAAAATCATAGATTGTTAAAAACAGTCAACACAGACGGTTTTGAAACTGTTTGCAAAAAAAGTCTATGATACATGGATGGTTATCAACAAAAACCAGTCATTGATAGTTACACATCACGGATGCTAGCTTAGTGGATAAGAGACTGTATGTGATAGTGATAAATAATACACGGCACCAATTACGATCCGTCTGCGATAAGTATAAATAACAGATTCTGTGAAATGCATTTTTATATGTAATTTCAGTTTTATGCCTAGCCTCAGGAATCGCACTAGCCATGCCCTTTGTATAGATACACAACACACATTGAACAGATATAAGATGCATAATTTACAGTTGAGATAATACACACAACACAGTTGAAAATTCATTATTGAGATATGTACACATAGCACACATTCAAACATAATAAATAAATTAAAATTCACAATTCAAATACATCTACACATGCTTTACACATTTCACAATTAAATAATATACACAATCTGCTATAGAACTTACAAACTGCCCGAGGCACTAAACTCACCGCCAGCTAGAATTACAACAGCTAGCAAGAGGTAGCGAGCACTCCTCGAAACTTCACAAGATCCTCTAGGGGAAAAGAAAACATAGATAATTTCTCTACTTGGTCAATACTAAATGCATGCAAGATGCTTAGGCCACCAGACTACTCATAGTACTTGGTCTCATAACCACCAATTTTCTACTGCTAGTATTGTATTTCTACCATATCTTCACTCTTTACTAAACCAATGAGTTTCTATGTTGATGGTAGAATCTGAGAGCCGGTGGAGGAGGGTGAATACACAGTGCGGAGAGGACAGCAACGACGTGGTGCTGAGGGTGATGGAGCGGTGCGGAGAGGACGGAGATGACAATGATCACATGGTGACGAGGAGATGGTGTAGGTGATGAGGGTGACAATAACGTACAGAGGACGGGGAAAGTGACAACGTAGTGATGAGAGCGACAACGCAGGTGATGAGGGTGACAACAACACAAAGTGGATGATGATGGTATAGAGAGGATGGGAACAACGATGCGTGGTGCTAAGAACAACAAAGCGGTGTAGGGAGGATAGGGATAGCAACGATGTGGTGACAAGGGTGACAGCATTGAAGAGAGGATGGTGATGGTGCAGAGTGGAAACCCTGGATTTGGATGGAGAGACGCTAATTGTGTGAGTATCTAAATCGATCAAGTGAGAAGTTAAATAGGCATAGTTATTTGCTTGTCATTACAACTATTAGAAGACATCAACCGTATGTAGTATTTGATCATCACAGACATTTGTGATAAAGAAATTGTCTGTGACAGTGCATATCACAAACGGTTATTTAGATAGTAACCATATGTGATATTTTTCCGATATAATTTTTTTATATTTTACAATTAACCTTAGGAATCACGCTAGCTATGCCCTCTATTAAATATAACATAAGTCAATAATATTTCACAGTTGAAAAATATGTATAACAACACAATATAGTTAACAAAACAAAAAATATGTATAACAACACAATATAGTTAACAAAACACATGTGAATCAACAAGCGACAGCGAATAAAATGCATACAAAAATTAACAATTAATCTTAGTTAACAACATAAATTACAACACATTTAAGTACAATTAACAAAAGCTAGTACTCACACACCCCATCTCCTCTTCCGAATATAGCAATAGATGACTGTGCTTTAATAGCAGTAGAGAGTGCAGGGTCTTTAGACTCTTTAAAAGATAGTACTTAATGGAGACATTTGAATGTCACACCTTCACATGCAAACCTCTCACGACAGCCATCCAGATCCTTCAAAGAAATGAAGATGTGGCCATCAAAATGCATAGAGAGGTTAAATAAGTCTTTATGGTCTTTGTATGTATAACACGTGAGGCTAAGAACACCCTACCATGGTCCCCATTATCTACGGTCAGTAAAAGCACATTATGTATAAGACCATACTGGATATCCAACATTTTGATGGGATAAATCAACATCGTAACTATAAATTCATTGGATGACGATCGTGCTATGTACTAAATATATTTTAAAAAATAATCAGTACTAACAAGGTTAATTTGGTTCATGGCTATATGAATGAACTTAAAAAACTACATAATTGAACCTATTGCATGTGTTACTAAGAAAGTCATAAAAGTAAGTCATTTTCAGTTGCATCAACTTCAACATGATATGACAGCTATAAAATACTACTAGAATATAATAACCTAGTTACAACAAAATAAAAAATAATAGAGTTTAAAATGTATATAGATATTATGAACAAATATATATGGATGTTATGACCAAATAAGCATAGCTTCTACTAAGAAACGACAAATGCAAAAGAACTATGAATCTTGCCATTATTCAAAGGGTGAGTCATATCAATGTTTCATAAAAAAATAGACTACCAATGGCCAAAATAGAAAGTAAAGAAGAGAAGTGAATGAACCGAAGCAATGAAATGATGAGGAAAAGACAAAATAGCTTGAGAAGAACATGCGATGGATGTGGACTACCAAACGGCAATGGAGAAGAAACATTTGAGAAGAATATGAAGAGGTAGCTGGGAGAGAGAGCATATAATGTTTTTGCAGCAACCGGCATGATTACCAATATGCAACTACTGAAGTTATTATAGACGGTTTCAATATAAAACCATCGGTAACAAGTTTACTTTCATAGATGGTTTGTTCTCACAACCGTCTGTGAAATATCACAGAGAATAGCTTTGAAATAAATCATTTGTGATAAGTTGACACATAACAGGTTATGGATAATCTATGATTACCACATACGATTACTTAAAACTAACTGTTTGTGATAGTTTTAGTGTACGATTGCTTAAAATGAACTGTCTGAGATAGTTTTAGCATAATTTTTCTAAAGCCTTCGTGGACAGATTTTCACGCAAACATCAAAACCATCTGAGATAAGGCATTAGATATGACTCTTTGTGTGGTAGTGCCTATGAGGCGATAACTCTAAAAAAAAGTTAATGTCATTGAACTGTACATACTCTATTAAATGACATATTCACTGCTTATTCGAAGAGTATCGGACAAAAATCGGTGAAAATCGCTCGAAAATCGATAAAATTAGTCGATTTTTGACTTTTTTTTTTTGGAAATTTGCTTGACTGTCGAGTTCAAAGAATTTGACTTTGAAATGGTTCAATTTCTACCAATTTTTGACAAAAATCGGTGCCGGAAGGTGGGAGATTTTTATGAGCTCAAAACAGTATTGTAGTCTCTGGAAGTACCTCTTAGACAAATTAAGGTCATTTCCTACATATATGCTCCGGATCAGTTTCAATCATTGGATCGATTTTCAATCATGCCGAGTTGTGACATACATACTCCTATATTTTTGTCATGTATACCTCGACACGTACGTAAGCTTTGGCAGACCCAGAATTTTCGAGACAAGAATACGAACTAAAATAATCCAATAGAAAAGTTCGAAAAAACATAATAGCAAATGTTAAAGTATTCACATTAACCTCTATTTTGACAACTTAAGCCAAAGTCGTACTAATAACCTATTTATTATTCAAACCCTTGTTAAAAACTAATTAAGAATCCATATTTTTTTCTAATACGAAACCTAGCTATGCGCCAATGCAATCGATCAATCATTGACATTGTGCGTGCTATGATTTGTGAAGAACTATTGATATACAGGAACAAACACTGTGGATGTGCTATCTCGGCCACACATTGTATTCCATGCATACAGCTTGCGTACCGTAGACTGATCCTGCCAGGCGTAAAGCGGTCAATCAAGTGGAGAGGACGTGAAAACGACCAGAATGTTTTGTACCAAGTGTTCTTCTATTATCTTTCTGGGTTACGAAAATATTTAACGTAAGAGTGTACACGTAAGTTCATCGCTTTCTTAATCTCATGATAAACCTTTTTTTTTACAAACCTAATTCCTTTCGAACATAGTTGTAAAAATATTCTCATCTCTGACTGTAGAGATGCGAGTAAAAATCATATTTTTCTAGCCTTCGAGGTCTTATTTTTTCAAATCTAGCCTCCCTAACGCATTTGTATATTTGCCTTCTTTCTCACCGTGAAAGACGCAACAGACGATATCTATCCCCTGTTATGCCTAGGGAGAGCAGAAGCTGGTGCTAGTGCATCTGTGGAGCACATGAGTAGGCAAACGAGCGCGGGAGCACGTGCTGCTGTGGACGGGGAGAACGGAAGACGTGCTGCCACAATCCTAGGAGCTTCAGTGACCTGCCACGGTAGTACAGTGCAGAACATGACACATAGTACTTTCCGGAGCTTCCGTGGTCAGGGATACGACTATTTTTGCAATTGCATTTGAGAAAGCTAAATTTGCAAAAAAAAAAGAAGTAAAAAAGCTAGAAAAGTTATGATTTCGTATTAACAGGTAACATATGTCACCTGTCGCGCTCCTGCACGATAGAAGGAGCTACCGAGTTTGCATAACTCGACAAGCCACTAAAGCTACCCAAGCTGCGGGAGCGCGGCAGGTGACACGTGTCTCCTGCCAGTGGTTCCGCGATCACGGATGAGGTTATTTCTTTTTAGAATATAGTTGTTACTCTCATCTTCTTAACTAATGAACTAGAATTGGTACTGTCAAACTTTATAAAATCTGATCATCAATATATTTAAAACTAAGAAAATTTTGCTTTAGAACACTGCAAATTTATATCTGCTCTGGGACACGGCAAATTGATTATTCATCGTTGACACTACAAAATCGCGGTGATTTGCCCAAGCACATTGCACCTATTAAAGTATTATAATTATAAAATTTAAGAGAATGAAGGGGCTAAAAAGTTTCATTTGAAAAGACTTAATAATTTGACTATCGCTAATTCAACCTTCTAGACTTTGTTTTAAAAAATATACAAAATATACCTTTTATCTTCCAAGACAATTAAGTAGAGGCATCTAAGTCTTTTTCTCTCGTACCTTTCTCAATTTCAACATAATCTTAATTTTTATGTAAAGTCAAAATACACCTTATAAAAATGAATGAAGGGAGTACGTAGTAATTAACCATAATTTTGTAGATCATCAATTTTACTTTTCGGCAAATCTCATACTTTTGTGATGTTCTAGAAACAATTTTGCCTTAAAATTATCTAGATTAATAAAACTATGTAAAATAAATGGAAGGTCACATCCTCGAGATAGTGAAAAGTCAATCAGTCATTTCTTTTAGAGGAAGACAGAGAGTGTGTACATGAAGGACACACACCCCACTCAAGCCACACACACGCACACACAAACGTTAGAAATTTTGAAGAGGCTTTAAAGCATTACGGAGCGTAGGCATGCATTTTTCTATAGAACCAGAAATACATGCAGTCTAATTAAATAAGACACAGTGTGTCAATCACGCAGGATCAAATCTGGATGGGTGAAAATTGTTGGAGATATATCCTAAAAGCAATCATAGAGATGATTATATTTTCTTATTTTATGATTTATTACTTTGTTCCTTAAATAATATCATTATTATTTATTAGCAAGTATATGACTTGTTTGTGAAACTCTATATATGATTTTGTGATTATTATTCTAAGGTGATTCCTAATCGATAAACATATGAGAACACATACGAATAAACTAGCATATGTATTGGTTGATGACCATATTTCATAGGCCATGTGAAACAACCCAGGTTTTTATTTTGTGCCAATGAGATCATCAACACCATTAATAATGTGTTTAATTAAAAATATTTAACAAAGACTGATCATCAATCAAGTAATAACACATATAATTAAAAAATTCAACAATAACCGATCATTGTTTTCATTCATAGATTCATACATCTCCATTTACACAAATCCCAATTACAACAAAGTATAATTGTTAGCTTCATTCCCTAACAATATTGGTAAACAAATTAATATTACACAATTTACATAAATAATGATTACAATAAAAAAGAAGTACAAAAGATCATTAAAAATGACCTATGATCTAATCCTTGTGATATCCTCAATTTCAAGTACCTGAAATTAGTAGTCCTCAGGTAAGCAAATGAAAGACAAATAAGATTAAAATTAAAAGATATAGTGATACCGTCAGACCCTTTTTGCATCAATTAGTTTAGGATTCACTCATCGACATACCAGACTGTCCGGGGCTAGTCAGCACCTCCCGCTAACTAAGGTTCATCATCCGATATTATACAAACTTGGCGAACCACGAGTAACCATAGCCATTTAGGAATAGTGCTAAAAATATCACGTAGTAAAAAGTAAAACCTTCCTTAGTAAAAAGGTAAAGACACCAGAGATAAAAGAAATAATCACAGCTCACATCTAGCTAGATCACAACATTTCACCCTCAACCACACCCAAGCCCCAAAGGAGCCAAGTTCAAAAGCCAAGATATGGGGCATACACCCATAGCCACCAAAGCCATCATGCACAACCAAGCCACCAAAGCGCCAGAGAGGCACAGCCAAGAAGGCAAGCCAGGGAGCACAATCACACCAGCAGCTAGGAGGCCATCAAGCACAAGGACTAGAAGGCCTCAAGCACCATGCAGCCAAAAGGTCAAGAGGAGCAAGGGAAAGGAGGACAGCCACCTCTACCTAACCATCACTAGCACCATCTATCCACAACCAGCACCTCATTTTCACTTACCTCAATCTCAGGTAACCACCCACATATTTAGCAGTAGCAAGAACTAGAATAGAGACTAAAAATAGTAAGGTAAGCTAGGTCTCAGTAGGTTAATGCAGTGGGAGTTTTGCCGTGCATGCCCAATAATCTGCTCATGCTCCCCGACGTACAGTAGATTAAGGGTGCCATTGCGGCACCATCCAAAACCAGCACATCAACCTTTAGAATCATCACAAACCTTTTGGGCAGCGTTGTAGCACAAGCAAATCAGTTAGAGGATTAAACTTCATCCCTCGATGCATAACTAAAGTAGCAAAGCAAGTATGGTAGAGAAACTAAGTTAAATAAGGGGGGCTCGACCGAGATGCAGGCACCCTAGAGGGTCAGAATGGCCAAGAGGTAGAGGGACCCCGGGGCGGCGCCATGGACTGGAGTGGCACCGGTGATGGCATCAGTGTGTCCTAGGGGAGCTTGAAACTAGGAGGTGGTGCCGGCAATGGGAGCTGTAGGGTGGAGGCCCGACAACCCAAGGCACGCTTAGGCTCGGGAACCTCAGCGACGCGACCTAGGTGATGGGGTAGCGCACTAGGTGACGGTGCCTAGGGAAGGAGCTGGCCATGGGGGAGGAGGCCGGTGGAGTAGGACGTGGTGGCTCAGGTAGTCGGAGCTGAGCGGTGACTGAGCATAGGGAGTCACGGCCCAGAGCGGGTGAAGCTGGCTCGGAGTGGCTTAGGCAGCGTGAGGGCGCGATGGGGGCCAAACTGAGTGTGTGGGTGCGGAGACCTAGAGGCACTGGGTTGGTGCACGAGCGGTACCAAGGTGTGGAGTGGCTCATGCAGGGAGTAGCCCTGGCGTGAGCAAGTGGTTGGAGAAGACTAGCGATGGCGTTGCTAGGTGGGACCATGTGGGCGCTGGCCAGTGCGAGGCCTAGAGAGAGGTGCCCGAGGTAGGGCTGAGAGCCAGAGGTCGGCAAGGCTGGAGGAGAGGCTGAGGCAGCTAGAGCCGATGGGAGAGTAGGGAGGCGGCACCAATGGGGGGGCCGACCAGGTGTCGATCTAGCGAGAGAGGAGAAATGGGGAAGAAGAGAGAGAGGCCAGAGGATTAGGTCGGATGCGGTTGAAAGAGAAAAGAAGGAAAAAGGAAAAAAGAAAAGGAAAGAAAAGAAAAGGAGAGAAGAAAAGAAAACGAGAAAGAAGAAAAGAAAGAGGAGGGAAAAGATAAAAGAAAATGGGAGAGGAGGAGAAAGGAAAAGAGAGGAAAAAATAGAAAGATATTTTCGATCATCATGAACCTCGTTAGATTCAATTAATCATCTAGAAGTACACCAGAAAAACTAGAAAGAACATACATAATTGCGATTAGTTAAATAAAGAGTTGTATAAAATTTGCAATTGCATTAATAGATAAAAATAGTAAATAATGCAATTACTAAAATAAAATCATAAGCATGGGTTTTAATAAACCCCATAAAATAAAATTGGTGCTAAATTAAAATAGTGACAATGAAATCACTGTAAATTAAAATATGCCAAACTAAAATATGGCAAGCTAAATTATCTCAAATTTAAATACACCAAATTAAAACACGACCAAAATAATAAATCCTAAATTAAAACAAGCAATCTGTCTATACCAATTTCAATCAAGATAGGAGAAGGTTGGATGCCATAAATTAGTATTAATTTCAGCAGTAATTTTTCAAAATTTTAG
Source organism: Guadua angustifolia (assembly GCA_036346375.1). NCBI lineage: Eukaryota > Viridiplantae > Streptophyta > Magnoliopsida > Poales > Poaceae > Guadua > Guadua angustifolia. The sequence continues at coordinate 19,656,951 of CM070519.1, forward strand.
GGGGTACAATAATTCAGGCAAGAGGTCACCTTTTGCACCCATGTGAGGACCCATATTATTCAGGCAAGGAATCTTGTGATCATATTTGAATATTTTTAATCAAGTATATTTGATTATATGAGATATCACCCATGCATTAGAAAATCCCTTTTTAAGAAAACCCTAAATCAATGTTGTTGGAAAGATGGTTTTGATGATGAACTACTGGGCAATAATGGTTATAGTATGTGGGATTGAGGATGACTGTTGAGGCAGTGATTGGGTTGCTGATGTGTTCTTATGGCTCATCCAATGCCATGAAGTGGGTATTGCTGATGGGACCCTCTATATATGCTATAATATGAGGTGGAACAAGCTATACTTGGGCAATGAGTCGTACAATTTCGTATCAACTATAGTGTATGGGAAACAACCATAAAAGGTTGTTCTATGAAGGTATATGATCTCCACAACTTTTATATATTAGATAACTAGGTTGGTAAGACCAGTATGGGCCTGGTAAGGCATACTGGTAAGACTAGACTAGTAAAACTGATAAGGCTTATTGAAGCAATACCGATAAGACCAGGCCGGCTGGCAAGATCATTAAGGCCCACGAGGCAAAAGTGTTAAGGCTAGGGGTACTATATTTAAAACCGTGAGAGTATCAATTCTGCTGCGGTAGCATGGTATAACTGGCATGCGCTAGGGTTGGAGATCAAATACCTTTGTAGGGATAAGTGTTCTGGATTCTCAACCAAGGTTGTATTCGCTATGGGTAAAGTGACACAAATCATAAATTCATACCTATCTCTTGGATTGGAGGCTATAAAAGCTAAGCCTGCCTCATATACGAGTGCTAGTAGCAAATTTCAGGAATTAAAATTGAAAACTCACGTTTTACTAATAAACCCTATTTTCCTAAAAGTTGGATTTGAGAGAATATTGGTTACGAGTTGGATAATGAGAAAATTCATATTATGCATTTTGTTGTTAATGCTTGTTAAGTATTTTTGTACTCATCCTTACTTAACTTCCCCTTTACTTAGAGAATTGCACCGATGAATAGGAGATCGATTGGGATATGGATCCCGATGGTTATGCCTACAAGGCAATGGAGAAGATCACTCGCAAGACCAAGACTACAAGGAAGTGGTCTACTAGGGGGCTAGGTTGTTGGTTAGATAGTACACTAGCTTTCGTCAGTATGTGGGAAAAGTAGTACCTTTGTATTATATTTTTGTTGTACTTAGATTGTATGTATAATTATTATGGACTTGTAGCCATTCATGATAATGGATTGTAATATGTTTCAATTTCAGTCTCTAATTATTGTTCTGTTGCAATTACTTTGAACATAGTGTACTAATAGAATATCGAGTGCGCTCAATGTTTTGATTAACTAGTATACTGAGATTTGTTTGATTATCTCAAAGAAATGACAGTTTTACTATCGTTACCCTAAGCTAATTATGCGGATCACCAAGCCACATCATATATATGGAGATATCAAACCAATAATATAGATATATGTTAGAAAACATGAAGTTGGATTGACCCATCTTAAGGCACTACGAGAACGTTGTAATCTTACTTGTCTTCAGTTAGCCTCATATACAATGTGTATGCTATATCCTTAGATTTAATATTGACGCATATACTCGAGATATGTAATAACTTACTTAGGGGTTGCTAAACGCTACTCCGTAATTGGGTAGTTATAAAGGTAGCTTTGTGTTTGTCATGAAACTTGCTACGAGATATGGTCGATCAAGATGGGATTTGCCCCTTCATACAACGAAAGATATATCTTTAGGCCTCTTGATCTATTGGATTTTGAAAATGTATGGCCATGCTACTCATGGTTAAAGAGTTAACTGTAGTCGGATATTTCGAGTCATGTAATCGAGAAAGAGTTATCGAGCGAACTAAACTAATATAGCACATTCTATAGCCTTGAATTTAACCGATATCATGAGCAAAGAGAAATGCATACAACCAAGCGTTGTTAAGGTTCGTCTGATGTGACCTTTACATATACTTGGGAGTTAGCACGTTCTGCTAGGGGCCGCTATCGATTAATGGTTAAGTAAGAGTACTTGAGCCAAATCCAAATATACGCAAACCTATAGGGTCATACGTTTAACAAGTTAGAACTTAATTTGGAAGATGATCCAAATTTTGATGGACTTCGAGATCATAATGGGCCTTCTATATAAAGGGAGGGGTTGTGGTTTTAAGGTTAGGAAACACCATAGAATTCATATTTCCCAAAACCCTACTCACCACACCTTCACCCAAAACCGTGCAGCCGACGCTAGCACTTGGACGTGTGGCATTCCTACCTGAACGTGTGGATACATTAGAGGCGTTGTTGCGAAACTTCAAAGCTAAGACGATCCACAACCTGTGGTAGTGACAAGGATGATCTGCAAACCTATGATGGTCACGAGGAGCTGCTGGAAGAGACATGAGGCTAGTACGACTATAAGCGCCCCAATACGCTACATCGACTCTACTTTGCTACGGGTTTACGCATCTAGCAGTAATTCTATGATCTATAACTTACAGTGGTTTCTTAGTTACTAAGTATAAAATTTTGATTTTTACTAGAGTAGCCTACCCGTTTTTCTTCGAGAACTAGCTAGCACCCTCGCTCCCCTACCAGACTACTAGCTCGTTTTTAATAACGTCATTTGAAAAGGAAAAGATGGAATAGCTGATAAGATGTGTTCAAACTTTCTTTTCTTTCACACACAGAGAAAGATACGATGCTGTTAAAACTTGTGCTTGCCCTAGTGCCGCCCATGCCTCGAGCACACTGCGAGCTGATACATGGACTTAAGTGGCGCGACTAAGCATGTCCATCTAACACCAAAGCTCAAGTTTTCTCAGGTAACGGCTGCTCTTCTTTTGCTCCTCCTAATCCCCATTTCTAACTAGGACGGAACAATTAATAATTCTAACACGGCAGGGAGCAATCAACATTACCTTTTTTATTAGAGGAGCAATCAACATTACTGTGCCATTAGTTGAATGAATGGCACAGCACAAACGCGACAGTATCGAAATCTCCGCAATACCCAAGTTTATCTAGAATTAATAATATTGTTTCTAGATTAGACGGCTGTATTGTAAAAGAATGGCTCGACACTGTAGCACCGTGATGACTGATGGTGCGATGGTACTTTCTCACTGCAGAGGATCAGGAATAACACTCTTCTCGGTTATAAATAATTCGATGCCATTAAGTAGGTATACCGTAATTAAACGCGTGCAAATTTTTACACCTCACTATCCTACTAGCCTTACCCATCTTATGAATCTGATCAACATGCGTCTTACACAACTAGAAGCAAATTTAATCTAACAGCATCTCCATGGCTCATGGTTTAAACAGAAGAAAATCAAAAGCAAAATTAAATCGGCAGCATCTACTAGCTAAGCAAATCAATCAGCAAATCGACGCGTGCATGTAGTTTACAGGTGAAGCGAGGTGTCCACCTCCACATCACTTCTACAGCCCGAATTCTGCACTGATCTACCAGCGTTCACCGCCGGCGGCAGGGTGGCCTCCACGGCGCCGGTGGTGCGGAACCCAACGCTCGCTGCCGCGCCGTGCGACGGCCTCGGCGGCCGGACGAGCTCCGGGTGCAAGAACCACCTCGGCTGCTCACTGCCTGACGATGCTCCAGCAGCTGGTAAGGCAGAGCTGGTAGTGGTGCTAGACATCATCATCTGCAGCTGCTCCCTTCCCTCTCTCATCTCTTTCATCTTCTGCAGGTTCCTGAACCTCTCCTGGAGGAGAGCAATGGAGGAGGAGGCCTCGTAGTTGCCCTGCCTTCTCATGTGACTGGAGATAGATAAATAGAAACGCTCTATGCTTCGCTTTTCATTCCTCTCTAGATGTATCTGTTTCTTCTTTGGCCTTGATTAGTGGAAGGTTTCTTGCTGGGGTTTGGGGTATTTATAAGGGAAGAAGGGTGTTTGTCCTTGTTCTCTTGCACTCATTGCATGTATTTCTGTGCCAATTTCTGATGTGTTCAAACTGGTTGATGTGGATGTGGCAGCTAGGTGATCGAGGATGCTATGCCCACATGTAAATTTCACAGATGATCTCTTCTAGATAGATTTGCTAACCAGGGGAATGTCACATTTCGATCCATAGATCTTTGTTTTTGTTAAGTCTACCCCGAAAATGTGTAAGCTCAATGTGACGGCACCAGATACATTACAAAACACCACAGGAAAAGCTTGAGCAGATAGATCAAGACCTTCAAAACCAAATATCATCGCCATCTACAGCCTCTTAGAATCCGTCGGCTTCATTGAAATCTAAAGGGGGATTAGGAGGTAAGAGCGAGTACACAACAATACTCAATAAACCACACGGAACTTCTGAATACTACATGCAGGAATAAACAAAGGTAGGCACAGGTTCTAAGAATTGTGGATGCAAGTTATAAATATCAGCTTTCATTTTACATTTGAAACACAAACCAAATAATAGATAATAACATGGAGGGTTATTTGCAAAGTTTAAATTTACAACAAGTTCTATTTATGAAAACTACAGGGGCGCAGTTACAGAAATCACCCTAGATTAACTCAGCTTCATTAACTGGAAGCACGGCGTCTTCGAATACCATTGATATCACTCTGCAGAGATGCTCAGCTTTACCCACAAGATATCATTGGCCGTCAATGCCATGCGCAAGTAACATGCAACTTTAATGCATGCTGCCGGACCGAGATGATCATAGCCTTTCGTTGGATTTCCCCTCTTTAGCTCCTAACCAGTAGGTTACGAGAATCCACAGTCTCCAAGACCCACTGGCCCAAGCGGGAGACGCAATCTGGTCACTGTGGATACCTACCGTTGCGAGAATCGACAACGGCTACCCCATTCCGTTCCACCCCAATCACTACGTGATCCATTCTTCCAAGCGAGAATGGTAGCTGCCACCCAATAGGCATTCTGAGGGAAAATACAGTGTACCAGGCTACGCTGGGATAGGTCAACAGGGCTGACCGGCCCAACCTGTGGTTGAGTGGAAACTGAAGTTATTTACTTTGCCTAAGAGGGTCGGTCCTTAAATACATAAGACTCAGCCAATGACATACCACAAACCATTGGCACCCACTGTACCAACCACCACACCCTGGCTTCGTCATTGGTTAGGGGTTGGGCCAGCATCCACCTCCTGTGGTCCACCCAACACTGTCCCCCTAACCGTAGTAATTTTTGAAAATCACCCGAGCCAACTCTCGAAAATTTTGAGCAATTTTAGCTAAAAATGAAACTATATCAACTGCTAATCTACGCTAGTTCAATATTTTATAGTATAAGGTTAAAAAGGAATTAAGGCATAACAACAGGTTTAACATTAGGTTGTATCTAATCATGTCATTTGAAACTATCTCCTTTTCTAGTTTTCTAAAATACCAAAAAATAATGTAGTACATAAAATATACATATTACTGTAATGGAACTGGGTTCAACATGTTCAAGGGGTATGGCTTGCCTTGCGGGGTCGAGGGTTTGCCTAGTAAGAAGTGGTCGACGTCGCGTCTGGTCCCGAACAGCTCTTACTCTTGGTACGACTCCAAGAACTGCTTCTGTTCCGGGATTTGCTCCAAGGATTGCTCCAACATCGGATCTAGCATGAGAAAATGCAACCAATAAATAAACGAATAAAAATAACCAAATAAAGAAAAATGGAAAAAGAAATTGGATAGAAAAATGGCCGAAATAGGGTTCAGGGGTATTTTGGAAAAATTTTAGACTTGGTTTGGCAAAACAGATGTTATTTTTGGACTCAACGGCTCGAACTGGTCAAGAATATGTATTTTTGGATATTCTTAGATTTTTGGGATTTTTTTGAAATTTTTGGGAATTTTTCTGAATTTTTAATCAATTTTCGGATTTTAAATAAAATCAAATCCGAAAAATAATTAAAAATCTGGGATTTAAATTCAAAAGCGGGCTGCACAGTAACCACTATTGGGCCCATATGGCCCGCGAGGAAATGGCCCATGAGATGACAAGCACGGCCTAACTATTTGGCGTACAAGGGAATCTGGGTCATAAGCGGGCCTACCGCAATGAGAGGAGAAAGCGCTGACGGGTGGGGTCCCGATGGCAACGAGAGGAGGAGCTTGGCGGCGCGAGGCTGACCGGAGGGGAGGAAGACGATGGGCGATGCGGTGGAGGAGGGCTCGGGAGAGGGAATGGAGTGGCGGGGGAGAAAGAGGAGGTGCATGATTTAACTCGAGGTGGGGAAAGCAGGCGGGAGGGAGGCGGAGGGTGTGGCGGTGGGGGACGATCGAGAGCAAGGAAGACGCCAAGTGTGGTGAAAGAATGCACCGGAGAGGGAAAGAGAGAAGGGGGGAGGAAGAGGAAGTAGTGGCGAGCTCGGGGGCGAGGAGAATGGGGTGCGGGCAGGGGTATTTATAGCGGTGGGCGGAGGAGAGAGGGTACAGGGCGAGGGACCGACGATGACGCTTGGGCGGTGTGGCAACAGGGCGGAGCTGGTGGCAGAGGCCACGGGGCGTGGCGCGTTCGGTGGTGGAGGGGATGGGATAGGGCAGGGTGGAGCAGGTGGGCGATGGGATGGGGCGCAGCGCGAGGGTGATGGGCGGGGATTGGACCGGTGTTGGGGAAGAAGGGGGGTGACGCGGCAGCGGTGCTAAGCCAAGGCGCAAGCCGAGGCGCCAAGTGAGGAGGGAGCTGGCCGAGGCAAGAGAGTGGGCCGACGCGAAGGTCAGGCAGGAAAGGCTAAGGGTAAAAGGCCCACGGGGAAAGAAAACGGGCCGGACGGTCGGGCTGTGGGGAAGAAAAGAGGATGGGCCGAGAGGGAAAGTGCAAGCTAGAAGAGGAAAGCGGGGATTCGGGGAAAATGGCCAAAAAAGGAAAGGGGGCCAAATAAAGCTCAAATAAATTCGAATAAATCCGGAAAAAATTCGAATAAAATCCAATAAATTCAAATAAACTAATTTTGAAAATTTTGGGGTGTTTCACTCAAAGCAAACAAAGCAAGAAGCAAATGAAAATAATGCAACCCACAATTAGCTAGCACAAGGATATATTTGGTTGGATAACTTGTCTCTGCTAGTTGGCATATTCCAAGTTGCAAAACCATAGTACTACCTCTGTCCTGTACATAAGTCCAAGCTTGCCATTGGTAAGTACAGACCAAAGAAGCAGCTCTTTTTCTGCATTAAAGTAAGAGTATTGAGCGGAAATATTGCAATAACTACCCTTTGATTATCTCAATCAACTTTTGTTTCAAGCAACAATTTCTTTTAACTTTAAGATTTTGCACATCAATGAAACAACTAAATTAAGTAATGCCCGCACTTTCTTGTACTACTGAGCTCAACTCTGTATTCCATTGTAGGCTGCTCAAACTGAGCTTCAATTATTTAGCATTCTATTTCTTACTGATGGCCTTGTTACTCGCAGGAGAGAATTACTAAATAGGGATGATCCAAGAAGAATTAACCTTTGATTATTGTTGCCATCCCAATTGCGAAATGAATTCCTGTGAAGTGAAGATGTCGGTGTAGCATTTTTGTGAAGAATCAGGAAGAGGTGAAAATCCAAGGAAGAAAAGCCTGGGTGAACAGTGTAGTTGTTTAGTGAGTGGATGTGAGGACTGAAGAGGGGGGCAAGCCTTACTTTTTAGAAAGTTGAGTAATGGGTGGTGAACAGGTAGTACAAAACAAATTGGAAGCTAGTGCTTGGCAACAAGTTGTAGCAAAGGAATATGGTCATTATGATTTTTGTAGTGACGTTTTGTCTTGTAACCCTTGCCTGTTTGGAAGGGGTGGGGCCTTCAAGTTTTATTTTTCTCTTACGGAAATTTTATATTTCCATGCAAGTGGAACAAAGTTTGATTCTGCCACAGATGATTGACCTTTCGTTTTTTTTTCCCACTCTTCATTAGACCACGTTTTTCTTTACAAAAAATGCACTCCCATGCATATTAGTCTCCACTAATCATCAACCCATACATTAGCACGGGCTAGCAATTTTACAATCATAATTTTTAATTTTGCGTTATTTCATAGGCCCATCATATATTGTGTAGAAATAATATTTGTTATAGTATAGCTGAATATCTCTATTCTTTTTCTTATTCTCCCAAATCACGTTTTATGCCATTTATAATCTGGCATTGAGACAATCTCTAATTTTGAAAACAATCATTGCTACTTTTTTATGTGGATATGGAGATATTTTTTATTTTACCTTATATTCAATATAAAATTATTAGCATTAGCGATATAAGTCTTAAGTCCACTATGTAGACAAACCAAGGAGGCACAAAATATGAGAAAAAAATTATTTACATTGGATCGTACATACACGTAATAAATAGCAGAAATGGTCACTACTGCAGAAATGGTCATCTGGGTAGATTCTTTTTCATCATCTAGGTCAGTTTTGATGACGATACAAAGTCCTTAGACAGTGATGATGAGCAGCTATTATGGTCGGTTTTCGCCGTATAGAGATATAGCGTTATTTGTGTTGGTTCCAAGGTCGGAACTGAACCACAAAACCTATTGTCTTTATTGGTTTCGAGCTAGAAACTAATAAAGATATTTAGGAATCTGTATCGATTTCACAATCAGAATCGATAAAAAAGTCCTTATGATCTCTATCAGTTCATAGCGTGGAACCGATAGAGATTAGTAATTATCTCTATCGGTTTCATACTCGGAACTGATAGAGATTACACGTCAATATCGGTTCTAAGCATGAAACCGATAGAGATAAATTCTAAGTATCACATTCACAGTATATTCACATTCACGGTATATGTATTCATAATCATAGATTGACAACTTCACAGTATATTCACATATTGATAGTATATGTACAATTGATAAATGGACAATATACTCACAGATTGATAAATTAACAATATATTCACATTCACTGTATTATTGATAGTATATATACTCGATGTAGAAATCAGTAGTATAATCCTCTAACATAACTCTTCTCAGGCAGCCCGACATCCTAGTAGAAAGTTCTTTGCCCCCAAGCAATTGCATCTAGAGTACTGCAGAGATTGTCCACTAAATATACTCAATGTAGAAATCAGTGGCATAATCCTCTAGCAGTCCTTTTCTTGCAAAACTTTTTTGCATAAGAATAGTCTTTCGTATTGTTTTTATAGCCAACTTTTATCTAAAGTATTTCGTGCTATGTTACAAGAATACAATAAATTAGTTAAAATATTAGCAAGCATACATTATAAAACAACATTATTTGATAGATCAAGATAAGGAGATCTTAGGGTTTTTTCATGTTTGTCATCATATATGCCATAGCTTCCGCAGGCTTTTCGGTTCTCTTTATAGTTCCACATCTTCGGCATGATGCCCATTTGTTTGGTACTAATAATTGATTGACTTTCAGTCATATCTCTTAATCCCTACAAAATCGATCATTTTGTTGTGAAAGTAGGCTATCTTGGTATATTATCAGTTACCACATCAAATTGAATACTAAAAATCTCTATAAGCTCAGTTTTGACTTCTTTTACCTCTGTATTCTCCCTGCGCTCCTTAATGATGAGAACATAGTTAAGAAATTCAACATCTTGTGATTTGTCATGTATGTCTTTCAGTTTTTGTTTTATCTCATACATTTTTTCTGTTAACTCAGACTTTCCCTTTAATTGTTCTATCTCCGCCTAAGTTTTCATTTAGCATCCAACAGCTTTTTCATATCGTCTGTTTTGTTTGTAGGCTCTATTTTTATATATGATACTTGACAATATCGAAGTAAATATACTTATAATAAAGTAATTAAGCATATGCATAACAATTAACATTTATAGAGGTATACAACAGCAATCAAACTCAAGTTGATTTGAAGGTGTTATCAGTTGTCGAGCTGCCTTAGAAAGCCTCCTCTCCACTAGGGACAAGATATTAGACTAATTTGTGACAACCTTACCTTTAAAAACAGATTTAATAGTTGATAGTTTATAAAACCTAATTAATTGGACCAAAATATATTTAAGAGAACAATACTCAAGAATGTTTACTGAAACTAAAACAATATAGACTACAAAAGCATGTAAATAGAGACTGCTAGTAACAGTTTGGAAGCTAAAAACAGCAAACAATAAAATGAAGAAAAAAATAATAGCCAAGCACAAACATGATATTAAGCACCATAAATATGAACATATATTTAGTAACACTTAATAGATGGTACCAATTGAACTAATCAAGTATTGCAAGATGTAAAGGATTAATCAGTGTTATCACAAACAGTCTAACTAGCCCAATTCCTCATTGAACAATGCCTCCCCATATGTAAAGTACCCAAGACGTGTAAATTGTCTAGCTCCTTTGCAATAATAGTAAAGAAATTTATCATAAGGAAATGATTATACTCACAAAGCACAAACTAAAAAGTTAGTGCAGCTAGCACTACTCAGGGAGGAGGCGACGACGACATGCTCGGAGGAGGAGACAACGGTGATGTGTTCGGGGAGGAGGCAACAATGTGCTTGAGGTAGGAGACAACGGCAACATGCTTGGGAAGGCAGCGACGACGTGCTAGGGGGAGGAGGCGACGACGACATGCTTGGGAGGCGGTGACAACGTGCTTAGGGGAGGAGACTACAGCGACATGCTCGGGGAGGCAGATGGGTGACACGGAAGAGGGGATGCAAATAGGCGATGTGCTAGGGGAGGCAAATGGGCGACGCAAGCGAGGGGAGGCGGACGGGTGATGCAGGCGGAGAAGAATAAGGGTGTATTTGGTAGAGCTCCAGCTCCACCAGATCCAGCTCCACCAGATCCGTGAATCTGGTGGAGCTGGGTATTCTTAGCTCAACCGGATCCCTGGAACTGGAGTTGTGAGTACATTAAGAGTGTTTAGATGGATCATCTCGTTTACATTTTGGACCAAAAATATAAACTTAATTCACTTTGTTTTAGTCTATAAGTTCCAGATCTCAGCTGAAGCTAGGATCTGGAGCTCTACCAAATAGGCCATAAACTCCTTTTTATAGAACGCAGGGGAAGCCGAGAGGTCAAGCGCGAGGTGGACGTCTCGGCTTTTGGTATTTGAATGGATCGGAAAAGAAGCTAAGTAGTCAAGTGTAGGAAGAGAAGCCGAGGGATTAAGCGCGAGGGCGTTTACTATCGCGATCGGTTTTAACTTCAGAACCGATCATGATGATAGAATCATCAATATCAGTTCTGATAACTAAGGGCAGACCGATATTGATGTTTTGCGTCGTATTTCTTAATTACCCACCCCAAATTATATATCACGTAGATTTTTCTAGAAAGTTAAGAACCAAATAAGATGAAGAGATAGTAATATATCATTCTATAGTAGTAGAAATACGTGGGACACCTATTGGAGCCGCTAACTAGTAGAGATAAAGATTAATTGTCAATTGATTTTGACCGCTGAGGAGTTATAAGATTCTATACGTTAAGTCTAAGTGGCCTAGACGATAGAAACGGAGTGATATCCAATTTCATGCACACAAAATTTTAAATTCAGAAGTAAGCTTGGAATAAAAAACTTGGACATAACTTCAAAATTCGTAAAAATTATTATTTGTAGTTCAAACAATTACAACCTAACTAAGGGGCCAGTATAAGTTTTTATGGTTCTAAAAGAAAGGCTGCCTATTAATTAATATTATATAAAAAACACGGGTACATATCTAGTGCAAACTCCTCACTAAGTACTTTTGATTAGGGTATCAAATTAATCAAAACGTACCTGAAGGCAGCCCTTAATATGATCTACGGTATATCTTACGGGACGATGTATCCAATGAAAATGCGAATAACTATAAATTTTGTGAAAAAAACAAACTTAGAAGTTTTAAAAATCTCAAACAGTCATGAGATGTAGCTGAGGTCATTTTATATATCTCTAGTAGTAAAATTACAAGATCAAACTCAATATAATTTTCCATATACAAAACAGGCATATACTTTATGAAATAGTTTTTAACCACTTTGACTACGTATTTGTCTTTTTCATATTTCACAAATGCGGTTGAGCTTGATCACGAAATTTTTGCAAAGATATAGTGCATACATATATATTCTCTCTTACATCTGGTAATGCATTGAATCTTTAGAAATGTCTAAATTAGGTGAAAATGCGAATTTTCACCAAATTCACAATTTCACATGATATTTCGTTATCTTTCAAAAGTTTCAAGCCTAAACCGTAAGCTCAGACGTCGGTGCCAAAAGGAATGGGAAAAAAAGTGAGGTTTGTTGTGAATATTAACATTTCCTTGTGCCTGTTTTATGATTGTCAGATTTTTAATAAGTTGGTTTCTCTATGATACAAACTTTTCAAGTTGATTTTATCTCCACATTTTCCAAGTCTAAACTCAATATTTTCTTGATTTGCAATGTTAAATAGTGGCAGAAAACATATTAATCGATGCACTGACCAAAAGTAGTATTGTAGCGCATGGCAGGGGGTTTGAACTATATAACCTGTACGTTTTTGTGAGATATATAAAAAACCGGTAAGGTTCAAGGAGGAATCGAGGCTTGGTGGTCACGGATGTCGCGCGGGTCGTTCGGGCTAGAGAACATGCACATGGAGGCTGGTTAGTCACGTGAGTATGGCATATGGGCTGTACACGCGTGCAAGAGTTGTATTCGGCCATATTGGGCCAGGTTGAGATGTATGCAAATTCTTTATATGTTGGAAGTGGAGTTGTATTCAATCTCTTTAAGATTGTTCTATATAAATAGGGAGAGGTGTCTCCTATTTATAAAGTGCGTCCAGGTATTAGGGTTGTACTCTTTTGTTTTGAAATACTGTAACCAAATCAAAAAGAAATAAAAAATCCTTCTTGAAGCAGCCGGCGGCTCATCATTTTTCTCCGAGGTTTGAAGTGCCGGTGATGTGCATCTCGGCCGAGAGCTTTGTATCTCTTGTGGCTGCTTAGTCCTTGCAGCCAGGCGGCGCCTGTATTGGCTTGCGTTTTTACCCCCTGACGGCAGTGCATTCTTGCGTGACTAAAAGATCTCCAGGCCGACTAGAAGTTCATAATCGTTTGGTCTTTATTCATTGGTGGCCGCATATGCATGCGTAAGTGCTGCAGTTTCCTTCGACTAGAAGTTCTGATTTTAGTCCAGCGTAGTTGGAGTCTTGTCTGAAGGCAGTTTGGTCCTGCGCAAGGGTTTGGTCCGTCGCGATTAGATCAATTTACATCTTTGGTCATCTTGCAAAAGTAATATCTCTAGATCCGTAGATCCGATCGAGCTGTTTTTTATTGCGTTAGTTTTAGAATTGAATCTAGTTTTTACAGTTAAAATTTCACATCAATCTAACGGTGGGATCTTCAGGCATCACTATTTTAGTGAACATGTGTCAGTCTGTCTTGTTTGGTCCAGCGTGAATTGATTTGGTTCGACATAGTGAAAATTTGGTCCGACGTACACGTTCTTATTTGGTCCAGCGCGAAATTTGGTCCGGCGTGCAAGCAAAAATTTGGTCTGACGCGAAATTTGGTCCGGCGCACAAGCAAAAAATTGGTTCAACGCAATAAGGTTTTTGTTGAATCCGAATCAAGCAATTTGAGTCCGTTTGGGGTGTTCCAAAAATTATCAAAATTTTGATTTTAGCTTCCACGCAATCATTCACCCCCCCCTCTGATTGCTATATTAGTATATTTCGATCCTATAAAAACCAACCATTAATAAGCCAAAAAAACCTCTCTCCAGTGGCTTTTGGCTTTTAGTTATATGGAGATTTATAGCTTTTGAAAAAAAAGCCCAAATAAAAAGTTACTTGTTTGTTTAGATTTTAGCTTTTTGACTTTTAAACAGGTGAAACAGCCCAAACAAACATGGTCTAAGAATTGCTAGCCTAATTTGCCTCCCCCAGCTTTTTTAAAGCTCCCATTGTTTAATTACTCTATTAGTCTGATGTCATGGATTGTGAGAGGAGCTTCAAAGATGGTGAACCGTTCCAACTCCGGATTTTGAATGCCAAGTATTTTGTCAATGCTTATGCAGGTCATGATGTTGTTTTGTGGCTTCCTGTTGTTTGATTGTGGAGCTGAATAGTGGTGTTGGGACATGCATCTGACCAATCCAGTGATCAACAAGCCAAATGAGCAGTTAAAGATTGATGAAACAAACCATTACCACTTTGGATTCGATATTTTACCAGCTGCAGCTGGTGGTGGAGCAAGTGGGACTTTTCTGGGGGCAGGTTAACCTGATTGATTTTGGTAATATTTCATGGGCTTTGTGGTGATTAAGCTAGGTAAAGAAAGGTGCATGTTTCATGATCATATTAAAAAGAAATAGAACGGTACATAGTAGAGACGGTCATGACTTAGGATATAGCTGTCAGCATGTTCAACCATCTTGTACGTTCTGTCGCCAGAATGCATGGTATACTTCTGGAGTAATAGTTTTAGTCGAATATATATATCCGAAGTCATCAAACAAAATCAGTGACCTTTAGGACGTGTTTGATTTTCTTCTTAAATTCGATTTTTTCTGTTCAAAAATTGGTTTATTTAAAAGAAAGTGTTTCCTGGTTTGTACCTTTTTTTTAAAAAAAAAAAGATGTTTGTACTAGCTTCCTGTAAGAAGCAATGATGATCATGACAAGCTCATTTGCGGGGACCATGTTCTGTTCAAAAATGGGCTGTATGGAGTGTCGTGAAAGTGAGCCGTACCTGGATTGTAATCTGTTTACATCTAATGCACTGAAGAACAGAAATGGCAAATAGCATCTTAACAATATATGGATAACGTCAAATTGCATGCTTATACGAATTAGTTGCACTTGCACCTCTACTTAAATAACCATTCTTTTATTAGATAATCTCTAACACCCTAATTTTTTAGCCCTTGAAAAATTTTAAAAATTAAAAAGAACCATTTAGATTTTTCTCAAATTAAATACATCTTTAATTAAATTTTTCTATAATGAAAAGATTTAATTTGTCTAATCTATTAAAAAAAGAAAATAAATTCAGTTTTAGTTGGGTTCCTTGTGCTATAAGAATTTTTTTTGCATTTTTTACATTTTTCTAAGTTTGTTTGCTATTTATTTGAATTTCTGGTATTTTTTAATTCGGAAAGCTTTTCTTTTTCTCAGAACTTCCTCAAGCTGAATTTGGTCGGTCCACCTTCTCTTTTGGGCTGCCGACCTACCAACCATCTCCACAGCCCAGCCGCCTCAGCCCATCTCCTTGCCTCGGCCCAGCCTATAGCCATGCTGACCCGTCTCGCTAAAACCCTAGCCGTGCCATATCCAACACCATCTCAAACTCCGCTCCACATACACCTCTAGAGGCTACAAAAGCCCCAGGGATCCTCAATTCGACCTCCCCTCGTTGTGCCGCACTCGTCGCCCGAGACACCACCATCACCATGTGTGAGCTCACCAGAGATTCTCAAAGCATCGCCATGCCATTAGAGCTCCTAGAAGATTTCCTCCATGCCGATCTCCCTTTCCGGTGACGAGGTGGGAGCATAGCGGCTAGTGTCGGGGAAGGAGCTCTAGTGTCGAAGTGTTTGGCCAAATGAAGGAGATGGAGAGCCTGGGAGTTGGAAAAATGGCGTGTGGGGGAGGAGGTAAGGCCTGGGCATGCTTTTATGGGGGAGCTCGAAGAGGGGAAAACTGGCATGAAGGTGACAACACCCACAACTGAGGGAAACTGATATGAAGATGGCGGGATTGGTCAGTGAAGGGAATAAGGCACGGATTCTGTTACACATGAACGAGGAAGAAATCGAGCACAGAAAGAATGGGAATTGAAGCTTCTTTCAATTAGCAATGGAGGAAAGAGACAGAGAGAGAGGGAGAGCTGCAATCTGGAGGTTGAAGATGGCCCTGACAGGTGGGGTTCAGCCCCGCCTATCAGTAAGAGGTTTTTCTTTTTACAAGATAAATTAATAGAAAAGTTGTTTTAGAAAATAGCAAATAAAGTTCAAAAATTTGGGAAAATTCATAGAAATTCCCTGAGATATTTTGAACTTAGTAAAATTATGTCCAATATGATTTGAGATTTAACTTTTGCAAATAAATTATTTCTTTAAATCTAAAAGTAGCAAAAAGCGTTTATAAAATACTAAAAATTTAGGAAAAATATCAAAAAATCATAAATAAATGTTTAAATAATAATATGCACATTTTAAGGTGTTACAAACCTACCCCTATAAAGTATCTCGGTCCCAAGATTCGTATAGGTTAGGAAATAGGTGGGGGTACTCAGACTTCAACTCTTCTTCTTTTCCTAGGTAACTTCCTCTTCTGAGTGGTGGCTCCATTATACTTTATAGAAGCAGATGGTTCTACTTTGGGTGATGTGCTCTGCTGTCTTAAGAATCTTAATTGGGTGCGCTTTGTAAGTCATATCTTCTTGGAGGTGGATCATTTCCAACCATGCCTATTCGATTTGAACTCGAAGGCACTTCTTCAATTGTGACATATGAAAGAGATCATGTACCACAGAAAGTACTGCTGCTAGGCTTAGTTGATAAGCGACTTTCCATTCCTTAAAAGTATTGGGCATAGACATACATACCTTGGTGGAAGTTTCTTTTATTCCCAAATCTCCTTACACCTTTGAGGGGAGTGACTCTGAGATAAACATGATCGCTTGGTTTGAAAGCTTACTCTTAGTGGTTGTCAGCATAGCTCTTTTATTTGTCTTGATTGGGCTAACATGAGCCTCTCCTTTATAACTCTGACCTTTTCTCTATGTCCTTGATGATACTCAATTCGAATAGCTGACACTTTCCAACTTGATCCAAAAGGAGTGATGTTCCGCATTTTCTTCCATATAGTGCCTCAAAAAGTGACATCTCCAAGCTGGTTTGATAACTATTATTGTATGAAAATTCTACATATGGTAGACTCTTGTCCCAGCTGGTATCATAATCCATGTCATAGGCTCGTAGCATATCCTCTAATATTTGATTTACCCCATTCTATCTAACCATCTATTTGAAGATGGTATGATGTGCTGAAATTCAGCTGGGTCCCTAAGGCTTCATGTAAATTCTCTCAGAAATGCGCGATGAATTGGCTACCTCGGTTTGATACTATCTTCTTAGGTACCACATGTAAACATACAGTTTTGTTTACATACAGCTCTACCAATTTATTACCATCATACTTGGTATTCACTGGTATGAGTTGGACCACCTTTGAGAGACAATCCACTATTACCCAAATGGAGTCATGGCATGCATGGGTTTTGGGAAGACTAGTGATAAAATCTATTTCAATCTTTCCCATGTCCATTCTGGGATTGGCAATGGCTGCAGCAAAACTACTGGTCTCTGATGTTCTGTCTTAACCCTTTGATAGACATCACAGAGAGCAATGTACTCCATGATTTCTCTCTTCATACTAACCCACCAATACTTCTCCTTTAAACCTTGATACATTTTTGTCTTGCCTGGATGAATGGAGTATGTTGACTCATGAGCTTCTTGCATGAGTGTGTTCTTTATTTCCTTATATTTTAGTATACATAACCAATTTTCAAACCAAATGATACCTTAGTCATCCTTTGAAAATATGGGAGACTTTCCTCACCTCATATTTTTCTTGATCTCTTTGAAATCTGCATATTCTTTCTAAGCTTCTCTAATCTAATCTTGAAGTGTAGCCTGCACCTTGAGTGCATTTACTGATCCATGAGTGGCAATCTCCAGGTTCATATGGTTCATTTCCTGATGCTATCCAAGCTGATTCTCCTTAATCCCTATCATGTTCACATGAACCTTTCTGCTTAATGCATCTACTACCTTATTTGCCTTGCTAAGGTGATAATGGATTCCTAGGTGAAGCATATAGGCCCCTAAATTTGTCTTGAGTGTTGGTAATTAATGACAAAAATGTTGTTAAGGACTAACAATTCTCTTGAAGAGATGAAAAACAAGTTGGTTCAGCAAATTGCACAAAAGGAATAGAATCATGAAGCACAAAGGAAATCAAGTGTCAAGCTAAATGGCAAGGTATGAAGAATTAAAGATCTTTTCATAGTTTTCACTGATCTTGGTTTTTAGAGAAAAGATCAGGTTGCTAGAATATGTGTTGTACTATTAAGAGGGACCTTGGCTAGTAGCTTGATGTGGATCAAGTTTCATGGCTTAAATGTATGCTCATATGATGTTCATATGGTCTTGTTAAAAATTAATCTGAAAAACAATTTGGCCGGTACTACCGCCCTAGTAGGAGTGGTACAGCCACATGTGCAGTAGTACCACCCCTACGAGCTGGTACTTCTTTTACAAAGAATTTGATTTTGGGATGTGGACCCATGGTCGGGACTACTGCCCTACTAGGAGCGGTACTACCGCATGTGCAGTATTACCGACCCTATTGGCTGGTAGTTATTTTATAGAGAATGCCATTTTGGGTGTTGACCCCATGGCTAGTGGTACTACCGCATGAGTGATAGTACCAACCCTAAGAGGTTGGTAAGAATTTTTTAGAGACGGGTCCAAAATATGCATTTTTGGTCCTTAAGGCTAGCACTATTGGTTCTACATGGGCGGTAGTGCTGGAGTACTATAGAAACGGCTTTTTCCATTGCATTTAATGCTACAATCGCTTGTTGGACTTGAGGCCTGCATTACTGGCCCCACATGGGCGGTAGTTCCGACTATCTTAATTTTTTGGGGATTTTAGTACCAATGGCTACTTTTCTGGTTGGGAGCTATAAATACACTCTCACCTGTAGCAAGGAGATAATCTTGGTTTTTCATTACATATTTGTGAGCCCTTACAAGTTTCTCACTATCTCTAGTGCATTAAATCATCATTTTGTGTTGGTGAGAGAATTCAAGTGAGAGCTTTCATTCTAGAGCCATTTAGACACTTGTTCATCTCCAAGCAAACATTAAGGTCTATTCTCTTGGAGGTTGCCTCCTCCTAGATGGCTTAGAGGTGTGGAACCGGTGATGTCTTCAAAAAAGCTTGTGAAGAGGCCCGATATTGTGTGAAGGTTGAAGCTTGTGAAGAGGCCAAGAATTCATTTAGATTTTAAATTGTTGTATAATTGTAATTCATATAATTCTTGCTAATTATTTAATTAGTGTTAAAGAATTTTAAAATCCTCCTATTCACCCTACAAGTGGTATCAGAGCTTGGACTCTCATATATAGACTTAACAGTCTAGAGAGAAAAAGATGGCTAGCGAAGGTGTGTCGATAGGCAAGGCACCATTCTTTGATGGCACTAATTATGCATATTGAAAAATTTGCATGACCATCTATCTCAAAGCTATGAGCCTGTGAAATCATGTGCTGAAACATTGGCTTAATGATGAAATTAGCATTGCAAAGTGGTTGTGATCATGGCATGTGTGGTGTTCGTGCATGTGTTGTTTCAGTTGATTAATTGATAGGCTGTGATAGCATGTTAATGATTTTGCTTGATGCAATGCGCTCACGTGAGTGGTTGTATGAATTGACTTTGAGTCAAGTCGTGGACTTGTGCTCGAATGCGTTTCTTGTTTATTCGTGTGCAGGTGTTGCTCGAGGGCGAACGTGGTCGATGATGGGACCGGAACTAGGTTCATGGAGGAACTGAGGTTCGAGACTAAGGTCCTGTTTGGGAAAGCTTCAGATTCCAGTTCCAGCTTAGATTTGAAACTTATAGGCTAAAATAAAGTGAATTAAGTTTATATTTTTAGTCTAAAATATAAACAAGATGATTTACCTAAACACCCTTAATGTATCCACAGCTCCAGCTCCATAAATTTCTGTAGCTACAAATACCCTACTCCACAGATTTTGGTGGAGCTGGAGTTGTCCCAAACACCGCCTAGATTCAGGGAGGAATCGAGGTCTTAGTGGTCGAGGATGTCATGCGGGACGTTCGGGCTAGAAAACAGTGCACATGGAGGCTGGTTAGTCATGTGAGTATGGCATGTGGGCTGTACATACGTGCAAAAGTTGTATTCGGCCATGTTGGGCCAAATGGAATTGTATACAAACTCTTTCCATATTGGGAGTGGAGTTGTATTCAAACTTCTTATGTTTGCTCAGTATAAATAAGGGGAGGTGTCTCCTGTTTATGTGAGCCAGAGATTACGGTTTGTACTCTTTTGTTTTGAAATGCTGTAACCAGACTAGAAAAAGAAAAATAAAAAAATCTTTCTCCCGAGCGTCTGAGTTAATTGCGGCTGGAAAAGCTTCGCGTGGCCAGGAACTTCTTGCGTTGGAGAACTCCTGGATTGTCGCTTGACTGCTTGAGAGGAATTGGCCGGCGGCTAAAAAAATTACACTATGGCTAGACGGTTGAGGCATGCAGGGTGATCGCGTTTGTTGCTTGGCTTGCATGCGTGCTTGTCCTTGGTGATAAGGAACGGCGACTAGAACTTTTTGTATGTAGGCAGAAGCAATGGCGATTTTCCTTTTGCTCTTGAAAGCTGGTCGCTGCATGCTTGCATGAATCCTGGCGTGGCGGCGACTAGAAGTGCTAGGGCTTGGCGGCTGAAGGTCTTCACGGCCGGAGAATTCTTTTTTTCTAGCGCCAAGTCTGGAAGGTCACAGTGCGAGATTATTTTCTGGCCAGACTTCCTAGCGCTGTGAGGTTCCTTGCACTTGCAGTTTCTAGTGACCAGAATTTTCCCTGTAAACACGTGTTGGCAATAAAAATCACGACTTGCTCGTCGCTGTGCTGGTAATCCCGTTTTTCGTTTTCATTCTTCGTTTCTTTGCTTGTTTTAGTTTTAGATTGATTCATAGTTTCATCACAATAATTTTGATTTAATCCATTCAAAACCTTGCTAGGGAATCAAGTGATTGATCTGAAAAGTTTGATTGGTTAATTTCTCATATATTCTGATTAATCTCATAATTAAGGTTAGATTAATTTTCGTCATTACTGATACAGTCATATTGCGAAGGTAATATCTTTAGATCCGTAGATCCGATCAAGCTAATTCCTATTGTGTTAATTTTGAAATTCAATCTAGTTTCTAGATTTAAAATTTCACATCAATCAAGCAGTGGGATCTTCAGAAATTACTGTTTTAGTGCACATATATCATGCTGTTTTTGTTGAATCCGAATCAGGCAATTTGAGTCCGAATTGGGGTGTTTCAAAAATTATCAAAATTTTGATTTTAGCTTCTGCGCAATCATTCACTCCCCCCCTCTGATTGCTAGTTTAATATATATCGATCCTACAGAGCCCGAGCATATGGAGAATTGTAAATGAGGGTTTCGCTATTGTTCTAAATCCTACTCTTATCATTGAACAAGAAGAGCGAAACTCGCATCTCAATACTCAAACAATGAATACTTTATTTGGAGCCTTCGAACATGGATGAGTTCAACCGCGTGAGCAACCTTGAGGTCGCCCATGAGATTTGGACCATTCTCTCAAAAATTCATGAGGGAACGTCTGTGGTCAAGGAGGCCAAATTACATATGTTTAGGATCAAATATGAGAGTTTCATTATGTTACCCTATGAGAAAACATCAATGGTATGTACTCAAGGCTAAATTATATAGTAAATGATCTCAAAGGCCTTAGGGTATCAATAACCGATTTTGATATTGTTCGTAAGATACTTAGAGCTCTACCGAACAAGTACAAGACATTGGTGACCTTGTTCCTCAACTCTCTCGAGTTGGCAAAGATGATGCCAATCGGACTCTTGGGCAACCTCATAAACAATGCGTCATACAAGAAAGACAAGGAGAAGCTCTTGGAGCAAAGCACTTCAAAGAAGAAGAACATTGCTTTCAAGACAAAGGCGGAGTCAAGCGATGAATGCACTTGATGACTCCAAAGAGGAGTTGGCTCTCCTTGCAAGGAGAATGAGGAGATTCATGAAGATGCACTCAAGCTCAAGTGTACCTCACAAGTTTAAGAAGAGCCAATGCAACATTCTACCAACAAGCGCTACGCCAATATTCATTACTATGAGTGTGATGAGAAGGGCTACATTGCCTCTCATTGCCCTAACAACAAGGAGGACAAGTTCAAGCCATCAAAAAAGAAATAGTTCCATGAAAAGAAGTAGCTCTTCGAGAAGCTTCATATGGATGGCAAAGGACAGGCTCACATAGGAGAATGGAACTCCGATGAGGTGTACTCCGATTCGCACTAATCCGATGATGATACTCCCTCCAAGAAAAAGGGTATGGCCAAAGTAGCTATCAAGGAAGCTCCTTTATTTTCTACACTGACATGTCTCATGGCAAAAGGAGACCTCAAGGTAAAAACTAATCTTGATGACGACGAACCTTCTTATGATGAGCTCATGAATATACTTGAGGACTTGAATGAGTACCTTAGAAAGAGAAGTCCAAATTTAAGGTCTTGAAGAAAGAATTTATTTCTCTCAAAGACTCTTATAAGGAGCTAAAGGAAGGTCGTGAGACTCTTCTTCTCAAGAATCACTCTAAGCCCAAAATAAGCGTAAGAATTACTTGTGATATTTTTGATGCCATGTCTAATGTTAATAGTTCATCTAGAAAAATATCTTGTATTAGCGTATCTACTTCCTGTGATGATTTTCCATGTTGTTCCAAAATCGGTGCTTTTGCTCATTCAAACAAATGATAGTGATGCAAATCTTAAAATTGAAAATAATGAACTTAAAGAACAAGTGAATAAACTAACTAAAAGTTTGGATAGGTGCTTCAAGGGCAAAGTCACCCTTGATAAAATCCTCCATGACCAATGGAGCTCTTAGAACAAAGAGGGTCTTAGGTACATCCCAAGGAAGGGCAAGAAAGAGACTCACAAAGCACTTAGGTTCATTAAATCTAATGGCATGTTTCGTGCTATGTACATAAGAAAGCTTCTAATGGTAAAGTAGTAGATTTGTTAGCACTCCCATACTTGGTTGTAAAAAGAATACCATTTACGTACTCAAAACCTTAGTTACTAACCTCCAAGGACCCAAACAAATTTGGGTACCGAAATGGTTTGATTTTTTTGTAGGCGAACTACAAGACCGGTGGAAGGCACTGGGTGCTCGATAATGCTGGCACCCAACACATGACTGGGGATCGTTCACCATATTTGAAGCTAGGAGTGGAAGTCATGACAAGATCACATTTGTAATAATAGTAAGGGAAAGGTAATTGTATTGGGTAAAATTGCTATCTCAAATGACCTTTCCATTTCAAATGTTTAGTTAGTTGAAACTCTCAATTTAACCTGCTATCGGTTGCTCAAATTTGTGATCTTGGCTTAACTTCCATATTTTCTAGAAATGGTATAGTATTTTTTTAAAAAAAATGGTAATTCCTTGGTTTTCAAAGGCTTTAGATTTGGCAATCTTTATCTAGTAGATTTTTCTTCTAATCATTCATTCCTACAAAGTTTTTAATTGCTAAATCTTTCTTGGGTTCGTTTTGGCATCAACGGCAAGCTCATGTTGGCATGATTCAACTTAAAAAGCTTTTTAAACAAGACTTAGTTATGGGCTTGAAAGATATGAAGTTTGAGAAAAACAAATTATATAGTGCTTGTTAAGTAGGTAAGCAAGTTGCTAGTTCTTATCCTTCTAAGAGTATCATATCCACATCTAGGTCATTACAGCTCTTACATATGGATTTTTTTGCCCCAATAACCTATAGGAGCATTGGGGGCAACTTATTTTTTAGTCGTTGTAAATGATTATTCAAGATTTACTTGGGTTTTCTTTTCAGATGACAAATTCGAAGCCTCTGGTATTTTTAAAAGTTTTGCAAAAAGGACCCAAAATAAAAATTCATAATGATAATAGTTACGAGTTCAAAAATACAAAAATCGAAGATTATTATGATGAAATTGGAATTTGGAATAAAGCACGAGCTTTTTGCTACCTACACTCCAAAGTAAAATGAAGTTGTAGAAAGAAAAATTGAACATTGACTGAAATGGCAAGGACATTGCTTAATGAGTATGGTACTTCAAATAATTTTTGGGCAGAATCAATCAATACCTCTTGTCATGCCACAAACTATCTTTATTTGCATTGCCTTTTGAAAAGATATCTTATGAGCTTCTTATTGGAAGAAAACCGAACATCTCTTATTATCATGTCTTTCGTTGTAAATATTAGATTTTAAGAAAGGGTATTTGGCTTATAAAATTCCAAAGCTGATGTGATGTTGGATTTTTACTTTGTTACTTCTCAAATAGCAAGGCATATCGTGTTTCCAACCAAATCAAGAGTTTAGTTGAAGAAACATGTGGTATTGAATTTGATGAGACTAACGACTCTCAGGAAGAGAAAGAAAATTTGGATGATGTAGCTGATGAAGGTTTAAGACAAGTAATGAAGAATATGACCCTGGGAGATATCAAGCCTAAGGAGGACCATGAAGAACCACCACCTTTCACTCAAATTTAACCATCTACTTCCACCACACCTAGTCAAGTTCAAGTCATTGAGATGGAAGAAAAGGAGGATCAACATCTCCATGCCTTACCTCTAAGAATTCACCATGCAATCTCAAAGGATCACCCAATAGATCAAATATTAGGTGATGTTAGTAAAGATGTTCAAACTCGATCTCATGTTGCTTCATTTTGCGAACATTACTCTTTTATGTCTTCCTTTGAAACATCTCATGTAGATAATGCCTTATATGATCCGGATTAGGTGAATTCAATGCATGAAGAATTAAATAATTTCGCCCAAAATGATGTTTGGACGCTTGTTGAGAGACCTAAGGATCACAACATCATTAGCACAAAATGGGTCTTTAGGAACAGGTAAGATGAAAATAGAATTGTGGTAAGAAATAAGGCAAGGCTAGTGGCACAAGGTTTTACTCAAATCTAAGAATTGAATTTTGGTAGAACCTTTGCACCTGTGGCTACATTAGAGGCCATCCATATCTTACTTGCCTTTGTATCTTGTTTTAATATCAATTTGTCTCAAATGGATGTGAAGAGTGCTTTCTTAAACGTTAAAATTACTAAACTAGTATTTGTTAAGTAACCTCCCAGTTTTGAGAATCCTAAAAATCCTAATCATATTTACAAGCTCTCTAAGGCACTCTATAGTCCCAAACAAGCTCCTAGAGCATGGTATGAGCGACATAGAGACTTCCTACTCTCAAAAGGATTCAAAATTGGGAAGGTTGACACAACACTCTTCACCAAAATAATTGATAATGATTTCTTTGTATGCCAAATTTATGTTGATGATATCATATTTGGTTCTACTAAACAAGACTTTTGCAAGAAATTTGGTGATATGATATCCAGGGAAGTTGAAATATCCATGATCGAAGAACTAAGCTATTTCCTTGGACTTCAAATCAAGCAACTCAAGGATGTAACCTTCGTAAGTCAAACAAAGTACGTGAAAGATCTACTCAAAAGATTTGACATGAAGGATGCAAATCCATCAAAACTTCATGGCATCCAACGAGCATCTTGACCTAAATGAGGGAGGTATATCGGTAGATTGACAGTTTTATCATTTAATGATTGGTAGTTTGCTTTATCTTACCATATCTAGGCCCAACATCATATTTAGTGTTTGCATATGTGCATCTTTTCAAGCATCTCCAAAAGAGTGCCATTTAGTAGCCGTTAGGAGAATTCTATGATATTTAAAGCATTCCTCTAATATAGGCTTGTGATATCCCAAAGGTGCTAAATTTGATTTAATTAGATATTCGAACTCCGACTATGCGGGTTGCAAAGTGAATAGAAAAAGCATCTCTGGGAGTTGTCGATTTCTCGGTAGATCTTTAGTCTCATGGTTTTCCAAGAAACAAAATTTTGTTGCCTTGTCCACCGCTGAAGTTGAATACATATCCACCGGCAGTTGTTGTGCTCAACTTTTTTGGATGAAGCAAACTTTAACAGATTATGGAGTTACTTTTGATAAAGTGCCCCTTCTATGTGATAATGAAAATGCCGTAAAAATAACCAATAACCTCGTCCAACATTCTAGAACCAAGCACATAGATATTCGCCATTATTTTGTAAGAGATCATGTAAGCAAAGGTAACATAGTTGTCAGCGTATTCCACCGGACAGGACCCCGTCAACGAACAGGGTTGACTACTCCCAGGATGGAAGGTATGGTTCGGTAGAGGGCGTCTTCGTGGCCGGAAACCCTAATGGCTCTCTACGTTCAGGCCCCCAACGCGGGAAATAGCCCTACGTCCTGCTAGATCTTTGTTGAGGAAATGTGGAGGTGATTACAATGGTTCTCCTTTTTCGTGCTTCGACCTCTCTATCTCTTATGTGCCCTGCCCTTGTCCATGCACCGGAGCGCCCTTATATAGACGGCGTTGGCTCGAGCAGGGGAGAAGGTGACGCTATACCGATCCATGACTCATTAATTACACCCATAATTCCAGCCTTACATAAACCCATGACTCATTTATTACACCCATCACTGTAGCCTTGTCATTCAAACCCCATTTAATGCCGATGTGTGGCTTCGCCTGGTCCGCCCGGGATATGACACTCCTGCGATGGGTTTGGTGAGAGGCGTCAGAGGGATGGGCCGTCGTCGTGTCGATAGCAGCATTCTTCCCAATTAATGGCCCTGACACAGCATGTCAGGGGAAGAAGACTTCGAGACGAAGCCTTCTCCTTATTCCTTTGGTTGCCTTCGTGGCCTGACGAGCGGAAATCACCCGCCCGCTCGCTAGACCGCTACGCAGGCCGCTCGTCCGGCGAGCAGGGCGTAACCACCCACCTGCTCGCTAGGGGGCCACGTGGGCCGCTCGCCCGACGAGCAGGGCGTAACCGCCCACCTGCTCGCCAAGGGGCCACGTGGGCTTACCGCCCGGCAAGCAGGGCATGACCGCCCACCTGCTCGCCAGGGGGCCACGCGGGCCGCTCGCCTGGGGAGCAGGGCGTAACCGCCCACCTGCTCGCTGGGGCGCTTTGCTGGGCCAGGTCGCTTTCTTGGGCCTACTACTTATGCGGCGGAGAGGGTACCCCAGTGCAAAGTACACCGACAGTAGCCCCCGGGTCCGTCCCGGAACGCGCGCCAGTTTTGATGAGGACGGGTGATCCCGATCTTTCGGTGAGATGATGATACGTCGATTTGGGGGTGTTAATGGAACCGAATCAAGGGGTTCCTACCAACAGGTCGGGAGCTTCACAATCGCAATGCCAATCCACACAGATACAAGATCCAAACGATCAATTGTTCCTGCAAGAAATCGAGAACCCGCAAGAACAAAGCATGAAGCAATCTGAATAGATAGTATTGAAATCAAACGAAACAAGTTGAGGTTCTGTTTCTCGGCTCGGGCGGTCTAGTCGACACGCGCAAACACGAGGAGGGACCCACACGGGGTCTACCAAACACAACAAAACCTGATCTAAAGTGATGGCGGCGGTTAGTTTTTATAATGGGGGAAGAGAAAAGATGGCCAAAGGGGTGGCAGCCAAGGTGGAGGGCGTGCTAGGGTTTGCTCCCACGTCCTCAACCTGGGCCTAGGCCCCTCCAACAAATTACAAGGCCCATGGCCCAAATAAGGTGGCGCAGCACCTGGCAGATTCGGACTGCTTGATTGTTCAGTAATTTCCTGACGTTCCATGAGGAATTTGGCCTTGGGACTAGATGCATTGGAAAGTTTACCTCGATACCTTTCAAACGGGTGGTCGCACACTAAAAACGGAGTCCGGGAGCCCAAGTTATGTCCATTTGAAGTACTGCTGCTCCTAGATGGCCGAACCGGACTCGGAGACAAATTGGGCTTGATTTTGGTCCATCCTGGAGGCATGGGCCATCCTTGGGGTGTGGGATTGAGGTGCCGGTCCACTGAGGAAGTCTCGATGGGCCGAGCATGTGGATTGAGGCCTCCATGCGACTTAGAAAAAACGTCGTGCGCCGGAGAAGTAGACGTCGTAGAGGAAGGAGAGACAGCGGTCACGCACATGTTGGCGATGTCCTTATCATCCTCCCCTTCTTGAATTGGAGTCGTCCTCGACTCCATGACATGCTCCTGTGAAAGGTTAGTGGAAACAACGGGCGAAACAACAGGCGAAGCAACAGGCACATCCTTTGTCGTCAAAGTAATGGGGGAAGAACAAATGTAAACACGATGAACCATATAATCTCCTTTCTCATTATACTGGCCAATAACATGAAGAATATTTCTCTGTAAGCATGGCAAATTGCAATGAAGAGCAAGTTTCTCCTCTAAACTATTTAGATCACATAGAGTTTTAAATTCAATGTAACCTAAAGTATCTAAAGAAGACATCAATTTAAGCTCATCTTTTCTCTAGGGATGTGAAGAACATGTCTATTATCGGCACAAGTAAAAGTTTCATGTTCATTTACTAGTTGTGGAGTTGATATAAGTGAAGCATTACAAGCACAACTCTTCTTTATCACAAGAACTAGCAATCATATCTTCTTGTGACAAAGGAAAATCACCTATGAGTTCCACTAATGGTTGCTTTTTAATAGCATGAGTAGTAGACAAATTTAGCTCATAAATATTCTCACCATGTGCAGTGCATCACCTTTTTATTACCTTGTCGTCCTCTTGAGTTGATGTAGGTGTGATTTCAATGGTTTGACCTTCATTTGCACATGTGGCAACAATGCTCTCATCTTTCTCCTTTTTCTTGTCTTCATTCTTCTTCTCTCGGCAATGCTTACCTTCTGCGAAGTGTTAGCTACAAGAGGAGGACAACGGTGGTGTCTCTAATGAAGCTAAAAATTCTTTCAATGATTCAAGTACCATATTTTCAGCTCTAAGGGCACACTTAAACAATTGTGAAAGAGAATTATATGTGTTATCAATGAGAATATCCCGAATCTCTTTATTTAATCCATTAAAAAATCTATTTTCAATTACCTCATCACATTCATTTAACCCACTAAGTTTTAACAAGGTTTTAAATTCTCTATAGTATTCCTTTACCTTCATCTTACCTTGTTGTAAATGTTTCAAATCAATAAAAGCATCGAACTCATCATATTCTTCATATCCATCACTAGAAGGAGATGGAGCAATTGCAGTACACTTCTTCTCATGGCGTCTGGTGATGTGTCCTGTCATTGTTAGTAGAAGAACAAGAAAATACACAAGTATATATTTTCCTATCAACTACTAGGTGGTATGAAGTGGCAAGCCTCACACACGCTCAAGCTTCTACCAAGTTCTTACAAGTCCTCGATGTGGCAAGCGATTGCAAATTCCGAAATCTGTGTGGTTAGAAGATAGTGGAGCTTGGACAGGTAATAATATGTAGCAAAGGAGGAACTAGTACCACTGAACCAAAGTAAAAGTCGTTCAAAATCAGTATAGTGCTGGTCCTATGCTAGACCGTGCTAGAGACGCGAGCCTAATCACAGACTTAGTCACAGAACAAAGATGAAGGTCCTTGAACAAACAAGATAAATATAGGCTAGGATCCTCAATATGCAGCATCAATAAGATAAAGCTCCCTTTTGTTCTCCTTTGCTCACAGAATTTCTTCTCTTTTCTTTTTTTTTCTTTCACAGTGCGGCTCTTTTGTTGCACTGGCCTCTTTTTATTTTGTTCTCCTTTGCTCACATAATTTCTTCTTTTTCTTTTTGTTTTTGCGGTGGATCAAAAATCAGTCTAACAAAGATTGCAACTTTTCTCACTGTTAAAGGCCGAATTTGAAAATATCTAATTTGTCCGGGGGGTCGCACACTAAAAACGGAGTCCGGGAGCCCAAGTTATGTCCGTTTGATCTTCTTTGCTCTGGATGGCGAACCGGACTCGGAGACAAATTGGGTTTGATCTTGGGCCATCCTTGGGGTGTGGGATTGAGGTGCCGGTCCACTGAGGAAGTCTCGATGGGCCGAGCATGTGGATTGAGGCCTCCATGCGACTTAGAAAAAACGCCGTGCGCAGGGGAAGTAGACGTCGTAGAGGAAGGAGAGACAGCGGTCACGCACATGTTGGCGATGTCCTCATCAAGTTTCTTTTTAGTCCTCATTTAATGTCGGTGCGTTCCTGGATAGGCCCACCACTTCTGAGCACACAACCGCCTCGGTCCTCCCCACTTCCGTCGATTTTTTCTTGGGACCCAAAGCGTCGCATCCTTTTGCCTGTTCGTGAACCGTCTTTGTGGGGGATCTATATATATACGCGCCCCCAACCAGCAGTTCATGCCTTCTGATTCTCGCGCACATTGCTCTTTGCCCTTTCATCTTCCTTGCTCAAAGAACTTTGTTTCTGCTTCAATGGCGCAGCCTCTACTTTCTTCCACCGCTGACCAAGGCAGGGTGGATTTTCTCACCAGGATGGCACACGAGGGCTCCCTCCACCTTCGCCAGGGGACCCTCGTGCCGAGCTGCGAGCCAGGGGAGATCATCGTCTTCGCTTGGGGGCTTTTGGCAGGCTTGGTGCCACCATTCTCTAAATTCTTCCTCACCGTCCTTCGCTTCTACGAGGTCCATCTCTCCCCCAACTCCATCGTCATCCTCTCCACCTTTGCTTACTTCTGTGAGATGTTCGTGGGGGTGATGCCCAATCTTCCCCTCTTTCGCTACTTCTTTACCTGCCGCAGCTCCCCCGACAGCGGGATCACGGGGAGCTACCACTTTGTCTCCGCGATGGGTCGGCCCCCCGCTACATTCCCTTCCAGCTAAAATCCAACTGGAAGACGTGGCGGAGTGACTGGATCTACGCTGGCGACAACAGCGGGGTCGACCTCCTTGGGGTGCCCTGCGCGCGGGCGGAAATCCGCGAAAGCTGGAGCTCACCCGTCGAGGAGACGGCGGAGCTCCTGGCGATGGCGGCCCGTATCGACCGGCTGCGGGGCGCCGGCCTGATTGGGGCGCTGGTGGTCCGGGACTTTGTGGCTCGGAGGATCAGCCCCCTTCGTTGTCGTGCCTGCCCTACATGGCAGTATACACGGGACGACGACGTAACGCGCACGTACCCGGGCGGTAAGTACTTTTGCCCTTCTTTTGAATGCATATTCCTCTTCGCGGTCACCATCAACTAATATTCATGTCTTCTTTCTGTGCTAGGCGAGGGAAACCTGGACGGCCCTGCCACCTCAAGATGGCTATCCGCCGCTCCCTTGATCTTAAGTGGCTCGACTTTCGGTAGAGGCTCGACCGCTCTGCGATCTGGAGTTCGCAGAGCGCCTTCGGATCATTCAATCGTTCCCGGCGATGGACTCCACCGGTCCTGCCGTGGTGCCGGCCCACGGCCCCTTGGTGATTAGGGACCAGCCCCGAGCCGATGATCGGAGTCGGAGCGCAGGCAAACGGCCGATCGCTCCGGACACCCCGGGCATGGACCCTAAGAGGGCCTGCACCGGGGGTCAAACTCCTACTACCACCATCTCCGCTGCTTCGTCGAGCGCGCCTGGAGCGGTGGCACCTTCATCTGGGGCGACGACGCCCGTCGCCCCTTCTCCAACGCCAGCTGAACCGATGCCCACTAATGCGGCGCCATCTCCATCGGCACCGACTCCACCGGCGCCAGCCCCAGCGGCGTCGATTCCAACCGCTGCTGGTGCCCGCCCGAGAGGGCTTACGGTTCCAGCTACCTCCTTCAGCTTCAAGTCGCCCCCAAGGGCGGTTCGTCAGGGTGCCCCGGCCGCGCAGACATCCACAGCGCCAACAGACACAGCGGGGACTTCTGCCCAAGGGCATCCAGGCGGCTCTGAAGCAGCCGGACTGGACGTCGCTGGCGCTAGCACTTCTGCTCCCCCCGCTCCAGTTGTCCTCACCGCCCGCACCACCAGCCTGAGTGCGCTGCTCGCCGAGCATGGC
The DNA here is from genome assembly GCA_036346375.1 of Guadua angustifolia. NCBI lineage: Eukaryota > Viridiplantae > Streptophyta > Magnoliopsida > Poales > Poaceae > Guadua > Guadua angustifolia. The sequence continues at coordinate 19,688,642 of CM070519.1, forward strand.
GATGCGCTCACAGCCGCGAACACCCTCCTCGCAGCAGCCACCCAACGCGAAGCTCATGTGTCGCAACAGGTGGCAGCGTTGCGCGGGGAGCTGGAGAGGAAAGAGGCGCTGCTGGCGCAAGAGAGGCTACCGGGGCGACCCTACTCGCCCGCGCGCAGGAGGCCGAGGCAACGCGGAGGGAGGCGGCACAGGAGCAGCAGCGCGCACTGCACAACCTCACGACCATGCTCCAGCCATCCTACCAGCGCATGGCGAGGGTCTTGGAGCCGCTGGGGGTGGATCTTCGCGAGCCGCTCGAGCCTGAAATGATCTGATATGCCTTTGCATCACTGGTCGCCAGCGGCACTCTCGACCTACCGGCCGCCATGGCGCCCGCCGTCCGGGAAGGGCGGTGGTTGCCGAACCACGCGACCTTCGTCTTTGGCGTGCTACGCCAAACACGATGCCTCCTTCAACCCAATGACCGTCGCGAGCGGCATTGAGGAGACGAGGCTCGTGCAAAGCCAGGCACGGCCGCTAAACACGCTGCGTTGCATGATGGCAGCGGAGGGCCCGGACCTCGACGCGGTGGCGGAGGAGCCGGAGGTCGAGGAAGACGATGGGCACATCCAAGTTGCCAACGACAACTGATGGCCCAGGCTGCTTCCTTCACTTTCTTTGTTTCATCTTGTTCCTATTTTTTTTGTATGCCAGAACAATCTTAGCAATTTTAATGAAGTTGGCATTTTCTAGTTTTACCTGTGCATGTTTGTCTGTTCGCGTTTTGGTTGTGCTTGCTCAACTCAATCATCGAGCAATCAGCCCCCAGCCTTGTCATGATGCGAACCTAAACACTCAGGTTAGGTCGATACTTAGGCATTTTTTTGAGTGATTGCAATAACGCGAACAAAGATTATGCAGAACATGCAGGACGTAGACAAGCAAAGTCTTAAGTCTTTGCGCAAGAGTGTCACTGACTCCTACCCATTTGGAACTTATATCCTTATGATCTCTTGGAACCTGACCGCAGCGTTGCACAACAAGGAAACAGGCTCCCAGGAGCGGTATCGGGCTTGCGGCGCTCGCGGTGATAGCCAGTGGTGCTTTACGGAGCTAACCCGAGGTGTGCGAGCCGCGTTTGAGTCACCGTGCCACACTCGCACTCCCGGTCACCCGTCCTTGCGACGGAAATGCTGGGCATTTCCTTTTATCAACGAGGAGCCATCAGGGTAGCGGGTCTAGTGACAACCACGCACAACTCAACCCAATAGGGTGCAGATATGAAAGACAAGTCGATACTACCAAGGCGAGCAACTTATCTTTGTCATAGGCCACCGGGCGACCAGTCCCCAGGCTAGTCACGGAAGCCAACATCCGGCGAGCAGAGCCTGGCCGCCCACCTGCTCGCCCGGTGGGCAGGGCGTGATTGCCCACCTGCCCACCAGGCCCTCACGCGGACTTACCACCCGGCGGACAGGGCATGACTGCCCACCTGCCCGCCAGGCCTCCACGGGGCCATCTTGGATGTTCGAATTAGGTAAGTGTCCAGCACTTCATCTGCGATTGCACGTAGCTACTGAAAACACAAGTAGGCATTATGCAAAGCATGCAGGAAACATATTGAAGACCGCACGTTCTTGCACGGGTATGTCATGGTCCTTTTCTTTGGAACTTAGGCCCTTGTGACTTGGGACCAGCCCGCGGCGACGCGTGGCATGGCAGCAGGTTCCCAGGAGTGGTATTGGGCTTGCGGTGCTCGCGGTGACAGCCAGCGGTGCTTCGCGGAGCTAACCCGAGATGTGCGAGCCGCGTTTGAGACACCGTGCCGCACTCACGCTCCTGGTCGCCCATCCTCGCACGACGTGAATGCCGGGTGTTACCACAGACTAGTAAGGGGTGGCCAAACCACCGGAACTCATGACACACCCGCGCAATATCACCCGCCAAGGGACAAGCAAGGAGAATAAGGCAAGAGCCTTTAAGGCAAACAACTTTGCTAACCGCCAGTAGTCGTCGATCAGCCGGGGGAAAAACTCGCCCACACAGCTGATCAAGGCAAACAACTGGGTACTTACAGCTTTTAGGGGTAAAGCTTTCGCAATAACTCCACGTTGAAGGAGTTAGCCAGCTCTTGATCGTCCTCAGTGGCCAACCGGACCGCCCCGGGTCGAGATACTGAGACCACCTTAAAGGGGCCCTCCCACCGGGGAGACAGTTTATGGAGCCCGGCATGCGTCTAGATTCTACGCAAAACCAGGTCGCCTACTGCCAGTGTTCTCTCGTGAACCCGGGTGGCGTGGTACCGCCTGAGACTTTGCTGGTACCGAGCGGCGCGCAAGGTCGCCCAGTCGCGCACCTCCTCCAGAAGGATGACATCTTCTCCGCGGTGGACTTCTTGTCCTTACTCGCTGAACGCTGAGATCTTGTGATGAGCGGCGGCGACACTCAGACGGAGGACGATTCTGCGCAGTGAGACCAGGAAGAAAGGCGTTTCTCCAGTCGCCCGACTAGGCATGGTTCGGAGTGACCACAGCACATCCGGGAGTACTTCCGTCCACCGCACCTCCCACTTATGGAGTCGATCAAATGCCCTGTTCTTCAAGCCCCTCAGCACCAGCGCATTAGCACTCTCAGCTTGGCCATTGCTCCTTGGATGGGAAACCGAAGCAAAGCATACCTTGGTGCCCATCTCCTCAGAAAACTCTAGGAAGGCCGCACTGGTGAATTGAGTGCCGTTGTCGGTGATGATGCGATTGACGACTCCAAAGCGGGTGAAGTGGATGAATTTGATAGCAGCGGAAGCCGTGATGGCACGTACTGCTTCGGCTTCGACCCACTTGGTGAATTTGTCGATGGCGACGAACAAGTGGGTGAAGCCCCCCGTGGCCCGCGGGAATGGGCTCAGGATATCCAGCACCCAGACTGCGAATGGCCAAGAGAGCGAGATGGTTTGCAAAGCTTGGGTTGGTCGGTGAATTTGCCTGGCGAAGAATTGGTATGCCGCATCTCTCTCACCACTTCATAAGCATTACGGAGGCGATGAGCCAATAAAATCCTTGGCGGGCAACTTTGCGACAAGCGTCCGTGGGACATATGACTCCCGCACATGCCTCCATGGATATCAGAGAGCAGGGCGCTCCCCTCTTCCCGAGTGATGCACTTGAAGAGAATTCCACTACGCTCGTGATATAGGTCCCCACCTACCAGAGTATAGCACTTGGCCTTGCGTGCAATCTTCTCAGCTGAGGCATCATCGTCGGGGATCTCTCGGTCTCGCAAGAAGGCTAGGATGGGATTCATCCACTGACCTTCCCGGCCAAGAGTGGTGATCACATAGTGATCGCCCGGGTACTCCGCTTGGCCAGGCTTTTCCCCGGGTGCCGCATCTGTGGCACCGCCGCCTTCCCTCTCGGACTCGGCGGCTGAGGCGGGTGCGCTGCCTACCCTCCTTTAACCGGTGGCCGCGATAGGCGCACCGCCTGAGTCGGAGGCTGTGACGGCTGCACCATCGTCCCCACCCGAACCGGAGGCAGCGATAGACAGTCGTGATAGTCTTTCCTCAAAGACCTCGATCGGGACAGAGGTTCTTGAGAACGCGAGCTGTGAAAGCCCGTCCGCCATATGATTATCGCATCGAGGGATATGGATATATCCCAATCCTTCGAAGTGGCGCTCCATCTTCCTGACCTCCGCCAAGTAGGCAGCCATGGTAGGATCAGAGCATTGAAATTCCTTCCGCGCTTGGTTGATGACCAGCAGGGAGTCGCCTTTGACTTGGAGGTGTCGAACGCCTAACGCCGAGGCGACGCACAGCGCTACTAGCAGGCCCTCGTATTCGGCGATGTTGTTGGTGGCCTTGAAGTCAAGGGCGACCACGTATTGGAGGATGTCACCGGTCGGGGAGACCAAGACAACCCTAGCCCCCGCGCCTTCGAGCCTGAAGGAGCCGTCGAAGAATAGAGTCCAGGGGGAAGGCGCGGGGGTTTATTCAGCTTCAGGAGCGACGGGAGTCCATTCGGCAACAAACTCCGCCAGCTTTTTGCTCTTGATGGCAGTGCGGGATACAAATTTGAGACTAAATTCCCCCAGCTCCACTGACCACTTGGCGATGCAGCCCTCTACTTCCCGGTTGTGAAGGATCTCTCGCAGAGGGTAGGCAGTGACCACCGTAATCTCTCGCCCTTGAAAATAGTGCCGCAGCTTCCTGGACGCCACCAAGACAGCGTACATCATCTTCTGCGCTTGCGGGTATCTGGTCTCTGCCTCGTGTAGCACCTTCTTGGCGTAGTAGATCGGCTTCGGGCGCCTTCCCTCTCGCCACGATCACAGGCTCACTCTGCCGGGTAGCGGCGATGTCTGAGAGCAATGGTTCGTCGAGTTGAGGGCAACCTTGATGCAAAGGGAGGAGAGGTCTTGCTTTAAGTCTTCAAATGCTTCTTGAGCCTCCTCGATCCACTCGAAGTGGTTCGCCTTCTTGGCAGCTTTGAATAAGGGCGGGCTTCTTTCTCCCGGTAGGCGATGAATCGCTCAAGGAGGCGAGCAACCACCCGAACCTTTACTGCTTGAGCCAAACTGGCGGCTTCATGTGTTCAATGGTTGCTATCTTGTCAGGGTTGGCCTCAATGCCCCGCTTGGACACGAGGAACCCTAACAGCTTTCCGAAGGGCACGCCGAACACGCACTTCTCGGGGTTGAGCTTTAAGCAATTCTTCCTGAGGTTGACGAAGGTTTCCTCCAGGTCTTCAATCAATTCTTCGCTCTTTTTCACTTTTACGACCAGGTCGTCGATGTACACCTCAAGATTGCGCACTATCTGTGGACGGAAAGTAATATGCATGGCATGTTGGTAAGTAGAACCAGTATTTTTTAACACAAAAGCCATTCTGATATAACAATAAACGCCCATGGGTGTTACAAAAGTGGTTTTTTCTTCATCTTCCGCTGCCATGCTAATCTGGTGGTACCGTGAGTACACATCCAGAAAGCACAGTAGCTCACACCCTGCCGTCGAGTCGACAATGAGATCGACGCGCGGCAAGGGGTAAGGGTTCTTCGGGCAGGCCTTGCTGAGGTCGGTGAAATCGACGCACATCCGCTACTTCCCGTTGGACTTCTTGACAAGCACAGGGTTGGCAAGCCACTCATGGTGAGAGACTTCCCGAATGATCCCTGCGCACAGCAGCTTCTCTACCTCCTCCCGAATGGCGTCTTGCCGCTCTGGTGCTTGGCGTCGAACCTTCTGGCGGACCGGGTGCACCTCGGGGAGCGTAGACAGTCGGTGCTCGATCACCTCCCTGGGGACCCCAGTCATATCGGACGGTTGCCAGACGAACACATCGGAATTGGATCGGAGGAAGGTGACGAGCGCATCTTCCTATTTGGTGCTGAGGCTGGCGCCAATGAAGACGGACTTCCCGGGCTCGCCCTCACTCAGGGAGACCATCTTTACCTCACCGGCAAAGCCGGGCGAGGCGCGGGTCTGTGCCTGAGGGGCTCCCGGAAAGGCGGCATCAGCCGGCTTCACGCAGGTGACACCGCCAGTCGATCTTGGCGCTTGTAGCAACGCAAGGCTTCGCTGTCCACGGGATGACTATGAGGCCACCAGGCCCTGGCATTTTCACCACCATGTATCCATAGTGGGTTGCCACCATGAACTTGGCCAACGCCGGTCGGCCGAGTATGGCATTGTACGGGAGGTCAAAGTCGGCGACTTCGAAGTCGACCAGCTCCATACGGAAGTTGCTTTCCTCCCCGAAGGTGACGAGGAGCCTTTTGCCCGGGGGACCATGCCACCCAGGCTCTGTTGAAAAGGCAAGGCAGGCGCAGCTCTTTGGTTCGACACAGGAGCACCGGAATGCCTCGAAGACGAGAGGTTGAGGAACTCCTCCGTCCATCAGCACTCGCCCAAGCTTCACATTCTGGATCGTGGGCGAGACCACGACCGGAAGGTGACCTATGCCAGCAGTGCTCTCAGGGTGGTCAGCCCGACTAAAGGTGATCGGCTCCTCCGACCACTTCAGCATCCGACACGCCCCTGAACTCGACGCCGTGGCGCAGACTTCCCTCCTCAGCCGCTTGTAGGACGCGTTGGAGGGATAGGTGGACGAGCCACCATGAATGTATGCCACGGCGTGATCTGCCTGCTGGAAGGCCAGCGAAGCGGGGTTTTCATCTTGGTCGTCATCGTGAGGGAGGAGCTTCTTGAGCCGCTGCTCGACCATCTTGCTCACAACCTGGCAACTATCCAGGCCATGAGTGTTGGTCCGGTGGATCGGGCAGAAGGGCTCGCCCTCCTTCTCCTCGCGGCGGTCGTTCCTCCAACCGCCGTGGTCACCACGCTGGCCTCGGCGGTCATCCCGCTGGTCGCGACGGTCATCCCGCCGGTGACGGCGGTCACGCCTCCGCGGTCGGGCGTCTTCACGCTCGCGCTTAGCGATCAGGACCCGCCTGATCTCAACCGCCTCGTGCTTTCGCGCCTTCTTGCTCGCAGGGCCGGGGCCCCTTGAGGTCCTGGCCTCGTCCCCGCCGTGTCCTCGCGCGGTGCCAGACACCGGCCCCTAGCTTCCGCCACTCGCGCGCACTTGTGCGCTAGGGAGAATAGCTCGGAGGTGGTGGCGATGTCGCGAGTCACCATCTTTTCCCGCATCTTGCGGTCGCGAACGCCTCTTCGGAAGGTGATAACGACCAACTACTTTGAAATTCGGGGGATCGTGTTGCGGCAGAGGCAGAATCACCGAATGAAGTCGCTCAACGACTCCCCTTTTTCCTGCTCGAGGGCATGGAGATCATCCTCCACGCCCGGCTGTGCGTAGGAGCCCTGAAAGTTGGCGACGAAGAGGCCACACAACTCCCCCCACGAGCGCACTGATCCTCGCGGGAGTTTTAACAGCCAGGATCGGGCGAACCCCGTCAAGGCCGTTGGGAAGTAGTTGGCCATGGCCTTCTCAAACCCGCCAGCAACACGCACCACCGTGGTGTAGATCTGCAATAACTCCTCTGGGTTGGTGGTGCCGTCGTACTTCTCGATGGAGGCCGGGCGAAACCTTTCAGGCCACACCACACGGCGCAGCTGTCGGGAGAACGCCTGGCATCCGACGCCGTAGGGGGAATCCTGCCGTCCACCTGAACCCCGGCCCGAAGGCCGTGCCGGTGAAAGGACCGATATGCCGCCTAGAGGGGGGGTGAATAGGCGTATTAAAATTTCGCAATTAAATAAAATCTCCCGAGACACTGAGTCCGGACTGTCCGAATATTTTGTTCGGATAGTCCGAACAAATTGTTCGGATAGTCCGGGTTAAATATTCGGAAACTCCGGACTGGACAGCTCGGGGAGAGATTTTAAATCTTTGCTAGATTTCAATAATCTAGCTGAATACAAATACTCTAAATGATGTCAGGCACTTAATAAAAATATGGATCTAGAGCCAAACACAAAGAGTAAGTAGATCGGGGCTTCTAAAGATCCAACAACAACAACAAACCCTAGCTCAAACAAATGAGGCACAAAGACAATGATTTTTTACGAAGTTCGATTCTTGAGGGAATCCTCGTCTCCGTTGAGGAGGCACAAAGCCCGGTCCCTCTTGACCTCTTTCCTCCGGTGTTGCACAAAGCACTCATGGGTTCTTCACTTCTTGCCTCTTTCCTTTCGAGGCGAGGCTTGCCTTCTAAGCAAACGAGGGGCTCTCCACGAAATCTTGGAGGCTCCGGTGACTCCTTGCCGTCTAGGAGCCCTTCAAACTCCAAGAGTAACAAATCGTCGCTAAATCAACTTGGAGGATGAACTTGTGCTCAGAATCAACAAAGCAAGCTCAAAGCACTTAAATCCCTCTTTTCTCCCCAAAGATTCAAACCAAATCCAAGATTCAAGTGGGGAAAAGAGGCTAGGGCTCAAGAGAGTGAGAGAGTGAGCTTGGGAATTGAATCAACAATGAATGAAGTGGGCAGCGGTTAGATTTGGAGTGAGGGCTTAAATAGCTCTCCCAAAATCCAGCAGTTACAAGTGCTCTAGCATCCGATTGTCCGGACATTATCTTCGGATACTCAGGACAATTTCCCGAGTGTCGGGACTAAATGTCCGGATACTCGGACTTACGAGAAAAAACTAACCGAGGACCCTAGCTCGGAGTGTCGGATTTAATCTCGGATACTCGGACATTCCCTGAGTGTCGGGACTAAATGTCCGGATACTCGGACTAACCTCCTCGGCGAGTACCCTTTAATAGGAAGTGCCTTTGTTTTAAAATTCTTTTGAGATGCAATTTTCATCCTATGAGCACAAGCATATCCTAGAAGCGATTTTCCGTCATATCCCCTTAATAGTGCGGCTATCCTTAGACTCAATAATATAGAAGAAATTCAACTAAAGTCTTGATGCCGCCTTTTTCAAATTTAAATATGGTGGGGACCTCCAATCGCCTTTCCAACAATGATATCTCCTTGATAAGCGCATAGAATCTCACTTGCAGTTAGCATACAAAATTGTGTTGCCATAAATCACCAAAACACTTTGAGGGCCTAGATGCACTTTCAATCTCCCCTTTTTGGTGAATTGATGACAACACAATTGGATTTAGATAAAATTTGAGAGGATATAGTATTTGGAGAACCAAATACATGGGGTTGGAGCTCCCCCTAAATACGTGCATTAGAAAAGATTGAGCAGATTCTTGAAATGCACATATTTAAGAGAAAAAGGGTGCACAAGCTCCCCCTAAAGAGTTGCTTATGATAGAACATGACAAGATAATCAATAAGTAATTTTGCACAAGTAAGTAGATATGACATGATATCACACAAATGCATAGCGGAAGGGAAATTGATATTAAGCAAATAGTTCGACATCCAATCATCCAAAAACACGAGCACAACTAAAGGTTTCAACAAGACGATAATTAAACTTAAACAAAGCACAACCAAGCACGGCACAACCAAGCACGGCAAAGCAAATAAACTCTAGCTCTCTCTCCCCCTTTGGCATCAAGACACCAAAAAAAGGAAGAGTCTACCACAAAGAACTACTAAATAAATCGTAGGAAGGCTCATAGTAAATCTTCCTCGCTGTAAATCATTTATTGCCATGGCGCTTACTGAGGTCTTTGAAGAATTTGAGGCAAGAGCTGAGGTCGCGGAATCCACTGTAGGTGCAGCAACAGACTCCTCGGACTCACTGCTGGCAGGAAGGTCCTCACCCTGCTAGCGGCGGTAGGCGCGGAACTCACGGCGGTGCTCACGCAGTTCACGACGGGTCTCCTTTACTTGCTCAGACACATCTTAGCATAAGCAAAATAGGCACTTGAGCATTCTCTTGATGGTGTCATGGCTAGAGCGAGGAGAACCTTCTCCCGTGGGAGAAACTGAAGCGGTCGGAGCTGGAGGAGGCACAGATGGAGCAAAAGACCGAGTGACAGGAGGACGACCCCTGGGACGCTTGTCCACAGGAGCTGTAGGAACTGACTGAGGATGGACCTTGTATGGCACATGCTCCACATCCTTCACGAAATCAAGCCCCGTGATGTGCTCAATCACAGCCATAATAAAAGGCGCATATCAGCTGCTTTGGAGTTGCTCAAAGAGTTGTAGCGGATGGCCTCCCAGATGAAATCAACCACGTCAAATCCATGAGTGCGCTCAACCAAATGAAATAGCAAATTTCTAACATAAGAACTGATGGTTGACGCATCTCCTCCTTGGGCCAAAGAGAGACCCGGCAATCGAAGAAGAACAAAGCGAGCGCGGCGGACCCTTGATAGTGCCCATCACAACATCTTTGAGGCGAGTCATATAAATCTCCAAGCTGCTCAGGAGCCATGACCTTTTTATCATGCAGCTTGGCATCCCCATCGGCTGATCTCAGATGCAATATTCTAGCAAATGTCCTCTTGGTCACCACATACCACAGTTTATCGGTCATCCACCAAATGGCATCTTGCTTTTTATCAAAGTAAAGAGTGGCATAAAATTGCATGATTACCTCATCATTCCAAGAATGCATGAAACTCATAATGTCCTTCACTTTATGCCGCTCACAAATCTCGATGACCTCGTCGAAGATGGGATTTTGAGCCTCAGACATATATAGCCAATCAATCCTCTTCATCTTCATCACGGGATGCTCCATAGGCAGAAGAACTGTTTCATAAAAGTCGGAGTGGAACCTGTTCCAGAACCGCTTGTCGACATACTGATCTTGGTGGAACTCGAGCGGATCTTTGTTTCTCTGCGCAACAATGGCCTTGCCCTTTCCGGACCCACGATAGTCAACCACACGTGGCATCATCTCGCTGGATATCTCCACCGAGGTGAAGCTTCTCAAGGGACCAATCGCCAACCTTGACTCTTGATCTTGCTTCTTTTTACGCTCCACGACGCCTAGCATGCTCATCATGGGATGTTCTTCAGAGAATTTCCTCGGGATTATTTTGAGCAGAGCACGAGATGGAGCGGTAGGAGGCGCGGTGAGGAGGTTTACTGACCTTGAGGAATCTTCTTCACCTTGTCTTCTCTTCTTGGGAGCCTTGGGAAGGAGAGGAAGGAGGCGACTCAAGCTGGGCGCTTCTGGCACCAGAACCTCCTTGGGAAGAAGACATCTAAGGAGGAACAAAGATAGGAGTGAAAAAGAGTTTGCACGAAAACAGATTTCACAATTTAAAATTTTGGGCCGAGAAGTACAGCTCGGATACTCCGGACATTTTGTCCGGACTGTCCGGACAATTTCTCCGGATACTCCGGGGATTTAGTCCGGAGTGTCGAGGTTTTGTCCGGATACTCGAATAAAATGCCGGAGACTCGGGTTTATGGTCGAACCCAAAACCTAAATTGCAAACAATGTGGGATTTCTAAGAGCACATTCTAGAGATTAGACAAGGAGGCGAATGTACTCTAAAGAGGAGCACTAACCTAGGTATTTCAATGATCAAGAGGAGATTAGGGCAAAAGAAGTCATACCACAGCGATGAACCAACAAAAGCGAAGAAAGCAGCGAGGAGATCCTTCCCCAAGCCCTCAAGGATGATTCGGAGGCTCAGGAGGGTGAGAAACACGCCGGAGATGGAGGAGAACCGGAGGCGGCTAGGGTGAAGGTTTGAGGTGGATGCGTTGAAACAAATGAGAAAGAGAGAGAAATAATGCCCCTTGCAGTCTTAAATACCCATGACCATCTCGGTCAGGACACTCCGGACATTTAGTCTGGATACTCCGGATAATTTGTCCGGATACTCCGGACAATTTGTCCGGACTGTCCGAACTGACTCGGGATCGGATTAGGAATTTCAAGGATTTGAAGGGAATGAATGACTTGAAGAATTGGGAAAAAAAAGTCCTTAAGGGCCCTTTGCACAATGTGACTAGCGAACACAAAATCAAACAATCTATAGTCACATGTGATTGGGTACGATCCGAAGATCAGATATTTCAACCAACACCAAAAGATTAGAGAAAAAAGACCAAATAAGCTTTTTCAACACATTTTGCAAGCATCAATCAAAAGCGTTCACGATTCATGCCAAGTTGCGAGAATCAAGAATATTTAGCCCACTCCTCAATTCGCAAAATCTCTTTTCATCCAGGGCTTGGTGAATATATCGGCTAATTGATCATTTGTACTCACATGTTGGATATCGATATAAGCCTTTAGTGGAATGATCCCTTAGGAAATGGTGCGAATATCAATATGCTTTATGCGGGAATGTTGGGCGGGGTTGTTGGCAATTTTATGGCACTCTCATTGTCACACAAAAGTGGCACACGGTTATAGGTTAGGCCATAATCATTTAGAGTTTGCCTCATCCAAAGCAATTCGCACAACAACTCCGTGACTATATATTAAACTTGGTGTGGATAGAGACTCTGAATTTTACTTCTTGGAAGACCAAGAAACAAGAGATCTACCTAGGCCGACAAGTACCGAGGTACTCTTCCTATCCACCTTACATCGGCATAATCCGCATCGAATAGCCAACTAACTCAAATGATGAACCTTTGGGATACCAAAGCCGAAATGAGGAGTGTGCACTAAATACCTCAAGATTCTCTTCTGGCCACCATGTGGCACTCTTTTGGAGCGGCTTGAGCGTGCACACATGCACACACTAAGCATGATATCGGGCCTAGAAGCACAAAGATAAAGTAAAGAGCCGATCATCGAGCGATATACCTTTTGGATGACCGGTTTACCTTCTTTGTCTAGGTCTAGATGCCCGTTGGCTTGCATCGGCGTTTTGATTGGCTTGGCGTTCTCCATGCCGAACTTCTTGAGCATGTCCTTGATGTACCGTTTGGCATATAAAAGTTCCTTCCTTTAGTTGTTTGACTTGAAATCAGGAAGAACTTCAACTCGCCCATCATAGACATCTCGAATCTTTTAGTCATTATCTGCTAAAATCCTTGCACAAATGTTCATTAGTAGATCCAAATATAATGTCATCGACATATATTTGGCACACAAATAAATCATCATCAATGTGTTTAGTAAAGAGAGTGGGTCGGCCTTCCGACTACAAACCCTTGATCGAGGAGAAAATCGCGAAGACACTCGAACCACGCCCTCGGTAACTTGCTTAAGCCATAAGCTTGGTGAAGGAAGTAGGCGTGGTCCGATGGTTCGGTCTTGAAGCCAGTGGTTGCTCGACGTAGACCATTTCGGAAAGTGGTCCATTCAAGAAGGCGCTTTTCACGTCCATTTGATACAACTTGAAATCATGGTGAGTAGCAAAGGCAAGTAGTATTCTAATAGATTCAAGCCTAGCTACGGGAGCGTATGTTTCATCGAAATCCAAACCTTCTATTTGCGTGAAGCCTTGAGCAACCAACCGTGCTTTGTTTCTAGTTACTATTCCGTTCTCATCTTGCTTGTTCCGAAACACCCACTTGGTTCCGATCACGTTTTGCTTGGGTCTTTCGACCAGCTTCCATACTTGGTTCCGTTCGAAGTTGTTCAACTCCTCTTGCATCGCCACTACCCAATCCGGATCTTGGAGTGCTTCTTCTACCTTAAGTGGTTCAAGAGAAGATACAAAAGAGTAAAATTCACAAAAATTTGCAAGTCGAGATCTAGTGGATACTCCCTTGTTAATGTCTCCGAGTATGTTGTCGACCGGATGATCGCGTTGTATGCTTTGATGAACTCTCGGATGAGGAGTTGTTGCATTTATACGTTGAATCGGACCTCCGTCATCTTGAGAAGTGTTGGAACCATCTTGAGCTTGAATGGAAGAGGGAGGATCAACATTTGGAGCACTGATGTCCGGAATGTCCGGGGTTAAGTCCGGACACTCCGGAGATTTTGTCCGGATACTCCGGACATTATCTCGGACACTCCGGGTTGGGGTGCTCGGGATTGCATCTGCTCCACCGTTTTACCTCCCCAATTGCCAATTTCTTGATTGCTTCGCATGGAGGTTCTTCCTATCAATTTCATCACAATTAACTTGTTCTACTTGAGAACCATTAGTTTCATCAAATGTTAAATCACGCGAGATTTCAACTACACCGTGGTGTTATTGAAAACCCGATATCGTAAGCATTCGATCCATAACCAAGTAAAAATCCCTCATCTACTTTAGGAGCAAATTTAGAAGACTTAGCCTTTTTGTTGAGGATGTAGCATTTACTCCTAAATACTCAAGTAGGATACATTTGGCTTCTTCGTTGAGGAGCTCAGACGCCGCCTTCTTTAGCAACTTGTGAAGATATAATCGGTTGGAGCTGTGGCACGCAGCGGTGTTGACGACCTCCGCCTGAATATGTCGGAGACCTTGTACTCGTCAAGCATCGTGCGCGCCATCTCGATGAGGTTCGATTCTTCCTCTCGGCTACCCCATTCTGTTGAGGTGAATAGGGAGCTAAGAACTCATGCTTGATGCTTTCTTCATCGAGAAACTCCTCAGCGCGGTATTCTTGAATTGGTGCCGTTATCACTCAATTTTCTTTATCTTCACTTGAACTCATTTTGAGCCCTTCTCATGAACTTCTTAAGAGATCCTTGAGCTTCACTTTTATCATGCAAAAAGAACACCCAAGTAAATCGAGAAAAATCATCTACAATGACTAACCGTACTTGTTTCCTCCGATGCTTATGTACGCGATCGGGCGAACAAGTCCATGTGAAGCATCTCAATGGTCTTGAAGTGGTCATCACATTCTTGGCGGGTCTGAAGCTCCAACTTGCTTACCGGCTTGACACGCGCTACACACCCTATCTTTCTCAAAAACGACATTGGTTAGTCCAAGGATGTGATTGCCCTTAATGAGTTTGTGAAGGTTCCTCATACCAACATGGGCAAGTCGATGATGCCATAACCAACCCATACTAGATTTAGCCATTAGGCACGTTTCAAGGTTAACTCTATCCGTAGTGAAGTCTACAAGATAGAGATTCCCTTTCAACCGTCCCTTGACGACTATTGAACCATCATCCCTCTTAACGACATCCACACCCTTATCGCTAAACACACAATTGTAGCCCGCTTCACACAATTGAGCAACGGACAACAAATTGTAGCTTAGCGACTCGACAAGTAAGACATTGTTTATGTGAAACTCATTGGTAATCAAGATCTTACCTAAACCTACCACTTCACCTTTTCCGTTATCGCCAAAGATGATGCTTTAGCTATTTGATCCATTGGCTTCCAAATCTTGCGAACATTGCCCTTTCTCCGGTCATATGATCGTACATCCGCTATCCAAGATCCAACTTGTTCCACCGAGATGTAGGCCTACAAAATGAAATTTAGTTTTGCTCTTTGGTACCCAAACTTGTTTAGGTCCGTGCATATTAGTGACAAGTGATTTGGGGACCCAAATAGATCACACATTAGAAGCATTCTTGGGCTTACCCCAATATGATGAGCAACTACTCTCTGAGGCTAGTCCTCTTAAGCACATAAGAAGCAAAGAAAGTGGATTGAGCCTTATATTTAGAGTTTGCTTCCCCTTTCTGAAGTGAATGGGCTTGTTCAAAGCGCAACCACAATGTGATTTCCTTTGCCCTTAGGAGGACATAACCAAGCCCATGCTTCATGGGGTTACCTTTAAACTTCTTGAGGAACTCCTCTAGTCCTTGTTAGCCTTATAGGACTTTTGTAGTCCATCTTGAGCATTCCTTGAGCTTCTCATTTTCATGAGCAAGTACTTGCAAAGTCTCAAGGTTAGTGGTACAAGTATCAATATTAACATTATAGCACCTAGCGCATCCATTGCTAGTTGAAGGCAATGAAGAATTGGAGTTAATAGTTGAGGTGGTCGAGGGCTATTCTTGAGATCAACAAGCTTCAACTCAAGAGCCTTGCAGGCATCCTTTGCCTTAGCAAGTTTCTCTTGAGTGAAGCATTGGTGATCTCGAGACTAGTCAACTTCGGATTTGATTAATTTTGAATTCTCAACTAATTTTTCATTTTCTCTTTTTCAAAAGATAAGCTCTTCTCTAGCTCATGATTCTTTTCCTTTTCGAGGATGAGCAAATCCTCTTGAGCCTCGAGTAGCTTCCTTTTGTTCTACAATCTCCTCCAATTTTTCAAAGTCTTTTAAGAGCAAATTTAATTTATGAATGTCAAAGTTTTTCATAGACTTAAGCACGGTGTTAACGTCATCATTATCACTATCGCTATCGTGCTCATCTAGACATTCATTAGCAATGGAGGAGTGGAGACTTTTGATGATACCTTGTGCCCTTTGCCATAAGGCACATAGGAGCGTTATCGTCATAAATCGCTCAAGTTGTCGAAGAGGCTCTTCGACGTTGTTGAGGTGGTAGGCACGGCGATGGCGACAGAGGCAATTCCTCCTTCCTCGTCTGACTCGGAGTCGGAATCGGAGTTGGAGTTGGTGTCGGAGTTCCACTCCTTTCCAATGTAGGCATGACCCTTGCCCTTGTACTTCTTGCTCTTCTCCTTGTCTTTGCCCCGGAACTTGTCCTTCTTGTGAGACTTCTCATCTTTGCCTTCCTTATGCGGACACTCGGCAATGAAATGGCCGGTTTCGCCGCATTCGTAGCATCTTCTTGTGGAGTGTCTCCCATTTGATTTTCTTCCATAGTTTCTTGATTGACCTCCTTGCTTGAAATTTTTCTTCTTGAAGAATTTGTTGAATCTTCGCACAAATAGAGCCATATCTTCATTTGTCAATGGACCACTAGACTCTTCGTCTTCACTTATGCTTTCTTGACTTGGCGCACAATTTTGACGGCCTTTAGGCGATGCCCTTTTCTTCCCGGACTTGAGTTCTTCCACAACCTCAGCTTCCTTTACCATCATCTCGTCCATCATGAGCCGGCCAATGACGTCATGAGGTGTCAAAGTGTCAAAGTTGGGCCGATCTCGGATCAACTGAACAAGATTGCGGTTGGTAGGAGTGATCACGCGAAGTATAATCTTCACCACAGCCTTGTCGACAAATCAGTGCACCCAAGACCTTTTGCTTGATTTACAAGCACCATTAGCCGGTCAAACATCTTGTTGTAGGACTCTCCTTCTTCCAATGTGAACCGGCTTAGCTCACCAATAATGAGCTCTATCTTTGATTCACGAACACTTGAAATCCCTTCAT
This sequence comes from Guadua angustifolia, assembly GCA_036346375.1. NCBI lineage: Eukaryota > Viridiplantae > Streptophyta > Magnoliopsida > Poales > Poaceae > Guadua > Guadua angustifolia. The sequence continues at coordinate 19,705,166 of CM070519.1, forward strand.
GACTCACTAGGAGTCTATCCCAAATGGCCTTTGCTTCCTCAAGTCCATCCACACGGTTGAACTCGGAATCACTCAAAGCATTAAACAAGGCATTGACGGCCAAGTCATTGAAGTGTTGATCTTTATCTTCTTCGGGAGTAAGATTGTCCGGATCATTAGGCTTGAAACCTGTTTGCACAATCTTCCAGATAGAAGGGTGAAGCGATCTCAAGTGCATTTTCATCTTATGTTTCCATGCCGCATAGTGAGTGCCGTCGAAATGAGGCGCTCGACCGGAGGGCACGGAGACATATGAGGAAGAGCTTGAGACACCGAGGGAACGATAATCAAATGGAATTGCAACCCCAATACCGGAGCCCGTGCCCTTATCTTGGTCATGGGCTTCGGTATTCTTATCTCCAGTTTGCGACATATTAATTCTCCAAGCGGTTAAGCCAAACTAAGGAGATTTGGCTCTGATACCAATTGAAAGGACCGATATGCCGCCTAAAGGGGGGGTGAATAGGCGTATTAAAATTTTGCAATTAAATAAAATCTCCCGAGACACTGAGTCCGGACTGTCCGAATATTTTGTTCGGATAGTCCGGGTTAAATATTCGGAAACTCCGGACTGGACAGCTCGGGGAGAGATTTTAAATCTTTGCTAGATTTCAATAATCTAGCTGAATACAAATACTCTAAATGATGTCAGGCACTTAATAAAAATATGGATCTAGAGCCAAACACAAAGAGTAAGTAGATCGGGGCTTCTAAAGATCCAACAACAACAACAAACCCTAGCTCAAGCAAATGAGGCACAAAGACAATGATTTTTTTACCGAAGTTCGGATTCTTGAGGGGAATCCTACGTCTCCGTTGAGGAGGCACAAAGCCCGGTCCCTCTTGACCTCTTTCCTCCGGTGTTGCACAAAGCACTCATGGGTTTTCACTTCTTGCCTCTTTCCTTTGGGAGGCGAGGCTTGCCTTCTAAGCAGCCGGGGCTCTCCACACGAAGTCTTGGAGGCTCCGGTGACTCCTTGCCGTCTAGGAGCCCTTCAAACTCCAAGAGTAACAAATCGTCGCTAAATCAACTTGGAGGATGAACTTGTGCTAAGAATCAACAAAGCAAGCTCAAAGCACTTAAATCCCTCTTTTCTCCCCAAAGATTCAAACCAAATCCAAGATTCAAGTGGGGAAAAGAGGCTAGGGCTCAAGAGAGTGAGAGAGTGAGCTTGGGAATTGAATCTGACAATGAATGAAGTGGGCAGCAGTTAGATTTGGAGTGAGGGCTTAAATAGCTCTCCCAAAATCCAACTGCTACAAGTGCTTCTAAGCCTGATCCGGACTGTCCGGACATTATCTTCGGATACTCGGACAATTTCCCGAGTGTCAGGACTAAATGTCCGGATACTCGGACTTACGAAGAAAAAACTAACAGAGGACCCTAGCTCGAGTATCAGATTTAATCCCGGATACTCGGACATTTTCCAGTGTCCGGACTAAATGTCGGATACTCGGACTAACCTCCTCGGCAGAGTACCCTTTAATAGGAAGTGCCTTGTTTTAAAATTCTTTTGAGATGCAATTTTCATCCTATGAGCACAAGCATATCCTAGAAGCGATTTTCCGTCATATCCCCCTTAATAGTACGGCTATCCTTAGACTCAATAATATAGAAGAAATTCAACTAAAGTCTTGATGCCGCCTTTTTCAAATTTAAATATGGTGGGGACCTCCAATCGCCTTTCCAACAATGATATCTCCTTGATAACTGCATAGAATCTCATTTGCACCGTTAGCATACAAAATTGTGTTGCCATGAATCACCAAAACACTTTGAGAGGCCTAGATGCACTTTCAGCCGGGGAGTGCGGATCGTGACTCCCCAGAGAGTTGGAGGAGCGGACTTCCTACTCGCTCTGAAGGTAAGAGTCGTGAGAGGAACTCTCACCCCCAGGGGCCATCCGTCCGTCACGAGCGCGACGACACTGCAGGCGATCACGCAAATCACCGTCGCGCCGCTGGCGACGCTTCTCCAGATGGACCCTCAGGTCCTCACGGCTCCTCGCAGAGCTGGGACCTTCTTCTTGCATGCCCTTTCCCTAACTCTGGCCCTCCTGGCCAGAGCGCTTCCCGTTGGGGCGGCTGGAAGCTTGGGTGCGATCGACGTGCACCCTTGGTTGAGGGTGCAAGCGGTCCCGGTGGTCGGGCATCCCTGGCGGGCTGGGCGCATCCACAAGGCGGCAATATCCTGCGACCACAGTGCGGCGGGTGTCTCTCCGCAAGTTCCATCGGAGGTGATCCAGGAGAGCAGACCGCATCACGAGTTACAGGCGGAGTGGCGGCCTCCATGGCCAGCCGACGCCGGACCGGAAGTTCGGTCACGGCCGGGGGGGGCGCCGCCGCCCTGCTGCGGGGGCGGCGTGAGGCCATCCCTAGTCCGACGAGAGTGCCGAGATGTGTTCTGGGCGTTGCTAGGCTCTGCCACCTCTTGTCGCTACGAGTGTGAACCCGCCAACACCAGAGGCAAGGTCCTTTCGGACAGAAGACCGGAATCCGCTGGAGAGATGGCTGGGTGAGCCAACCACTAGCCCCCTACCTAGCGTGCCCCTGTCGACGTATTCCACCGGACAGGACCCTATCAACGAACAGGGTTGACTACTCCCAGGATGGAAGGTATGGTTCGGTAGAGGGCGTCTTCGTGGCTGGAAACCCTAATGGCTCTCTACGTTGGATCCCGGGGATCAGTAGATCAATGGACACGGTGATGTACCCAGGTTCGGGCCCCCAGCACGGGAAATAGCCCTACGTCCTGCTAGATCTTTGCTGAGGAAATGTGGAGGCGATTACAATGGTTCTCCTTTTTTGTGCTTCAACCTCTCTTTCTCTTGTGTGCCGCCGCCCTTCTCCATGCACCGGAGCGCCCTTATATAGACGGGGTTGGCTCATGCAGGGGAGAAGGTGATGCTATACTGATCCATGACTCATTAATAACACCCATCATTTCAGCCTGAAAGACCATGTGGAGGTCTATCCTTGTGTGTGATGAGTAATTGACAAGATTTGAGATTGGATTGACTTGAAATTGAGTTTGATTTGAATTGGATCTTCAAATTGAAGCAATTTGAGTGTTGGTTGCTTTTCTAGTGCTACTGGCACAGAGGCGATATGCCGGACCATTGGGCGCAATTATGATCGATTAATGATTGTGGGATAATCATTGAAAATATTTGTGGGCATTGCTATGTGAAGGTTTTCCTTGTCTTTGATGGTTGCAGGGCGACGGTGCTAGGTCATGGTGAGGCGGAGGATGACCGGGACTAGGCGAGGCGTCGGAGGTCGAGGCGGTCGGAGATCACTTGGAAGATGACCGGAGGCGGAGTCGAGCAAGTCAAGAAGACAAGGAAAGGATATGATGCTAGCTAGATGCCGCGTGGATCAATGAGGGCCGTCGGATTGCGGTCTAGTTGATAGGTTAGCGGGTCTAGGTAGTATGCTTCGAAAATCGTGCAAGAAAACCCGGTATGTGTGTGGGTTTTGGGTTAGCCCTTGCATGGCTGTGTGAGTGGGTTAATCCTAGCCCTTAGATGAGTGTCCTAGGGTTGAGGGACTCATCCAAGGGTGGTAGGTGGCCCAAGAGTAGTATAAATAGGGTGGAGGGGTGGCCTCCTCCCCTTGAAGGTTTTGAGTTGCTCCTTTGAGCTTTGCCCACATGAAGTGAGGCTTTGTAAACCTTCCCACCAGAAATACAAAGAAATTTCTTTACATTGTTGTGAATTTAAATTTCGCATTTACATTATGTCTTTACTTTCATAATTTAAATTCAGCATTTACATTACGCATTTACTTTCCCGCAATTTACATTCATGCAATTTGGATTTGCCTCCCCTCCTTCTAAATGCTGATCTTGGATGTTTTGAGTGTGTTCATATGGTTTTACATCTCTTTTGCACTCTTTGATTAAGTAGAGATCATCTTTTCTTTCAAGTTCCAGTTCTGTCCAGAACTTGTTCTTCGCGCAGCAGTTAATATTTTATTTTTAGAAAAATATAGAAAAATCCTTTTTGTGTGATTCTTATTGGATATTGTGCGGAACTCCCATATCCATCTGTATAAAAACTTTGGAGTTTACTTGTTGCACCGTTTGGGCGCCATGAGGTGAAAACCGAGCCCCAAGTTTTCTGCTCCAATTACCTGACTGTCTGTGTTCATAGATTTGTGATGATTTTTATACATGGATTTTTGATCTAAACTTTGGTAGAGAGATTCATGACTCATCTTCTCATAGGAATAAAATTTATCATAATTTTGTGAGTAGCAGAAACCCACCAACCTCCTGTTCAAATTAAAAATAGCTTCTAGAAATATCTGCTTTTGCTTTTCTAAAAGTGACTTTTGTGTCTTGGCTTGATCTCTTTTAGAAAAAAATTATTTGAATTGATTCCTCTTTATTTGGATACTTGACAACCAGGATTGTGATTGAAAAATCCCTCACATATTTTATGGATCTCATCCATGTAAGCTAGGGATACATAGTTGTCTAGTCGTTCCGGTTTTTACGGGTTTTGCGAATTTGAGAAGCACCGGTTTTCTTTGCGCGATCTTGTCAAGGTTTTGGTTGGAGTATTTTTGGGGAAAATTTATTTGCGACCATTCACCCCCCCACTGTTCGCCATCTCGATCCTTCAATTGGTATCGAGCGGTTTTGCTCTTCCATAGATCTTGACCGGTCTCGAGAGCCATGGCGACAGAACAAGTATTCCACCAAGCCTCCAATTTTTTACGGTGTTGATTTTCCTTTTGGAAATCCGGATGGAGTCATACATCCTTGCCGAGGCTTCTGATATGGCGAAGGTGAAGCTCCCATATGAGGTTCTGCTTGATGAGAAACGTCACTACCGCAATATGGTGACGTTGAGGCAAATGCTAAGGCGAGAACATTCTCATCTGAGGACTCGGCCGATGAGTATGATCGATTTCTCACCTTCGCTCCGCCCACGAGATTTGGGTAACCCTCGATGCTTACCATGAGGCACTACTCAAATCAAGACCGTGAGGAGACGATTCAAGCGAGTACAACAAATTTGAACAATCTTGTTGGTAAGAGTCTCGATGAGTGCTTTGGTCGGTTTACCAAGATTTTGAGCGACCTCCGGCGATCGGTTGTATATACTCGACTTCGGACAATGCTCGGCATTTCTTGATCGCACTCGACCTTCGGGTTTGGGAGATGAAGGTGACCACCATCAAGGACACCAGCGATCTGTCGACTCGACTCTTGGCGGGCTTTATTCCGCCTCAAGACTCATGAGATTGATGTCGTCTCTCGGAAGACGAAATCTCGGTCGATAACTTTGGTCACCGATCCCATTGGGTCCTCTTCTGGATTTTCTTTTGACTTTATACGGTTTTCTCTCTCCGCTCTTTGCGGCGTAGCGATGAAATTGCAGAGCGACTTCCGGAAAATGAGCTTGCTCTTGTCGCTCGAAAATTTTCAATATTTACAAGAGAGAGAGAGAGGAAGAAGGTGGCATGATCACTGCTTGAGTGTGGTGGCCCCAACCACATTGAGCTTAACTTAAAAGCCGGAGAAGGGCAAAACGGCGTCGGGTTTGGGCAAACGACTACACCGATAAGAACCGCAACAAGCCTCCGGTTCGTGAACCGACACACGAGAAGAAATACCGCAACTTCTCCAAGAACAAGAAGCTCTTCCACAGCGTCCTCGCCGCCCTCGGCGACATCAACCTCTCCGACACGGAGACATGGAGCGGCAAGGCGAGGATGATCCTGAAGAGAAGAAAGGCGGCGGCGACTTCTCGGCATGTGCTTCATGGCGGCGCCATTGAAGTGGCGACTCCATTTGTCTGGCGACACGGATGAGGTACCCACCTCTGACGAGTTAAATGATGCCTTCGTAAATTAGGCAAGTTTCATGCTAAGACTAGGTCGAGGTGTTACGAGTTAGAGAAGGAGGTAGATAGTTTGTCTCGGGAGTTAGCTTCACTTAAATCATGTTCCTCTCGAGACTCGGCAATTTGTACTCTCTGTGATGCTTTGCTTGTGGAGTTGGAGAACCTAAGAACCTGCATGATAGTGTGGTTTCGATCTTGAGGCTCTTAGGTCGAAGGATGCTAGCACATGTTCTATTGATCCAATTCCTATTGATGCTAGTTTTCTTCATACTCACACAACTGCATCTTGTGAAAATTGCCCTAAGCTACTTGCTGAAATTGATGCCATGAGTTGTCACCTTAGGAAGCTTTCTGCTAGAAATGATGAACTTGAATTGCATGCTTCTAAGGACTCAGTTAGCTCATGTGAGGGCTGTAAGCAACTAAAATTTGATAATGAAGTTTTGAATGCCAAGTGTGATCAACTTGCTAAGGACTTACTAGTTAAGTCAAATAATGGTTGCTTGCTGTGTATTGGGATTGAGGATGACGTGGATAAGGTCCACACAGAGCTTAGGAAGAAGTTAGAGGCCCAGGTTGGTAGAATTAGAGATGCTTCTTGTGCTTCCTGTGAGTCTCTCAAATTTGAGGCAGCCGTGTATAGGGAAAAATATGCACGCGTTGTTCGATCCTCTTCTTCTGCCTCTTCTTCTACTCCTTCCCCTTGCTCTTCATGCGCCTCACTTTTAAGAGTGTCGGTATCTTATGAGCACTCTCGAGAAATTTGTTGGAGGCAAGAAGAAGCTCAATCTCATTCTAGACCAGTCCAAGATTAGCATATTCAATCAAGGTCTAGGATTTGATTACTTGGAGCACGCTAGGACTCATCCTCCTACCATTGTGCGTGGTTCCAAGAGTGGAGAGATAGTGGTTGCTCCCAGGTTGAGCACCACTTGTGTTTAGGTCTTCTGGTGTGGTCCACGGGACTTCTGACCCGAAGGATGCTTCTCTTGTTATACGCCTCTAACAAGGCAAAGTACACATGCACCTTCTGTAGAAGGATGGTCACCTAGTAGATTTACGCTTGAGCGCCAAGATCACTCGGCGTGGCGTGTTGATGCTCTTAGGGGTATTGGGGTCATCCCGGACTCTGAGTGCTCCTAAGGCACACCTCTTGCTAAACGAGTTAGAGATTCGCTTGTTTTTGGGCAGCGTCCGGGACTCGGTTTTCATGTTGTTGATCGAGTTTTAGTCACAGAGTTGCTCGTGGTCGATCTTTCGCCGTCCTCTTGATATTCCTCGTTTTCCCATCGAGGTAGATATCGGCGGTGTGAGGTGTTTTCGGCGGAGATTTAGGCGACCTCGTTGGGATGGTCCGCCTTTGCACCACAGCGAGCCAAACCGATGTGACTCCTAGATTTTCTACTAGAGTTGTTTCCTCGATATTGTTAGAGTCGGCGTCGAGAGACACTAGAGTCGATCTTCTTCCTCTGTGGTTGGTACTTTGAGCGTCGTGTGATTGATATTGGGTTCCCAAGTCTTCACTTTATCCCAATACTGAGTCTTCTCTTTTGACTTGATCGGGTTAAATCGGATGGGGAAGGGAGATGTTTGGATTGTTGACTCCGGGTGTTCTCGCCATATGACCGAAGATTCTCGTTGGTTCTCTTCCCTAGTCCGAGCCCCCGGTGATGAGTTGATCACTTTTGGGGATGCTTCTTGGTAGAGTCATTGCTAAAGGTACCGCCTGCATTAATGAAAATTTTATTCTTAAGGGCGTTGCCTTAGTGAGTAAGCCGCAATACAATCGCTTTACGTTTCTCGGCTTATCGATGACTCTTTCGAGGTAAGCTTCAAGAGTAATGCTGTAGAATCCTTGATTCATCGGGAGGGTTAGTTCTTGGATTTCTAGATTTGGGAGAGTATTTCGTGCTGATTTTTACGCTTCTTCGGAGACTCTCTTGATGTTTGATTATACGAGTCCGTGATCTCTCCTTCGGCATAGGAGACTTGGTCACATTGGTTTTGATCATTTGACCGAATTAGCGACTTGATCTTATTAAGTGGTTTGCCCAAACTCAAGATGGTCAAAGACTTAGTTTGCTCTCCTCACGACATGGCAAGATGGTTCTTGCTTCTCATCCTCCGATCCACCGTCGTGATGGTGATGCACCAGGCGGCTTTTACACATGGACCTTGTTGGTCGGCTAGAGTCTGATCGGCGGGAGGGAAGTGGTATGTCCTTGTCATTGTTGATGATTTTTCGAGGTATTCTTGGGTATTTTTCATGGCCTCGAAGGATGAGACTTTTTCTCACTTGAGGATTGGTTAGTAGGTTGTCTATTGAGCTCCCAAGTGCATTCTGAGCTATCTGTGATGATATTGGCACCGAGTTCAAGAATTTCTACTTTGAGAGTTTACGTGTGGAGTGCAGGTTAGAGCATCAGTTCTCCTCTCCATCGTCCCTCGGCAAAATGGCGTAATGGAAAGGAAGAATAGGACCTGGTTGAGATGGCGGGGCGATGCTAGATAAGTACAATACTCCTAGGAAGTTTTGAAATGAGGCTATAGCTCTTGCTTGTCATGTTTCCAATCGTGTTTTCTTGAGAGCACATTTGCATCGCACTTCTTATAAGTTGAGGTATGGTAAAGCCGGTGTTTCTCATTTTCGCGTTTTTGGTTGCAAGTGTTTCATCTTGAAGTCCGGTAACCTAGATAAGTTTGAGTCTCGTTCTTGATGGTATTTTTACGGGTTACTCGACTTCTTCTCGTAGCTATAGGATCTGGAGTTGTGATGCGAATAGGATCATAGAGACCGTGGCGTGACCTTTGATGAGGCTAGCCAGTGCTAGGCACGATATTTGAGCTCTTCTTATCCTTCCGAGACCATCTTTGTAGAGGATGAGGATGATGGAGATGATGGTGTTCCACGATCCGATCTCCTCTTCACCGAGGTGCCTCTTTGTTTCCATTTCGCACCTCGGGATGATCGGCCTTTGCCTTGAGACTCTCCTTGTTGAGTGGCTCTGTTCCTACCTCTTCTCCTCAAGAGTTAGAGGCCACTTCTACTACGGTCCTCCACGACACATTCAGCGTTCTCATCCACAGAGCGGATCATTGGTGATCTATTTGAGCGTGTTCTGGCGCTCAAAATCAAGCTTATCTTCTTTCTGCCTTCACTCTTGCCTTTGTTGCCTCTTTTGAGCCAAAGGATGTTACTCATGCATTATCCGATGAATCATGGATTAATGCTATGCATGAGGAACTGGAAAACTTTGAGAGGAACAAAGTTTGGCGGCTTGTAGAGCCCCCATCTGGTCATAATGTCATTGGGACCAAGTGGGTGTTCAAAAACAAGCGAGTGAGGATGGGGTTATCATTACAACAAGGCTAGGCTAGTTGCACGGGGCTTCACTCGGGTTGAGGTCTTGACTTTGAGGAGACCTTTGCCCTGTAGCTAGACTAGAGCGATTAGAATCTGCTTGCATTTTACGCATCCCAGGGCTTCAAGCTCTATCAAATGGATGTCAAGAGTGCATGTCTCAATGGCTTCATTGAGGAAGAGGTGTATGTCAAGCAACCTCCAGAATTTGAGAACCCCAAATACCCGAACCATGTCTACAAGCTTTCCAAAGCCTTGTATGGACTTAAGCGGCCCCTAGAGCGTGGTATGAGAGGCTTAAGTCCTATCTTCTTAGTCATGGTTTCAAAATGGGTATTGTAGACAAAACTCTATTCATCAGACACCAGGATTCTCATTTTCTTCTCGTCCGTTTATGTGGGCGATATTATCTTTAGTGGTTCATCTCGGTCTCTTGTGTCTCATTTTTACGAGGTGATGAGCACATAATTTGAGATGAGTATGATGGGTGAGTTGAGCTACTTTCTTGGCTTCCAAATCAAGCGGACTCGGGAGGTACTTTCTGCACCAAGGTAAGTACACTCGGGACCTCTGGCGGTTCGATATGTCGATGGGAAGCTTGTGTTGACTCCTATGGCCACCTTCTTTGTCCTCAAGCCCGATGAGGATGGTGAGCTGCTTGATCAAAAGGAGTTTGAGCATGATTGGCTCTCTCTTGTATCTTCTTGCCTCATGACGGACATACACTTTCTTTGTGTGTATGTGCGCTCGCTTCGAGCTTCTCCTCGCGTCTCTCATCGCCAAAGCGGTGAAGCGCATCTTTAAATACCTTGAGCTACCATTGACTATGGTATCTGGTACTCTTATTCCTCTTGTCTATCCCTTAGAGCCTTTTCTGATGCTGACTTTGCTAGCTGTAGGATAGATAGGAAGAGCACTTCTGGCACTTGCCAATTCATTGGCACTTCTCTTGTTTCTTGGTTATCTAAGAAGCGGTCAGAGTCGCACAATCCTTCTTTGAGGCCGAGTATGTTCTTTGCTGACCGATTCTTTGTAGCAGTGCTCTGGATGAGATCGACCTTGCGGGACTTTGGGTTAGAGATAGAGAGTGTTCCACTTTTATGTGATAACACTTCTGCTATTTGCATTGCCAAGAACCTAGTCAACACTCCGGACCAAGCACATTGATATTAGATATCACTTCCTTAGAGACCATGTGGAGAAAGGAGACATAGTGCTTGGTTTGTGAAGTGATCACCAGTTGGTGATATCTTTACCAAGCCTTTGGATAGCTCTAGGTTTGTTGCCTTGAGGAGTGAGCTTGGAGTTGTGTGCCCTTACGGCCTTCTGTGAGGGGGAGCTGATCTGTATATTATGTATTATATTTTATTTCAGTTTTTCCTTTCTTTTATATTGCTCTGGGTGCTTATGGGTTTTATTCCTTAAAATTATGAGTTCACCTCACTTAGACTTCTAGCATGCTTTGCATGGACCTCTCATCTTGTGCTTTAGGTTGCTATCATGCTTAATTAGCTATTTTCTCTTCTCTCTAGGTTGAGTTCCCTCACAGTCTTATAAGTCTAGCAGGTGTTGGGCCCCCTGGGTAGACAGGGTCTGTGTGCACTCCTTAGTTTGGGATCTAGAGACAGCTTTCCTATGTTAGTCATTGGGGAAGATGAGAGCGAGTCTGAGCTGTAGTGTTCTCTACTATCTTTTCTATACTCTATAGCACCCAGTTCGCAGTTTCTTGACTTCTTCCCTCCATTCTGTGTTTCTGGCTTTATTTGAGTTCTTTTCGACCTTTCTTGAGCTTAATCTTGCTAATAACTCAATTTGAACCAGATTTGTGCTTAAAATTGAATCACATGTTGAGGGGGAGTTTAAGAATCTGTCTCATGCATTGCATATAGACTTGATTTTTCATTTTATGAGCTTTGTCTATTATGCAAATGATCCATGTTTCATTTTATACACCATGCTATATTATGAAGAAAATTACTTGCTTAGATATGTCCAAGCTCATTTATCTTGCTAAGCTTACAAAAATTGAAAAATGAGCGTTAAAAGAAAAACTTGATAAAACATGTTGCTTTTACTTGTTAAGTTTCTTCTCTAGGTGTTTTTGCCATGATTTGTGAAATTCTGGAATTCTCTAGAGTCCCTATAGCAACTTGGGTGAATCTTGTTTGATCCATACTTGAGTCCTTTGAAAGGATCGATATGTCGCCTAGAGGGGGGGTGAATAGGCGTAATTAAAATTTGCAATTAAATAAAATCACCCGAGGGTCAAAATCCGGACTGTCCGAGTTAATTGTCCGGATAGTCCGGAGTTAATGTCCGGATAGTCCGGAGTAAATATCCGGAGTGTCCGGACAAGTGACCTCGAAATGAGTATTTTAAATCCTTGCAAATTTTCAACAATATAGCTGAATACAAATGTTCTAAATGGTCTCAGGTACCTTAGAAAAATATAGATCTAGAGCCAACCACTAAGATGAAGTAGATCGGGGCACCAAAAGAACCAAGAACTACAAACCCTAGATCAAGCAAATGAAGAGCACAAAGACAACGATTTTTTACCGAAGTTCGGATTCTTGAAGGGAATCCTACGTCTCCGTTGAGGAGGCACAAAGCCCGGGTCCCTCTTGACCCCTTTCCTCCCGGTGTTGCACGAAGCACTCGCCGGTCTTCACTTCTTGCCCCTTTCCTTTGGGAGGCGAGGCTTGCCTTCTAAACGCAAGAGGCTCTCCACACGAAGGATTGGAGGCCCCCGGTGACTCCTTGCCGTCTAGGAGCCCTTCAAACTCCAAGAGTAATGAACATGCCGCTAAATCGACTTGGAGGATGAAACTTGTGCTCAAGAATCAAACAAGCAAGCTCATATCACTTAAATCCCCTCCTTTCTCCCCAAAGATGCAAATCAAATCGAAGATTCAAGTGGGAGAAAGAAGCTAGGGCTTGAGAGACAGAGAGTGAGCTCTAGACTTGAATGCTGCAATGAATGGGGTTGGTAACGGTTAGAAATGGAGTGAGGGTTTAAATAGGGCTCCCAAAATCCAATCGTTACCTTTGTGCTGCGCAAACTCCGGAGTGTCCGGGCAAATAGTCCGGAGACTCCGGACTTAACACGATTTACACAACCGAGAGGGTGAGCCCGGAGTGTCCGGACAATATCTCCGGATACTCCGGACAAAAACCCCGGATACTCCGAACAATAACCCCGGAGTGTCCGGACTAAATGTCCGGATACTCGGACTTACGAAGAAATCAGCAGAGGACCCTAGCAGAGTGTCCGGACTTAATATCCGGATACTCCGGCCTGACCTCCTCGGCTAGGAGTACCCTTTAAGGAAATGCATGGTTTTTAAAAATTCTTTTGAGATGCAATTTTCATCCTATGAGCACAAGCATATCCTAGAAGCGATTTTCCGTCGTATCCCCCTTAATAGTACGGCTATCCTTAGACTCAATAAAATAAAAGAATTACAACTGAAGTCTTGATGCCGCCTTCTTCAAATTTTAAATATGGTGGGGATCTCCAATCGCCTTTCCAACGATGATATCTTCTTGATCACTGCACAGAATCTTACTTGCATCGTTAGTAAACATAATTGTGTTGCCATAAATCACCAAAACTCTTTGAGGGGCCTAGATGCACTTTCATCCTTCACCAGCTTAACATTGAAAATGCTAAAATAAAAGTAAAGCAAAATTGACTCTTTTTGTGCGCATTAGACTCAACACCTCACATTCACAAGACGGCTTCTCATTGCACTTGAGATGAACTTGGAATGTGTTGTGTATGACCAAGATCATTCTCTTAAGAGTCCCTCTTGAGATGATCGATTATGGCTTGAGTCAATTGCTTTAAACAATGCAAAAAAAACATACGTGGGTAAAGAATGCAAATAATGTCAAACATTTGCACCCCGCTATGTCTTTCAAAGAAAAATTTGCATTCAAGAAACAAGCTCGAAGGACCTTGTATGAACTTCTAGATTCTCCAAAGTGTTGAGTAGGTTGAACTCTAGGCTTTTCATTTGCTCATTTGAATGGCTTTGCTTCTAGTTTTGAAACTAATGACAAGTGTTGCTCATGTTCATTCTTGCTAAAAATGACATGGTTTTAATTAAATCTTGCTAGCAAAATGTTTATTTGCACTTGGACATACCTTAGCTTAGTCTATTTTTGCCATAACTTAGCTTGGTGTCATAACTTGTCTTGTTGGTCACATGGATAATCTTCAAAGCTCCCTTAGGCTGCATTACTTGCATAAAAACAACAAAAAAAAGGGGAGAAAAGAAAATATCATCTTGATACCTATATTGCCAAAAGGGGGAGAAATCGTAGAAAAGGCATCATTTTGCACTTGATTCATCTTAATTCTTATGATCTTTGTTAATCCTTGCTATCTTTCATAGATCATAAGCATTTCTAGTTGCCAACTTGGTCATGTTCTTGATTTCCATTTCTTTGATCAAGTTTAGCTTTGCATTCAAATTGCTTTCTTCTCTTTATTCAAACTCAAAACTTATGTCTTTTCATGTGTTTGCCAATATACTCATCAAGGGGGAGATGGAAAGACCATGTGGAGGTCTATCCTTGTGTGTGATGAGTAATTGACAAGATTTGAGATTGGATTGATTTGAAATTGAGTTTGATTTGAATTGGATCTTCAAATTGAAGCAATTTGAGTGTTGGTTGCTTTTCCTAGTGCTACCGGCACAGGCGTAACCTAACCATTGGCGCAATTATGATCGATTAATGATTGTGGGATAATCATTGAAAATATTTGTGGGCATTGCTATGTGAAGGTTTTCCTTGTCTTTGATGGTTGCAGGCGGCGGTGCTAGGTCATGGTGAGGCGGAGGATGGCCGGGACTAGGCGAGGCGTCGGAGGTCGAGACGGTCGGGAGATCGCGGAAGATGACCGGAGGCGGAGTCCGGCAAGTCAAGAAGACAAGGAAAGGATATGATGCTAGCTAGATGCGCGTGGATCAATGAGGGCCGTCGGATTGCGGTCTAGTTGATAGGTTAGCGGGTCTAGGTAGTATGCTTTGAAAACCGTGCAAGAAAACCGGTATGTGTGTGGGTTTTGGGTTAGCCCTTGCATGGCTGTGTGAGTGGGTTAATCCTAGCCCTTAGATGAGTGTCCTAGGGTTGAGGACTCATCCAAGGGTGGTAGGTGGCCCAAGAGTAGTATAAATAGGGGTGGAGGGTGGCCTCCTCCTTGAAGGTTTTGAGTTGCTCCTTTGAGCTTTGCCCACATGAAGTGAGGCTTTGTAAACCTTCCCACCAGAAATACAAAGAAATTTCTTTACATTGTTGTGAATTTAAATTTCGCATTTACATTATGTCTTTACTTTACGCAATTTAAATTCAGCATTTACATTACGCATTTACTTTCCCGCAATTTACATTCATGCAATTTGGATTTTCCTCCCCTCCTTCAAAATGCTGATCTTGGATGTTTTGAGTGTGTTCATATGGTTTTACATCTCTTTTGCACTCTTTGATTAAGTAGAGATTATCTTTTCTTTCAAGTTCCAGTTCTGTCCAGAACTTGTTCTTCGCGCAGCAGTTAATATTTTATTTTTAGAAAAATATAGAAAAATCCTTTTTGTGTGATTCTTATTGGAGATTGTGCGGGACTACCATATCCATCTGTAGAAAAACGTTGGAGTTCACTTGTTGCACCGTTTGGGCGCCATGAGGTGAAAACCGAGCCCCAAGTTTTCTTCTCCAATTACATGACTGTCTGTGTTCATAGATTTATGATGATTTTTATACAAGGATTTTTGATCTGAAATTTGGTAGAGAGATTCACGACTCATCTTCTCATAGGAAGAAAATTTCTCATAATTTTTTGAGCAGCAGAAACCCACCAACCTCCTATTCAAATTAAAAACAGCTTCTGGAAGTATCTGCTTTTGCTTTTCTAAAAGTGACTTTTGTGTCTTGGCTTGATCTCTTTTAGAAAAGAAGTATTTGAATTGATTCCTCTTTATTTGGACACTTGACAACCAGGATTGTGATTGAAAAATCCCTCACATATTTTATGGATCTCATCCATGTAAGCTAGGGATACATAGTTGTCTAGTCGTTCCGGTTTTTGCGGGTTTTGCGAATTTGAGAAGCACCGGTTTTCTTTGCGCGATCTTGTCAAGGTTTTGGTTGGATTATTTTTTAGGAAAATTTATTTGCGACCATTCACCCCCCCCCCCTCTGTTCGCCATCTCGATCCTTCACAGCCTTACATCAACCCACGACTCATTTATTACACCCATCACTGTAGTCTTGTCCTTCAAACCCCATTTAATGCCGATGCGTGGCTTTGCCCGGTCCGCCCGGGATATGACACTCCTGCGACGGGTTTGGTGAGGGGCGTCAGAGGGATGGGCCGTCGTCGTGTCGATAGCAGCATTCTTCGCAATTAATGGCCATGACACAGCATATCAGGGGAAGGAGACTTCGAGACGAAGCCTTCTCCTTATTCCTTTGGTTGCCTTCGTGGCCTGACGAGCGGGGCCCGATCGCCGCCCGCTTCGCCGAACCGCTTCGCGAGCGCTTCGCCCGGCGAAAGCATGGCGTAACTCGCCCACCGCTCGCTAAAGGGCCACACGGCCGCTTCGCCCGTGGCGAGTGTAACCGCCCACGCCGCCCGAGGCCATGTGGGCTTACCTCCGACAGCGAGGCATGACCGCCCACACCTTTCGCCCGAGCCGCCACGTAGGCCGCTTCGCCCGGTGGCGGCGTAACCGCCCACTGCCGCCCGAGGCCACATAAACCGCTTCGCCCGTGCAGCAGCGTAACCGCCACCTTTCGCCCAGAGCGCTTCTTTCAGCCAAGCCGCTTTCTTGGGCCTACTACTTATGCGGCGGAGAGGGTACCCTGGTGCAAAGTACACCGACAATAGTCATTAGCCACATAAGAACTGAACATCAATTAGCAGATATTCTCACCAAGCCTCTAGATGAAAACCGTTTTTGCAAGTTGAGGAATGAGCTAAATATCATTGATATCTCTAATGTTGCTGAACACATACACCATGTTTGGTTTTCTCATTTGGTGTTATTTGATTTTTGTTAAATCTTGAATATATTATTGGGCATCACATTAAGGGGGAGTATTATACCATCTATATGTATACTACATCCCTAGAATGTGAACATATCAAAAGGTGCTAATATTGTTCAAAAAAAAGACTCTAGATCATACTAGGTTAAAATAGTTGAAAATATCATATTTTGGAAGATCTTACAAAATCTTACTCAAAAATATTCATTTTACAATATATACTTGTATAATCCCTAATCTCACATGAAAAGCATAATAAAACCAAATTATATCTCTTGTCTTTTTATAAAAGGGGAAAAACAAGCTTTAAAAATTCTGATTTTTAAATTATCCTCAAATTCAAATTTATGGCATATATTGTCCTATTTATGTGCACTTATTGAGTTTAGTTTGTGAAATTAGAATTACACATGTTTCTAGTTTTCTAGAAGTATTTCAAGCTCAAACAAGTCATTTTGGCCTATTTTCCCTTTAAATAGGAGCACCTACTTTAAATGAGTTTTTGCTTATTCAAGGGCTATGTTTGTGAAAACTACGTTAAAAATATGGGAGATGATCATGTGATGAGTTGGAAATGCTCTCATTTAATTTCAAAGGGTATGGACATAGATTGGAGCACTTTCCAAACTCAGTTCTGGTTTTTCTGAGTTTCTTCAGACCTGGACCGGCACTACTGCCCATATGGGGCCGTTAGTACTGGGTTTGTCGAGCTGGGGTAGTCTCGCATGATTTTTTCCTGGTCAGTTACTCCATTTCTCTCTTATTTACCCTGGCTGGTTACCCCTTTACCCCCTTATGTGCCTCCCCTCAACTCAGGAACTCTCTATGAAACCTCTCTCTCCAAAATTCTCAATTCTCAAATCCCTTCATTTACCATTATCTCTAAGATTGATTTCTAATTAAAGTGCACTTCGTCTCAAGGTAATCATACTTTTCCCTTCTCGTGCACTTTTTCTTCCATTTATTTTGCCCTAGATCTCTATTTTTTAGGGTTTTATGCAAATGTAGCAAATGCATGTCAATTTTTAGTGAAATCTCTAGCTAAAATGAGGAGATCTGCTAGACCCAAATATGTGTATTCTACACTAGTCTAGGATCATGCTAGTGCACACAGACTCAACATAGATGAATATCACAATCATACTCAATATAAA
Source organism: Guadua angustifolia (assembly GCA_036346375.1). Classification (NCBI taxonomy): domain Eukaryota; kingdom Viridiplantae; phylum Streptophyta; class Magnoliopsida; order Poales; family Poaceae; genus Guadua; species Guadua angustifolia. The sequence continues at coordinate 19,722,631 of CM070519.1, forward strand.
TAAGACTTCATCAAATTAAACATAACCTGTTTGATGACCTTATGGTCCACCTTACATGAATACGACACACAGGGCTAAGAGTGAAAAATATGGAAAGTAGTGGAAATAAACTTATTCGTAGTAACCCTTCAATCTGTCACAGGCCACTGACAAGGTTCGCACTCTAATCGGTTGAATCCTCCTGGCACTCCTCTTTTTTAGGTGTAGCCTCTTCTCCAACTGGTGATGTGTTGTTGCAAAGGGTAAGTACATAAAGCTCTCAATAAGTTATGCACAGAATGCAAGTCTACTATACTACATGCATGGCTTATTTCAAAGGAATGGGTAACATGGTTATTTTACAATAAAACAATATTTATAGAAGAATAGCATAAATAGATTGTAAACATAGTAAAACAAATAATAGGCATACAGCTTCCATTCCATACTTCCATAGGCATACAACCTCCATTCCCATATTTATTTTATTAAAACCTAACCCTTGACTATAATCACCAAGCAATGCTCAATACCGTGAGCATGACTATTCGAATAGGTTTGACACTCTTCAGAAGTTATACACTTTACACACAAGATACAATCACGCACCACAAAGGTGAGTGATTATAACAAAGCCTTTCCAATGCTTTGTCTAAACCTAGTACTGCCCATTGAGGTTTCAACACTAGTGGGATTGGTTACCACATCCAGGGCCCCCCTCTTACGCCACATGAGTCTACCCGTACACCCGTAACCTACATCACTACGATAGTACCAAAGCCTAGACATAACAGATTAATTAGCTAGATTTATCCCATACCAAACATGTTGTATGCATGACTCAGTTCAAATGCTTACAAAGTTAAGTCCTTAATTGATTAAGGCAAGAGTAACAAAAAAATTCACCATTACCGTTACCATCAATTACCAATATCAAAAACAATGCGACCGCCCAAATACCACATTGGTCCACCATAAAATCACAACTCTTGCCACTTGCCTAAGTCTAAATCATTTTACCACCCCAGTTGTTTTACCATACACCACGTGTCATCAACAACATTATGTGACCACTACTACACAAATGGGCTTTAGTCCCGGTTAGTAACTGGCTTTAGTCCCGGTTGCCAAACCGGGACAGCCCATCCGGGACTAAAGGTTTGTGACCTCTAGTCCCGGTTCCCCTAACCGGGACTAAAGCCCTCTCGCATATCAAAAAATTATGATGAACTCAAGACTCGAACCTGGAACCTCCTGCATGTCACCACAAGACACTACCAACCCACCCACCCACGTGTATTGAATAGACTAGGATATGCATTCCTTTTAAAGTATCTTTGGAGCGAGCATTTAGTACCGGTTAAATAACCTAACCGGGACTAAAGGTACCTTTAGTCCGGGTTAAGTAACATGAACCGGACTAAAGCCTTATTTTTAGTCCGTGTTAACACTGTTGGGACTAATGTGTGCCGTGCGGTATGCTCTCGCCGAGCACTCTTACATCCGGTTCATGGTACGAACCGGACTAATGTGAGCAAAAATCACGCTTTTAGCCTAGTAGCCACTGAACCGGAATTGTTGCTACTATTAGTCGGTTAAGTGGCTAATCGGGTGATGAATCGGTATGAAAGATCGTTTCTCTAGTAGTGGACAACACCTGACACACATATTCATAAACATATTCCATATCTCATTAAGCAAGATTAACCTTGTCATATAAAATGATATCAATAACTCGTTGCATGGATAAGCAAGCTATTTGTGTTCCAATTAACCCACATTGGCAATTAATAGCAACCAACTAATAAAGAACCATACTAGGGTGACAAATAAAATATGACATACAAATGACAAGGTAGACATAATTCAATTTGGATGAATAGCTAATCCCAATTTAATTGAAACAAGTATATATTTAAATTAGCATGCAATAGTTTAAAATAACATAACTTTAGAAACATGGGTTCAACATGATCAAAACACAACTTGCCTTTAAAGAGCTCTAGATCCTGGTCTAGACATTGATCTTGGGTTGGCTCCTTGCTTATGAATGCCTTGGGCACTTCAACGTCTACACGAAACAAGCAATAAAGTAATAAATACCAAAAATAGAGAATAAACTCAACTCCAAAAATTAAATAAAATTCACCATTAAATAGAACTCAATTTTAAAAAATTTTGGTAACTGGAATCACCTCAATCAGAGTTTGTATGAGGGCAAACAAGCTAAATAAAGCTTGAAATAAAAGATAAAGGCTGAAAATAGAAAATCCGAATTTATTGAATTATTTTTCTATTGTAAAAGGGCTTTGTGATGTCACGGTGATGTAAGCAGACACGTGGCCCAATCAGCCAATGCCGCATGGACTCAACCACCTTGGACCAGTGCCACTATGCTCATGCACCGGCTGATGTAAGGGTTCGCGTCAGCAACACACGTGGCTCACTCGAATTGCGACACGCAGCACAACATGGTTGTTGCAGCACATAGTGAAATCCCACCCATCTATTTCAAAATGAGCAGCTAAGATCAACGATGAGCCCCGGACACGCCGCGAGCTACGGACTATGCTATGCGACACGATCCACACACTACAAATCAGATTGGACGGCTAAGATCAATGTAGCAAGAGCTAGCAACACAGCTACCCAGGGCGTGACACATGCAAGAATCTAGACATGCCATCTAGATTCGACAGCCAGGGTTGACTACGGGTAGATGAAACAACACAGTTGATGTGGCTAAATGTAAAGCATTGCTCTAGGATTCGACGGCCACTAAGCTTCGATCAGCTTTCATGGCACGCGGCAGGAGGGTCTCACTGGCAGTGGAGATGATGACCATGGTGATGGCGACTAAGGGCGTCCCCGGTGATGTTATCACCCGGCACCAAAACTTCTCGACACGATGAACCCAATGTTGGTCTTGGTGACGGCGAGGACGGTCCGACAGCGACAGAAACACGTCGGTGATGTGCTGAGCTACAAACTAGGTTCACCGTGGACCCGATGAGATTCGTGGACAAAGTCCATGGACCGAGGGACATGTGTCACAATTTGGTTACTAGGGTTAGTGGTGACGCAATGCTGACATCATGCTAACATAATAATAGCATTTTTCTATTTTAAAATAATTCAGTTTATTATTTTAATTTTAAATTTTCTGACTTTTAGATTTTTGAATCTTTCATGAGCCCGTTCTCCCTCATACAAGCTCTAATTTAGGTGATTCAAATTTTTAAAAATTTATAAAATTGAGATCTATTTAATAGAGAATTTTATTTTATTTTTAGAGCTTATTTGATCTCTATGTTTGTATTTATTTGGTTTTCTCTCTCGTTTTGCGTAGACGTTGAGTTGTGCGACGCATCTAAGGAAGATCCGTCAACCCAAGACTAGCTTCCAGAAAAAGATCAAGACCTTTTTCAAGGCAAGTTGTGCTTTGATCATGTTGAACCCATGTTTACAAAACAGGTAAATTGTTTTTACCTAATTGCTTATTATTTCATGTATACAACTGTTTCAAATTAAATTGGGACTTAGCTAATCTACCTATTTGATCTATACCCTACCTTGTCATTTGTACGACATGATATATTTGTCACCCTATATTGGTTCACTATAGCTGGTTAATAATAAAATCAATGTGGGTTGGTTATACTGTATTAGATGCTTAGCAATGCCACATCATCTCATGTACTTGAATCATCAAAGTTTAATCTTGACTAATGGATTATGGAACATGATTATGAATTGATGTGTCAGGTGTTGTCACACGATAAGATTGAGTTGTTGTGGCAAGGAATGTCACACAATAATGTTGAATTGTTGATGGCACATGGTGCTTGGTAATCAACTAGGGTGGTATTCGTTTAGATTGGGGCAAGTGGCAAGGGGCAGTGTGCCAAGGAGGGCCGAAGGGCAAAGATTATATAGAAGTCTTGCCCACGTCACTGTAAGGATTTAACCTTGCAAACCTTTTATCTGAGTCAATTATGCAACCACATGCCTGGTATGGGACAGCCTAGCTAACTAATTTGCAATGTCTTAGTTTTGGTGTTGCTAGTGGTGGTGTGAGTCCCGGGTTCACGGATTAAGTCACATGGTGCAAGAGGGAGCCCTATTGTGGCAGTTTAACCCTTTAGTGTTGAAACCTCAGTGGGTAGTACTGGGTTAAAGCAGATCAATGTAAAGGCTTTGTTATGATCACTCATCTTTGTGGTATTTAGTTGTATCATGCGGATAAAGTGCATAACCTCTGTAGAGTGTAAGTCTATTTGGATAGTCGTGCTCACGGTATTAAGCATAGCTTGGGAATTAAAGTCAAGGGTTAGATTTTGTAAAATGATAACTTAGTTGGGATGGCATGTTGCCATTTGGAGTTGGAAACTTGACTTAAGATGGGATAACTTGTTTACTTAGAAAATGCTGAAATTACTTATTACTGTTATTTGTTTTACTGTCTTTACAATATATTTATTGTACTTGTTCATAAATATTGCTTACTGCGAAATAGCCATAGTAGTCATTCCTTTAGAATAAGGCTTGCATATAGTTATTTAGAATTATATTTGTGCACAACTTGTTGAGTGCTTTCAAGCACTCTCCCTTGCCAACAACCACAATCAACAGTTGAGGAGTCTATCCCCATTTTGGAGGAGAACCAAGAGAACATGAGTAACTAGGGTCTAGGTCTTGTCAGTTGCCCATAGTAAACTGATGGGTTATCTACGTTTTTTATTTTTTCGCTACATTTTCTTAGTTTATTATTCTAGTCTAGCCCTACATGACTTAATAATGTAAGTTAGTCATAAGATCATACACTTAATTATATTCATTAAATAGAGTCTTTATATTATTATCGTTGTGTATGATGTGATGTTTATCAATATTAAGCCTGTGTGCACTAGCATGATCCTAGACTAGTGCAGTATACATAAAGGGTCCAAATTGGTAAATTTGGGTCTTGATATTTACTGTTATTTGTTTTACTGTCTTTTCAATCTATTTACCGTATTCATTTTTAAACGTTACCTAATGCAAAATAACCATGTTAGCCATTTCTTTGAAAAAACCTTGCATATAGTTATGATAGAATTGCATTTTGTGTACAACTTGTTGAGTGATTTAAGTACTCAACCTTGCCTACAACAACATCAACAATGGAGGAGTCTACACCTATTCTGGAAGAGGAATACAAGAGGATGCGACTGTTTAGGGTGCGAGCCTTGTCAGCTTCCTATGGTAAACTAAAGGGTCAGTTACGTCTTTCATTCCACTGCTATGTTTTAGTTTAATATTCCTAGTCTAGCCCTATGTGCCTTTATTATGTAAGTTGACCATAAGGTCATTAAACAGGTTATAATCAATATACAGAGTCTTTATTTATGTTTTCACTATGTATGATTATGATACTCATCTATATTGAGCTTGTGTGCACTAACGTGATCCTAGAATAGTGCGATATACACAGATAGTCTGGATTTGCATATTCGGGTCCTGACATTACGTCTCCCGTTCGAGGATGCTTGTTTATAAATATGCTAAAATGGCATATTTATAAGCAAGCAGTCTCAAATTATCCATTTTTTGGGCATTTCGAGGATATATAGTTTGGGCAAGTTCCATAGGTATTGTACAACTTTAGAAAAAATTTTGGCAGCATCTCACAAGAGTTCTTCGGATACACACCCTCTTGACTTGTTGACAAGGTGTATTTGGAGAACAGCGGGGAGATACTACCAAAATTTTCTCTGGTGTTGTACAGCAGTTTAGGAACTTGTCCGAACCACATATCCTTAAATGGAATTAGGACCTAACCTAATTAGAGATTTAGAGTCATCGTTGCTACGTACTTAGTTGGTCAACAGTTAGACGTTTCTTTAAGATCATTCATTAATATGTTAATCTGTTAATTTACTCCAATATGCTAGTGCAATTATATGCTATAATTATCCATTAATATATTAATTTACATGATTATTATTAAGTCGACATAATAGCTATGAATTGCTTTCTCTCATTAAGTTTAGGCTTGATATATATATATATATATATATATATATATATATATATATATTGAAATGTCACAAAGAGAGCACTAGCTCATCGCCAAACAGGATACAAGGTGATTCTAAGGGGCCAAGTAAGGTGACAAATATTGAGGGGCCAAATAAGGTGAGAAAAGCCCGAGGATCAAATAAAGGGGTCATAGGGAGAACGCTACATGTTCTCCACTTTGATGCCACGGTGGTTTGCACAGGTCCTTCCAAGTATAAGGGGCGCTACCAATCTTTTCTTGGCCAATTGTTAAGGGAGAGAGTGCTGATCACGGTTTAGGACTAGAGAAAGGAAGTCAGCGCTGAGCAGAAAAATCGGCTGTGAGACGAAGTTAAGGGGAAATGAATTATACCATTGGAAGATGAAAGCAATACGAGGTCGTACACTTTGAAGAGAATGGGTGTGTCTTTAGACACTTAAGGGTTATCATGCATAGTGAGTACATGATGAAAGGTCGTACTCCCTTTCAGACATATCCATTTTTAACTCTCAATGTTTGCAAGGAGTTCACAAGAATGAAGAGTATGCCCGAGGTGGAGGAGATGAGAGAAGAATATTGCTATACAGAGGCAAAACACACACGCGCACCACCTTAGTTCCGCCGGCTATGACGAGAAGAAGGCAGAGTGGGCACGACTAGCCGAGGAGTGTGCGAACTCTAGGACGGTGATGCCTTACTCCCACATATGTGAGGAGTGGGCATGTGACTGGGTATTAACGAGGATGAAGAAAACTTCCGACGATTGGCTTGTAGTTCCAAACCCCACGACCATATGGAACGTCTTCACCATCGTAAGACATCTAACTTAGTACATTGTAGTTGATCCTTCCTATTGTACTATAGCACTAATTTATATTCGCTTCTTGCAAAACAAGGTAAGCTAGCAGAAAAAATACGGGACCTTTCAGAGCCAACGATTGAACGACATCCAATCTTTGGCGATCGGGAAGCTTGACCATAAGGGCTAGGTGCTTGCCGTAGGTGCAGAGCATACAAAAAGATCCTTCTTCCAAGACAAGGATACTGCTAGTGCTAGATCAAGATATTGGGAAGCACGTGCAAGTCACCTCAAGGACACGCTAAGGGAAGAGCTAAGGGAAGAGCTAAAGGAGGAGATGAGGGAGGAGATGATGGCACGTAAGGAGCACCTGAGTGTCGAGATGATAGCGATGATCTCTCAGAATCAAAATCATATGGCCTCACCTCTCGTAGAAAGGCCTGTGCCCCGCCCTAGCATATGCACTTTCAAAAATGATCAGACTGGTCCCTAGTTGAGGGTAATAAGGGGGTAAGCTAAACAATGTTGTCGGCGTATTTCGCCTGACAGTTATTCTCCCTGGACGGAGTCCGGGGTCGATAGAGGGATCCACACAGATAGAAATCTAAGAACACACCGATATTACCCAGGTTCGGGCCCCTGATGCGAGTAACAGCCCTACGTCCTGCTTGAGCTCCTGTTAATATGCTTTGAATGGATTACACCGTTCGTTTGATCCTCACTCTCTCTGGTTCTCCTCTCTTGTTTTTTTGTTCTTCCTTTTTCTCTCGAGTCCTCCCGAGCTCTCGTCTCCCCCCTTCTCCCATGAACCGGAGCTCCCTTATATAGGTCGGGCTGGCTCAGGCAAAGGGGGAAGATGACATCACACTAATTACACTTCATTTATTACACCAATCGCTATAACCTCATCCTCTGGCCTCATTCTTTGCACCATCACCTAACTCCACCCGATCCGCCCGGGAAGCGACTTGATGCGACGGGTTAGGTGCAGGACGTTAGAGGGATAAGCTATCGTGCCGTCAGCAGAGCCACGTGCATTCAATGGTTCTGATATGGTGTGTTAGGGGAGAAGACTTCGAGGCGAAGCTCCCCCACTACTTCGATGCACGCCTCCACGCCTGACCGACAGCGGATCCCCAAATACCTTCTTACTCCGTCGGCCGACCACGTGGCGGCCGCCATGTCGGGGCCTAGTCGCCCTCTGCTTTCGCCAGTTGCCACGCTGGCTCGGCTTTGCCGCCTTCTTCGCCAAGCGCCACGTGGCCGATGCTTTGGCGTCGGGCTGGCCGCCGCTTTGCTTTCGCCAGTATCACGCTTTCGGTACTCGTGGCCCCTCCTGACAGTGGCGGAAAGGGTACCCGGCGTAAAGTACGCCGACAAATGTTTTCGATCAAGTTGCACACTTCCTGCATGCATCTGCCAAGTGCCACCTCATCATGATGGAAGATAGATTTTCCATTCAGGCTGGACAAGGTGTTGCATTTCTATGCAAGGAGACTGACACAGTGCATGGTAACCATTTGGGGAAGGGAGACATGAGGGTGAAGGTGGATTATGTCCACGAAGACTTCCTATCTCATGTGCTAGAATTCCTATAATATCCCAAAATTTTCCTTTATTATTGTTTTATTGATATTTGTGCATTTTGTGATTTTTCAAAATTTATTGGATTTTTTGGATTTTATTTGAATTTATTTTCAAATTAAATATATTGTCCTTTTAATAAAACTAGCTATATGTAGATAAAATTAATATAAATTTTGGCTAAAAATATTTTATTTGAATTCAAAATGTCTCAAAGTATTTTTGAGGATTTTTTTGGATTTTTCTAATATTTTTAGTGCCCAAAATAAATCAAACTATTTTTGAAATTATTTTAAAAGGAAAATACAGAACAGTGTTGGGCCAGGCCCATTACTGTTCGTGTGCTTGGCCTAGTACTGTTTGGCCCAGCTCCTTACATCGTCAGCCCGTTTGGCCCATCTTCTAGAAGGATCATCCTCAGCCATTGGATCAAATACGAAGGGTTGGGATTAGCCGTGTTCAATCAGGATTCTAGAGAATCCCAGCTGTTAGGCTAAGACGCGTGTGTAGGCTAGAATGTTCCACACCGCATCGAATCAGTGCCGCTCATCGTGCCATGTGCGGCGTTTCGGTCATCTTCTCCGTTGTGTCTCCAAGTTGGACTCTGCATGTCCGAGCCGTAGCTGTCGCAGACTTCCGGTCTGAGTCAACGACGGAGTGGATGGAGGTGACTATAAAAGTAGGCACTGGGATTGCTTCGTAGCCGAAAACCAAAGCCCTAAGGTAGCATCTCGAGAATCGCCGCCGTCCTCTGTGAATTCATGAAGTTCACCGAGTGCCGCCGCAAAGAAGCCGTTGATTCATCGCCATCCGTGGAGGATAGGACCTTAGACTAGTGCGGTTGTGTGCGCCTCAAGAGGCGCATCCTGTGTGCATGTCGGCTACCCAACAAGTTCACTGAAGCGCCGTCGCCGCTGAAGCCCTAACCGTCGGTTTGTTCAAATCGTCACCACCATCGTGCCTATGTGTGAAGAACCGAACCAATCACGTCAGGAGGTAGGCGAGGTCGCGAGCTTGCCATAGGTACCCTCGTTGGTCACCAGCGATGACCCTAGGGCTGCACGCGCCACCATGTGATGTGGCTTGATGGTTCGTCAACACGTGGCTACCTTGTCATGCCCTCGGCCGAGGTGGTAGTTGCATGGTGGCCACATGGCATCCTACATGGGTGCTTGTGTTGGCATTGAGTTAGCATGGCACAGGCCCCACACGTCAGAGAGACCGAATCGCATAGACCCGGTCCACCTAACGCTATAATATATAGTATATAAGCATATCCTCATGCTATTGTCATTTTTCTTGACAAAAAGGACTGGTGCACCCTAGGGTGATGAGCTTGGCCTGACATATCCATTGTCTTGCAACTCCTGTATTTACTTCTTCAACTCAGCTAACTCATTGTCTAGCATCTGATATGGTATTTTTGATATCGGTCCTATCCTAGGGAAGTGATCAATTATGAAATTTATTTCTCTATCAGGTAGCATACCTGGCAATTCCTCCGAAAATACATCTGGATATTCACGTACCACTAGAACTTGTTCAACATTTGTGCCCTTAAGGTTGTGAAGACTGACTTGCTTCTCAATAGAAACTATAGGTCCATACTCAACCATAATTCCATCCTCATTGGTGAGTTCAATTGCCCAATTGGAGCAATTTATCTGACCCTTATTCTTGGTTAATATGTTCATGTCAAGGATTACGTCCAAGTCTTGCGACAGGAATATCAAATTGGCTAGGATGGTTATTCCCATTATGACCAAATGGACCTTCGGGCAAATGACTTTAGCTCTCATTTCTATACTAGTAGAGCAAACTATTGTAGGATTTTCAATGGGAAAGGTGGTTATCCCATGTTTGCCGACAAATTGCATTCTATTTCTATAATTATGATTATTTGTTGGAAATAGCTAAATACTTATTTGTCATTATGCACCTTGATTATTTGAATACCCTATATCCATTGTTACCCTAGGTTGGGACATTAATAGTTGGACATAAATGTATTGCCGACATTGGGTTATTATAGTTATGCTTAGACATACTTAGTTATACGATGGATTTGTATCACATGATGAAATTATGATAATTTTGACTTAATGAGATATGAAATTGTGGTGGGTAGCCACTGTTGTAAAATTTATTGTGTTATGGTATGGTATGCTATTAGTCTTAGTTAAACAAAATAGTTTTCACTCAAGCAACTGATCATGCATTAAAAGGGTGTGGTTAGCACATATGGGATGTGGATGCCTCGCCTAAGGCTATTTAAGAACTTAATCTTGCGTGCGATTGAACCAGGTCTAAACGTATAGTCACATGCCTGATATAGGATAGACTTGGCTAAATAACATGTAATATACTTGTACCCCCTACATGGATGGTTGAATTAGAGGGATACTCCAATGGATATGCGAGTAGAGGGTTACTTTGACTCGATGAGACAGCAAGATGTACCGTGATGATTAGAGGGTTACTCCATTCTCTTTCACAATGGTAAGCCTCTCATTAAAGACGTGATATGTGTCCTGAGGGTAGACCGACTAGGTTACGTCCCAAAGTTTAGGGGATATACTTACTAGGCGCGGTGGTGCTAGTGTGCAGCAATATAAAGGTCTTATTATGATTTTCTTAGTTTCACACCAATACAAGTGTGACGGATGGATAGTCAAAGATAATCATATCTTGTGATTAAAGTAGTACAACATCTATAGAGTGTAAAACTACTCGAATAGTTGTGTCCACAGTCATGGATGTGCCTGGAAATTTCACATGGGATATAGAGTTTTTCATAAAAATGTTCGAAGGTAGAATTGTTGGAAAGTGAATGAGGAGTTCACTAGAGAATTCATTGTCTAAAGTTAACACTAATTAGTTCAGTGGTTTGATGATTGTTTTAGATGGTGATGGGTGAAGCCTCATTAGTCTATTTATGTTGTCTACCATTGGTTTATCTGTTAATTATTGTATTTTCTTAAATTTGCCTTCAATCTATTTATTGTATTTAAATTCAAATTATTGCTTTCTGCAAGAGATCCATATAACTATTCCTTTGTCAAGCCTTACATAAATATAATTCCACCATTTTCCTGTAACTTAATGAGTACATTATTACGTCTTTGTTGTTCAATTGCTGAGGAAGGACCAGTGAATATAGAATTCTATGAGGCGGAGTACTATGAAGACTTCGTGAAAGAGTGCGTTTTGCCTAGACGATTACCTGTGACATATCGAATGGCCTAAATTACCTTATTTCCACTACAAGAGTTTATTTGTTTCTTAAGTCATTTAAGGCATAGTTGTGTAAACCTTAACCTTGAGGTCCGTTGCTATTATTTAATAATAATTTACTACTTTGTTAATTAATTTGTTGTATGAAATGATATTTTATCTATATTGCTACTGCTGCACTAGCGTGATCTGCTACGTGCGTTAAATAGAGCATATGAAACAAATGTAGGAACAAGAAAAACATAGGAATTTGATGTCAAGTCTGGTGGGTTTCTATATGAACTGGAACATGACAATCATACAACATCTCTACAGGGATTTTGTAGAAAAATCTTTCTTGATTAGAGATAGACGGGGAAGAGATAGAGTGGTTCCGCCTTGGACTTCTCTAATGAGTTTTAACATGAGTTGTTAGCTCATGTTTATAATACTTCAAAATGTAGGGGGTACTAAAATTTCTCATAGGAATTCGATGGGCCATTCTTACATTCGGAAGGCCCTCATAAGACAAATTCCTATAGAATTCTAATGCTACAAAATTGCTCCAAATTTCCTTTTTAAACAAGCCTAAAATGGAGGGAAAACTAGTTTTTTTTCTACTAGAGGCTTTTATGTTATGGGACTATTAGGAGGCTGGGATATATATACCACAACAAACGTAGGAGTTACAATATGACTACTATGTGAAGTAAGCTGAAAGTAAGCACTGAGTTGATCAATCATGCATCGGACAAACGAGTTTCTTTCACCACCCATTTTTCTGGACAGGTGGTTTAAAAGCATCCAATGAGCAAAGGCATCCGGCCCAAGTAACCCCAATTTCTGGTGCAGGCTTTCCTCCGTCGGTGCACATGGCAGCAGAATACCAACAGCTTTTTCTTGGCACTGGAGTGACACCTAAAAGAAGCAGCAGCAGCAGCAGTGCCTTGCATTACATCCAATCCAGCTCCATCTACCGTTTTCTGCTGTCTTTTCCCAGCACAGGCACAGCCACAGTGCATGTACACATGAATGATGCTGAGCTTGTAAAGTCCAAGGATTTTACCCTTCAATCAAAACATATAAATACACGGTCGATAAGACCACATTAGCTTACTAATAATATGTATATATCAGTTTTATCCTACATGGAAGAGTAAAAAAAGAAGAGAGAGAAGAGAGTTGGCTCTTATTTAGTAGTCAGCTTTACATGGAAATATAGGTAGATTATTTATATACAAGAGAGAAGAGATAATTATTACATAGCATCTAAAGACAACATTTAGAGATAGTTAATGTATAAGCTGGCTTTTAGTTTACTCTAGATGACATGAATGAAAGATGGAGTAAGTAATAGGTTTTGCTATTGTACTTGCTCTAAAAATGATTAAATCGTCCTCCTTTATTAGCTCACTTGTTACCCTTAGATAGTGTGTTACTCTAATCCAAAGTAATATAACATTGGAAATGGTAAAGATATGTAAAATAATAGTTAAAAGTTATCTTAAAATTACGAAAGGACATTTATTTAGAAATAAAGTTTAAAAAGCTAGAATAACAAAATGGATGCTGTAACTTCGTAGGCACCTAGCTTAGCTAACTAGGTAGCGCAGCTCAGCCCAGCTGCAGCCTTGTATTTATGCACCCAACAAAAACTAGCTCTAAAAAATCACAGAGACAGCCTTTTTTTTGTGTTTGGAAGTTAGCACTTTTTTTTAAGTCCCTTGACAAAAATTTTTTTTGGAAATTTAATTCTCTGTCAAACATAATTATAAAAATAATCTTCTTCCTAATCACCGAAGAGCTAGTAAAGCGATACGTATCACCTATCGTACTCCAGTACCATAGAAGGAGGTACCGCACTAGTGATTGAAATGAGTACCTACCAAGCTATGGGACCTTGATAGCATGGTGACACATATCAGCTGCAGAGGCTTTCACATTTAGAGAGAGAGTTAGTTTTGTAATTATATTTAGAAGATAGATGATTTAAAAAAAAGGTCTATGACGGGCTAGAAAAGCGACGAAGTCTTGTATTTGTGTTTGTGCCTGTGACTTTAAACGGCAATGGTTAGCTATATGTATGTAAATTTGTTACTCTCTCTCCGGTCTCCGCATGTAGAATACGCTACCAAATCCTAACAATGACATCCCCTGCAATTTGATTGGGACTTGGGGTAGTTGCTGTGTTGTGGGTGTTGCTATTAGGCTGTTGTCGTTTGCTGCTTTGGCTTTCCTTTCCTTTGATTAGATAGCAAAGGTCTATAGCTAGGGCCCTGCTGTTGTATTGAGATAGATCAGAACCTTGTGCAGATAATTGCCTGAGAATAAATAAAATTACAAGCTAACCTATATATATATATATATATATATATATATATATATATATATATATGTATATATATATATGTGGCGATTTTCTTTAGGAGTTGGCTTTTCTAATAAGTTAATCCCTCCATTCCTAAATTTAAGGAGTATAATTTTTCTAGTTTTGTTTCAAATTATAAGACGTGTATATGACTTTAATGATGATTTCTCTATTTTGCACTCATTTATCTTCTCTCTCTCTCTAACAATTATGAATAAACATACGTACACAATCTCTTTCTTATTCCCAAAACGGCAACAATAGGGACGTCATAACCATTTTCCTCAATCATCCTCTTGCCTTCACAACTTCTTAAATTTCCATGCGTAACTAAAATACCTATTATAAAAAACAGAGGAAATAATACTTAATAGAGAGATAATTCAGCTTCACTTATGGGCTGTTTGGTTGGCTGCATGTGGAGAGAATTGACTCTGTAGATGCAAATATCTACTGTTTGGTTCACTTCTCTCATTCCTGAGCCAGGCTCTGCGCATGCAATTTTCTCCGGAGCCAGGCCCATGAAGCGAAAATTTCGCCGCTTTTGGCGGGCTGGCTCATTGGCCTTCGATCGCGGGAAAAATTTCCCCCGCTACCGCAAAGTCCCCCACGCCGCCTCTCTCTCGTCTCCCCCACGCTGGCGAAAAATCCCCACGCCTCTCGTCGCCCCACGCCTCCTCTCGTCTCCCCCACGCCGCCTCCCGTCTCCCCCACGCCTCCTCCTCTCGGACCCCCACGCCGTCTCCTCTCGGACCCCCACGCAGCTCCCCGGGCGGCGCCAAGAAAGGCTCCCTGTTCGACATTGGGTCTGACCGGACGGCCCGAGAGAGAAGAGAGACGAGAGGAGGGAGCGGATCTTGGTGAGGAGGAGGAGCAGTGAGTCGGCCAAGATGGATATGCTCGGGGTGAGCGCCAGCGTGAAGGGCGACAGTGCTCTAGGGACGCGGGAAGGCCGGATCGGGGCGGCCAAGAAGGACGTTTTGGGGTTGGGTCGGCGAACATGGCAGCGAGGTGCTCGGCGAGAGGGTGGCGCCGAGGAAAGGCGGCCAGAGACGGAACCCCTTCCCCGGCCGGCAAGCATTCCTCGACAAGGTCAGGAAGCTCAAAGGTGATGATAGCTAGCTAGGTAGCTAGGTACTTCTAGGACAGTAGGTTGAGTCGTACCTGTAAATTTTGTCGAATTTTGTTCTGCTGAGGATTAGGGAATGTCTGAAATGTATGTATGATCTCTCGTGGATAACGCGCATTCGATTGTGAGTTTGTGAGCATGGAATGTCTGAAATGTATGTAAGATGGACCATGTTCCCTAGATCTGTTGTATGTTGTTGATTTGCCAATGCAGCGTGCAATGTATTCTGTTCGGTTGTGCTGTGGATTTTGCATTTTCATTGTATGAAATCTGACAATGCTAGGTTGCTAACACAGTTTCTTACCTGGTAGAAGCGCTTGTCAGGAAAATGCATATTGACTAGAGATCATTTTCTCCCTGATTTCATTGAATCAATGATTTGCTAGTTTTGTTTTGAAGTCTGGTAATATACACTCGGATCCTGTCCATATTTTCTTGCAAGTTGTCCATACACTCGGATCCTGTCCATTTGAAAAAGGTTAAGTTTAGCATGAATGGATTACACTATATCATGCAATCAACCAAACAACATCTCTTCTCAGCCTGCATCAACTCATGCAATCAACCAAACACCATCTCTTCTCACTGCACTACTCATGCAATCAACCAAACAAAGATCTCCTTGCATCCACTTAGCTCGGATCCCACCACTGGCTCCACTCATACAGCCTGGCTGAGTTGAGAAGGCAACCAAACAGCCCATTAGAAGCCCGAGAAGGCCCACTCTGTTTGAGAGAGCTTAAGCTTACTGTTGCTTTAAACTGACGCTATTGTATGATGACGAACACTAGTATAAGCCGTAACCTCTAAAAAAATCCTATTGTAGTGTCAATTTGCTACCATGAGGGCCCCCTTTATGTACTCCAACAAGTCAGAAATAGTTATCGTTTCAAACATCAACATGGTATACAAAACATAACTTTGACTACTAATTTTGAAATATAAAACCCAATAAAATTATAATATTATAAAAGCTATTGACAATTAAAATTTTAAAAGTTTGACTGTACATGTATCCAAAACAACCATTATTTATGATCGGATGGAGTATACCGTAGCATTACACAAAATTGTACAGGGTTATCTTTCTGGTTCTTTTTTCTACCCGGGGGGAAACTCACATGAATCATAGATGTGCTTTTGCCATCTCACTTTAATTCATCTACTGCAGAAAAGCTTGTGATTGTGTTGGGTGAATATGATTGAGCTTGATGCTGGTTAGTGGTTACGCGTGTGATCATCATATCCCCCACTTTGCTCAAAGGGGTATGATCCTCCGGCTTTATTAACTACTAATCAAGGAGCTAGCCATGCTTTTGTGTATGGGCATTAACCTGCATCGTTCGTGCTACGGCGGCCAGTGGGTTCAATTCAACTTGACAACCAACCCCCTTTTCGATAACGTAAAGACGCGCAGGCAATGATCATAATAATTGCTTTCGAACAGTACTACTACATATTCCATCTGTTCCGGAGCTGATATCTTTTCAGGATACCGTACTGCCATCAAGTATATGTACGGAAGATTAAATTACTTTTTTATTTTTACCAGTACTTATTTTTGTTTGGACGGTGAGTCATTAATACATGATAGCAAATGATATTAAAAATAATTAAAGGAGAGGAACATAAAACGAAAAATGGTAAAATATTACCTTGAAATTATAGAATAATATGTGTTTAGAAATAAAACTTGAAGGCTAGAATAGCATGCAAAGAGGAGAGGTATAAAAAAAGGGTAAAAGATCACTTGAAATTGTAGAATAATATATATTTGAAAATAAAAATTGAGAGTTAAAATGGCATGTATAGGAATGAACGGAGTTTTTTTTGGAGTATATGCACTAATACATGTCAGTATATTATTAAACAAGTTATTCTGTCAACGTGTCTATCTTTTAATCCAAAGAACGATGGTTATAAAGGGCGCAAGCCTATTATGCATGCATGTGGTCCGTCGTCAGATTATGTGCATCCCTCGACTATTAAGGACATGTTTGGAATAAAGTAATTTTATAGGAAATAATCAACACAGTAATTTCATATGAAATAATTTAATTTCTGCATAAATCAAGAAAAAATCTAGTGTTCTAAGTGAGTCTTCAACATTTCTTGGGCTATGAAGAGTTCAAGCCATAGTCAAGACAATATATATAGAGATTTTTCATATTTTAAAAGTAAAATTGGCCACAGAACACAGCACTAATTCCATATAAACATGTTTCTCGTAAATTCATTTTTCATTTTCTCAATGGACCTACTTCCAAAAACAACATATATTTTTTAAAAGGTACTCCCTCCATTCTTAAATTAATACATGTCATTTTAGCTTTTAATTTTTGTTTATAAATATATGTACACTGGTGAGACAACTTTTAACTTATTTTTGCAAAAGCAATAAATGAGCTAATAAAGAAAGGTAATTTGGTCATCTCGATATGTGCCTTAGTTGAAGTATAAAATCCTAAAATATAATTTGTTCAGGAACCGAGGGAGTTTGTATCATGAATTAGAGAGTGCACTAATTCACGCTAGCCTGCAACATACATCATACGACTCAAGGTTCTTAATTCTTAAGAGCAAAGTTAATAAAAGAGCTAACTGCAGGCTTATCTTATTGCCATATCATATACAGCTAACCTAACAGTTCACCTATATAATAGCTAGCTATACATACATACAAAGCCATTAATACTTGGCCCATATTCATTCTCTTATTTTCTCACTAAGTTTTTTGGAGCCCGTGCTGCAACCGGCTGTAGATCTGCAGCCCGCTTCTCTCCTCTTTTCTTCAACTCACCATAAATCTGATGTGGCAATCCTTACATTCTACTTACCTTGCTTTATTATACTTGCTCTAATAATAAAATGATACAACCACATTACAAACGTTACTACATGGATTCGTTTGTAAATGATGTTATCAACTTCCCACGGTCACTATCTTCCTGTGGTTAAAATTTGACCACTGACGACAACTTTGATAATAACACACCAATATAAATTGAGTAAATTTTGTAACTTTATCGATGAAACTACTGCTTTGCTACAACTTCTAGGGTATGTATAATAAAATTATCTTAATTGACTTTTAGCCTACATAAGATAGTTATTACACAATATTTAGAGATAATTATTTTACAAACTGGCTTGTAACTTATTATTATTTATTAACTAGTACTGATTTTTACTATTGTACTTACGCTTAGAAGCAATATCACTGTGCTACAACGCAAAAGATCTGTTTTTCAGATAATTGCAACTCCATTAACCTCCAGGCCAACCGACAAAGCAGGCCCACCGCCCACTTGTCATGCTCACGGCCATATCACGTGTGGACCCTCCTTTTTCAGCTGGCTTAGGCAACAACGGAGTTACTGTTCTTTGAAAAAAAAAGTCTCTTAGGTGCGTTTGGTAGGGCTCCAGCTTCGCTAAATCTATGGATCTGATGGAGCTGGGTATTTCTAACTCCACCAGATTCGTGGAGTTGAAGATGTGAGTACATTAAGAGTGTTTAGATAGATCATCTTGTTTACATTTTAGACCAAAAATATAAACTTAATTCACTTTATTTTAGTCTACAAGTTTCAGATCTCAGATGAAGATGGGATCTGGAGCTCTATCAAACAGACCCTTAATGTTGCAGCTCAGCGAAATTACCACAAGTGATAGTTTTATCCGTAAAATTGCAATTTTATGAAATTTACTTATATAAATTTGAAAAATGACTATATAAATATATTATCAGTAACTAATCAAGTTATGCGATTTTATGGGTATAATCTAATTACTTATTAGGGTATGCTTCGATATACCTCTTTTAAAAAGATTTATGAATCATAAAGTAAAAGTTAACATTAAGTGAGGCAAATATGCATAGCCTAACAAAGAAATTGTCGATGGTTTTTCCCTAAATAATATTGAAGTCTAAATCTATATACAATCTACAATTTGGTTTATTATTTATGGATCTTTATATGTTTATCATGACCTAATATTAACTACATTAATTTAACCTTCATAAACCTTTTTTTAAAGAAATGTATTGAAGCAAACCTCGTATTATATGCGTACAAGAGATTAAGATGCAAAACCTTAACTATAGATATAACACACTACTACAAAATGATACACCACTATCTTTTCATCTAGATTAGTTCCCAACTTTGTAGGAAAAAGCGATTGTGATATATGATTCGACGTTGGCAAGAAATATAGTGCAAAACATCACTATTAGTTCTAACCTCAGAACCAATAGTGATGCACTGATAGTGATGTTATATGTATCACCATTAGTTCTAACATTAGAAACGATAGTGATGTTATATGTAATTATGGTCATCACGATTGGTGTTTGAAGTTAGAACAGATCATGATAGTAATAGCAAACGCTTTCCCGCGCTTGACATCTTGGTTTCTCCTTCCGATGCATTCAAATACCAAAAGCCGAGACGTCCACCTCACGCTTAACCTCTCGGTGTCCACTCCATTCTATAAAGGAAGGAGTTCTCTCCTCGCTCGCATCATGCCCCTCGGCCTCCCTGGCTCCACGATGCCTATGTCGCCCCTCCGCGCTCTCTGGCTCCCGTGGCTCGCCCCTAGCTCCGCCTCGCCTGCGTTTCCCCTCGCCCTCCCCGGCTCCACGGTGCGTGCGTCACCCCTCCACCTCCCCGCCTCACCCCATGTCGCCCCTCCACTTCCCTAGCTCTGTTACACCAAGTCAGTCACTCATTTGAATTTCTTGGAAAGGAGAAAAAGAAATATAAAGTTTTGAAATTAGAACATGATTCACTTCAAAATGAATATAATGTTCTAAAAGAAAATCATGAAAAACTCCTTTTCAAGGAATTTAGTAAAGCTAGTGTGGATATTGCCACTCAATGCAATTTAGTTGATGAATTGCCTCACTCAATTCCAATTACAAACAATTCATTAAATAAATGCATATCAACTTCAAGCGATAATTTGCCTTGTCGCTCTAACAAATTTGCTTCAAGTTCCTCTATGTGTTTAGATGCTAATCTTGTAGAGGAAAACAATAAGCTCAATGCCCAAGTCATTAAATTGGAAAATGACTTGAAGAGGTGCGTTAAAGGAAAAGCCCTCCTCGACGAGATCTTGAGCAAGCCAAGGGCGCCTCAAGACAAGCGAGGACTCGGCTACAACTCCAAGAGGGAGAATAGCAAGACAAGACACAACGCGCGTCACTCGAAGACCATCAAGTGTTTTGCTTGCAACAAGAAGGGCCACCTCGCCTCCGTGTGCCCTAATCAAGTGGATAACAAGGCCACAACATCAACCATAAGGCAAACCGGCAAAGAGCTAGTCAAATCGATCAAAAGAGGGCCAAATAGCGTGACGTGCTTCAATTGCCGTGAAAAGGGACATTTCGGTAAGGATTGTCCCAAAGGTATCACTCCTAAGCCTACTCTTGTAAATGATAATTATTTGCTTAGGAAGGACAAGAATGGTAATGTGTTTGCCAAGCTTGTCAAGTCCCCTATGCCCGCTCAAAATGATATTCATTTGCATAGGAAGAGCAATTCTAGAAATGTGTTTGCTCAAAATGCTAGATTTCCTAAGACTATGAAGAATTATGAAAATCATGTGCTTAGGAAAAATAACAATAGCAAAACATTTGCTAGATATGCTAGATCCTCTAAGCCATTGCATAATTTTAATAATCATATGCTTAGAAGAGATCAAACTAGAAATAGTTTTGCAAAATACAATTGCCCTCCTGAGTCCTCTCACTTAAATCCAAATACTTTGCTTAGGAGGAATAAAAATCGCAAAACTATTCCTAGTCATGTTAGTCATTTCAATAATGCTAAAATTAGGACCATTTGGGTTCCTAAATCTATTGTGACTAACATTGTCGGACCCAACAAAGATTGGGTACCAAAGATCGCCTAAAAGGATTTTTAGGTGATATGAGATGGATTGGACGCTTGCACACTCAAGAGGGGAAGGACTATATTTGTCTACAAGTGGTGTCAAGCAAGAAGATTATCAAGTCCATCATGAGCCAATGCCATCTCGGGTAACAAGTATTTAAATTGATTATTATTTAAACTGATAGCCTTGTGTAGGTTATAATGCAATATTAATGAATATCAATTTAGATTACTTGTTATGGCCACTTGCTCTCGCCTCTTATCTATTCTCTTATTGCAAATCTTGAGCAAGTTTAATAGTGGCACATTAAGGAGGAGTGTTAATTCATATCCATGTGTATCACATCCCTACTTGTGCCCATATTAATATAAGTGCATATATATATAATTTCAAAATCAAACCATTTAGCCAAAAGTCAAAACTTTGTATACTATTACTAATCTTGTGAAAAACTAGTTGAAAAATGTATACAAATGCTTTCAAAAGGTTTTCAAATGGTTTTGGCTTTACAAAAACTAATTTCAAAAGAAAATAAGTTTTTAACTCCAAAATCTAGTTACTTGTATCTTATTTTGGATTTAAACTTATAATTTTCATAGAATTAAATGTAAAAGGATTTTGAAAGTAATTCCAAAACGAAAATCCTAGAGTTGGTCATTCTTAACAATTTTCGTGCTCAAAAGATTATCAAAAGGCCAACTTATCAAAAATTATTTGATTTTGAAACTCATAGAAAAACTATACTTGACCAGAATTCGGTCATATTATTGCACTTAGTGAGTTTCTCCATTTGGATCAATTCTTGTGTAGAATTGTAATTCAAAATGGTATTTTAGACTCATACACAGTAATTCAAAGCTCTACATCTTATCCTTGCTTATTTTGAATTCTTGTGATTGTTTTTGACCTTGCTCTTTATTGCTTCTTATTTGGACTATTTAGATCAAAAGTCAAAATTGTATTTAAATAACCCAAATTTGTGAAAAGACTTGTAAAAGTATTCTATTATGTATCTCAAATATTTTACAAGCTTTCAAAATGAAAATTCTATGTTGAAATCTAATTTGGCTCGAAAACAATTTGATATAATCCGAAATGGCCTATTTAGGCATATAGCTCAAATCGTGGCTTTCAAATTGGATTTCATTATAAATCTTGGCTAGAAACATTCTTGATACACCAATCTAAGCCATGAAAATCAAAATTGCATGAAATCCAAGTTGAATTGCATTTTGAGGCTTTTCGTGAAAATCAATTTCCTTTTATGCCTCAAAGCGCAAATTGCCATATCTTTCAAAATAAAATTGATTTTGAGAAAATTCTTTTTGCAAAACCTTCTAATTAGTCCAAAGTTAATCTCTGCAAAATTTCAAATTTTTTGGACTTCATTTGAATCATTTTTGACAAAATTTGCAAAAAAATCAGGATTTTCAGCCTGTATGGGCGGTTGGACCGCCCTGAGGGCGGTTGGACCGGCCGACCGGTCGGACCGGCCCTGGAGCGGTCGGACCGGCCATGGCAGGTCAGGTCTGAAATTTTCAGAATTTTTTCGACCTTTGCTTTGGGATATTTTTTTTTATTGGAATGTGATTTTTCAAAAATTCCTTTTGGAAAAGTTTCTTGTAATCCCAAAGTTCTTTTATGCAAAATTTGAAAAGCTCTGAAATTTATTTAATCACGTTTTCAAAGTGGTATCAGTTATGAGCATTAAATTGACTTAAAGCGTGATTTTCACTTGATCATTTGAAAAGACAAAACTTGTGCAATTCAATTGCAAATAACTCCATAATTCACCTGTTGAATATCTCAGGGAATTTATTCATATCAAGTTTTGGGCATTTAAATGCGTCCAAGTGATATCATGTCTTTAATTTGCTCTGATACTAAATCTTTTGGATTTTACTGATCTTTCTTGAGCTTTTGATACCCGTGAGTATATTGCTCTGAGAATATTGCTCTGATACCCATCGATGTTATCGATAATTCTTTCAAGTGGTATCAATCTTTGTGATTTGATCCTAAGTGGTATCAATTGAGCACTTATTCATTTCATATGCTTACAAGGTGGTATCTTTGAGTTTTTCTTTTCTCCAAGTGGTATCATGGATCTTATTGTTCTTTTCTCATGTGATATCCTTGATTATTTGGATTCCTTTTAAGTGGTATCATTGAATTCATTTATTTCCTACAAGTGGTATTTCATGACCTCTTTGTAGCATTATTGCGATACCCACATTCTTGATTAAGATTTTTCCTCTCAAGCTAGAATTGTAAGTTCAACCGCTTAAGAACTCTCTGTGAGATTCTTTATGAGTTGAGATATATTAAAGAGGAATCTCTGTTGAGCATTATTCTTCATGCAAATTTGAAAATGCTCATTTCTTTCGGTTCTTCATGCAAAACCCTTGAGATAGATTTAAAGTGATATCTAACTTCTCAAGTGGTATCTATTTCTTTTGGGTTCCTCGTTTGACCCTATTAGGCAAAGTATTGGATTCTTTAAAAGAATCATATTGAAAATTTGCAAAGCCTAATAAAATGAGGAGTGAGTTATTTGAATGTGTTTCAAATAAACCGTGTGATACCCTTACTTCGTTTTTCATACGTATCTTTACAAGTGGTATTTGTTTTACAAGTGGTATCCACAAATCCAAATATGGTCTCTTTTCGAGTTTTCCTTATTTTTAGACCATATTTCAAATAAAAACTTGTTTTGCTTCTTGGATGACCCTTCAAGTTTTTATTTGGTTTGAAATTTTAATCTCCTTCAATTCTTTCCCAAAGGTCATAAGTGTTCATTTAAATTTTTTATGACCTTCATTAGATATGACCCTAAAAGAATTTGTTAAATGCCAAAAAGGGGAGAATAATTGAATAACCAAAAAGGGGGAAGAATGTATTTCAAGTTAATCTTTTAGTTTTTCCATTTTTGGTGCTTAATGCCAAAAGGGGGAGAATTAGGAAGCTTAATGTCATTTGGTTTAAAAAGTAAGCTTGATATGATTAAGGGGGAGAATTAATATGCATATGTGTTCAATTAGCTTAAATTCTCTCAACATGATTAGTTTTAATCCAAATGTGCTAATTAAGCTTGGATTTGTCATTAATCACCAAAAGGGGAGATTGTAAGTTCAACCTTCATTAGTTATGGTTTTGGTGTTAATGACAAATCTAATCTTGTGTTAATGACAAATCCAATATTGAGTTTATCCCTAATGCGATAGTGTTATTAATGACAATCTTATATCGAGACTAACATGTTTGTTTAGAATATCTTTGTTTAGTCTCATCGCATTGAAAAATAGAAACCCGAGGTATGTATGCATATTCATTATAGTATTAATTACATACTTTGGATTCAAGTTAAAGTATGAATGTCCCATTATATTAACTACAAAATGTGCATCATGTTTCCCAATCCATATATTACATGGATGCACATATCTAGGGGGAGTTCACACTCTAACTTGAAGAGTCAATTTAAATGATAATTTAAATTGAGTTCATTTGTCTTGTTAATCGTTAAAGAACACTTCATCATGTGTTGATGATGTTTTGTGATTAATTGAGGACAATTGAATAGTTCTTAAGTATAATAAAGCATGAGTTGCATTATTGTACTTAAGACACAATTAAATCATTTCAATTGATTTAGGTTGTGCTCAATTGATCTAGAGGCATCCATTATGTGTTAATGGAGTGCAAAAGATAATTGAGACAACCATGCATCTTGGACTAACTATTTTATAAGTTGTGATTGAGTTAGGTCCAAAGATGGATGAGATGATGAGAACGGGACAAGGACGGCATCATGAGTTGATGGGCGTCAAGAGTGGATCCAGGAGTGGAGTCGAGTGGATATCCCGGGGGAATATCAAAGTGAAGATCATAAAGACCCCAAAGGGGATTGCTTGTGCGCGGCGGTGAAGGTATAATTAGATAGGCTAAGGACTTTGTAGTCTTTGAGTCTAAGGTTTTTATCGCCGTGCTATTAAGAGGGGTCGTTCCTTAGTTTGAGCTTCATCATGTGTTGGTGATCTCAATCCGCGTTCACTCAAAGCTCAAATCTTAATTTGATTTGGTTTTTGCATATGGGTTAACCATTTTGCATGTGTTGCAAATGTGTTAAGCCTATGCTTGGTTGTTTTGCATTATGCTCTGATTTGCATGTGTTGCAAAGATGAAAGAGTATATGCATTTGGTTTTCGCATTATGCTTTGATTTGCATGTGTTGCAAATAGGATAAGCTAATCGTTGGCTTTTATGTGGAGTTCACTTTTGCATGTGTTGCATTAGTTGAAGCTTCACGTTTTGGTTCATAAAACTATCTTTATAAAACCTTGGTGTTGCTTGGAGCTAAGTTTTGCATGTGTTGCAAAGGAGAGAGCTCAAGCATGATTTTATGTTGTGTGTTTGTATGGAGCTAGAGGCTTGCATGTGTTGCAAGTAGAGAGCTCATATATGAGATTTGGTTTTGGTGTTAGTTCGATTTGGTGTTGCATGGAACTAGAGAATTGCATGTGTTGCAATTAGAGAGTTCATGCATCTTGATTGATGTTGCTTGGAGCTAGACTTTTACATGTGTTGCAAAGAGTAGTGCTCAAGCATGAAATGGTTTTATTGTGTTATTTGCAAGTTCGTTGTCGAATAAACCGAGGTTTATGAGTCCGAATCCCGAGCATGTGAGTGGGGCTTGCAACGGTGTTGGCAAGTTGACCGGTCTTGTGTTGACCTTCACATGGCTAGGGGGATTAATCTCATAAACTCGAGTTTGATTTGTTTAATACGTTTTGCAAATAGATCTTGAGTTGTTGGCGAAATGTGTTTTCGCTAGTTGGAGTTTTGATTTGCAATTGTGTTTTGCAAATGAGCTTTGAAGTTATGTGTTTCAATCCTAGAGCATGTGTTGGCATTTGCAAATGTGTTTTGCAAAGTGTCGGGGTCATGTGTTGATCCTTACATGGCTAGAGGGTTGATTGCATAAGTTCGTGGTTTGTTTGCGAAATGTGTTTTTGCAAATTGATTTTGGTGTATTTAAAAATATCTATGGGTGATTAAATCATGAAAATGGGTGGAGATTGTAGCCCTAGTGATAAGCTTCGCATAGAATCAAAAATCACCAAAATCGGAGTTCGGAGTAAAGAGTTTGAGCGAAAACCGGATTTGGAGTCTGTCAGGGGCGGTTGGACCGGACCCTGAGTGGTCGGACCGGCCGGGCGGTTGGACCGCCCGGTCAGTCGGACCGGCCGAAGGTCGGTGCAACCGCCCCGTCTTGGCTTGATTTTTCCAGAGCGTGTTTTTTCGTTCGTTTAGGCGGTGTGACCGGCGGTGGCGGTCACCGCCGTCTTGATCTTGCCGTGTGGCGGTCCAACCTGCCATGTAACGGTCATTTTTCCGACCATTGGCTTGTGAGGGCGGTCGGACCGGGTTTTTTGATTTACCCCATTTGCCCCCAAACGGCTAGTTTTCTTGTGGGGGCTATAAATACACCCTTGGGGGCTTGGGCGATGGGTTGGTCGTGTGTGGGAGTGTTTTGCATGTGTTGCTCTTTCTCCTTTGCCTCTTGAGCTTAAGTGAGCTAATTGCAAGTGTTGCAATTAGTGAGTGATTTGAAACCTCTTGTGCATGTGTTGCACTTGAGGGAGTCCTTGTGCATGTGTTGCACTTGGTGATCACCGGGGCGCATGTGTTGTGCTCGGTGAAGTTCAAGCGGAGGAGCGGCTTGTTACTCTTGGAGGTTGCCGACTCCTAGAGCAGCGTGGGTGTCGTCTTGCGCGAGCTCTCAAGGTGTGAAAGCCCCGCAAGTTTGTGAAGGTTCGGGTTGAGCCTACGCCATAGCGTGAAAAACCATGACTAGTGGAAAGAGGCGGGTGCTCGGCGGAGCCGGTCCAAGTGTGGGCTTGCCTCAACGTGGACTAGGGAGACCAAGCAAGTCTCCGAACACCACGGAAAAATATCGGTTGTCCCTTGTCTCTTTACATTCAAGTATTTATCTTTTGCATAGTATTGATTGCTTGAATTAGAATTGCTTAGTATTGTTGATTTGATCAATTTAGCAATTCATACATAGAGACATAATTTAGCTAGTGCACTAGTGAGCCTAGTTGATTTAGGCTTTAAATTGTCAAAACCTTTTTATCGCTTCCCCATATATAAATTGATTAGGTTTTGACATAGGGGTGGAGTAGAGCGAATTGTTAGTGAGGGATCGAATTTTTATAATCACCTATTCACCCCCCCTCTAGGCACATCCTCGACCCTACAAGTTTAACCTTCAATAGCTTGACACCTGAGAGCACTCTATCATACAATTATTCATCATATATTTATTTATGTCCCAGCGATTGCAAATTACACATATATATATAATAGAGCTTAAAAATAAGATAAACAACATGGAAAAGCTATTGTATGCTAAACGAAAACTTGAGGTGGAAATAGAACAATTGAAGGGAAAATTTGAGTTAATAGAAAAGATTTATAAGATGAAATAAAAACTGAAAAGTATAGATAATAAATCGCAAGATATTGAATTTCTTAGCCATGTACTGATCATTAACGAGCGTAGGGCGAATGCAGAGCTAGAAAAAAAAAACCAAAGATGAGCTTATAGAGATAATATACCAAGATAGCCTATTTTCACAATAAAATAATCGATTTTGTAGGGATTAAGAGATATAATTGGAAGTCAATCAATTATTGTTGTCAAACAAATAGGCAATGTACCAGAACTGTGGAATTATAAGGAAAACTGAAAAGCCTCTGTTGTAGAAGATGTGGTAC
The DNA here is from genome assembly GCA_036346375.1 of Guadua angustifolia. Classification (NCBI taxonomy): domain Eukaryota; kingdom Viridiplantae; phylum Streptophyta; class Magnoliopsida; order Poales; family Poaceae; genus Guadua; species Guadua angustifolia. The sequence goes on from CM070519.1 coordinate 19,750,424, forward strand.
ACATGATAGCAGACATGAAAAAACTCTAAGGTCTCTTCTTGTCTTGATCTATCAAATAATGTTGTTTATCAATGTATGCTTGTTGATATTTGTGGTATCATACATTCTCAATGTATTGTCATCTAAAATTATTTTAACTAGTTTATTGTATTCTTGTAACCTAATAGGAAATACTTCAGATAAAACCTGGCTATAAAAACGACTATTCTTATATGAAGAAATATGTGCCTTATATTAGTGGACAATATTTATGGTACTCTAGATACAATTGCTTGGGGGCAAAGAGCCTTCTACTAGAACGTCGGGGTTACCTGAGGAGAGTTACGTTAGATGATTATGCTACTGATTTATATATTGAGTATGTATTCTAAGGAGAGTTATGTTAGAGGATTGTGTTATTGATTTCTACATTGAGTATGTATCCATAAATTAACACTGTCAACAGTTTTGTGAACGTGAATATACTGTAAATTTGTTAATCTGTGAGCATACTGTGAATTTGTTAATTGTTCATATACTATCAATTTGTGAATATACTGTAAATTTGATAGAGATTCGTGTATTATCTCTATTTCCACGCTGGAAACCGATAGAGATAGTTCCAACCCATATGACGATATATCTCTATTGGGCGAAAATCGACCGTGATAACCGCACATCATTATTGTCTAAGGACTTTGTGTCGTCACTAAAACCGATCCAGATAATAAAAAAAGAACCGGTCCATATGACTATTTTTATAGTTGTGACGTATATAAGTACTAGAACATCACTTCTCAAAGAATAAAATTCAAATTACAACTCCTTTCATTTTTGAACAGATGTCATTTACATTTCTACTAAGATATATCTATATAGGGCTGCATTATTTTTTTATTATATCTCTGAAGTAACCGATGGGAAGAAGCACGGGACAATATGTAGGGTCTGTTTGGGGGAGTTGTAATTTTTTTTTAAAAAGCTACTTTTCGGTCTTTTGAGTTGAAAAACGGCTGTAGTTTTTTTATAAGAGACCGTTTAATAAATAGCTAATTTCTCTCAATAATAAACTGCAAAAGTAGATTTAACCCAGCTTTTAGCTTTTAAATTTTATTAGTTATATATAATTTTTTATTTATAATAAAAATCACTTAAAAACTAAACTGTTTACAAAATTTACTAGCTTTTTACAAGTTAAAACCGACGTTGAGCCGCCCTTTGCTCGACAACAGAGAAGTAATGCCAAATGCCAAATGCCGTTCCAGGATCAACTAGCTAGCAGCCTAGCATGCAGGTTGTGGTGTCACCATCATCACTCCTGGCCATTTCCCATTGGCCGATGCATCTGACTGCTCCGAAATTAGTCTTCAAGTAAAAAAAGAAAAGAAAATGCTTCCAATTTCGAAGCCCTCGTCAACTGCTAGTTCCTGAATGCTTGTGCATGCAGCAGCTGCTCTCCTAGTCCTAGCTAGCCTGCTGCTGCTAGCCCATGTAGCAGTACAGAACTTTTACAGACTGGATGCATGTAGACAGAGATCGACGGGGCTCAGCCCTTGAGCAACCGAGGGTGCGTGCAGTTACGTGTGACGGCAACATAAGCAGTTCTGGGAACTCTCCGATTTAAAATTAATAGTTCAGATCGATATTATTGTGTTGCATGCACCAACCAGTTTACCCAAAAGCTTAAACTGATGAAGAAAGGAGGGCAATTCACTTATACTTCAACACTCCTCACGTGGGCGCAGGCAGCACTCAACACGTGGAAATAGGAGCGGACGCTAAATTGCGTCTACCAGACTCGAACTCGAGACCTCCCGGCTCGATACTATATTGAGTTGCATGCACCAAATGGTTCACCCAAAAGCTTAAGTCGATGAGGAAGGATGGGCCGTGCTTGATGAGGAAAGGAGGGCAATTTACTTATACTTCAACAGATATAAAAATATATAGTTTTACTATATAAAATACTATTTATGATGCTATAGCAAAACACTGTTTATCAAATTTTTCATTGATTCGAGCAATCCGTGCACTCTATCCAATAATCCAGAACTATAGAGACTGATTAAGTTACAGTCTTTATAGCAACCGTAGGAAACTCCATAGCTGAGTAATCAGCTAGCTACCATTACCACTCTAGTACTTAATTTTTTCAGTAACGTTGCATGTTGGACAGTTGGAGTGTGAGAGAGGCAGAGAGCCTGCAATACTGCAGGTTTTATGTGCGATTACCAGGCTTGGGCATTCAATTTTTTTGGTTTGGTTTATTTGGTTTTTGAAAAATTCGCTTTTTGAGTTCTACAAATCGAAATCAAATCGGATAGCCACCGAAACCGAACCGAATTAACCGAACTAATTAGTTCGGTTAATTTGGTTTTTCGGTTAACCGAATTTCCAACACACTGAAAACAACACAGACCAACTATCTTGATGCATGAACTACTTCATTAGCTTTCAGATAGATGATGTGCACTTGTACTAATACATTATAAGATTTCATTTTTCAAGACACCGAAGTTAATTAGATGCAGTAGAAATGCCAATTCCTGGCAACAAGGCAGCGGAGAGGAGACCCAAAATTCCATGTGAAATGGTTAAAGCGAACCCTTCCTGATCCGATTTTCGGATTTGGGGGTTTGGAGATGGATTACTTGATTTCGGATTTGGGGGTTTGGGGATGGATTACTTGATTTGGGGATTCGGGAGAGAGGGAGCCATACCACGGTGGCGCTCATCGCAGGCTCGGCGGTGGCGCTTGAGGCGGGGATGGTGGTGGCACTCCAGGAGACTCGTCACGGGCTTAGCGGCGGCGCTCGAGGCGGGGATGGTGGCGGCACTCTAGGCGACTCTTCGCGGGCTCGGCAGCGGCGCTTAAGGCGGGGATGGTGGCGGCACTCCAGGCGACTCGGGGGCACTCCAGTCAGCTCGATGACACTCCAGGTGGGGTCGGCGACACCGCTTCCTCTTCCTCTGGTGACACATACGGCGAGGCACAGATGCGGCCCCTCGATTCACTGGTCGGTGGCCGCCTAGATCTAGAGGGCAGGATGTGTCGCCTGTTGGAGAGGAGAGAGCGTAGCAAATGCCGAATGCGGAGTGGGCTGGTGGTTTTTGTTCAATGGCACAAGCTGGCCTCACTTGGCGCATGGGCTTTCGTCGGACCGAAAGGTTCGAAATGGCTGATACGCTATGGGCATGAATCGGTAAATCGGTTATTTCGGTTTCTTAAATTACAGAACTGAACCACAAATTGAAAACCAAATAGTACTAAAATAAAAACCAAACCGTAAACCGAAAACCGAAAAAACAAAAAAAAATCGGTTTATTCGGTTCGGTTCGATTTTTCGGTTTCAGTTTAAAAGTGCCCACCCCTAGCGATCACGTACGTACGCACGGATTTGATGAGCCTTGAATCTTTGATCCAGCCGTGCAATGGCAATTTTTTTAAAACAGTAGATTTTTAAATAAAATTACTAGAAAAATACATAAAAAATTACGTAAATTTACCTTAGTCATCGAACTCTTGTCGTCAAATGAATTAACGATAGATCATCTGCCACCAAATGAATTAATGATGGTGTTTTATTTAGCTAACGGTTTTATCGATGATTCATTTGATCGATAGGTTTAATTATTGTCGCTGATTTATTTGATCAACAGGTCTATTTAATCGATAGGCTTAATACAAATGAATTGACGAAAGATGTGTATTTATGTAATTATTTCAACTTATATTTTATATAATTTTATTTAAAAATTGTATATTTTTTGAAAAATTCGTGCATCGGCTCCTATCTATTTGACGCGCATGCCTGCACGCCTACTTGGTCTACGCCATACACTTGATCACTGCTATAGCTTCTTCACCTTAAGCAAACATTAATCCATCAAATTAAGGTGCAGCAAAAAAGATGAAAACTGGGTTAGATTTGTTTTTATAGTTTATTACTGAGAAAAATTAGTTATTTGTCAAATGATCTCTTATAAAAAGTTACAACCACTTTTTAATCCAAAAAATAAAAAATCAAAAAACAGCTTTTAAAAAAGCTACAGCTCTCCTAAACAGTCCCCAATGGTGCTTACAGTATTGCCAGTGGCGGAGACAAGGGGGGGCTGGCAGGGGCCAGGCCCCCCCCCCCAATGGCCCATGTGAAGCCCAGTATCCATATAGAATGAGGCCCACCGGCTAGGAACGCAATCAGCTAGTCACGTAGGTAATTTGCAGCCGAACTACCGAAGTGAACCGTCTCCTGGAATTCACGTCTCGACTCGAATTTGCGTGATCACGTGGCGCCGTTCCCGCCGCCTCAAGGTCGGCCGACAGAGCAAAGATCCGCAATGAGAAACACGTCGCAAGGAAACCGCCGCGCCAGGAAACACGTCTCTGGTGGCCGGTGTCGCTGCCGTTGATAGGAGGAGGTACGCGTCGCATGTAATCTGCAATATTGGTGCCATGAGATTGCTTGTTTATTAGTATATAATTAGATTCTTTCAAAGGCCACACTTATCCGTGCCTTACCATTTACCAATTATTCCATCTAGTAATGATGCATGAGGAGTGCTTCTGACTTATTTAACTTGTTGATTTGGTCATCAACTTGAAATCAGCACAAAATTGTATGAGCAGTGCTTTTGACTTATTTAACCCGTATGCTGAAAATTGTAATTGAGGCTTCTTTGCAGATACTTACTTTATAACTGTAACAAGCTCACGGCATCGGCATCGCGCCTCGCTGCCTCGCGCCGCTGCAATCCTGCCTTTCGTCCGCCGTGGACCATCACGCGATTTGCGCAGCCGCACTGCGATCCTCCCATCGGTCTGCTGCGAAAACTGGAGATCAATTGTTGAAGTCTGAAGGTATCAGGTGTGATTCTATGAATCTCCACTACCTTAGCCCTTAGATAATTTAGCAAATCAGCACTAATATAATTTGTATTAATTAGAATCAGTTGTTGATACTTGATAGGTGTGAAGAGGAAGAAAACCCTTGATTCTTTTTTTAAGCGAGTTGAAAGCTCTCAACACGTAGAAAATTCCAATCCAACTGATTTGTAAGCTTCTGATCCAATTGAAGTGCAAACTGATCATAATCAAAATAATCCGGTATCATTAGAAATTCCAGAGCAAGCTAGAATTATAACCACACCATATGAGCGAGATCCAGGTAAAAGTTTCTTATTCTAAAAAGTATGTCATATTTTACTTACGTGGACATGTAGTTATACTATATTTAAATTTAAATACATTATATATTGTTATGACATTTTTAGATGGGTGCTATGATATTTTTTTGATCCACGTGGCCCCCTCCATCTCGAAATCCTGGCTCCGCCCCTGAGTATTGCGCTATTCTCAACCATCTGGGAGTAAAAGAAAAAAGAGAGAGATTGACTTGTATGACAATCTCCTGATGACAAGGTGGAATTTGAACAATTGGCCCGTGTAGGATCATAAACCATTGTAATGAGAAGTCCACGGAAGAAAAGATGAAGTGCCACACCACCAGACTTGAGTAAGTGCTCAACCGCATGGAGCCCCAAGAGTTAAGGGCCTCCAATTTTTATCTAACATTCAATTACTACTTGTTAGTATCTCAAAAACAAAAATTGTTCTTGTTCTTCCATGTATTTTCTCTAAAAAAAATATTGTTCTACAGTTAACGTTAGTATGAGATAAGAGCCAACCAAACACTTCTATTCCTTCTTCCTAAGAACTTCCTCTTGATGCCAACCAATTTGGCACCTTCCATACCTTGCAATTGCTGTATTCACTCCGCTTTAGCACCTGCGAACCACTGTTGCCATCAGTTAATTGGCACTACGCGCGACTTCAGTGTGAAAATTAATCCAACCCCCCCTAATTCTTCTCCTAACTAACTCGGAATTAATAATCCTATTGCTGGCAATGAATTGATCCACTCCATGTTCGTATATTCATTATGTGTTTCATTCTGAACTCGAACACATAATTTTTCTTCTCGCCACGTTCTCCTGATCATTGTGCATCGATTAGATTGGGCTCTAGTGTTGCAAATTTCGCTTTCGGACCATATCTCAGGAGCGGTTGAAATCCGAAATTTCAATGAGATTTTGGGATTTCGGTTGAAATTCAAAAATCAAATTTGAAATTTGATAATTTCCAGGCCGTTAAAACCGTAATTTCGGTCCTTTTCAACCCTTTGTGAAATAGTCTCATGAGGCTAGAAAAATTTGGAAAAAATATGAAAAAATCATGCAAGCATTTATCTACATTTTCTAACTATTTGAATACAAAATACTAAGTATTCACACATAAAAGTCCCTAAATTTAGAAATTTTAGCAACATTTCAACCGATTTTCGAATTCTGACACTTAGGGCCTGTTTGGTAGAGCTCCAGATCCCAGCTTCTCCTGAGATCTGAAACTTCTAGGCTAAAATAAAGTAAATTAAGTTTATATTTTTGGCCTAAAATATAAACAAAATGATCCATCTAAACATTCTTAATGTACTCACAGCTTCAGCTTCACAATCAATATATATTGTGATCACAAATGATAAACATGAAATAAAATTGACATATATGACATTCATATTCACCAACATCATGCCGTTACGTCCATCCTATTGCATGGTAATTGATAATTCATAAACACCTTTGAAATTCCATTATATTACAACTTTGAAATCACATCGTGTGTTCCATCCATCGTATTTCATCCATCACAATTGCTTCGAACATAATAAATGAGAGAAATACCTGTCGAAGCATGGATGACACCTCAACCCACAGGCCAGCCCAAACCACCTGCAAGAGGAGTAATTAAGGAGTACGAACATGTATTGCACGAAGATGTGCTACATGAGTTAAAGGAACTTGTGGACAACTATGCATTGATGTACCTATGAGTAGTAGTACGTGCATGGTGAAAGCTCCACTACCACGTCATCGACAAGATCTCCTTCTTGTACTCTTCGAGGTATTTCCCATCGATCTCGTAGGCCCGTGGTGCATGAAATCCCTGGGCTGAGATTTTATGTCAGTTTATATATTCATAGTAGACGTAAACGGTTAGTATAATCATTGATTGAATGGGTCGAGGCACAATCGATTTTTAACTTAAATACCCTAAGATCATTGCATAGACACTCGGCCTTCTTTCTTATAATTGCATTTGCATAGAACCATTTCGACGTACCATACCCTCCCAAGCTTCTGCCTTGCCCTCTACTTGAATGCACTATCAATATGTGGTTACTGCAGGGCATGACTCCGTGCAAGGTCAGGATTGATGGAGCCATAGCTTTCCCACGTCGATTTGGACTTGCCAAGCAATCCGCTGATCGTGGATTGGACCGCAGGCTTCCCTGCACCACTTCCTGACCCCGATCCTAGGGTCAAATCTTAGCTTCTGAGGTAATCCTCTTCTTTGAAGGCCCTTATGACCATCTTGAGCTGCTCTTACTTGGCACGATAGTCGGTGGCCTAGTCGGTGCAGGCCTCCTCCTTATGGAGGCACTCCACCTGCTTGTCCTTCTTCGCCAGAGATCCATTGAGATCCACGAGCGTAGTCTACCTAACCTTTTTAGGCAAGCCAAGGCAGGCCCTGATCACCTCGCTGGAGAAGCCAGTGAAATGTTCCTTCAAACAGGTCACACTTCCCCCTTTATAACATAGAACAATACTTGCACATAGACCCTTGTTTGACGCGCTCCACATGCTCCCAGACGGTACCCACACAAACTGCCATTATGAGAATCTGCAACGGAAGACAATTATCAACCTTGTAGAATAAATGCCAATGTTGACCTACATATAGAAAGAGCCCAGGTCGAACTTAGGGTGCGTTTGACAGAGCTCCTAGTTTCAGCTTCCCCATAAGAAGCTGAGGAGCTCTACCAAACAAGAAAAAATCAATCAGCTTCATATAGGAATCCAAGAAAGTGATTCATATTTTTTGACTTGCAGCCTAGGAGCCAAAAAAACCTGCTTCCCACCCGATTCACAACCTCCCAGTTATGAACCTCTCTATCAAGTTCATAATTATTTCTCAGATAGGAATCACTTCCACCAAAGAATTGATTCCATAGAGAATCAGAAGCTGGAGCTGGAGAATCAGGATCTGGAGCTCTGCCAAACAGGTCCTAAGAATAGCACACAGTTTAAATGCATGGTCATAGTGTACTGGATATAAAGTTGAATATCTAAAAATGCCAATGTTGACGTACATATAGAAAACCTAGCTTTGAATGCCATTAAAAAAGTAACTTCCAACAAAAGGACTAGCAATGCATGGCCATGATAAAGAGTTCTGTTGCTAAGGGTAGAAATCCTATCCTAATACTTGAGCTTATCATCAATGACATGCTGGTCAAATCTTGGTTTAAAAAAAAAGCTAGCTAAATCTGAATGGCCATAAGATAGGAAAAGTTGATAAAAGATATGCATGATGCAGTGGTGGTCATGCATGATCTTGAGGGAGATAATATAAGGTGGCCAAGCATTACAGGACTCTCTTCAATGTCTATGCATGGTCCATGGGTACTAATACTAATATATATTAACCCAGCAGATTGGTTGCCAGTTGTTTGAAACATGCAAATCTAATTAGGGAAATTATAACTTGTCCAATTTTTTGTGTGCCCATCCATGCAGTAGTCGGATCATTTTGGGAAACAAGTACCCGGAGTAATCAGTAAGCTAAATCCATTCATCAATGATCAACTGGAGAAAAAAAAACTTCCACTCCAGAATTTTGATCACCTCCTGAGAGGAAGGAGCTTGCTTCTCTCTAGTATTTTCATCTTCTTCTCCTCTGACCTCCCTATAAATGAAGTGCTCGGTCTCCTTTTGGGAGTGATGGGTTGCTGATGAGAGTAAACTAGCACATATACACCACATATATAGTACTACATGCATGCATCAAACCACATCGCAGAAGCTAAATCCGATTTTTTTTTAAATAATACATTTTTTATTCGAAATTTCAAAAATATACCACCGAGAAAAAAAATCTCAGAAATATACACCTGTCGCCCGTTGGTTGGGCGACAGGGGCCTAAATAGAAAAAATGCAAGGGCGACACGAGGGTGGGCGATGATGTGGGTTTGTGTTGCCCGGTGAAAGAGCGAAAGACTCCGAAACGGGACGTGTCGCCCGGCGAAAGGGCGAAAGGAGTCCGTGTCGCCCGGCGAACAGGCGACAGACCCGTGCCGCCCGACCAACGGGCGACATGCGGCCATTCCTGAGGGAAATCGTGGGCACTTAAGGGGGTTAGGGTTTAGGGTTTTCGCAGCCCCGCGGGAGAGGCCTGATCGAGTCCAAAAAATACGAGAAAAATCAAGAGCGACCTACGCAACACGTGCTACTACTTACGTATGGGCGAGATAGTCAGACGTTGCCCCGGCATGAAGTTGCGAAAATCGGAAAAGGCACTCGCGGCCATGAAACCACAGAAATGGTGGCCACTTAAGGGTTTTCGTCGGACACGGGACAAGCGGATCGGGCGAAAAATCTGGAAAAAATCAAGGCGACCTCATAGCGTGGGCTACCACTTACGTATGGGTGAGATAGCCGACGTTGCCCGGTAGGAAGTTCTGAAAATCGAAAAAGACACTCATGACCATGAAATCACAGAAGTTCTGGCGTCGAGAAAATTTTGAAATTTTTATGGAGGTTCCTGATAAAGCAGTGATATTACCATAAAAATTTCAAATGATTTGAATATGTGAGGAATTTTTTAAAATTCAAACAATACAACTGTCCTGATAAAACGCTGGCCGACAAGTTTGAACCGAATGAAAAATGAAACAAACCACGTTAGAAAATTTGAAGGGCACATACAGTGAAAGTTCAGATGATAAAATAAGCAGTAGATTAGGGCACATACCGGCTGCTTCCCCTTGTCCCTTCTTCTTCGAGAGGAGGAACCCTCCTGCACCTCTGCTGTGTTGGCCGTTGGCGGAGACATGCGGAGACGCCTGCTCTGTTTCGGCTCGTACTCCACTATATGGTGCAGGATGTGTGTGTTGGGCTTATCCTTGGACAACCGGAAGCGTGCCCTGCAGTCAATGCAGTATGCCCGCTTTGGTCATTGAAGAACACCGTAGGCGTGCTCGAAGGTCCGCTTTTACGGCGGTAGTGGCACCACGGAGATGGTTGCTCCCCGCTTATCCCATGCAGAAGCATGAGATGTGGGTGAATGCGTCTCGGTCCACCGGTTGAAATACCAAAGACCGTTCATCCTCGGCCAAGGGGCACCGTAGAATCTCCGGTCCGCTAGATCACCGTGGCGGTATCAACCATCGCCTCCGTGCCATGTCGCATAAGCGTCGGGGCTTTCGGGTGGCCCTGGAGGAGGTTTCTCCTTTGACTTGAGCACATTCGCAAGTGTCCTTTTGAACTCCTGTGTGCGATGAACTGGTTTAGAACTACTACTTTGTGAGTTTAACATGAGTATGTCACATGAAACTCACCGATTGGTTGGCCCCTTGCCTATCGGCCCTAAGCTCTGGTCGATCTAGAAAAGGGCGATATCCTGGCGGCCTCTCCCACCGGGTGAAGTTCTCGGGCGAAGCAGGGTAGGCGTCGTGGCAGTTGTAGAAATTAAGTGAGTCACGTCGTTCGGCCCGTCGATCCATTGGAAGAAGCAACACCGTTCTTGTCTTTGAGAAAAGAAAGAACGATACATGAGATGGTGGTGTTACCTGTATTGTGTGGACACGGTGAGGTTTACCTTGTAGGTGTGGCCTACTTGATGAGTGTGGTGGTCAGATCTCCATGGGTAGATTGCATCATCTTCGCGGTGAGTTGCGATCGCATTTCGGTCGGGCAACTCCGTGAGAACTCGCGTCGACGCTCTCGCATCCGGATATTGAGGCGGGATGACTTCGCTTCTTTGAAGGCGACGTGAGAACGACATTGTGCCCTAATTTGTGTAGATTCAACCGGCGTTTATTCTTTGGTTTGGTTGTGTTTGGATGTCTCGCCTCGGCCTGTTTTATAGTGGTGGTGAGGGTTACTCAACACAATTCTGCACTTGTCCGAGCTACGATGTGTCACCCTTTGCCGAAGTCGGCCCGCACGAAACGCGTGTTGTCGTCTCGGTCTGGCGGAGTCAGCGCGTTGTCGTCTCGGTCTGGCGGGGTGCGGCGTGTTGTCGTCTCCGGTTGAAAAGGGGTGCGACATGTTGTCGTCTCGATCACAGCGCGGTGCAACGTGTTGTCGTCTCGATCTGGCGAGTGCGGCGTGTTGTCGTTTGATCTGGCGAGGTGCGCGTGTTGTTGTCTCGATCGATAAAGCTACTAGGTGTGTCACAAAGCTACTAGGCGATGAAAGGATTAACTAAGGACATAAGATTTAAATTACAACAAAGGGAATGCAATTGTTAGGTGCAACATGACGTTTCAAGCGAGTAACTAAGTACATAATATACTACCAATAATAAAAATCAAAAGAAACTCTGTCGGCCTCGCTTCGGGAGGCCTCCTCCTCCGATCTGGTCCCGCGAGAGTCAAGCTAACTCGTGGCAGTGGGGGGCCTCTGCGGCCTAGCCGGGGCGTCGCGTGCTGCCCTCGTAGTCATAGTCGTCGGGAGGCGGTGGAGGTGCTGCTGAAAAACTGTACTCAAGGGCCTATAGCAAATGAAGAATTGTTTAGAGCATTGTAATACGCGATTGTAAGACATGAACAGTGCATCTCAGTACTCACCGACAGCATGCCCTCTCGCAGCCTGCGGGACGGTAGGGTGCGAAGATGTACTGCTGTACCGCCCCGCTAAGCGGCACATACTGTCTTTGCGTCGGTAGGGACGCGGTATCCGGACAACTCGAGGGCCCATGTGGAGGCGTCCAGAAACCTCCCGACGTGGAGGGTGACCTCCTGTCTCGTCACCTCGACTCGGGTGGTCGGTAGTATACAAGCCACAAACTCATTTGTCTTGATGGAGCACGAGATCACCCTGCCAAGTGAATTACCAATTAGTTAGCAAGATAAATTACGAATCAGTAAGATTATACCGAATGTATGACGCAACGTACCAAAGTGTGCTTGTTCCTGAATTGCTTATAGAAGTTTGCACCCAAATGCCTCATGCACCATCGACTCTGCAAGTCAGGCCATCGGAATGGCTCCTCTTCCCCTGTTTGCAGCTGGTTGATAGCACTAAGCAAGCCAGCATGCCTATCATGCAGCACGCACACACCTAGACGAGTTTTGACTACCCCGATCTTCAAGTTTCAGAGGAACCACACCAACTCTCGTAGTTCTCGCTTTCTCTGAAGGCAAAGGCAACAGCGAATCTGGTTGTTCCCATCGACGCCCACAATTTGTCGATGTTGTCCTCTGTATTTCCGGTCAAGAATGTGCCGTCCACGCACAACAATGGACGACAATGATAAAACGCCTTAATGCAAGCTCGAATCGAAGAACACCTCCTCGATGCATTTTAGTTGGCCTTTGGATTGACGGACAATCTTGATAATCATAGTAGGTCCTGTGATTTCTTCCTGAATGCAATCGAGCGATGACGGGCAGGTTGTGGTACGAGTCTTCAAACTTCCCAAACCTCATTTCTAGTGCCTTCGCTTCGCCTCCACGCCTTCCCATAGCTAATTGTGTCTTGATATCTGTTCTCGATCGCTCGGATAATAGCACGGGCTCAAAACTCGTGTTCTCCACTATCTCTGCGTACATGATGTTCGCGACATACCCGGATGATGAGTTCACTGAGCCATCACTTTGTTTCTCGACCATGCATGTGTCTTTGCTCAACCTTGAACATATCCAATGGATGCCCCATTTGGGCTTGTACGAGTGCACTCTCCACGGACACCCATGGATCTCACACACCACGTCAGAAAGAGGTTGGGGTTGATTTCTTAACCCCGAAAGTCCTTCTTAATGATAGAGCCCAATCTTTCACGGCATCCCGCACCTCTTTTGTCGGGTAGATACTTGTCAAGCCTAACCTCATTATCGATTATCTTGCCAAAGCATATGGTTGCTTTCATTGACAACTTGACCTATCAAATTGCTGCGTGCTCCACTCATTTGTACAGCGACTCCGTACCTCCATCTTCCCCATCCGACTCATCGTCGTCCTCCTCTTCTCTTCTGCTTGTACTCACGGTCTTCCTCTTCCATCCTAGCATTATTTCATCAATTTGCTCACCTTCTACCGCCAGTCCCCGCGCTTCTTGGCCAACATTTTCATCATCCTCCCGAAACTCACCCTGTTCACCGCTTTGGCAAACGATGTCATCATTGCATTGCTGAACATGCTGTTCATGCCTAGATCCCCCAATTTCGGTGTCACCGAAACTGAGCTCATTTTGAGGCTGACTGCACTCACCGGCGTCCATCTGCTGCTGGGAGGCAACATCCCTCTCATATGCTCGCACTAAAAGCACCCGATTCCATCCCCTTTGCTCTGCCGCCCTCACATATGATCTCCATGATGGGGTTCCTTCACTCAACTAGCTCGATAAATAGGGTCGTTTAAGATACTACATAGGCAAAATACCTTCAACTCGCACTTCTCTTGTTCCATCCGAAAAGTATAATACAACCATTTCAACACGGAAGCAAATGTGGCTCCTCGACCCTACTCAAACTTACATCACATCTTGCATGTTACTAAGATCTGCACCCTCCAAACCATGCATTACAACCCCATCTCCATAATAGATTCTAAATGGAACTCATTCTGCCATATCTGCGAATCCATTCATTCACCCACGAATTAATTACTTTCCGTATAAAATACTATGACGTAACATAACTATACCTACATGCTACGAAAATATATATCTAACCTTAAAAAACATCTACATTTCTAATAATTCATATCGATGTACTTATATACAGTAAAACATGTACATTCATTCCTAAAAATATATACATATCGATGAACTTATATCTTAACAAAAAATATACATTCGCAACTACATTACCATCAATATATACCGATATACTCCTTTCCGTAAAAAATATCTAAATTTTCTAAACTACAACTAGTTGTGACCTATCAATTTAACTAAAATTCTCTATTCGTAACCTATCAATTTACCTACATTTATCCCCTATATTTATCCGTAACCTACATCTAAGACTATTTCTAATCTACCACTATTTACTGCTACAGTGCCCTAGATCTAAAACTATTTCTAACATATTATAATTTCTCGCTAACAAAAATAAACAATGTAAATTTACCTCCAAACAAAGGGCGCAGAATCTCCCCTCTTCCTTCTCTTCTCTCCTCTCCTCTTTCCCTCTTCCTCTCCTCCTCTCTTCTCAATTCAAATTAATGCCAATGATGCAGGCGAAGCCATTTATAAGCGCTGTAAGCCTTTCGTCGGGCGACACAGGCCGCCTTCTCCCCCTTTCGCTTTGTTCACGGTCGATTAAACCGTTTAAGCCCTTTAGGGCGACACGCGCTTCGGCTCGTTTAAGCCCTTCGTAGGGCGACACGGCCATCGCCATCGCCCGGCCTCGTGTGCCCTGTGTATTTTTCTATTTAGGCCCCTGTCGCCCAGCCAACGGGCGACAGAGGTATATTTCTGAAAAAAAAAATTCGGTGGTATATTTTTGAAATTTCGAATAAAAAATGTATTATTTTAAAAAAATTCAGCTAAATCCGGCCAGATCTGCCCATAACGCACATTAATCCGCCACCTACAAGCATCAAGATGGGCTAAATTGCCAAAATTTCGAACAAAAATGAGGTGTTTTCGTTTACCTTCGAGCAGTGATCTCTGGCAAAATCTCGGATGAAACCGCAAAGATCTCGGTCCAGCTCGCCGAGATGTTTCTTCTTCCTGACTGGAGCAAGGCGGGTGTTAGGGTAGATGTATGGCAAAATAACTAGAGATAAAATTTAATGTGGAAAAACCTTTACAGGAAAAAAATCATGAGAAATAATCCACTATAATGTTCTAAAGATTACAAGTACAGGCGAATGGGTTGTATAGTCAAAGAGTCCTGGTTATAGATGACTTAGACTAACAACCTATTTGGATAGAACTAAAAGATATGGTAGTTAGAGATATTTAGTTATCTCCAACAAACCTCTCCTTAATTCAAAATCTATAACGAAATTGTTTCCGAAAAAACCAAAGGGTAATAAAGCACATGAATACAAGTGCGTCAAAAGTCTAAAGGACTACTAAACAAGGAAGATGGAAACAGTCAAACCAAACATTTTTAGCGCGAAAAACCATCGATCAAGGGTATAAAAGACTAGAACAGTCTTTCCAAACGTTTCTAATGAAGCAAGATTGAGAAAATCACTAGTAGGTCAAGTGAAAAACTGGAACAGTCATTCCAAATACATAGCTATAACAAAGCAGACGAAGAATCTAGGTCTTCAAGAATTAATAACCCCAGTAAAGACTGAGTTTGTGCAACTGACCTCCTGAAACAAAGGCTCAATCATCAAACGGCATAAACCAAGACATCACCTGCGGTGTTGTGTGGATAGTGAAGAACTTATAACATAGATATTTTGATATGCTCCACCTAGCACATAAAATTCGGTAAACTGACTATTGAAAATCCATAACATGGTTGAAAATACTCCTACAAAAATGTTAAGATGAAGAAAATCTATCGTGCTATCAATGGAGTATAAATTACAGTAAACCCCTCATATCGAGCAAAGACAACAAAAACAACGTAGTATCCACGCAAAAACAAACTCCTCTTTACACTTTAAACCTCCATCTCAAACTGACATTGGAGCAAAACTGAAATACCCCCAAAATTTCAAAAATGGATTTAATTGAATTTATCGGATTTATTTGAATTTTTTTTGCCGAATTTTCTCAAAATTATTTGAGCTATTTTTGGAGCATTTCCCTTTTTGGCAATGCCTGAAATTTTCGCTTTCCCTTTCGGGAAAGCCGCTTTCCCCCTTGGCCCAGCGTTCTTCGGCCTAGTCTTTTTTCCCCACAGCCCATTTTCCTCCGGCTTGCTTCCTCCCCGCGCGATCCGCCTTGTCTCGGCCCGCTCCTTTCCCGCTCGCCCGGCTCGGCCTGCCCGGCGCCCACGGCCCAGCTTCACATGCCCCACTCGCCCAGCTTACTCCCTGCGCGCTCGCCTAGCCCGCCTTGCGCACAGTGTCATCTTCCCACCGCCTGCACCGCTATCCCGCAGCCTGCGCTATAGTCCCATCACCCGCACCGCCAGTCCCGTCGCCGCTGCAGCCCATCGCGTCGCCGCCTACCACCGCCTCCTCACGCAGAGCCGCCTCGAGCCCTTCCCAGTGCCTCGAGCCCTTCCCCGTGCACTCGAGAGCTCGTCGGAGTGCTTCTCTCTCTCCCATTCGGCTATAAATAGCTCCGTGTCGCACCGCTTTCTCCCCACCCCGAGCGTAGTGATCCGACGTTGGAGCCGCCCTTGGAGCCGTACTTGGAGCATGAGCAATTCTTAGAGCCATACCAGGAGCAAGAGCTGTTCGGAACCAGACGCGACGTCGACTACCTCCCTCTAGGAGAACTCTCGACGTCGCAAGGCAAGCCACACCCCCTGAACATGTTGAACCCAGTTTCATTACAGTAATATGCATATTTTTTATACTGCATTATTTCTGGTATTTTAGAAAACTAGAAAAGGAGATAGTTTCGAATGACATGATTAGCTATAATCCAATACTCAACTTGTTGCTATGCCTCAATTCCGTTGTAACCTTAGGCTATAAAATATTTAACCATCGTAGATTAGTGGTTAATATAATTTCACTTTTAGCTAAAATTGTTCAAAATCTCCAAGAGTTGGCTTGGGTGATTTTCAAAAATTGCTACAGTTAAAGGGACAGTATTGGGCAGACCACAGGATGTGGATACTGGCCCAACACCCAACCGATGACAAGGCCAGGATGTGGTGTGGTGGTGGTACAGTGAGTACCAATAGTTTGTGGTATGTCATTGGCTAAGTCTCAGGCATTTAAGGACCAATCCTCTTGGGCAAGGTAAATAACTTCAGTTCTTGCTCAACCACAAGTTGGACCGGTCAGCCTTGTTGACCTGTTCCAACATAGCTCAGTACACTGTACTCCCCTTTTGAATACTTATAGGAGGTAGCTACCATTCTGGTAGGTGAATGGATCGCGAAGCACTTGGGGTGAGACGGGAATGGAGTGGCCATTCGCTGGTTCTCATAACGGTAGGTATCCATAGTCAACCAGATCACGTCTCCCGCTTTGGCTAGTGGGTCCTAAAGACTGTAGATCCTCGTAACCTACTGGATAGGAGTTAAAGAAAGGAAGTCCAACAAAAGGCTATGATCATCTCAGTCCGGCCGCATGCATTAAAGTTGCATGTTATTCACGCGTGGCACTAACGGCCGAAAATATCTTGTGGGTAAAGTTAAGCACCTCTACAGATTGATATCAATGGTATTCGAATACGCTGTGTTTCCAGTTAATGAAGCTTAGTTAATCTAGAGTGATTCCTGTAACTGTGCCCCTGTAGCTTTCATAAATAGAACTTGTCGTAAATGTGAACTTTGCAAATAACCCCCCAAATGGTATTTACTATTATCTGGTTTGTGTTTCAAATGTAAAATGAAAACTGGTATTTATAACTTGCAACCACAATACTTAAAACATGTGCCTACTTTTGATTATCCCTACATGTAGTGTTCAAAATTTCCGTGTGATTTGTTGAGTACTGTTGTGTACTCATCCTTACCTCCTACTCCCTCCTTTAGTTTTCCAAGAAGACAACGGATTTTAGGAGATCGTAGATGACGATGATATTTGGTTTTGAAGGCCTTGATCTATCTGCTCAAGCATTTACTGTGGGTGTTTTATAATGTACACCACTACAAAACACTACATCACTGCCGGTTCCAAACTGGCACACTGCCGGATATTGGAACCGACAGTGCGTGATCGGTAGTGATAGTTAGACTATCACTGCCGGTTCTAGGACTGGCAGTGATAATTTGTATCACTGCCAGTTTGTATTAGAACCGGCAGTGATAGTGTAAATCCAAAAATCACTCGGTAAAATCAAAAAATAAATTTGTTTGCACCTGGACCAACCAGTATTTACTACTACGCACGGTCGCAAGTCATAAGTCACAAGGCATAATGGTACAATTAAAATGACTTCAAATAAGGCATACACTTTCAGAGGCATACACATCCTCAGATAAAGAGTATTGGAAGGAAGTAGTCATCTATTAAAATGTACACATCCTCAGATAAAGAGTATTGTACATTTTAATCGAGGATGTGTATGCCTCTGAAAGTGTTAAGTGGTTCATCATCCACGAGATAGATGGCATTGCCATCACATAAGGACTTTTTGATCCTTTGCCTTTTACTCCTCTACTCCATCCACACTATGAAGAATAGAGTATTCATAAGAATCACTAGGGGCAATGACTTCATTTTCTCTCGTAGGAAATACATTCTTAAAGAATGTATTTAAGAATCACTAGGGGCAATAGAGTATTCATAAGAATCACTAGGGGCAATGACTTCATTTTCTCTCATAGGAAATACATTCTTAACGAATGTCATATCATGAGATTCCATTATGACATTTGTAGCAATACCACTGACCTCGGATTTGACAATTATAAACCTATATGTTGTGTTGTAGAGTGCATACCCTAGAAAGACACAAACAACTATCTTTGGACCAAGCTTTCTTTTCTTCCACAACAGCACATGCACCTTTGCAAGGCAACCCCAAGTTTGAATAAATGATAAGTTAGGTTTTTCCCCTTCCATCCTTCATAAAATGTTTCCTCGTGATTGTGAGGTGAAACCCTATTTAAGACATAATTAGCGATGAGAACTACTTCATCCCACTATGACTCTGACATACTTGAACACCGTAACATGGTGTTAACCAAGTCACAAAAGGTTCAATTCTTTTGTTCGGCTACTCCATTAGATTGAGGTGAGTATGGTGGAATAATTTCATGAATTATTCCACTTTCATTACAGCATTGGGAGAGTTCTTTAGAGATGTATTTACCTCCTTGGTCCAACTTAGTCATTTAATTGTTCTTTCTAATTGGTTTTCCACTTTAGCCTTATAGATTTTAAAATGTTCTAGTGCTTCATCTTTCAACTTAAGTAAGTATATGTAACAAAACTTAATCAAACCATCTATGAGAGTTAAGACATGTCTTTTTCCACCTTTAGTTAATATGCTATTAATTTTACAAAGATCATAATGGACTAACTCAAGTGGTGAGGTGTTTCGCCCTTCAACAGTGTGAAATGATTTTCGGTGTTGCTTAGCTTGCACATGCACCTTGTACTTTGAGCCTTTCTCATAGTTATAATTTTGAATTAAGTTTATTTTGCTTAACCACATCATGGGCTCAAAATTCACATGACATAATCAAGAATACCAAACATCATGCACTTTATTGCATATAACATTGTAAATAGAAATATTATTAAGATCCAAGATAGAAATATGGAATATTCTATCACTTTCATAACCATTCCCTACAAAAGTTCTAAATTTGGTCAATACGACCTTATTTGATTCAAAAACTAATTTAAGACCCTGTCTACAAGGCATGGATCTGCTAAGGAGGTTCCGACTCATAGTTGGCACGAACAACATGTCTTGAAGGATCAATGTCTTGCCTGAAGTATGCTTCAAGCAAACCTGACCAATCCCTCATATTAGTGTTGATGCACCATTGCCCGTCAAAACGGAGCCACCACCTTGACCCTGAAAAGAAGATAATAAAGTACAATTACCACATATATGGCATGTTATTTGTTTTACTGTTTTACTAGTGTTGCTTTTTACTATCTTATAATTAAGATAGATCTCAATAGTAAATGATTGATTCCTATTGTATACTTTAGAGAACTTTGTTCGAGTTCATCCTAAAATGCCTTAGCAGAGTTGTAGTGCGAGTAGATGTCAAAAAGCTTATCGGATAAGATGGCCAATAGTCTAGCCTCATATGTTAGTCTACATGAATTAACATGCCTCCTTGCTACTAAGGACAGGATCAATGACTAAATTGAGACAATTTTTCCATATAGTCTTACCAAGTTTAGATTTCAAACTTACCAAAATTAATCTACATCAATATCAATTTAATTAATCACTTTAATGGTTCATATTTGTAACACCCCAATTTTTAAGTTTTTGGAAAGTTTGAAAATAAAATGAACCATTTATTTTTTTAAATTAAATAAAGCTTAATTTGATTAACCTATACAACAAAACCTAAGAAATTCAGTTTTAGTTGGGCTCCTTGTGCTGCAAGATTTTTTTGTATATTTTGAGATTTGTTTTGAATTTATTTGCTATTTATTTGAATTTATTTGCTATTTATTTGAATTTCTTGAATTTACTTAAATCAGAAAATCCCCTCAGGCTAAGTCTTCGTTGGCCTGTTCCTATTAAAATGACTTCAAATAAGGCATACACTTTCAGAGGCATACACATCCTCAGATAAAGAGTATTGGAAGGAAGTAGTCATCTATTAAAATGTACACATCCTCAGATAAAGAGTATTGGAAGGAAGTATTGGAAGGGTATGCACTCTACAACACAGCATATAGGTTTATAATTGTCAAATCCGAGGTCAGTGGTATTGCTACAAATGTCATAATGGAATCTCATGATATGACATTCTTTAAGAATGTATTTCCTATGAGAGAAAATGAAGTCATTGCCCCTAGTGATTCTTATGAATACTCTATTGCCCCTAGTGATTCTTAAATACATTCTTTAAGAATGTATTTCCTATGAGAGAAAATGAAGTCATTGCCCCTAGTGATTCTTATGAATACTCTATTCTTCATAGTGTGGATGGAGTAGAGGAGTAAAAGGCAAAGGATCAAAAAGTCCTTATGTGATGGCAATGCCATCTATCTCGTGGATGATGAACCACGAACACTTTCAGAGGCATACACATCCTCAGATTAAAATGTACAATACTCTTTATCTGAGGATGTGTACATTTTAATAGATGACTACTTCCTTCCAATACTCTTTATCTGAGGATGTGTATGCCTCTGAAAGTGTATGCCTTATTTGAAGTCATTTTAATAGTACCATTATGTCTCCTCTTCCTCTTGAAAATACATTTATAGTCTAGTGGTTTATAGCCATCTATTAAAATGTACAAGGCTTGTTTAGCAGATAAAGGTTTCACACAAAAGGAGTAAGATGATTATTTTGATACTTACACTCCTGTGGCTCGTTTACCCTAAACTCTGTGTGCTTCTAGCAATTGCTACCATGTGTAAGATCCATGTCCATCAAATGGACTTAAAGACCACCTTCCAAAATGGAGAGTTGGATGAGGAGATTTACATGGAGCAGCTAGATGAATTTGTGGTTAAAGGTCATGAAAAGAAAGTGTGTCGCTTGATTAAATCCATGTATGTCTTAAACAAGCTCCTAAACAATGGTATGGAAAATTTGGTAGCACCTGATGTCTATTGGATTTTATGTAAACGAAGTCGACAAGTGTGTGTACTATCATTTTAAAGGGGAAAATGTGTCATTCTATGTTTATACATAGATGACATATTGATGTCTAGGACTAAGTTGGATGTAATCAAGGAGGCAAATGACTTCCTCTCTGCAAATTTCGATATGAAGGACTTGGGTGAAGCTAATGTAATATTAAACATCAAACTTCTAAAGGGTGATAATAGGGTTACTCTAACACAATCCTATTATGTGGATAAAGTCTTGAACTGTTTTGGGTTCATGGACTACAAACTTGTAGCCACACCCTATAATTCAAATGTCAAGCTGCATAAAAACACTGGACTTGAAAAAGATCAGCTTAAATACTCTTAGATAAATGTGTCATTAATGTATTTGACTAGTGCTACTAGACCTGACATCTCATGTGTTGTAAGCATATTGAGCTGATATATGGCTAATCCAGTAGATGACCATTGGACATCACTAGATATGATCCTTAGGTATCTAAAGAGAATCAAAAAGTATGGGATTCATTAATCTAGCCATCTAGCTATTTTAGAAGGATTCAGTGATGCTAACTAGATCAGTGACTCGGATGAGATGAAAGCCGCAAGTGGTTATGTATTTATTCAGGCAGGTGGAGCTATGTCATGGAAGTCCACAAAATAGACTATTATTATGCTCTCTACCATGGAGGATAAATTAGTTGCACTTGATTCAGTAGCTATAGAGGCAGAATGGCTCAAAGAGCTACTTTTTGACCTTCATGCGTTGAAAAAGCTGATACCAACAACCTTATTATATTGTGATAATTGCACTATAATAGTCAAAGTTAAGAATAGAAAAGACATCATAAAGTCATCACGGCATATAAAGAGACGACTTAAGTCGACATGCATGCAAGAGATACGGGTGCTATTAATGCAGAATACATCTAGTCTGAAAGGAACCTGGTAGATACTTTCACCTGGGGACTCTCTAAGGTCCTATCCAAGCAACATGAAAGGGAATGAGACTTATACCCTACTAGAGGTTTTCAACAGTGATAACCCATCCTGTAAGATTGGTGATCTCATGAAATAGGCTCTAAGACAACTAAGTTGTGTGGAAATCAGGAGCACATCTCAGAAGGGTTCTATTAGCTGATGTGATTATTATGTATGGTAGGTTGCACTAAAAGCTCTTAACGAATTCATCGCCTATTGGCTAGGGAATTGTCCTACTGAATTCCTTGAAAGAGTTCACCTATGTGAGCTAACCGTGGGGTTGCAGTCTAGGAGAGTTCAGGAGGTATACTCTCTAGTGTGCCCATAAATGATACAAGGACATAACTGTAAAATTCTGCTGAAGCATATAGGCTCCTAATTTAATTGAGTTTTGGTAATTAATGACAATCAAGTTTAACGAACTAGCATATTTGTTTAAGTGTATGAGAAAAAGGTTTGTCCTAGCCAATACATGGAGAAGGTGTAAACATGAAACAAAATGTCTATCGATGATTCAAGCTCAAGGCCAAGGTATAAAAATTGAAGTACCTTTTCCTAGTCTTTTTGCCTATCTTGGAGTTTAGAGAAAGGGTCAGATTGCTAAAATAGGTGCCATACTATTAAAAGGGATCAATGGCTAGTAGCTTGAACATGCTTAAAAATCATGGCTCAAGTCATGCTCATACTAAGGTGGATTAAGGGAAATCGGCAAGTTTTCGAGACCATGGAAAAAATTTATTAAGTTCATCTTGTTGTTTGCTCATTGCTCTTTACTTTGTTCTATTTATATTCTTAGTGATCGTAGTGATTGATTGTCTCCCTAGGATTTTAATCCTTGAGTAGACCTAGTTATTTGGTACACTCGGTAAAACCTACCTCATTTATACCTTGATTGTTGAAAATTGCAATTCTTATCATACTTGCTAAATTATTTTAGCCAAAAGAATTTTTAAAAACCTCCTATTCACCTCTTCTAGTTGGTTATCCTTGGTCCTACACCTGCCTCGATAGAGGTGTAGCTTTACTACCCAGTACTATGTGTTATTAGACCAAAGTATCTCTCATCAAGATATTGGATCAAGGCATAGTTCTCCTTTGTTAGAACAGAGTTGTAGTTCATCTAACTAAGCATAGGTTCTAACCATTTCGGTACCTCTATAAAATAGCAGTATATCAAAAAGGTTATTACAGACTCAATTGGTTGTCATCAATTTTTTTCGCAAAATAGAGGGGACTATTATGAAAACTGGGTTTTGAAAAATGAAAAACAAGGGTTCACTAGGCCAATTGGGTCAATAGGGCCCTTTGGGCTATGGCAACACAGCCAGCCCAGCTGGGAGAGCTAAAGACATCAAGAGATACCCTAGCTTCCTAGACTGATGAGGACATTACTTTCTTGGATACACACAATACTTTTCCACATGATGCTATGCAAGGACCAATCACATGAGCATGTGTGTGTCAATTGAATTATCAAGTAACTTCATTTTTGAGAGTGAACTCGATCTATTTCTAATGAGAATATGATACTATCTGATGCGTGTGATTTACTCATCCTCAGAAATCATAGAGAGCACTATAATGGGTCGGAATATGAGAAGGAAGGCTGCAAGACAAAGGGCCACAAGGAGGATTCGAAGCTTGACCTAGGCCAACGGCTTCAACTCCTCTCCCTGCCAGCCACCACTTCCACAAGCCCCCTAGGCCAGCCCAACTATATTTGGAAGCCTTCATAACATGGTGTTGCGCCACCTTTGCCTATTGGGCTTCAACCCATATAATAGGAAGGCCCAGGAGGGATACTCAAGAGGAGTCTGTGTCCATGTCCACCTCTTAGCATCGCCCCCCTTTAGTTGCTTATTTAAGTTAGCCAAGCTCTCTCATGAGACTTGGCTTTTGTTAGATTAGTTTTCCACTTGAAACTTCTATGTTCTTCGCTTGAGTCAGATAGACCAACCATCAAGACCGCTGTTGGAACCCCAAGACTTGTCCTTAATCCATATTCACAATTTCATATTGCTTTTGCTTTATTCTTGCTTGTTTTTCGGTTGCTTATAAGAATTGATCTTCGTGATTAGGTCAATTGAGCTTTGGCACAGTTGATAACAATTCGGAATTTGGTTCAGTAATTGCTTGGCATCGGTCATGTTTCGATCGGTAGCCTAGATCATGAGGGTCATCTCCACAAATCGAGAGTTTCCCATCTCACCAAAAGATCAGGCCTCCATTAGTCTCATCACAAATGGTCAAGATTGAGAGAGGGAGAGAGTGGTCGTGGTGGTGACCGCGTTGTAGGGTATGGACACTGCACGTGTGGTAGTAGGGAGCAGGTCCTCCAGCAGTTGTTGATCCATCTCCTCCTTCTCCCATGCTCTTTAAAACCCATGTCTGTGTTCCTCTTCTAGATAGAGAAGAACGACATGATTTTCCCCTCTTTTCCCTGATCTCCAATCCACCTCCGACCTCCTCTTTTTTGACATTGCTCCGACAAGATCCTCGGCTACCCAACACCCTTGTGAGGTCCTCAGCCTCGATCCATCTTCACCTTGTTGTTGCCACTTTGCATGTAACCCATGGTGATTGATGGATAGTGGCATCGGTCGGTGATTCTAGGTGTTCTATGGATGACATTGTACTCTCCGGTGCTTTCTATTATTGAATCTCTATATTGACTGTGCTTGGTTGTGCAGTTGGTTTGGCCATCTAGTGGTTGTGGTGCTTGGGGACTTGTTGGCTCTTCTGTCTGTCAAACCCTACATGGCTTGCTGCTCTTGGTCAATGTGGTCTCTTCTATGGCCAGGAAGTGGATTTTGTAGCTCTTTGTAGCTTTGGTTGCACCTCAGGACTGCTCGGTGAATTGCCTCATTTAGTAGTCAACGACATTGTATCTTCGAAAGCTTCGCCGATGACCTGTAGTAGTACAATAGCAATATTATTTTTTGGGACATCGTCGTTGACGAGCCTTGGCTAGTTTACTGACCTTGTATTAGTATTCAGTGAGTATATTCGATCTTTTATTATTTTGTTTATGCTGTGCAAAGGGGCTGGATAGTTCTTTGTCTTAGGTACTTTGCATGTTGTGGTGGTTAATGCTATGTAAAGACTGGGCTTTGTGAGACAATTTTTGACAATAAGTGAGTTTAGTGTTTAGATATTAATGTTGATTCTTGCCTAGATAATTTACCTATCCACTACAATTTAATTCACTTGTTTTAAGTACAATTCAATGTAGCTATTGTCCACTATTGATTGACCTTGTCAATACTTGTTCTTGTATTAATTACAGTACTGATAGATGTTCATGATCAGTAAACATGTATGGTGCATGGGGTATATAAATATAAACTATTAGAGTGATTAATTAAATTGATACTAAGGTAAATAAATTTTGATAAGTTTGAAATATGAAATTGGTAAGACTGTATAGAAAGATTATCACAAATTAGTCAGTGATCCTGTTCCTAGTGACAAGGAGGCATCTTAATTTAGGTAGCCTAACATCTAAGAACAAATATTTTTCTAAACAACTTGAGCTATGTTGCTAGTTGTATGCCATAGTTTATTATCTTTTACCATGCATGAATATTTAGTATACATGAGTTGTTCCTATGTTTTGGTATTTAACAATATCATGCTCCTATAATCTATTTACTTCATATGGCAAAATTGATCTGTGGTTAATAATTAAGTATGGAACTAAAAAAATGATAAATTTGCTAATACCACTTTTACTATAACACTAGATGTCGACGTTTATTGTCGGCAATAATGAAAACGGGGCAAGGCGCTGGATCCAAACTCGATGATAGCACAAGACGCAGGAATTATACAGGTTCGGACTCTCGCGGAGGAGATAATACCCTAGTCCTGTACTCTGAGATTATGAGTATCTAGCTTATTGCTGATGATCTAATGATAATGTTACCCTACCCCTCTTTATATAGTAGAGGGGAGCGGTTACAAAGGAGAGTCCCGATCGGTTACAAGATTGAGATTTTATCTCTATCCTTATCCGATAAACATGGTAACTGTCAGGATTATAATCGTATCTTACCTAATCAAGGTCAGTTGCTATCTTTAGAGTTTCCTTGTTGCGCACGTTGGAAGCAGCCCAGGTGGTATCCGTTTTTACGCAGTCGGCTCGGCCCATCCCCTCCTGGGTGGTCCGCACAACCTGCCCTGCGGATATCTGGGGTCCATGTACTCCACACTAGATGTCTAAATTTTCATGTTTGATTACTCTTTCTTAGCTCTGTGTTTAGAACACATGAATTTCACATAATTTATATAAGAAATAGTTCAATTCCTATAGAATTCGAAAAAAATTCCCACGCTCTAAACGGAGTCTCAACATTTTTGCAACTTCCTCATGGCTTGGAACAGTAGTGGGAGACTTTACAAGAAGGATAATCTAAATAATATACTATATAACTAATCCATCTGTTTCCAGATACATCTATACTATAACATACAGGGCATGGAATTGGAGCCCAACCAGCCGAGCCACATGTCAAGGTTTTTTTGCGAAAACCTTCGCAAATTTCATAATTACATTTAGATCCTTCCATGGGTTATTTTGCAAAAGAGTCCTGTGGCTCCGTAAATTCACCAACGGGTCCTCTGTAGATTCACAAACGGGTCCTCCCCTGTTCTTTTGCAGAAAAAGACCTATGGTTACGCAGATTTGCCGACGACTCCTAGCTAACCAATTTTTTAAAAAACCCCTAGGAAAGTCAAAATTACATTCAGGCTCCACCGTTTTTTTTTGCAAAAAAGGACCGGTTGCAAAAAAATGACTCGTGGTTACGCAAATTGGCTAACCGCTCCTAGCCATCCAATTGTTTACAAAAACCCCTCAAGAAAATTGAAATTAAGTGGTTCCATATATTTGCGAACGGATCCTAAGGACTAGGGGTGCAATCGGATCGGATATTTACCGTCCGACCGACCGACCGGATAGCTTCGGATCGGATTCGGATTCGGTTTCGGATATTTTGTTTCGGATTCGGATTCGGATTCGGGAGAATACTATCCGTCGGATCGATATATCCCGAGAATATTTTCGGATAATATCCGGTCAAACATGTTCGGATATCCGATTGCTTCGTCCGGGCGTTGTACATGCGTGAGTGCGTGACGTGATGGCGGGACCGAGGGGCGAGGGCCATGGCGCTTGAAAACTCCGGCGCCTCGTTCCACGACACGAAGATAGCATCGGCGCCTCGTTCTGCGTGTGACGGCCGCGCGCGTGACTGTGCTCTGCTCCATGGATAGTGTGACCGTGCTCTTTATCTTTAGAGTTTAGACTAAGCTTCTTTTTTCTAGTTATTGTATAGACTAAGCTCCTTCTTAATTATTGTATATAAAAAAGCAATTGAATAATAATATGTGTGGTAACTATTGTCATACATTTCTATGTAAAAGTAGCCTATATTTTAGTTCTTCTATATACTATTGTCTATATTGAGAAATATGGTACGAGAATGTGAAAATAAAAGGCATTGCTTTGATAAAATAAGCCATACAAACTTGTCTTATCTTACAACACAATTTGTTGCTATTTATGTCACACTATAGTTGAACATCCTAACTATCCACTTGTCATATTTGTACTATTCAAATTTAATGTGCTTTTGCAACATTGTTAGATCTTTCGATAAAATTATTTGTTAGACTACGATAATCTTGTTGCATATTGAACTCATACAGTTGGTTAATCGATTGCTATATGTGTGCTTTATGCGATATCTGCTTTTAAATGCATTATCCGATAAAAATTATTCGATACTGCATCGATTTCGCTCCATATTCGATTCGAATCCGTGACCGATGTTATCCGTCCTGTATTCGTATCCGGTACTATCCGAATCCGATTTTGAATCCGACAAAAAATATGGTTTAGGATATGGAAAGAGCGATATCCGACCGAATCCGATCCGATTGCACCCCTACTAAGGACCTGTGTTTACGCAAATTCGTCTACGACTCCTACGTAGCATATTTTTAAATGACCCTTGAGAAAACTGAAATTACGGTGTTTTTTGTTGAAAAAATGACTCGTGGTTATGTAAATTCGCCGACGGCTCATAGCCAGCCAATTTTTAAAAAACCCCTCAAGAAAATCGAAATTATGTTTAGATTCCATCGTTTTTTTGCAAAAAAGGACCTGTTGTTCCGCGTGTTTGTGAGCATATCCTAAGGACCTGTGGTTATGTAAATTTGCCTAAAATTCCTACACAGCATATTTTTAAAAACCCTCGAGAAAACCGAAATTGCGTTTAGGTCCTCCTAGCTTTTTTGCAAAAGAACCTTGGACCAAATTTCGCTCGTCTACAAAAGACTACATTACTCTCTTACCATTTCTTTTGATGGTGTGTTTTACTCTAGTCTATGGTAGTAAATGACTATATAAATAATTAAAGGAGTGATGTATAGAAGGAAATAATGGTAAAAAGTTACCTCAAAATAGTAGTGTGATGTGTATTTAGAAATAAAATTTGAATGCTAGAATAACATGTATTCAAAAGTGGAGAGAGTATTTAGTTTGCCACCAAACGGCACTGCCCATAAAGTAGGACAAAGTGTAAATTCAACAAAAATGTTGTTGGACTATATAAATAAATTGAAACAGGCTGATTGACTCTCTAAGGTCAAACGTCAACAACCACTGCAATCTTTGTGAAAAGTAGTTTGTACCCACTGTGCGGCCCTTCTCTTAAATCACACTTTTAATTGTAAGTATCACACAAAACAATAATGGAACATAAATGCTTATGTTCAGAATGCGCATGGCCATTAGCTCAATTTTTAGTGAGGTCGACAAAT
This sequence comes from Guadua angustifolia, assembly GCA_036346375.1. Lineage (NCBI taxonomy): Eukaryota > Viridiplantae > Streptophyta > Magnoliopsida > Poales > Poaceae > Guadua > Guadua angustifolia. The sequence continues at coordinate 19,779,627 of CM070519.1, forward strand.
TTCAGAATTTTTAGAGAATTTAGCATTTTAGCTCCAGCAATTTAACTCATAAATTTCGAAACAATTCTTGATTTGTGGCAACTAAGGAAAACAGCATGTACATGGATTTGAGTTCATTACTTCATTCAAGACAATCGACGTATTTATATAGTTCTAGAACATAAAGATGGATTCAACAAAGAAACCAAAACATTTGGCAAGAAGCAATCACACATACAGAAAACGATGTAAGACAGATGGGAACTGTCCACAACTTGACATTCCTACCATGCATATGTTTGTGGTGCTGAGGGGAGGGGTGTTTGGTTAAGGGGTACTCATGGGAAAGCTTCACATCTGGTGTAAATTTTAACTAAATCCCAAAATCTCAAAAAAAAGAAAAAAGAATTACCTCTCATTTAAACACGTGTTAAACATATTCATATAATGGGTATGTTTGTGATACTTTGCGTTATGTATGACAATTCTCACGTCATCGTAGTAAGAAAATAATCGGACCACGAGAAAGACAATCCCAATAGCTCTGAGCCTGAATTTCCCAGATAATTACACATGGCATTTTCCTAAAATTGTCTTGCAAGGAAAGAGAGGAAAAATCTCAGGCCCACAGGATGATGAGATAATGATATGCACCTTGAACCCTCTCTCCACATCAAAAACATTCCACTGGTGCTTGCTCACATGTCTGATTCTCTAAAAGAGGAGGAAAAGGATCAAAGCAGTAGAGACTACAGAAACAACACACAGCAGCTTTGTTTACTGAGTAGTGACTAGTGAGTAATACCACTGGTGCAGGTTTTTTTTTTCTTCTTCTTCTCTTTCCCTCTTCTTGTTTCTTTCCAATTTACCAGTTGTTACTACTACTCTCTCTCACCAGCCCACCCTCCTCAGTCCTCACCTCCTTTTCTTTGCAGCTTCTGCTCCACCCTTTACCCTTGCCACCACCGACCCCCAACCCCAATTTGAGGAAGAAACCAAAACCAGCCCAGCCCCTACAGCTTGTTTGAACATCTTGGAGTGGGTTTGTTGGATCACTGGTTTCTGTTCCTGAGCAGGAAGAAGGGAGGGAGTAATCATTACCCCCGTTCTTGGATTGATTCTTGGCGTGCAGGCCACACTCATTCGAGCAAGAAACCTCATCAATCCCTCTTTCTTTCGGTCGGTTCTTGGCATGCGGTTGCCTGGCAGAGTGAGCGGCTTGTCATGAGATTCGTGTGGCCTCTCTGAATTCTGAGCTCACTTGCCTCCTCGGAAAGGCAGGTTCTTGATGGCCTCTTGGGGTTGCGGCAGTGGAGGCAGTGGGGAGAAGTGGAAGCCTGGGACCCTGGGTTGTGTTTGCTTGTGCTTGTGATTTCTGCGGTGTCCAATCCGAAATTGGTGAGGGGCATTCTTGGCCACTGACGGAATCCGGTGTTATAGGTTCTGAATTGGTGCGGACCTCTCGTGTGGTGTTGTGGTGTGTTTCTTGAAGGTTTTGGGTGGTTTTGGGGTGAGGTGGGCCGAGTTTCGGATGGCGCCGGACAGGGCGGGAGAGTGCGGCGGCGGCTGCAGGCGAGGAAACGGGGCACACGCCGGTGCGGGGGCTTTGGTTGGATTCTTTGGGTGCCTCCTGTTGCTGTGGGCAATTGGTGGATGTGGGAGGTGGGGTTGTGTGGTGGTGGGAAAGGAGGGGGCTCAAGAGGTGGCTGGTCAGTTCAACCTCAGCATGAGCCAGTTGCAGGCATTGATGTCGCTCCTCTCATCGTCCGAGGTACTTGCTTGTGTTTCCCTAGCTTGATGAATCTCCTACTGTCATGTGCATTTCTGTTGTTCCTGTTGAATGGGATCGATTGGAAGCTTTGCAAGCCTTTTGTCAATACTTATCTTCCATTGCTGTTGCGGATATTGTGTGCAATCAACCAATGTTGGTTGATGAAAACATAATGCACATAGTATTTACTGGTTTATATGGAACAAAGTGTGATCGCTTGGATCAGTTGTAAAGTTCCTAACTTGTGCGAACAAAATACACGGCTTGGTGTGGTTCAGATTTTTATTTGGAGGAAAGTGGTTTTGAAATTTGTAAGTGTGAGAACTCTCTTGGGGTGCAATGGTGGGTGGTTCAGATTTTTATTTGGAGGAAAGTGGTTTTGAAATTTGTAAGTGTGAGAACTCTCTTGGGGTGCAATGGTGGGCACACGGGGCTGTGAACCATCCTTCCCAAGTTTAAGTCTCACTTCTACTTTAGTTTTGAAGTGTTGGGGGAATAAGTTTTATCCCATCAAATCTAAAAAAAAATGGTTTAGACATGTAGCTGCATTCAGTGTTGTGGCATTCGCTGACCCATAATTGATGTATACGAGAGTTTTGCCCTTGGTGGTCACCATCCTTCATGTTACTTCACCTTTCTAAAATCATTTTCTTGTCAAGTTTCAATTGTCTTATATACTTAGATTAGATGGAGTTGAGTTGTAATCTGGTGTGAATTGGTAAATTGACACTACTAGTAGAACAGTTCCTTATTATATTGATTTGATCTCATGTTATTCGCAATTTGTTGTAATGATGAAAAGGAGAGCTTGCATTAATTGAGTGCATTTTTTTGAATATCCGATATAAGCCCCGTTGTAGCCGCGATATAGCGGACAGGGGGTAGTGGCCGCTACGTAGCAGCTGTTTGTAGCACGTTGTACAGTTGTGGCACTGCAACAGCCTGCTACAACCCACTATGGTCAGCTGTAATGTATGGTGTGTAGCAGTGGTTCAGTACAAATACATTTTTGGTTTTCATATTATTTATTTGTTGCATACTCTTGCCATTTTAAATTATTACTCCAAAACTTGAGATATGCACAAAAGCAACTAATCCTATTACAAGATAAGTCATTTTGCTTCAAAACCGATTTATTTAACTTTGTATTCCTGCAAATATAGCTGAGCATGTTGTGCCCACTATATTGGTGCTATCCACTATCAAAACACTTTGCCACTACGCTCCCGCTACACACTATTTAAAACATTGGTTGAACGAGATGTCATAAATAGGCATGAAGGCCCATCATGTGTACCCTGATGGTGGGTATGATCGTGCCACATGCCAACATACGCTTCATCTGAAGAAGAGCACTGTTTTATAATGTTCTGGACAAGAGATTGGGTATAAAATGGTTGTATGCCATATTGGCAGCTGAATTGTGCAAGGTAGGGGATTCGCGTTAGTACTAGTTCATAAGACAACAATCAGACCGAAGGTTCCCATGTGCATTAAATATAGTATTCTCAAACTGTGTATGATGTGCCTTATGTCAAAGTTGCACACAACCTTATAGAATGGTGTCATAACAAGAATTTTTGTTGTTGGAAAATTGCCTTTTTATCATCAAAACTATTGGAAAACTGACATTCAATCCTTTTGAACTTGGAAGGACAACGACTCAATGTCAATGAGAAGTCTAGGCTCTAAAATGAATGTGAAAATGTATTGAGCATTTTGGTTTCTTGCTAGATAGCCTCACCTCGTAAGAACTCAGGAACATTTATTATAGCATATTGGCTTAAAATATGCTCATCCTTCTATTCTGAAGTTCATTTTAACTGGGATAACTGACATGCCTTTCTGTTCCACAAAATCCTGAGTTTATTTACACAGCGCCAGAATCCCTGAAGAGCCTTGACTCAAACACTGAACTGAATTACCATCTTATGGAACTTCTTGAAAGTCTCCAGAACATAGTTCTTGGTTCTATAACAAGTTAGCCAATTATTTCAACTGTAATAATCAGTAGGTATAGTAAGCTAAGAAGATCTCCATTGTCACATCCGTGGATGGGGTAATCCAGGAAGGCAAAGAAAGGACAAGAGGGATACCTTAGGTGCATTTCATGTACAATTGCTACCAGAAATTTAGACTCCAATGGAAAACTTGACAGAAGGGCCATATGTAGGTGATTAAAATGCGAGGGGCCCATGTCAATATTATTTATTTGCCTTGGCTGGTGACATGACAGCCCATTCCAAATAATAGTCACAAACTCTCCACAAATATCCTTATTTGCAACATGTAACATTAAATCTTTGTATACTTTCTGCAAGTCCAGCTGAGAATTTTGAAGATGATGTTGTGATATTAGTCACATCATATGATCCGCACATTCTCCTTTTTGGCAATATCATCTCATAATTCATTGATCATGCTCAAGTTTCTTAGTATGCATTTCTAGCTGCCAGTTTTAACTATTTCTTTGCTGCTATGATGTAGGGAGAGTGCATGGGCAAATCTGGAATGATCAATGATGGAAATCCAGTCAACAGCATGCCTTATATCTCAGATACTCGTTTTATTAAGAATAAGCCATCTGGAGGAAAGAAAAACTGGTTGAAGGATGTAATTCTTCAAGAATATTGCACAATTGAAGATAAGTATGACAAAAATAATTATGTACCTGCGTTAGTGGAAAATAAGCTCTTACAAAATGTCATACAACAAGACATTGGTTCTCCTACCACACAGTACAATGTGAGTGTTTCATGTGTTTTCTTTCTCCTGGATGAACTTGGAGTGTCAAATTAGTTGCAGTTTTTGCATTGTAGTGCAAACTTGCAATATAAACCATGTATGAAATTGGACTGTAGTTGAGCTAATCGTCAATGTGATTGGTTCATAAATGATATTTAACTTCAACTTATCTTCTTAACTGTTAAACATATTGTTCTATAGATAGCTTGACTCTAAATATGTCAGATGAGTGCATGATGTTGGCCTGGCTGTAAATGTTGGTGGAAGAATTTGTGCATGCTGGAATGTAACAGAGATTCAGTATGATCTTGGCATTGCACAATTACTGTATAGAAGAGTTAGCTTCACTATGCTAACACAAACTCATATAGGTCATACCGTCACTTATCTTTGTGGAAAAGGCCATCCATATTCTGTTACATCCAATTTGATTATTTTCTCAAACAGTGTTTTAGTGGTCCTTCATTTTCCCTGATAATTGTCAAATGCTAGTAACTCAGAAATCAAGGTAGATAATCATGTAGTACTTTCTTTTTTTTATTCCATTGCAGAACATGTTAATTTGAGGCTCATTGAAGCTAAAGAAAAATAATTTTTTATTTACATTTCTTCATAATTCACTATTCTATGGAATTCGCTTATACAAAATACCAAGTTTTATTTCACCAATTATATTTGTTGAAGTGTCTGCATCTGCTTGCGCATTTTATTCATTATTAAAGCGGAGGAGTCTTATCCATATGGGTAAAGTAAATGTTTGTTCGACAGGTGGTTATACATTTATTAAATATTAGGTATTGCATGATTCCATGATCATGTTAGTCTTTACCGTTACAAAGTTCCATTGATTTCATTTTTTGTTTTCAATGTATTTAGCTGCATGAATGTGACTTATGTGATGGGATCAATGGCCTGAATGTGGACCAGAATAATGTGTTGAGTTCCAATCACACACTGATGTTCTCTCTGCCTGCTTCATTTGGGCTAATTGTAATTTCAATAGTTATCACTATTTGCAAAAGGAGGAAGCAATCAAACAAACTGTGTCAGCATGAGAAACTTCTCCGGATACCAAATGCTAATATAAGTCGAAAATGGTCAAAGAGAGCCCTGCTTATCGGCGTCTTACTTGGGCTTTGTAGTTCTGTATGGATATTTTCGAGCATGTATGCAGATGTTGTTGCTAGGAGAATTGAGAATCTTGCTAATATGTGTGACGAAAGAGCTAGGATGCTACAGGATCAGTTTAATGTAAGCATGAACCATGTGCATGCTTTGGCTATTTTAGTCTCAACTTTTCACCATGGGAAGAATCCTTCTGCTATTGATCAGGTACCCTTCTTCCATTGCAAATTGGCTTCTTAATACCAGGGGTGAATCAATTTCAATGTTCTTTGCAAAAATAAAAAATAAAAAAATCAATATGGGTGTCACATAGTAAGAGCTAAACTATTGTGGACGCTTTTATTGGAAAGGTCTATGAGCGTCATTGTCATAAGTCTAGCAATAACAAGCCTTCAGTCAGCAGTGCAGCAGCCGCAGGAAGCAGTGCGGCAACAGAATAGAGGGGAGTCGGTTAGTTGGTTGGAAAGATATTCTATCTGCTATTTAGTTGGTTGGTTAGATATTCTATCTGCTATTTCAGTTATATCCATAATTCAAGTATGTCTTTAGTTGAGATATATCTCTATCTCTTTATCCTTAGAGTTCTTTGTTAGGAAGGCACCTGATCTATAAAGGATAGCCGGGTATTATTGAAGAGAAGTAATAAAGAAAAGTTCCCCAAATCCAACAACTGCGATCAGAGCCTCTTGCTCGCAGGGAATCAGCCCTGGAGTGACGAGGGAGATCAGCAGCATTCTATCTTACCCCTGAACCTGAACCCTAGACCACATCATAAACACTATAGTTTAGAAGGGGTCAGGTAATTTTTTTATACTATTTCATTTTTCATATGATGTATAGTTGGGCCAAGGTGTGCCTTGGTTTAGCCCCGACCTAGTGGTAATGTGCTTTTTTTACCTTATCACACAAGCATCCAGAATAGTTGTTAAGTCTGATTTATATTCTGAGAATATATAGTAGCTCAGTAAAACTTTTGTGTTATACCTGGCTGAAGTCATATCTAAATCTGCTTCCCATTATACTGCATTTCCATCCTGGAAATCACAATGTCCATTCAATATTTCATGCAGAAGTGCAGAACCACCAGAATATTGAATTCTGGTGAAACTATAATTTGAAGATTTGTTGAAGTATAAGTGAATTGCCCACCTTTCCTCATCAGCTTAAGCTTTTGGGTGAACTGGTTGGTGCATGCAATTCAATATGGTATCAGAGCCAGGAGGTCTCGAGTTCGAGTCCTGGTAGACGCAATTTAGCGTCCGCTCCTATTTCCACGTGTTGAGTGCTGCCCAAGGCGCCTCCACGTAAGGGGGAGTGTTGAAGTATAAGTGAATTGCCCACCTTTCCTCATCAGCTTAAGCTTTTGGGTGAACTGGTTGGTGCATGCAACTCAATAAGATTGAACATAACAGCTTGCATTATGAAGTGCTAAGGCTAAGCAACATTGCAACACTAATTTGAAGATTGAAAGTAACAGCTTTCATTTGATGAAGTGCTAAGCAACATATTGAACCTTATCACTTCATTAACAATTTCTACCTCCCAAGCAGCATATTCAACTGTTTTGTTTACACTGAGAGACAGAAATAAAAAGAAACACCATTATAGTTGAAATTGGGGAGAGCTCACTATTTTGCAAAGATCACTATTGTTTTTCCGAATGATATTGTTAGACAGTATCCTATTTACCTTATATAAGAGATTGCTAGCCTTGTATAGATTTTGTCTTATATAGACTTTCCTTCTATATCCTCATGTACATGTATATATACTGACTCATTGGCCTTATGTTCAGTACAAGTGCTATTCATAACATGGTATTAGAGCTATAGGTTCTAGGGTTAGGGCTTACCAGTGTTTGCACTTGTGCTTTTCGGCAACTTTTCTTGTCGCCTTTTAGTTACCTGACTGCCTATCTTCTCCCAGCTGGCCGCCTCTGGCCAGAGCTCGCGTCCTCAGCCATCTGGTGCTTGTGTGCCATCCTCTATCTTCTTGGCTCCCGACCACCACCGACGCGTCGTTCCTGTCGTGGCCTTCTGCTCTTGTCGGCCGCACGTCGTTCTTGGGCACTGCCGGCCTCCCGTCGCCTCATCCGGCTACCTTCGGCTCCCGAAGCTCATCCGCCGCTCCTTCGGCTGCTTTTGGCTCCCTGGCTTGGGAGCCACTCCCCTCTAGCGTTGGCTTGCCTCTCTGTCTCGGATCGACGGATTGGTCACATGACTTCTTCTTGGCCGACGCGCTTTGAACGCCACCGATGCCAACTTTGGTACCATTTCTTTGCCTAGTTGCTTTGGCCCAAGTCGGTGCCTAGCCTACGCCCGCCGACGCCACCCAAAGCCGCTCGCTTTGAGTCGGTTGCTCGCTGTCGCCGCTTGTTTTGAGTTGGCCGACGCTCACTTTGAGCCGGACATGATTCCAATCCGCCAGAATAAAGCCGCATTTAACCGTTTGACTGTAAAAAGATGTCATCTTCAGGTTTTTCGGGCACCGTCTCTGTTCCTCGCTGTTCGGTTATTTTCGATGGCCTTAATTATCGAGACTGGGTTTTTCATATGCACTTTCACATGCGTGGGCAGCGTCTGTGGAGTTTCTTACCAGTGAGCTACCGTGTCCGCCTCGTCTTGCTCCCCCGCCATGCTTGTTATTCTCAAGGAGGTTGATGATGCTGCTCAATAGAAAGCCTCCGATGACCATGCTAATGCTGTGGAGTTTTTTCAGACTCAATTTACTGCATATAAGATATGGATTGATAAAGATGCTCGTGCCTCTGCTATTTTGGTTGCTAGTATGGCGATGCATCTTACTGTGATATTGTCGCTTTGTCTTCTACACAGTTGATGTGGGTGCATCTTCGCGACCGCTATGAGCATGCTGGTGATTCTTTGTATCTTGCTGTTGTGTGATAAGAGCAGTCGTTGCAGCAAGGTGATTCTATCGTGCATCAGTTCTATGCACAGCTGTCCTCGGTGTGGTGTCAGTTTAATTCTCTTGGACTGGAGGTTTGCCGAACTTGCCAGTGCTGTCAGTGTCAGCACTCTCATTTGAAGCTTCATCGTATCTATGACTTCCTAACACGTCTTCGGGCTGAGTTTGAGCAAATTCGTGCCCAACCGCTTACTCACCATCCTCGTGTGACCTTATTGGAGGCACTTGTAGCTATTTGTACTGAAGAGACTCGTCTTTGTGGTGCGGCCTACTAGTATCTCCTTCAGTCCTGGTGGTGCCTCGTGCTACTCCTCTACTAGTGGTGCCTACTCCAGTGTTGGCTACTAGGGGTGCAGGACTTCACTGCACCTACTGCAAAAAGAACGGATATGTGGAACAGTTCTGTTACCGGAAGAAGGATCTTACTTGTCAAGGTCGATGCCCTTCTTATTGAGTTTTTTTAGATGAAGGAAGATTTTATTAATCTCAAGAACATTACATCAAGACTTCTTATTGAGTTGCATGCACCAATCAGTTCACCCGAAAGTTTTAAGCTGATGAGGAAAGGTGGGTAATTCACTTATACTTCAATACTCCCCCTCACGTATAGGCTCTCTTAGGCCTAGGACGTGGAATAGAAGTGGGCTGCAATTATTTTTTTTAATTGCGCCAACTGGGTCTTGAACTCGAGACCTCTTGGCTCTGATATCATATTGAGTTGCATGCACCAACCAGTTCACCCGAAAGCTTAAGCTGATGAGGAAAGGTGGGCAAGGTCGGCAATTCACTTATACTTTAACATTTCTAAGGGCACTGGACTCTTGGGCACCTCCCCTTGGCATACCTCTGTTGGTTCTGACACCACTTAGGAGATTCTTACGTTGCTACGTTGTATGGCTGCTTCTGCACTGTCAGGTTCTATTGGTTCTGCAACTCAGTCTTCTAGTAAGACCCCACCATCCATATCCTCTTCAGGTATCTTACCATGGATTCTTGACTTTGGTGTTTGTTTTCATATGACATCTGATTTCATTAGTTTCCATTCCTTTCATTCTCTCGCTACTCCTATAACTATTCATACCACAGATGGTATCTCTCTTTCTTTTGCAAGACGAGACACTTTTTTGTCTTTCTCTTTTCATATTCCTGCTGTTTCTCATGTTCCTAAACTGACCATGTAGTTCATATCAGCTGGTCAGCTCACACTGATTGTGATTGTCATGTTATCCTTAATTCTGACTCTTGGTGTGTTTAGGATCGTCGCACGGGGTCTCTGATTGGTACTGGCCCTCGCCGCCATGACTCTTAGCATCTCTGGGAGCTTGACTGGCTTCGTCTTCCTTTCGCTACCCTTGCCAGTCTCTCAGTCTCATCCACTGCTTCCGCCTTCGTTGCATCTTCTACCGGGTCGTTTGCTCAGTGTATCACCGTTTAGGACATCTTTGTGGGGTCATGTCTGTCTTCTTTAGTTCATCATGGCCTTTTACGGTCTATGTTTGGTGATACCTCTTTAGATTGTGTGGGTTGTAAGCTTGGTAAACAGCTACTACTTCCCTATCTTTCCAGTGAGTCTGTATCTTAGCATCCCTATGATCGTGTTCATTCTGATGTCTGGGGTCTAGATCCTTTTGTTTCAAAGGGGGGTCATAAATATTATGTCGTTTTTATAGATGATTTTTTTCGCCACACCTGGATATACTTTATGTCTTCTCGTAGTGAGGTTTTATCCATCTATAAGAATTTTGCCACCATGATCCGTACTCAATTTGATTCTCCTATTCATATTCTTCATGTTGACTCGGCAGGAGAGTCTGTTAGGAGCTCTTCGTGCTTTTCTTGCGACGCAGGGCACTCTTTCTCAGTTTTCCTGTTCTGATGCTCATGCTCATAATGGTGTTGCTGAGTGCAAGCATCATCATCTTCTTGAGACAGCTAGTGCTCTTTTACTTGCTTTCGCTGTTCTACCTCACTTTTGGGTTAAGGCTGTTTCCACTGCCACTTGATTAATATTCAGTCTTCTTCTGCTCTTCAGGGTGGAATTCTAGTAGAGCGTCTTTGTGGTATGCTTCCTGATTATTCTAGTCTTCGTCTCATTGAGTGTGTGTGCTATGTCCTCCTTGCACCTTGTGAACGCACCAAGCTGACCGCTAAGTCTTTTGAGTGCATTTTTTTGGGCTATAGTGCTGAGCATAAGGGATATTGATGTTGGAATCCTGTTGGCCAACAAATGCGAATCTCTTGGGATATTATTTTTGATGAGTCTTGTCCCTTCTACCCTCATCCTTCTTCCACTTCAGCATATCTTGTCTGTCACAGGACGAGGACCCGCGAGCAGAATTGGAACGAAGGGAATATGTGGTGAGAGGGAGGAGGGTGCGCCCTAGCCCACCTGCGGCGCGACGAGGAAGCCGTGATGCCTATCGCGCGGCAAGGTGGCTAGGATGGCAAGCTTCAGGGGAGGAGGAACACAGGAGTTGAGGCAATTTTCTCATATTCCCAAAGGTAAATGCTTAGCCCTCTTAAATAGAGAGAGCTCCTAACAATTAAGGTAACAACTATTATATGGAAGGAAATATCTTAACAAACAAGGAAACTAATAGATTAATTCCAACTAACGCTGATTGAAATCAGTTTATTCCTTATGTTGACTCTAAACTGGATTCCCCTGAAGATTAAGGCTGGAGTTTTTCTTGCGTCGATCATATGTAAGGCCCCACATGACATCTCTCCCCTCCTCCTCAAAAAGCTTGTCCTCAAGCTTGAAATCTGGGTACATGTGGCGAAACTTGTCGAGTGGTTCCCAGGAAGCGGAGGCGGATGGCAACCCGTCCCATTGGACCAAGAGTTCATGCTGACCGCGTGCTAGTCGTGCCCGCAGGACCTTGGATGGAGCTGGACAGACTCGGCCATGCACAATGGGTGGAAGCGCTGGAGGTGCTGTTGGTGGATCCCCAACAAATGGTTTGAGGAGGCCGACATGAAAAACGCCGTGGATCCTGGCCCAGGAGGGAGCTTAAGCTTGTATGCCACAGAACCAATACGATGGTCGACCTTGTAGGGCCCATAGTAGCGAGGTGCGAGTTTGCCATGCCCCTGGGAAGTAATGGCCGAAGCTTGACGATGAAGGAGGCGGAGCCAGACCCAGTCGCCGGGAGCAAACTCCAAGTCACGGTGGCCTTTGTCGGCTTGGGTCTTGTAGTGTTGTTGGGCTTGCAGTAGACGGCCATGTATTTATGTGAGAAATTCATTGCGATCCGTGAGTAGGCTATCCACAGCCGGTAAATTTGAATCACCCGGGTTGTATTGCCGCCATGATGGAGGGTCGCGACCATACACCACACGAAATGGCGATGTTTGGAGCGAAGCTTGGAAGCTGGTGTTGTAGCAAAATTCGGCCCAGGGTAACCAGCGCAGCCATTGTCGTGGACGATCCCCAGTTAGGCAGCGAAGGTACATGACGATGATTTTGTTGACCACTTCAGATTGACCATCTGACTGGGGATGGAAGGCAGAACTGAAACAGAGCTTGACACCAACCAAACGGAACAGTTCGGTCCAAAAATTGCTAGTAAAAACCGGATCACGATCACTAACAATGGAAGTAGGGATCCCATGAAGGCGGACCACTTCGTAGAAGAAAACCCGGGCCACTGAATGGGCCGTATAGGGGTGACTGAGTGGCAGAAAATGTGCGGACTTGGAGAAACGGTCGACCATGGTGAGGATGACCGTCTTGCTGCCAATTCGTGGAAGCCCTTCAACGAAGTCCATGGCGATATCAGACCAAACTGCCGATGGTAGTTGCAGAGGCTGGAGATGCGATCACCATTAGCAACCAGGACCTGGAGACTGGAACACGGAAGAAGAGGAACCCCGGCGGTCTTCGCGACGCGGTCGGCGATGAAATTGTGTGTGGAGCCTGAATCCAAGAGGACCAAGAAAGAATGGCCGGCTATAGTCACCGGAAGGCGCATGGTCTGGCCCGACCGGGATGTGATTCCTCTGAGGGCGGCCAAAGAGATGGCTGGTTCAGTGGTCGCCTCGGATTCAAGCTCATCAGAGACATCCCATACTTCCAGGACAAAGAGTTCTTGCATCTGTGGCCGGCCGTGAATTTTTCGTCGCAATGATAGCAGAGACCCAACGTACGGCGACGATCCATCTTAGTGGGAGATAATGTGTGTCGTGGCAACAGAGGGCGGGAACTAGTATTGGCCCCTGAATCTTCGGGCGGAATGCCTATGGGCAATGCCGTGGATCCTCCTGGAACGGACGCAGGCGGGGGGCGCCAAGGTCGGTGATAAGGCGCAGCTTGGGACGAGCTTGTCAAGAGTCGGCGCTCATAGGCACAAGCGAGACTCATAGTAGATTCCAAAGACAACGGAGCTTGGAGCTCGACGTCGGTTTGGAGAGGTTCCCCTAATCCGGTAGTAAATAATTGAACCTGTTGATGTTCCGAGAGGGGATCAGTGCGACACAATAAGGCCAAAAATTGTTCCGAGAAGTCAGACACGGAACCCGTGCGGCACAACGCGACTAATTCGCCCAAGGAATTAGAACGCAGCGGTGGGCCGAATTGGGTATTGACGAGCTCGATGAAGTGGCGCCAGGAAGGGGTACCCATATCGCGCTCCAGGCGATGATACCACAGTTGCGCGGCACCAAGCATGTGAAAAGAGGCCAACCAGACTTTGTCTTCTTCCATGGTGCGCTGGCCGCGGAAGAACTGGTCGCAACGATTGAGCCAGGGCAGAGGATCCTCTTTCCCGTCAAAGGTTGGGAAATTGAGTTTGTAAAAATGAGGGGCACCACCGCGATCAGGTTGGAGGTGTGCTAGTGGGTCACGGTGGTGGCGCTCGGTTCCAGGGTCACGCCGAACCGCAGTCTCGAGCAGAGCAGCCCCAGGTGGTCGCTGGTCCTCCTGACTTGGTAATCCGGGCAGCGTAGGTAAGAGGCGCCTTAGTGCGAAGCGAGGGCTCATGGAAATCGCCGCTCGCCCATCCGCCGCTCGGTCGAGCAATGGCAATGTAGTGCGCCTGTTCTTTGGTTGTCGATGTCTGAGCGGAGTTGGCAAGGAATCCATCTTTGCATGAATGATCGCCTTTGTCGATCGTCATTTGTTTGAAGGATAGCATCCAACCGCGCTGAATAGGGTCGGTGGGATCCTCGCTGGACATGGTGGGAGAAACAGCGGAAGAATCTGATATCAAGTTGTCACAGGACAAGGACCCGCGAGCAGAATTGGAACAAAGGGAATAGTGGTGAGAGGGAGGAGGGCGTGCCCTAGCCCACTTGCGGCGCGACGAGGAAGCCGTGATGCCTGTCGCGCAGCAAGGTGGCTAGGACGGCAAGTTTCAGGGGAGGAGGAACACAGGAGTTGAGGCAATTTTCTCATATTCCCAAAGGTAAATGCTTAGCCCTCTTAAATAGAGAGGGCTCCTAACAATTAAGGTAACAACTATTATATGGAAGGAAATATCTTAACAAACAAGGAAACTAATAGATTAATTCCAACTAACGCTGATTGAAATCAGTTTATTCCTTATCTTGACTCTAAACCGGATTCCCCTGAAGATCAGGGCTGGAGTTCTTCTTGCGTCGACCATATGTAAGGCCCCACATGACATTGTCGAGCCACTTTCTTTTCTAACTTTTCCTGATACTCCAGTTGTCACTTTTCCTTCTCCACGATTGGCGTCTCCTTCGTCAGCCTCTCCACAGGAGTATTCACATCTGGTGCCTCCTCCAGATGTTTCTTCTGACATTGTTCATTCTTATCATCTATACTACACTCGTCGTTCGCGAGTTGAGGATTCTTCTGAAGTGCCATCTTTTTTTGATGTATTAAGTCATCTTCTTTAGTGCCTCCTCGTTATGCTCTTTGCGATCGTCAGTCTATTCGGCATCCTGAGCGCCTTGACTTTGTTGTTGTAGTTCTTGCTGAGCCGACTTCTTATCGCGGTGCTGTTATTCATCAGGAATGGCAGCATGCGATGGCAGAGGAGCTTGCTACCCTTGAGCGCATTGGCACGTGGGATCTTGTGCCTCTTCCTCCACGTGTCTGTCCCATTACATGCAAGTGGGTCTATAAGGTTAAGACTCACTCTGATGGTTCTCTTGAGCACTACAAGGCCCCTCTCGTGGCATGTGGTTTTCAGCAGTAGCATGGTCGTGATTATGATGAGACTTTTGCTCCTATGACTCATATGACCATTGTTCACACTCTTCTTGCTGTGACTTCTGTTCATGAGTAGTCTATCTCTCAGCTTGATGTTAAGAATGCCTTTCTTAATAGTGAGCTACGTGAGGTCTTTATGCAGCCACCACCGGGGTATTTTGTTCTTGAGGGCATGGTTTGTCGGCTTCGTCGCTCTCTTTATGGGCTCAAGCAAGCTCCTCGTGCCTGATTTGAGTGTTTTTCTTCTGTGGTCATTGCTGCTGACTTTTCTGCTAGTGCCCATGATTTTGCGCTCTTTGTTCACACTTCACCTCATGGATGGATTCTTCTTCTATATGTTGATGACATGATCATTACTGAAAATGATTCACAGTATGTTGCCTTTGTGAAGGCACATCTCAGTGAGCAGTTCCTTATGTTTGATCTAGGTCCTCTTTGTTACTTCCTTGGAATTGAGGTTTCTTCTACACCTAAGGACTTCTTTTTATCCCAAGAGAAGTATATTCAGGATTTTTTTGATCGTGCTTCTCTCATTGATCAGCGCACAGTTGACACTCCCATGGAGCTCAATGTTCACCTTCAACCTATTGATGGTGAACCTCTTGAGATTCCTACTCGCTATCATCATCTTGTTGGGAGTCTTGTTTATCTTGGTGTCACTCATCTTGACATGTCATATCTAATTCATATCTTGAGTCGGTTTGTTTCTACTTCCACTCAGCTCCACTATACTCATATTCTTCATGTTCTACGATATCTTCGTGGAACTATCTCTCGTTGTCTTTTCCTTACTCGGTCTAGCTCTTTTCAGCTCCAGGCATACTCTAATGCCACCTGGGCTAGTGATTATTGTAATTGTCAATTTCTTTCTGCTTATTGTGTTTTTCTTGGTGCTTCTCTCGTTACTTGGAAAACTAAAAGCCGACAATAGTATCTCGTTCGAGTGCTAAGGTTGAGCTGCGAGCTATGGCTTTTTTGATAGTAAAGGTTACTTGGTTACGGTGGCTATTTGAAAATTTTGGTGTTTCTGCTTCTACACCTACTTTTCTTTTATCTGACAGTACAGCTGCTATTATTGTTGCTCGAGATCTAGTGAAGCATGAGTTCACCAAGCATATTGGTGTTAATGCTTCCTACATGCGGTCACAGGTACAGGATCAGGTTGTCACTCTTCAGTATGTGCCTTTAAAACTTTTTAGAGCTCAATACAGCTTTTATCTCTCCAAACTCAGTGTTGTTGATCCACCATGAGTTTGAGGGAGGGGGGTGTTAGACAATATCCTAGTTGCCTTATATAAAAGAATGCTAGTTGCTTTGTATAGAAATTATTAGTCTTGTATAGATATTGCCTTATATAGTCTTTTCTTCGATACCCTCATGTACATGTATATATACCGGCCTATTGGCCTCATGTTCAATACAAGTGCTATTCATAACAGATATTATGTTGTTTTCCATCCTGCTAATGGAACTGTACACTTTGTCAAGATCATAATAGTTTGCTATTATTGACACTTGACAGAAAACATTTGAGGATTTCACCGCAAGGACAACATTTGAAAGGCCATTGATGAGTGGTGTTGCCTATGCATTGAAGGTACTGCACAGTGAAAGGGAGATGTTTGAACAACAACATGGGTGGAAGATTAAAAAGATGGAAGCTGAAGACCATTCTCTTGTTCATGACTATAATCCTGAAAAGCTTGAACCTTCACCAGTTCAAGATGAGTATGCACCTGTAATTTTCTCCCAGGAAACTGTAAAGCACATTATATCGGTAGATATGATGTCTGGAAAGGTGAGTTCATTGGAATCCCTTTCTGCAATTTTCTTGTTGACTAACTCGCACTGTAAGTCTGTAGATATTGTTATGAAGAGGATAAGCTTGCTAATTTTCATGTACTTAAAAATAAATATGATTAACCCTTTACTTTTTTATTGTGAAATCGGTACATCAAGATATATTCATTTTTACAAGAGAATAGGACAATTGGATGGGTGGTATTGTTTAGTGTCCTATTGAACATTCTGTCTGTATTATAGAACCAGATCAAACGTAAATACAGGGTTACATAGACATGTTGCACCTTTTTCTAATTAATAGTCCATGCAGGATGTCATCATTTTGTTTTTCCACGCGTACAATTTACTTATGGACCTTAATTAGATTCTGTTCAGATATGCTAGCTCAGTAAATAATGTTGGTTTATTGCTCTTGTTAACAACTGTGGTCTGTGGAGCAAATTCAAACTTTGTTATGTAATGGTTTTTTTGGGGGTGCAATGTAAGTTTGTTCTCTTGCAAAATGTGGAGCTATCTGGTGGTACCGAAACAAAATAATAGCCATAGATTTGAAGGCTAGATTGTGTGTGTCTGTGAATTAATTTTCAAGCCGTGTCTTGTTTCCTAACACCACAGCCTTGTTTTCAGGAAGATCATGATAATATATTGCGTTCCCGGGCAACAGGTAAAGGGGCTCTAACGTCCCCTTTTAAGCTTCTAAAATCTAATCACCTTGGTGTGGTGCTTACGTTCACTGTGTATAAATATGATTTTCCTGCAAATGCAACATCAAAGGAGCGTATTGAAGCTACGCTGGGGTAATACCTGTTTCCAAAGTTTCAAGCTGATCTATACACATACATTTATTTTCTTCATACCATTTTCGTTTGAATAATTAACTGTATTGTTGTTGTTGACACTTGACAGTTATCTTGGTGCCTCATTTGATGTTCCATCTCTGGTGGAGAGACTCCTGGAGCAACTTGCTAGCAAACAAAAGATAGTTGTTAAGTTATATGATACCACAAATCATACTTCCCCTATTAAAATGTATGATTCTGATGTTACTGCTTCTGGTGATCTGCATATAAGTAGTATTGATTTTGGAGACCCGACACGTAAACATGAAATGCATTGCAGGTGGTAATCATATTGTGCGTGGAATTCATACAGTATTTTTATTTAAAAATGTGCTCAGTGATTCCATTTTCGTATTTTAATTTCAGATTCAAACATGAACCTCCTTTGCCATGGTCTGCAATAACAATATTGTTAGCAGTAGCTATAATTGTTTTGCTTGTTGGACATATTATCTATGCTACTCTGAACTCTCTTGAAAGGGCAGAAGATAATTTTATAGAAATGAGAAAACTCAAAGTACGAGCTGAAGCTGCGGATGTTGCAAAGTCACAGGTTTCTTTCCACCTCTAGCAGTGTCCTTGATCGTTAATTTAGTTTGTTATCTCCGGTGTGTTATTTCCTTCCTATCCCTATTCTCCTTTTTTTTTTTTTTTGCTAAGAAGAGCTTGCTTTGCCTTGCAGTTTCTAGCAATTGTTTCCCACGAGATTAGAACTCCAATGAATGGTGTACTAGGTTTGTCCTTCTGAGATTTTTTTTTGTTTATAAAATCCTATTATATTTGTTTGCATTTGCATTATTTGCACAAGATAACGTTAATTGAGTTTCTTCCTGAATCAGGTATGTTGCAGATGCTGATGGACACTGAACTTGATACAACTCAGCATGATTTTGTAGTTACAGCTCAAGAAAGCGGGAAGGCATTGATAAACTTAATAAATGAAGTCCTTGATCTGGCTAAGATAGAGTCAGGGAGGATTGAGTTGGAGGCCGTGCCATTTGATGTCCGTGATATTCTTGACAATGTGGTATCTATGTTCTCTGAAAAATCACAGGCTAAAGGCATAGAGGTGAGACCTAATCTAATATTCATTGAACTCTGAAGATAATTTTTGAATGCAATGGGACATTGGGACCTAAAGCAGTATGTTATTTTTGTGAGGTAGTTGGTGGTACTTGTGTCTGATCAAGTTCCAGATGTTCTAATTGGGGATCCGTGGCGGTTTCGTCAAATAATTACAAATCTTGTAGGGAATTCTACGAAGGTTAGTTTTGATTGGCTACCATGTTTCTTCTTATTGACAATAACAACTATGTAGTTTTGACTTCTGATTTGCTACCATGTTTCTTCTTATTGACAAGAACAACCATGTAGACACAGTACCACTATCTTCATTGCATTATTATACTCTGGAAAATTTTGGTGATCATTTGCTAAAATAGACTTTCCTTGAATAAATCACAAAGAAAACAGTTGCTTTGGTTAGAAAAGGAAAGTACAGTCTTGTTTTATGCAATCTAGGGCTGATCTCATTTTTCTCCATCTTAATATGGCTGCCTGCAAATACAGTTTACAGAACGGGGCCATATCTTCATTCAAATCCATTTGGTTGAGGAAGTGAAGAGGACAAGGGAAGTTTTTGATGAAGTTTCTGCTCAAAACAGAAAAAATACAGAGAATTCCAACAATACCATGCCATATAACACTTTGAGTGGACTGGAAGTAGCAGATAGCTGGAAATCCTTGGAGAATTTTAGGATGTTCACAGGTTCAGCAGATGCGGCAGATACAGTGAACTTACTGGTCACAGTTGAAGACACCGGCATAGGAATAACTGAAGATGCTCAGACTCGCATTTTTACTCCTTTCATGCAAGCAGATTGTTCCACCTCACGGACATATGGTGGAACTGGAATTGGCTTAAGTATTACTAAATGTTTGGTTGAATTGATGGGAGGAGAAATAGGGTTTGTGAGTAAACCAGGAGTTGGCAGTACATTTTCATTTACTGCCATTTTCAGGGAAAACCGAAAAACTCCAGGGGATATTAAAAGACATTATTCTGAACCTACTCCATCAGATTTTCAAGGAATGAGAGCACTTATTATTGATGGAAGATGTGCCCGTGCTGAGATTACCATCTACCATTTGCGGAGACTTGGGATACATTGTGATCTTGCTGCTACCTCTGAATCTGCACTTTCTGCTTTACTGGAAGCCTGCAACTCAAGGTTTATTTTCTTTAATGTATCATACTTTACTAAGTTTGATTTATTTCTATATCTTGTGATTCATCCTAATGAATGTAACCTGACTTATATATGATGGAATAAGTCCTTGTACTGTTGGTCTTTGTGGTCCTCATGGTAGTTCTTTTGCTGCCCCAACCAGGACAGCATCTTAGACTAAGACTAGCATCTCTAGGACAACATCTAAGGACAACATCTTAGACTAGCATCTTAGCATATGCTTGGCCTGCCCTGGCCAGCTATAAATATGTAACCCCAACCCCTCAGGTTGGCATGGCATTGTGTGAGAAATAAACCAGAAAATTGCCCCAACTCCTATTGTCATCCTCTCTTAATGAGAGTAAGAATTCAGCTACTAACAATTGGTATCAGAGCTGTTCTTTCCTGCAGCCTAAACATCTCTTGCTCATCTCCTTCCCACGCCTCTTGCTCTCACCTAGCAAAGAAGAACAACTTTGTTCTCTCCACCCTTCATCTCTGAATGACAAGCAAAGCGGCCGTTCGAGGCAATTTCTTCCCTAGCAAAGAAATTTCACTAGCGCCATGTCCGGGGCGATCTCGGCCTTCGATCGCCTCGAAGCCTTGCACCTAAGGAGGCCGAGGTTGCCGCAGCGAAGAGACGATCATGAGCGAGCAGCGAAGCTAGATCGGCAATGACGGCAAGCGGCAAAAAGTGGCAGGCAAGGCGAATCGGCAAAGAAGAAGGGCGAAAGAAAGAAGAAGCAGCGATGCAATACAGCGCGCAAGGCAGAGCTCGAGCTTCGAGCTCTGCAGTAGTAGCTCAGCAGCTCTGCCCTGCCGGCGGCGGCACCGTGGGGCTCAAGTTGGCGAGGGAGGCGCGCGCGAAGCGCGCGATGAAGCGATCCGAGCACCCCATGGCCAGCGGCAGGCAGCCAGACAGAGCGGACGCGCCAACGGCGCTCCCGGCGGCGGCAGTTGGGTCGACGGAGATCGCGGCCTTTACAGGCGGCGCGGCTCTCCTCCCCCGGACCGGTACGATGGTCACCACGGGATCCAGGCCATTGTCAGGGACGTCGGTCCCGCGATGGATGGCCTACCTCACCAAGACCAACTACGTCGAGCTGGTCTGCGGTGATGCGTACGGCTCGGTGCGGCACATGTGGGAAGCGATTGATGCGGCGACGCCGATTACTACGAGGATCGACGGCGCCGGATGCCCTCATAGCCGCGAGCTCGCCGAGATGCGCTTCGCTTTCCAAAAGCGAACTACCAAGGAGGCTCGATGCCATCGCCGCGCGCGCGGCGGCGGCGCGCCCAAGAAGACCACCTGCAGCACTTCGCAGGAGTGGGAGAACACGCCTTCAAGCCAGTGAGGGCGTTGATGACTTTGCTCTTCGCCTCAACACTCTGCGGCGAAGATGGTGCGATTCGGCGGCGACACCTCGACGAGAAGAGAGCCGTCCGAAGCTTTTCCGTTGCATCCCCGAGAAGTACAAGCAGATCGCTCGCTCGATCGAGTCTCTGCTGGATCTCTCCACGATGTCGATCGAAGAGGCGATAGGTCGCCTCAAGGTCGTCGACAGCGACGAACCACAGCCTCTCTCGGGGCCAATCACCATCGGCGGGAAGCTGTATCTCACTCGGGAACAGTGGGAGGCCTGCCAGGGTGTCGGGAAGAAGGGGGAGTCCTCTTCCGTGACAGGCGGCCGCAAGCGCGCCAAGCCGCAAAAGCGCGCGGACGCGTCGGTGGGCGCGAGGGCGCGCCGAGGGTGACGCCATGAGGCGCCAGGCGGCGCCACAACAACGTGGTTTAAGACGAGGCGACTCTGCCGCAATCGGTGGCAAGCAGGCCATTGGGCCAAGGAGTGTCGCTAGCCACGACGTGGCCAGGCCCACGTCGTACAGGTGGAGGAAGAAGAGCCGTCTTTGCTCACGCACACGCAAGCATCGAGCTATCTCCAGCTGCATCGGCCGCAAATAATCTCCTCCACCTTGATGAGCCGAGAGCACGCCTTTCTTGGCGACAGCTCAAAGAATGACAAGATTGACGGGTGGTACCTCGACATCGGGCGCTACCCATCACATGACCACCGACGGAGTTCTTCACCGAGCTTGACTCCAACGTCCGAGGCTCCGCAAGTTTGGGGCGCCTCAACAGGAGATCAAGGGCGTCGGCTCTGTCCTCTTCACCGCCGAGTCTGGAGAGCACAGTCGCTCACCGGAGTCTACTACATCCCCGCTAAGAACTCTATCATCGCCTTGGGACACCGGATGAGAACGGCTTCAGCGTGGCGATCAAGAACGGAGTCATGAGGATTTGGGATCACCATCGCCGCCTTCTTGCCAAGGTAACCAGAGGCATCAATCGACTTTACGTTCTCAACGTGCGTGATGGCACAACCTCTCGCCTTGTTGCTCGTCGGGGCGATGAGGCGTGGCGATGGCATGAGCGCCGCACCTTTCACTTTGAGGCCTCAAGAGGCTCGGTGCCAACGAGATGGTGCGCGCCCTCCGTGCCTTGACCACGTGGAAGCGATTCTGCGACGTCTGCGTGTTGACAAAGCAGAGGCGGCTCTCCTTTCCCAGCGGTCGAGCTTAAGAGCCAAGGAGCGCTCGAGCTCGCAGACGGGACTTGTGTGGCCCGGTGACACCACCCACACCAGAGGACGACGCTACTTCTCGCCGCTCGTCGGCGACCTCTCCCGCTACATGTGGGTGATGGTTCTCGGCGGCAAGGGAGAGGTCGGATGCCATCGGCGCCTTGAAGCGCCGCGAGGCGGAATGCGGCCGCAAGTCGCAAGATATCGCAGACCGACAACAGGGCGGCGAATCCACTGGCAGCTTAGTTCGCGTCGATCTTTGTCGCGGATGAGGGCATTCAATACCACTACTCCGCCCGTCTGACCCGCAGCAGAACGGCGTCGTCGAGCGGCGCAACGAGACGGCTGTGGGGATGGCTCGGGCCCTCCTCAGCAGAGGGATGCATTGTTTTTCGGGAGAGGCGGTGGTGATGGCCGTCTACATCCTCAACCGCCGCCCACCAAGGCTCTCAATGGCGGGGCGCGTCTGAAGCTTGGCATGGGCGCAAGCCGGCGGTCTCTCACCTCTGGTCTTGGTGCGCCTCGCGTTCGTCAAAGAGCTTAGCCACATCGGCAAGCTCGGCGGCGTAGCACTCGAGGTGTTCCTCGGCTCGTGGAGGCTCAAGGCCTACCGCATTCTTGACCCGAGGGCGGCGTGTGCGCACGGCGCGCGACGTAGTGTTCGGACGAAGGCGAGATGGGCATGGGACAAGGCGGTGGGCGATGGCTCGACCGACGTACAACGACTTCAATCGCCGAGTACGCCCACTTCAAGGAGCTGGGAGTAGGCGGCCCTCTTCATCAAGTATGCCTACCCGGTCCCCCGAGCTTCCACCGACTCGGCGTCATGCTCTCCAAACCAAAACTTCTGCGGCAAGTTTTCACCAACACCACCACAAAGAGTAACTCCACGCGACTCAAAGACTAACGGCCACTCCTCCGCACGCCCACTCCGACATCAGCTAGTGTCGACCCCGGCCCGGTGGAGTTCGCTACTCCGCTCTCCCACGATGAGGAGTGCCTCGACGTGTATCACGACGGCGAGCCGGTGGGGTATCGTACGATGGGGAACCTTCTCGGCGACCAAATGTCTGCGGATCGGTGCCTCGCGATCCGAGGCGCGATTGCATCTTGCGTGTGACGACGGCGAGCCTCGTTCTTTCGCGGAGGCCGCGAGACATGCGGCATGGCGTGTCGCGATGCAGTCGGAGATGGATGCGGTTGAGAAGAACCGCGCTGGAGCTTGCCGACCTCCCCGTGGTCACCGCGCGATCACTCTTAAGTGGGTGTTCAAGTCAAGAGGATGAAGCGGCGCCATCGCAAGCACAAGGCTCGCTTGGTGCGCACGCGGTTTCGCGCGGCGAGAGGATCGACCGACGATGCCTTCGCTTCCGTGTACCGGATGGAATGCGTCGACTTCTCCTTCTTGCTGCGCCGCCCAGAAGGCCGGCATGTTCATCACATGGACGTTAAATCGGCGTTTAACGGCGATTTGAAGGAGGAGGTCTACGTGCACCAACCGCCGCTTTGAGATTCCCTTGAGGAGGGCAGGTGCTACGCTGCGCAAGGCCCTCTATGGCTTGCGACAGAACGAGGCGTGGAATGCCAAGTTGGATTCCACGCTTAAAAGGATGGGCTTCGAGCAAAGCCCGCACGAGGCAGCCATCTACCGGCGGGGCAAAGGTGGAAACGCCCTGCTGGTGGGTGTCTATGTCGACGACTTGGTGATCACCGGCACCAAGGACGTGGAGGTGGCAGTATTCAAGGAAGAGATGAAGGCCACCTTCCAAATGAGTGACCTGGGGCCTCTCTCCTTCTACCTGGGGATCAAGGTGCACCAGGACGACTCCGGAATCACGCTTCGACAGACCGCCTACGCCAAGCGTGTCGTTGAGCTGGCTGGGCTCACCGACTGCAACCCAGCACTCACTCCGATGGAGGAGGTGGCGAGCCGCGACGACACGACGGAAGAGGTGGACGCTACGCAGTACCGGCGTCTTGTGGGGAGCCTCCGCTACCTCGTCCACACACGGCCGGATTTGGCTTTCTCCGTCGGCTACGTTAGTCGGTTCATGCAGCGACCGACGACGGAGCACCAACAGGCTGTGAAGAGGATCATCCGCTATGTTGCGGGGACTCTCGACCACGGCCTCTACTACCCGAGGTGCCTGGAGAGGCACACCTCGTCGGGCTACAGCGACAGCGACCACGGCGGCGACATCGACACCAGCAAGAGCACGAGCGGGATTCTCTTCTTCCTCGGCAAGTGCCTCGTTAGTCGGCGATTGGTTAGCGACAAGTGGTGGCCTTGTCCAGCTGCGAGGCCGAGTACATAGCGGCTTCCACCGCTTGACTCGAGCACTTTGGCTTGCTCGACCGCTGGTGATCTCCTTGGCGAGATCTCAAGCGGTGGAACTCGTGGTGGATAACAAGTCCGCTCTGCCCCGCAAAGAACCCCGTTTTTCATGAACGGAGCAAGCACATCCGGGTGAGGTACCATTTCATCCGGATTGCTTGGACGAAGGAAGCACCAAGGCGCGTTACATCAACACTAAGGACCACTTGCGGACACGCTTCACCAAGCCCTTGGGAGGATCAAGTTCCTTGAGCTTCGCTCCAGACCGGATGGTCCAACTTTCCCACAAGACAACGGACAAGACTTAGGGGGAGAATGATGGAATAAGTCCTTGTACTGTTGGTCTTTGTGGTCCTCATGGTAGTTCTTTTGCTGCCCCAACCAGGACAACATCTTAGACTAAGACTAGCATCTCTAGGACAGCATCTAAGGACAGCATCTTAGACTAGCATCTTAGACTAGTATCTTAGCATCTTAGACTAGTATCTTAGCATCTTAGACTAGCATCTTAGCATATGCTTGGCCTGCCCTGGCCAGCTATAAATATGTAACCCCAACCCCTCACGTTGGCATGGCATTGTGTGAGAAATAAACCAGAAAATTGCCCCAACTCCTATTGTCATCCTCTCTCAATGAGAGTAAGAATTCAGCTACTAACAATATATAAAAGCATAAATTATTTCACCTCATGGCATTAGTATAGCTTTGTGAGTTGATTGGGTGTTATTTGTTTGGATGTTATCTGTACTGAGTTCCATATAAAGAAAGAAGTGCTATTTCCTTATCAACAGAGGGGAAAAGGAGCAATGGGGTGAAATTTTCATTAGTTAGAATCTGGAATAAATTTGACACTCAATGAGACTTTTAAGTCTTCAAGTGCTGACTATCGGTGATGCCACATTGGTCACTGGTCAGGGACAAATGTAGATAACTTCAATGTTAGTTCTCGAGAGAAGCCATCATAAATATTGTTTCATGAGTCAATATTTATGTTACGTTTTTCATTTTCTTGACATTGTTTCTGGCTTATTTGCTAATGCTGTCTTTTTTTACATGTTGAACAGCAAAAGCAATCTAAACATGGTATTTGTTGACAAAGAAGCTTGGGGTGAGGGTTCAGGTTTGGCATTTTTCCATTGTCTTGTAGATCTTCGACTGAAGGGCACACTCAAATCTTGGCAAACTATGCCAAAGTTGTTTCTTTTGGCAAGTTCAATAAGCCCTGCTGACTCTGATTATCTGAGGTTGGCTGGATATTCTGATAGCATAAGAAAACCCCTTCGTCTTAGTACAGTTGTGGCTTGTCTTCGTAAGGCACTAGGGGTTGGAGTTACCAGGCCACAGATTAGAGATAAATGTTTGGTTCTTCAAAGTGTACTAGCAGGCAAACACATTCTAGTTGTGGATGATAATGCTGTCAATCGTAAAGTTGCAGCTGGTGCTTTGAAGAAATATGGAGCTATAGTTACCTGTGTGGACAGTGGAAAGGATGCGATTGATATGCTCCGACCACCTCATAAATTTGATGCTTGCTTTATGGATGTTCAGATGCCTGAGATGGATGGGTAATTTGCCTTTTCCCTTGTAGATATCATGTGATGATGCTTTTTAAAATTTTGTTTTATGTTATGTCTTGTCTGCTTCAGTGTGTGTATTATAATATCTCCAACAAGTAACTGATCATTAGTGCAGAAATCTCTCTTGGAATGTCTTTACATAGGTTCACATGGAAATATGTTGTCTTGTTTTTTCTTAGATATGGTCTGTTTGAGCTAGAGCTATTTTTAGCGATGCTGAAGTAATGGAACTACTGCACAAGTCTGTACATTTAGTGTGATGAAATCTGATATAACCAGGAAGCTAGTGATATTTAGGAAGCTTATGGAGAAAATCTCCAGAATCCATCCCTTGGTTATATAATAGTTTAACATCATGCTTTTGTTCTGATCTTTGTGTTTTTCTGAAGCAAGGTCAATACCTTCTTTATCATTAGGGTTATAACAAGTGGTTATTTGCACTTTGATCACTCAGTCGTCTATTTTGATCTCAGGTTCAAGGCTACAAAACTAATCCGTACTGAAGAGAGTAAAATCAACGATATGATCCAGACAGGTGAAGTGTCAGTTGAGAACCATGGAAATAAGGCCAATTGGCATGTACCAATATTAGCCATGACAGCAGATGTAATTCAAGCGACTTTTGAAGAATGTATGCAATGTGGAATGGATGGATATGTGTCAAAACCATTTGAAGAACAGCAACTCTACTCTGCTGTTGCTGATTTCCTACAGACTGATGCAACGGATCCATCGTGATAGGAGATTATTGATTCAACAGTGATTAAGGTTCTCCAATGAAGCATCTGCTAAAAACCCATTTTGAGATCAGCAGGTGCTGCAAAGGGAGCGGAGCTTTGAGGTGATAAATCCAGATTCGACTGGACTGCTATTTAAGTTTCACTTATGTGGTGAGTTTCAGTTACATATTTTCCTTTTATGTACAAGCTTAAGCAAGTTAAACCCCATGCAGTTGCACAGGCCTATGCTTATACGTGGAACACTGAAATTTCTGCACCACATGCGTATTCACCTGTTAAACTACTATGAGAGCTGTGAGTTCTGGCACCTAATGTAGAATTGTAGACTAAGGATCCAACTTGTTTTGTCATCTAAATATGTATGCAGGAAATAGCTTGGAAGTCGGAACATAATAATAGTTTGATCTTTATTTTTGTGAGCAAATGGCTGTAGGGAATGCTTTGATCTTGTTTTCAGGAACCAATACTTTGTTTTGAACTTCTTTCACAAACCAATAGAACTCCAGCTTACAACATCAATCACAATTGCATCTACAATGGCTTATAACACCATTTCACTTGTTGACTTTTTTTTTATTCTACAGACAATCCAGAGAAAAATTTTCTTTTGACATCTAGAGTTTGCCCACATCACCACTTCGCTTGGACAGGAAAGAGGGGGTGGGTCTTCAAACCAGGGTACCCAAAGGAAGACGATGGGGGGTATATCATATGCATGGTATCACCACCTGGAGTGCTCTCGCAGTGCGATGGCTGATTTCTGTGGTATCCTTGTTGTACAGCTAATGTAAGCTCTAAAGAGGCAATTTGTTTGATATTCTTCGGTGTAAATAGGAAATGGCAAGGTCGCAAGTTTGGACATTTGTTTGGTGCCTGGAAAAATGTAAAGGCATGCTCGTTTTCCTTTACTTTTAAGGGCTGGGTGAGTAGGTTGGTATACATATGTTCTCGTGTAGCAATGTAATTGGTTATTAGATTATTGCGCTGTCCCAAAAGAAAATGTATGTCTTCCCATTCCCAAATCAATCTGTGTGAGTGCCCTGTGATTTTCATTTCATATATTACAAGTCTTGCAGTTGCATGTGTTTTACCATATGTGTGGAAAATTCAAAATGTTCATTTCTGTTGGTAAAAGAAATAGAATGTGCCTCACAAGTTGCTAGATGTGCAAAGATTGGAATATGCCATTTGCACTATATCAATAGAGACTGTCAGATATTAAGTTCGATATATGCCCAAAGTGGAAAGTTGCATCTTATGTTAAACTTGTATAACAATCTAAGGGCTATATTATATATATGCCATTTCAAGGGAAAAAAAAACCCACAACTTATGTACAACCCCTATGCGCGTGAAGATGGGAGATGGGAAAGAAGACAAGAGAGAGAAGGGCAAATATGTCTTTTCACACGCTTTTTTTTTCAGCCAAACAAATTGGAAACTACTAGAATATGAAAAGAGGTAAATGCTGACTATTTTCATGAATTGTATAGCAAATCCTAAAGCTAATTTTTGGAGTGGCAATCTTTACAATAGTAAATAATTAATTTTTCCATTTTATATAAAACATTGGTACTCTGCATGATACTTGTGGTCAAACATTTTTTACTGTAACCTTGAATTCGCACAGAAATTACTTGCGCCTTAGGTACCTATGGTTTTTTTAGAGAAAAACCACAGAATGGTGTACCGTTCAGATGTTATACCAACTCTGTAGTGTTGTGTCGCTTCCCTGTCTTCTTGAGCTCTATCTCTAGCCTCGACGGATGCCCCTTACTTTGACATTCTAGCTCTCTCTCCCTTATCTTCTCAAGCTCCAACGGGAGGATCGGTGACGCCGCCGTCAATGATGGGTTCACAATGCCCCCCCTCCTCCCCTGTCGGGATGAAGGAGTCCAAGGAGGTGTGTCGATGTCCAATACTTTGAGTCTTTTAATTGAATTTACGGAAAATAATAAATTGTGGGCCCTTGGATATCAAAATGGAAAAAGTGGGAAGTGCTTCTTTATTGGCCAAATGGCTATGACAGAATACATGAATTACAGGGTAATCTAGGTGATTGCAGAATGCTAATCACTGGTTACAAGGTGTTGATTGTGAGACTAAGATGGAGATCAGATGATTCCGATATCCTTAACAGTGTGGATTGGCCTCCTATTTATTCTTGATGAAGAGGCGGCAGCTGATGTCCAGAAGGGGTGTCACATAGTCGAGAGACGCCTTCCCGCCAAATGGTGTCTTCTCGCCAAATGGTGTCTTCTCACTAAAGGGCACCTTTCCTAAAGATAACCTTAGAGTGGTTATGTGTACTAATCAGATAACTATCTGCACGAAAATATGTGCAGGAAAAACCGCTTGTCCCCAACCAGTTTGCTGGTCGGGGTGACCATTTCACTGGTTGGAGATGACCAGTGCGAAGCTAGGTTTTGACCATCTTTGATGAACTGATCAAAGATATAACTGTTCGGATATAGATGTGCTTTGTTTCAATGTATTATGGATCTTATGTTTCACAAGCCTATTATTAGCACACAGTCACAAATTATTATAAAGGTCCTAATAAAAAACAGGGTTTTAATCCTCGTCAAGGTGGTCCAACGCTAGGCGACAGTAGAGGGAGGCACGACGATGCGGTGGCACACTAGATATTAGGTTGGGCAAAGTGGGGGAGGCGAAGGAGTGGGGGACGGTAGCGTAGCGAGGTGGCGAGGTCGCCTCCGGCCATGGGTGAGGGAAGGCGGGAAGGGCACGCTGCTGCCAACACCGAGGAAGAAGGTAAGGAGGAGAGCGGCGAATGAGGAGGGAGAGGAAGGGGAGGTGAAGCTACGGTGGTGGAGAACGGTGAGGGTAAGGTAGCTACCATAGTGGTGAGGGATATACTGTCAGGATGTGCTAGTTGCTATCTTTTCTAAAATAATATACTTTAGATGTCATAAAATCTGAAAATCTGAGCTCACTTAATGTAGTGATTTCCGTTTCCGCATTTCCTTTTAGATAGATTTTGGACTGCCACCTTTGTATACACGTTGACTGTGAGAACTTGATTTATGCATTCAATTTCTGGATGCATCCCTGACACCTTTCCCATAATTTCAATGGCACACAAACGGACAACATTGGGATATCTCTAAATATCTCAAACACAATCTGTCCGATCGACAAATCACACAAGTGATGTTCACATGGCCAAAATTTCAACTCGTTCATTTATACCGTCTTGTCCTTGCTCTCAGACATACATATACACATACCCGTCAAACCAAAGCTTCCACAGCATCCTGTGTTGGCAACACTGCAGTGGAATTGGGAGGAGTCAGCAATGTCGCAAGGCGGCGGAGGTGATGTCGACGGCATCACCCTGGCCGCGGACAGCGTCGACGTCCCGGCCGTGCGCTACCCTAGGGTCGCCATCCGGCAATCGTCGGCCGGCGTGGAGAGCCGTGTGCGCGCCGCCGAGGCGGCCCTGCGGTGCGCGGCGTGCGGCCTCGCCGTGCTCGCGGCCGTGGTGCTCGTCGTGGACCGGGAGCCCCATGTGTTCTTCGGTTCGTACGTGAAGGTGGCGCGGTACACCGACTTGCCAGCGCTCGTGTAAGTGCGCAAGCCATAAATCCTCGACCGTCTTCTCGTCCTGCGATCCTGACCGGTCAAAACTGTACGCCGGTGCTGCAGGTTCTTGGTTGTCGCCAGTGGGATAGCCGCGTGCTGCAACCTTGTGCAGGGGGCGAGGTGCCTGGTGAGCACGGCGAGAGGCAGTGCACTCGTCAGTAGGCCATTGGCGTGGGCGATCTTCTCGTGTGATCAGGTGATGGCGTACTTGCTGATCTCGGCAGTGGCGGCGGCGCTGGAGACGGCGGCGATCGGCAAGCGCGGCCAGCCGGAGTTTGGGTGGATGCAGACGGCCGTGCTCTACAAGAGGTTCAGCATGCAAGCCGGAGTCGCCATCCTCTGCGCGGTCGCGGCCAGCGTGGCCATGGTCGCCGTTTCGGCCGTGTCGGCGTTCAACCTCTTTCGGTTGTACGGCGACGGCAAAGGAAGAAACAACTGAGAACTGGTTCGTATTGTTCTCGGCTGAATCGTGACGTGCTTCAATTTTGGGTACCCAATAAAGTTTGTGTTGAACAAAATAAGAGAAAACATTTTTCACCGTAATTGCCATACATGTGTCTCGTACATTTTTTGGGGAAAGTTTGTGTTCGAGCGCCACGCTCACACGAAGCTTAGCTGGCTGCCGAACATGTGAGACGATCCTGTCGATTTCTCTGTTGCGAACCGATGGTTAATGATCTCATCCATGAAGCGACGCGAAGCAACAAACCGAACAAACGAAGAAACGTTTTCACTGCCAACCAAAGCAACCAAGAGATTAACTAACTTCTATTAACGAAACTACCGTCACTTAATCTCTCTTCCTCTTCCCCCTAACTGTAATCCACGAATGGGTGCCAATCCACCCATTCACCTTGTATATATTGATTGATCAATGAAATGAAAACACAAGAGTTCACATACAACAATTGCTTTCTACTTTTTACTTCTAAACACGTTATCAGCACCTGCTCTTTCCTGAGTACCGAATAGAACAAGAAGAACAGAAGAGGAACAACGGCGCAACTCACGGTAAGAACAAGAAAATGCCGATACTCACTGTGAATCGCGCCATCTCCGTAGCTTAACCCTGAGTACTGAACGACTGAAAAACACAGAAGAACAGAAGAGAAAAACGGCGATCACTACGGTAAGAAGAACATGCCGATACTCACTATGAACCACGCCGTCTCCGTTCTTCTCGCCTCAATCATCCGCGAGTTCCACTGCTCCGTGCGCCGTGGATTCTTGGACCGTGCCCGCCTGTGCGCTGTGCTTCGTCAGGCCTTGGTTAGCCCCCGTCCTTCCGGCGCCTGGGCTCCCCGACGCAGAGTTCTTCTTCGTCGTAGGCGCGCTTGGGCAGGTCCGGCCCGGGTCCATCTCCTCTCCACCATGGCTGCTTCGAGGCTTCCTTCGCCCACGCCGGTTGAGGAAGCATCGCCAAGGAGGAGTCCCCCAACCCCGGCTCCACCGGGCTTCGATTTGCGCCCAACGATGGCTGCAAGGACAGGGGCACCTCCTTTCTTCACCGTCAGCGGCAGATCCGCCCCACCTCCGAATGGGATCCCTCCTCCAGATCCGGCCCTCTTCGCGAACTGGCGCCCAGATCTTCACTTCTCCACCGGTGTAGTGCCAGGACTAGGCACCTCCGGCTCCTCCGCCCGTCCCATCGGCTTCGGAGGCGGCAGCCGTGGGCTCTTCTCCTCCTCAGATGAGGGGGAGGGCCCCCACCACTGAGAAACAACGTAAGAGGGGGAGGGGGATGCGCCACCACGCTCTGGTTTCTTCTCTAAGGCCGGTGATGGTGGCGGATCGGGACTCGGCTGTGGCTGCGTGTGAAGCAAGGCGGCGGCTACGTGCGAAGCAACTGGAGGCGTGCGTAGCAAATGGGGAATGAAAACCCTAACCCTAATCGGTTTTCCCGATTTTATTCGGCGATGAGGTCATACTGAGATGCCTCAGACGCTGCTGCTTGTAGGCTTTTCGGCTGCCTGAGCCCAAAGCGGCTGTTTCTCCATCGCACGCAAAGACGATCTTTGGGATAGTTCGCCGGCCCATGATTCCCCAATACCCCGATGGGCCACAACAGTGGCAGGAAATAATTCGGCCCGTGGCCGATTTAATTATTTATTAATCTTATTTTTCAGTATTGCTTGCATTTTATGCACTTTAGTCCATGTATTTTACAGTATCTGTATCAGTGTGTATCTTTTGTTTTAAGACCCTGATATTTCTGTAATTTGTAAATATATATATGTGTGTTTGTGTATGTACTTATGCATATGTATATATTGTGTATGTTATTAATTTTGCAACTTAACAATTGCATTTTAATAACTTTAAAATTCTCACAATTAAGTACCACTTAATTGTCCAGGATTTTAAGTAAATTTAAAAACATGTCTTACTTACTTTTGAGAATAAAACACAAGGTGATGGAGTCTAGGATTTTGGCTGCGTCTTATTCAGTTTTTTTCTGAATATTTCTGCCTGGAGACCATGCCTTTTGAGCAGCAATGAAAATTGCCCATCACTATGAGGTCTACATCATGTTTTAAACTTGATGATTACCTATAAAGTGTTATCTCAAAATAACGATTTTGGATATATGGTCTACTCTATTTTATGGAGATTACCTTACATATATGGTCTACTCCATTTGTGGAGATTACCTTAATTTGTGGAGATTACCATAATTATATGGTCTACTCCAACCATCCAAAACTTAAGATATGATTTAAAAATTTGCACTTAAATATTACAACACCACCATTAAGGTTTTAAATTTACCAATATTTGGTGAATTAATAAATCGATGGTTATGCCATGTAGGAAATGCAAAAAGAGTTTGAAGAACTCGCCCTTGATGGGAGCAATTATCCTTCATGGGCAACGGATATAAAAATTAGTTTTGCATCTCGAGGGATTTCAGCTGCGATAAATGAACCAGTTGAAGGGGGCCCTCCGGTCCTCGATACAATGAAGTACACTGCCTTACTTTTGTTACGCACTTCTATCCATAAGGATCTCAAGAAAGAGTATCTTTTGGAAGAAAATCCTCATGCCCTATGGGTTTCGCTTAAAGAACGTTATGAACAGCAGAAGGAAATTATCTATCCTGATGCACAGCATGATTGGAATCACTTACGCTTACAAAATTTTAAATCTGTGGCTGAATACAATCATGTTGTTCATAGCATATGTAGTAGGTTGAAGTTTTGCGAAAAAGAACCAACGGAGGCAGAAAAGATAGAGAAAACTCTATCCACTATGCTTCCAGCGGATAGGGTATTGTGTAATCAATACTGTAAAGAAAAATGCCAGGTTTATTCCCAGCTTATTCATACATTATGTCAGGCTGAAAAGAATGATGAACTTCTTATTAAAAATCATAAGTTGCGCCCAATTGGTTCAGCACCTTTGCCTGAGGTTCATAATGTTCAGAATAATGCTCCGAATAAGAGAAAGTTCAATGGATCTCCATCTGGTAATCCAAAGAACTACCCTGGTAGACGCAAATTCAACAAGAACCGCAGACACCGTGCTAACAAGAAGGCACGTGGCAATGCACAACCTACCTATGACAACAAAAGACTTTGTCATAAGTGTGGTTGTAACACGCATTTTGCCGCGACTTGTCGTACTTCAAAACACTTGGTTGATCTTTATCGCCAATCCTCCGTGATGGCAAATGAAGGCACCAAGATATGAAGCGCACTTCAATCTTACTATCGAGACTTCTAAGGAGGCTGGTTGTTCGCCTTCGGTTCCTCAAGAATCGCTTAACAATGAAGCCCTTACTCAAAGAAGTGGACCTTCCTTCAATCTGACGACATACTCATTGAGTATGCTTCGGGTGACATATATGGAGATTTATCTTAAATCTCCATGTCCGTGATTATTATAGTATTGTGTGTTGTAATAATTAGAATTTGAAAACTATTTGTAATTTGGAGTTGTATATTTATTTGTACAAACTCATATGTATTGTAATATTGCATTATCGTTATGTTAGATATTCAATACAATGTGTATGTATCTCTATATGTGATGAATAAAGAATTTTAATTAAATTCTTGTTCTTAATATAGATGTCTCTTGAAGTCAATCCCTCGGAGGAGAAATTATGCCTTGTGGACAGTTGTACCACAAACTCTATACTCACAGAAATAAAATATTTTCAAACTCTTAAGAAAAGAGAAGGAAATGTTTTAACGATCGCTGGTCGTGATGCGTTGATAGTTGGCTCTGGTAGAGCCACAATCACCCTCCCTATGGGTACATAGATTACAATCGAGGATGCTTTATTGTATCCCCGATTCAACTCGCACTTTGTTGAGTTATAGAGATATTCAGAAGAATGGTATTCATGTGGAAACACATGAAGAAAATAAAGAGGAATATCTTCTCTTAACTAGACTTACTGGATATGGCAAGCAAATATGCGAAAAAATTCCAACTCTCGACTCTGGGTTGTACTATACATACATTAAGCCCATAAAACATGTTGCATATAAGGTAATTTTTCAAAATGTCGATGCATTCCAAACTTGGCATGATCGACTTGGGCACCCCTTGTTGGGATGATGAGAAAATTATCACCAATTCTATCGGTCATGATTTGACACTACAAAATTTCCCAAATCTTCGGATTTTGTATGCACAAAGATGTGTTATCGGGAAATTGATTTTAAGACCTTCACATCTTAAAATCGTATTGAACCACTTAAATTTCTTGAAAGAATTCAAGGTGACATTTGTGGTCCGATTGAGCCAACTTCTGGACCGTTCAGGTACTTTATGGTTTTGATTGACGCATCTACAAGATGGTCACATGTGTGCTTATTGTCCACACGAAACCATGCCTTCGCGAAAATAATGTCTAAAATTATTAAGCTGAAGGCACATTATCCTGAACATAGGATTCAATCAATCCGAATGGACAATGCTGCTGAATTTTCCTCCCATGCTTTCAATGATTATTGCATGGCTTTAGGAATTCAAGTACAACATTCTGTTCCATATGTCCATACTCAGAATGGTTTGGCTGAATCATTGATTAAAAGAATCAAGCTCATTGCGCGTCCATTACTGATGAATTGCTCATTGCCTACGTCGTGTTGGGGTCATGCGGTATTACACGCTGCTGACTTAATCCAACTTCGACCAACTGCATATCATGATTCTTCTCCCATGCAGTTAGTACGTGGGAATCCACCAAGTACTTCCCATTTGTGTAAGTTCGGATGTGCGGTGTACGTTCCGATCTCACCACCCCAGCGTACCTCTATGGGCCCTCATAGAAAATTGGGGATCTATGTGGGATTTCAATCTCCGTCGATCATTAAGTATTTAGAACCTCTTACAGGGGATCTATTTACTACCGGTATGTCGATCAGATATTCAATGAGGAACATTTCCCGGCATTAGGGGGAGACTTCAAGTACCAGAAAGAATGCCGTGAAATTGATTAGAATGCTCAAAGTATTTCATCCTCGGATCCACGTACTCAAGAAACCGAACTTCAAGTCCGGAAAATAATTGGTTTGCAAGATATTGCGAACAATCTGCTAGATGCATTTACTGATTATAAGGGTGTCACGAAATCTTTTATTCCTGCAAGGAATGTGCCTGAAAGAGTGGAGGTACCAAATAAAACCACTCAACCCCCAATTAGCAATAAGAGGGGGAGAAGTAAGGCCTCTAAGCAGAAAAAGGTAGTAAATGCAGATCAACCTATGGTTGATAGACACCAAAGTGGACTTGATCCACAACCCTCTTCAGTTGTGCACATTGCTGAACTTGGGACATCGGATAACCCCAGATCCATCGTTACGGGAAATAATGATGAATCTCTTAGGGTGAACGAAATTGCTACAAACTACATTGAGACTGGAGAGTCTTTTGACCGAAAAGCTACAGTTGTTGACACTTATTTCTCTGAGCAAATTGCTGACATCCTTAATGATCCAGATCCTAAATCCATGGTAGAGTGTAGAAAACGCTCGGACTGGAATCAATGGAAGGAAGCGATCGAAAAAGAGATTGCCTCGCTTTATAAAAGAGAAGTATTCTCGGAAGTGATGCCTACACCTCGTGGCACTTTCCCTGTAGGATACAAGTGGGTTTTCGTCCGGAAACGGAATGAAAATAATGAAGTGGTGAGATATAAAGCAAGACTAGTAGCTCAAGGCTTCACGCAAAGGCCCGGTGTTGATTATAATGAGACTTATTCTCCAGTTATGAGTGGCATAACTTTCCGATATTTGATATCATTGGCGCTTCAAAATCGCCTATCTTTGCGCTTGATGGACGTGGTACAAAGATACTTGTATGGGTCATCGGATTTTGAGATTTACATGAAGGTTCCCGATGGAATCAATGTACCGGATCCACAGCAAATCGTAACATGTATTGTGTAAAATTGCAAAAGTCATTGTATGGCTTAAAGCAATCGTATGCATGTGGTACAATCGATTAAGTGAATTCCTTTCTTTAAAGGGTACACTAATAATGATGACCGCCCATGTGTTTTCATTAAGAAATCTTCTCTGAGATTTTGTATCATTTCGATATCGCTAATGATCTCAACATCATCGGCAACTAAACCTGATATTAATGAAGCACGTCATCATTTAAAGACGGAGTTTGAGATGAAGGATTTGGGTAAAACCAAATTTTGCTTAGGTTTACAACTTGAGCATTTACCTTCAGGAATTTTTGTATATCAAGCTGCTTATATTCAGAAAATATTAGAGAAATTCAATATGGATAAGTCGTATCCATCCAGAACCCCTATGGTGGTCAGATCTCTAGACGTAGAGAAAGACCCTTTTAGACCTTGGGGTGACGGAGAAGAGATTTTGGGACCCGAGTACCCTTATCTCAGTGCTATTGGTGCGCTCATGTATCTTGCAAATAGTACCCGGCCGGACATTGCATTTGCAGTGAATCTACTTGCAAGACACAGCGCTGCTCCCACCAAGCGTCATTGGTCTGGAGTGAAGAATGTCTTTAGATATCTCAATGGTACAAGAGATCTTGGTCTTTTCTATGAAAGAAACCGAGATATGACTTTGACTGGATATACAGATGCTGGCTATTTATCTGATCCCCATAATGCCAGATCACAGACTGGCTTTGTATACTTACAAGGTGGAACAGCCATCTCTTAGAAATCTTCCAAACAAACTTTGGTGGCTACCTCTACCAATCATTCTGAAATAATTGCGTTATATGAGGCCTCCCGAGAGTGTGTTTGGCTTCGCAGGATGATAAACCACATACTTCAGTCATGTGGTATTGGTTCCATTGAATCTCCAACCATTATCTATGAAGATAATGCTGCTTGTGTGATTCAGATGGAAACAGGTTATATTAAGAGCAACATCACTAAGCATATTGCTCCAAAATTGTTTTATCCCCATGAATTACAAAAGAGTGGGGAAATAAACATTCTGCAAACTAAGTCATGTGATAATCTTGCTGATTTATTCACAAAGTCTCTACCTTATTCTACATTTTCTAAATGTGTTGAGGGAATTGGTATAAGACGACTTAGAGATTTGCAGGAGTCAGGGGGAGTTTCTTTCTCTGATAAATAACCTGTTTAATATTATATTGTACTCTTTTCTTTGAATGAGTTTTTCCCTCTTTGAGGTTTTTCTCATATAAAGTTTTTAATGAGGCAATATCGATACAGTTTATATGTTGTATCATCTATTTTTTTCCTACTGGGTTTTTTAGAGGATGATACTAGGCATGTCTAGTTTATAGACAAAATAATTCCATATTGATCTCAGAAGATGGATTCGATCAAGGGGGAGTGTTGCGAACCGATGGTTAATGATCTCATCCATGAAGCGACGCGAAGCAACAAACCGAACAAACGAAGAAATGTTTTCACTGCCAACCAAAGCAACCAAGAGATTAACTAACTTCTATTAACGAAACTACTGCTATTTAATCTCTCTCCTCTTCCCCTAATCAGAATCCACGAATGGGTGCCAATCCACCCATTCACCTTGTATATATTGATTGATCAATGAAATGAAAACACAAGAGTTCACATACAACAATTGCTTTCTACTTTTTACTTCTAAACATTCTCGACCGAATTGTAGGTTCCTTGGAAAGGACCGAAGAATTTTGGCTAGAGATCATGAATATCGGGGAATCGAACAACGATTTCATAAATTGTTTCTTCTCAAAGACTCCCCTTTTAACCCTGGGGCATATCCAGTGCAATCAGCAGTTTGGTGCAATCACCGTGCAATCCAACTAAGAAAAGTTTCAAAAAAATCTGAAAAAAATCATGGATGTACATCTCATCTTGCCCCATCTACATATAAAATTTCATGATCAAATTCGTCCTATGATAAAAGTTACAAAAAAGACAAATTTGGGGTGCATTTGAACTATTCAAGTTTGTCAGAAATTTGTCTTTTTTATTACTCTTAACATAAGACGAATTTGATCATGAAATTTTATATGTAAATGGGGTAAGATGAGATGTATATCCATGATTTTTTTCAGAATTTTTTGAAACTTTTCTTAGTTGGATTGCACGGTGATTGCACCAAACTGCTGATTGCACTGGATATGCCCCCTTTAACCCTCCTTCGATTCACGTACATCAGCGCAAAGTTTGAAATCTCGGTTTCTATAGACATCTCGGAGGGGATTGAAAGATGAAATTTTGGTGAGATCTCATAATTTCGAATAAATTCTGAATGAAATACAAAAAACAAAAATTCAAATCTATTTTTTTGCACCGAGATTTCAGCACAAAATGTCAAGATTTTGGTGAAATTGAACTAAGCAAAAAAATAGTCCAAAACACGTTAAAAATTTTTGAAATTTTTTTATGGTTCTGACACATCATAATATTCCATAAAAATTTTAAATGATTATCAAACATGAGGAATTTTTAAAAATTCGTAAAGTGCTACTATCTTGATTAAACGCTGACCAGTAAAATTGAATCGTATGAAAAATAGAACAAATCATATTATAAAATTTTTAATTTTTTTGTGCATTGTGCTAATGTATCAAAAATATTCCAATAAAATTTTCAAATGATGATGAAGCCCAAGGAATTATTTAAAATTTGAAAAGTGTTGATACCCTAATAAAAGCCTTACCGGCAAACATCAATAGAATGAAAAACGCTTCAAAACAAATTTTGTTTTAATATTTTTGATGCATTATTAATTTTTCCATAAAATTTTTAGATGATTATCAATCCTGAGGAATTTTAGAAAATTTTGACAGTACTACTATCGTGATAAAAGCCTGATGATCAATACATAGATTTACTTGAGCAATTAAAAAAGGTTTAAAATTTTTGAAACTTTTACAAAAAGGTTCTAAGACAATTCTTGAGCTCTCATCAAAATTTTGGATCACGATCATACTCTAGTGAATTTATAAAACTCTTATAAGGGTACTGTAAAGTTAAAAATTTTGGTATCATTCTGACTGATATTCGGATTTTGAAGGTTATAATTGGAAACACTTAATATATATTGGCATCACAAATGATAGGCACGAAATAAAATTGATACATATGACAATTTATCATATATGGCCGGATTTTGGTCAAATAGCCGGTAACAATGAGGGCAACAGGGAGAGGTCTGGTGGAGTTGGTTCACTGCGGAGAGGAAAGTGAATAAGATATGTCGGGAGTGAATGATTGAGTCTCCATTAAAATCAATGCGACTGACATAAAAGAGGCATTTTTTAAAAAATAATAAACTGTTTAAATAATTTTATAAAAAATATACTAAAAATAATTAAAAAAATATACATCTGTCGCTATTTTATTTGGCAACAAATCTTGTGTCACCATTTGAAAAGGTGACATAAGCTTTGTTGCCAAATGAAATCAAAAAAAAATTTGCATTGTTCATTTGTTGTTATTTGAAATGGCGTCACATGAATAGTGACAAATGTTTGTTTTATCAGTGATTGAATTGGCCAACAGATTGTTTACTAGCGGATTTATTTGGCAGACAAGGCTAAGGTTTCTGTCACTGTCGATGTTTGTTGTCGGCAATAATGAAAACGGGGCTAGGCGTCGGATCCAAACTCGATGGTAGCACAAGACACAAGAATTATACA
Organism: Guadua angustifolia; assembly: GCA_036346375.1. NCBI lineage: Eukaryota > Viridiplantae > Streptophyta > Magnoliopsida > Poales > Poaceae > Guadua > Guadua angustifolia. The sequence goes on from CM070519.1 coordinate 19,820,164, forward strand.
GGTTCGGGCTATCGCGGAAGAGATAATACCCTAGTCCTGTACTCTTGGATTATGTGTGTCTAGTTTATTTGCTGATGACCTTATATGCTGATGTTCCCCCGCCCCTCCCTTTATATAGCAGAGGAGGGCGGTTACAAAGGGGAGTCCGGGTCGAATACAAGATAGAGATTTATATCTTCCGTACATATTCGCTTAATAACAGCCTAGATTATGTATCCTACCTAATCAGGATCTGTTGCTATCTTTAGGGCTTCCTTGTTTCGCACGTCTGGTGCAACCCTGGTAGCTTAGGTTTCCATGCGATCAGCTGGGCCTGGCCTCATCCTGTTGCGCCTCGTAGACCTACCTTGCAGATACCTGTGATCCATATACTCCACAGTAGCCCCCGAGTGCTTTGCGATCGGATTGCCTTGTTATTGGCAGAAATTCCCGATTGGTTTTCTCTCCAGCCGAGTGCTCCATTGTAGGCAAGGAGATCGGGAAGGACTCGATAGAGCTCCACGTGTAAGCATTCCGAGTGGTTCCCGGCCCAATTTATTGAGCCAGCTCGCGACTTGTCTTGGAGTATTCCTTCATTTAGGTTGACTTTTAGCCGAGTGGTACCTGTGTGCCATGGCATACAGCTTTTTGGCCCATTATGAGGCATACCTCCTGAATATCTGTTTTGAATCAACTTATGATATCTGATTCCGTTTTGAACATTGACCAGCATGCGACCTGACATGAGACATATCATAAGAAGATATTTTAGTTTGGAAGGTACCCAAATTCCGTCTGATGCGGTCATTAGCCTTTGGCCCATCGTGGGGCGTATCATATCCCAAATTGGATTCGGCCCTGCTGTGCCTGTGTACAGCGATTACTGCACATGGCCACCGGCCCATCTTGAGGTGTGCCCTAGGGCAACCCCAGGACGTGCGGAAGGCGAAGCGTTTTTCCCGCTCAAGGCGAAGATTAGCGTCGCTCCCTATAAATATGAGATTCAGTGCAAACGAAGCGGTTTTCTGCACGCTGTTCTTCACCTGCCTCTTCATCTTCTTACTTTCGGCGCTCTCGTTGCAAACTCCGCCGCTAGGGTTAGCTTCTCTCGCAATCCCAATCTGACACAGTTGCTAGCCCTTTTGCCAAAAAATGTCTTCTCCTTCCCCCAAAGACGTTCCCGCCAACTGTCGACGTTTTTGGGCTAATTCGACTGGCCTTGCAGAGTACCGGGTTAAGTCGCAGGCTCAATATCGCGTCCTTGATGAGAAGATCAAGGCTACTGAAGCGCGAGTCGACAAGCTCCGGGAGGGCTCCGAGGCAATGCTGCAAATCTTGAATCCTGGCGAAGCTGGGCCCAGTGATGCGGACGCCACAATCCAGCGGCTGGTGGAAGGGCCCAAGAAGCTGGTAGCACACCTAAAGGAGACAACGATTACAAGCGCCAGCCAAGCTCTAGCCATCGTGAAGTCCTTATATCCACGGGTGGAGCTCAAGGCTATCAAGGAGGGTTTTGCCTGCACCGTCGATGACGACCAAACTGCTGCCCTGCTTGACGAGGTTAGGGATACTTCCGCCGCCCTAGCGGAGAACCTGGACTTGGGTCCCGTGTAAACGTTCCTTCGCTTGAGACTTGGTCTGGAATCATTCTTTTGTGCCTTGGTAAAAACGCCTGGTAACTGAGCCGTGTTTAGCTTTTAATTGCTTCATTGTGTCTTGGGATTCTTTTTTGACTTAACGCTTGCATGCACCACATCTGGTTTGGTGTCCCACGGCCATACGTCTTCTCAGTCGCTTCGAGTTCTGGCGCTAGCACGTCTTCAGGGCCCCTTCGGCTTCCCGCACTAACATTTACTCAAAACCATTCGGCTTCCACGCTCTGGGTATATAAGGGTGGCACCGCTACTTGAGCGATCACCCATCTTTAAGTCCTTCTCTGCGACCTTCGACATTCTTCTTTAGACCTTCAATGGCTTCTTCATCCCAATCTTCTTCGTCTGGCGATGAGGCTCCACTATCTCCCCCCTCCGGCGGGGGAGCTAATCTTTGACTTTGAAGATGAGGCTCCGCCGGCGCCTGATGAGGAGGAGGCCTTCCTCGCCGAACTCTGGGCCAATTATGAGCTCGCACTGGCCAAGCTCGCGGAGGAAGAGGTTGTAGCCCGCGACATCGTCGCCGTCGACGCGCTGATCGAAGCCGTCCCGGAGCTTGTCGAGGCGAGGGACGCTCTCATCGAGGCAGTAGGGCGCGCGTGCCATACTTAGGTTTTAGGTTCCTGCAAAATTCTCGTGTAATGCCTTGATGTATCCGAACCTGAATATTTTTAATGGAATCTTAACATTGCTTAACCTTTCTTCCCAATTTATTTAGAGTTTGCCCTAGTGGTTTCTTTCCTTTTTCGTTTAAGCACTCTGCCAGACTATTCTAGCCCCCGGGCGTTGGGAGTCGGCTCATGGCTATTTTTCCTAGGCACACGCTTTTGAGAGACTAGAGTTTGCCGTTCGTGGGGTCAGAGTTTCATGATTTGGATTTTAATACACTCAAGCTCATTCGCAATCATTAGGGAGAAGAAGTAAAAAATGACTCATAAGAAGGGTTGCGCATGCACAACAATATTAGGTGTAGCCCCCGACTTACTGCTTAATTGAGCATCAATTGAGTAGCAAGCCAAGAAAAAGTTTTATTCATGAATACCATAACTAATGTATAAGATTTAAGAGTAAAAACGACGTAGCTGCTCTATGTTCCATGTGTTGCTAATAACCACACCATCTTCTCGCTTGAGTCTGTAAGCCCCCGGGCGTGTCACCTCATCGACGATGTAGGGGCCTTCCCAGCCTGGGGAGAGCTTATGCTCGCTTTTCTGATTCTTTCTTAGGACCAGATCTCCTTTGGAGAAGGCACGACCCCGAACATTCCGATCATAGTAGCGGCGTAGGCCCTGGAGATATTTGGCCGACTGGATTGCTGTGATTTCCCTGACTTCCTCCAGTCGATCGAGGTCTTCTACCTGGTTCTCCTCTGACTCGGTCTCCTTGTATCTCCGAACCTGTGGGGATCCGAACATCAATTCGGTAGGTAAGACCGCCTCTGAGCCGTATACCAGGAAAAAAGGTGACTACCCGGTGGCCCTGCTAGGAGTGGTTCTCAGCCCCCAGAGCACCGAAGGCAATTCTTTTACCCATCGTGTAGCTTACAGCTTGAGACGATAAAAAATTCTTACTTTTAGCCCTTGCAGCACCATGCCGTTGGCTCGCTCCACTTGGTCGTTACTCCTTGGATGAGCCACGGAAGCGAAGCAAATCTTGGTGCCGAGCTCATCACACTAGTCTTGAAATTCTTAGCCACAGAATTGAGTACCATTATCTGTGATGATCCTGTTTGGTACGTCGAACCTTACCACGATTTCTTGAAAGAATTCTTTGGCCTTGGTCGCCGTGATCGCCGCGACGGGCTTGGCCTCAATCCACCTTGTAAATTTATCAATGGCGATGAAGAGATGAGTGAAACCACCTTGAGCCTTCTTCAAGGGTCCGACCATGTCATGCCCCCAGACTGCAAATGGCCAGGTGATCGGAATAGTTTGTAACTCCTGCGCCGGCACATGTATTTGACGAGTAAAGAACTGACAACGTTCGCAGGTGCGAACAATATCCTCCGCATCCAATACAACAGTCGGCCAGAAGAAGCCTTGACGATAAGCTTTGCCCACCAGGGTACTTGACGCTGCATGATGCCCACAAATTCCCGAGTGGATTTCTCTGAGAAGATTCTTCCCTTCTTGCTCCGATATGCAACGTCTCAGGACTCCAGAGGCACTCTTTCGGAAGAGTTCTTCCCCGACTACCACGTAGCTTTTGCATCGGTGTGTGACGCGTTCTGCCTGCACGCGGTCTTCGGGGAGCTCATCTCTTAGCAGGTAGTTTAAGAATAGAGTTGTCCAGTCAGGGTTGATGACTAAGACTTCCTCTTCGGCCAGTCTCTCCTCTGATTTGTCTGACTCCTGCTATCGGCTTATTGAAGGTTTGTGGAGCTCTTCGACAAATACTCCAGCCGGTACTGTTGCCCGACTGGAACCTAGTCTTGTGATCTCGTCCGCTGCTTCATTGTCTTGGCGAAGTACGTGGATGAGCTCCAACCCGTCGAGCTTGGCTTCGAGCTTCCGCACTTCCTGGCAATATGCAGACATGCTGTCCCCAACGCACGACCAGTCTTTCTGCACTTGGTTGATTATTAACATGGAGTCTCCACAGATTGGCAGTCGTCAGACGCCGAGAGATATGGCAATACGGAGTCCGTGAATGAGTGCCTCGTACTCGGTGGCATTGTTTGATCCCGGGAAATGGAGCTGAAGGACGTACTTCAGGCGATCCCCCGTCGGAGAGATGAGCACTACGCCAGCCCCCACGCCGCTGAGCATGAGGGAACCATCAAAATACATTGTTCAATACTCAAGTTCTTCAGAAGTCGTGGGAGTCTGCAGTTCCACCCACTCGGCGGTGAAGTCGGCGAGTACTTGAGACTTTACTGTTGTTTGCGGCTTGAAGGAGATTTCAAAAGCTCCGAGCTCGACCACCCATTTTGCAATTTTCCCGGTGGCCTCCCGGTTGTGGAGTATATCCCCAATCGGAAAAGAGGTGATCACCGAAATTGAATGTTCTTGGAAGTAATGTTTGAGTTTGCGAGAGGTAAATGTCTGACGCATACAACAGCTTTACGACCTACGGATCATCGTGCCTTGGATTCTCCTAATACCTCGCTGATGAAGTAAACTTGCTGCAGAATCTTCTGGAGGTGCCCTGCTTCCTCCCGCTCTACGATGATTGCGATGCTGACTACATGAGTCGTTGCAGCAATGTAAAGTAGAAGGGGTTCTTTGGGCATCGGCGAGACCAGTACCAGCGGCAAGGACAAGAATGCCTTGAGATCCTCGAAAGCTTGCTGCGCCTCGGAAGTCCATTGAAAATTGTCTTGCTTCTTCGGAAGTTTGAAAAAAGGCATCCCCCGCGAGCCCAGGCGGGAAATGAACCTGCCGAGTGCCACCATGCATCCTGTGAGCTTCTGGACGTCTTTCTTGCAAGTCGGTGGCTTCATCTTCAGGATGGCATTGATTTTCTCCGGGTTTGCTTCGATGCCCCGCTGCGACACTATGAATCCGAGTAGTTTTCCTGAGGGGACTCCAAAAACGCACTTCTCGGGGTTGAGTTTCATTTTGTAGGCCCTTAGGCTTTCGAATGTCTCGGCTAAGTCGGATATGAGGTCCTCCTTTGCGCGAGATTTGACAACGACATCATCTACATATGCTTCCACGTTGCGTCTGATTTGGGTGTGAAAACACCGCTGTATTGCACGCTGATAGGTTGCACCAACGTTTTTCAAGCCGAACGGCATTGTGACGTAGTAAAATGCTCCAAACGGAGTGATGAACGAGGTTTTGAAACAGTCTTCCTCTTTCAGCCTTATCTGGTGATATCTCGAGTAGGCATCCAAAAAACTTAAGAGCTCACAACCTGCAGTTGAATCTACCACCTGGTCGATGCGAGGCAACCCAAACGGATCTTTCGGGCATGCATTGTTAAGATCAGTATAATCAACATACATGCGCCAGCTTTTATTCTTTTTGCGAACGAGAACTGGGTTCGCTACGGTCAATGATGATACACTTCTTTTATAAAGCCTGCGGCTAAAAGCTTAGTGATTTCTTCCCTGATGGCCTCTCGGCAATCTTGAGTGAATCGTCGGAGCCACTGCTTGATGGGCTTCGCCTTCTCGTCAACATTGAGAGAGCTCGATCACCTCCCTAGAGACACCGGGCATATCGAAGGGTTTCCATGCAAAAATATCCCGGTTTGCCCGAAGAAAGGTGACGAGCGTGTCTTCCTATTTGTGATCGAGGCCTATCCCGATCAGAGCCATCTGAGCCGAGTTGGACGGGTCGAGGATTACCTTCTTAGTCCCTTCGTCAGGCTTCATGCTTGTCTTGGTCTGCTTCTTTGCTGGGACTTATCCTTCGTCTTGTTAATGTGCAGTCGCCTGTCGGATCTTCTCCCTGTCGGCTGCCACTTCTAGCATTTCAGCCATCTCGCAGCTCTCCCTATCACACGCGAAAGACTGCCTGACGTTGTCACGGACCGAAATATTCCCCTCGGACCTAGCATCTTCAGTACAAGGTAAGTATAATGGGGCACAACCATGAACCTAGCTAGACCTGGCCTTCCCAAGATGGTATGGTATGTCGTCTCAAAGTCAGCCAACTCAAAGTTAAGATATTCCATCCGGTAATTTTCTCTGGTATCGAATGTGACCGGCAAGGTGATCTGCTCGAGTGGAACTGAAGAGGTCCTAGGGATTACCCCGTGAAACGGCTATGAGCCCCGCTAATCCCCCGGTGAAACGGCTATGAGCCCCGCTTTAGCTCCGAGCGTGAAATCTTCATGTTGTCGAAAGTTTTGGAGAAGAGGACGTTGAATCCGCTCCCTCCGTCAACCAGCACCCTCTTGAGTTTAACACTGCGAATTACAGGATCCAAAACAAGAGGATATCTACCTGGAAATGGAATGTGATCAGGATGATCCGAGCGGTCAAAGGCAATCGGGACTTCGGACCATCTGAGGTATTGGGGAGTTGCCGGCATAACCGCATTGATGTCCCGAGCGGTAAGCTTTTGCTCTCGCTTGGACTCATAAGCAACCGAGGCCCCGAATATGTAGTTGAGCTCACGCTCCGTCTTCTGGTAGTCGCCCTCGTCATCTTCAGGGGGATCTTGCTTTTTCTTTGCTTCACCCTTGTCCAGGGCGGGGCGCTTGTTGCTCTCCTTCGCGAACCTCTTCAGGGTGTAGCAATCTTTTGCTACATGCTTTCCCTTAGGATGAAAAGGGCAAGTTGCGTCCATTACCGTGTCGTAGTCGTCCGTCCACAGTGCACGGGGTCGCCCGTGCTCGGCCACAACGACTAGCTCCTCAGGCTTATGCTTCCTGTCCCGCTGCCTGGAGGACTCGGCGTGGTCCTTCTTGTCCTTTTGCTGTGGGTGATCATCTTGACGCTCGGCTAAGGCATCCGAGGCCGTTGCGTAATGATCTGCTAATTCAAACATTTCCCTTACCGTAGTTGGCGGTTTTCGGGATATCTTCTTAATCAAGTCGGGGTCGTTGACACCCTTCTGGAACGCCACAATGACCGCAGCTTCCGAGATATCCCGGATTGTGTTCTTCTTCTGCATGAAGCGCCAGATAAATTCCCGAAGAGTCTCGCTCTTCCTCTGATGAAGCTGGTACAGGTCCCACTGTGTCCCGGTCCTTTCGTAAGTGCCCTGGAAGTTGGTGATGAACTGCTCGCAAAGATCTCCCTAGGAATCTATAGAATTCGCTGGAAGTCCTGTGAGCTAGGCTTTAGCCAAAGGGGTAAGCGTGCCTGGCAAATAATTTACCATTACGTTGTGATTGCCCCCGGCTGCCTTAATTGCAAGGAAATAAACTTGCAGCCAAGCTTCTGGATCTCTTTCTCTATCGAATTTGGTGATGCTTTTGGGATTGAAACCTTCAGGCCAAACCACTCGACAAAGCCAGGGGGTGAAGGCACGGATCCCATCAATAGGCCCGTCGATGCGCCGACGTGGGGAGCGTCGAGAAGGTGATCTGACTCGACGGTCCTCGCTATCGCCCTTGTCGCGGCGGTGTAGATCTCTGCGGTCATCCCGGCCATCATGGTGGATACCGAAATGTTCGTAGTCATATTTGCGTTGGCGGCGCTCTTCATCCTCGCGCTCTCGTCGCTTGGCGTTCAGGTCCAAGCGAAGGTCTCGATTGATGCTTTGTTGGGCGTCTTCACCCCGACGAAGCTCACGTCGGCCACGCGTGGACCAACTACGGGCGGTATCGCTACTCGCAGTCTGAGTGTCTGCGCGGGCACGAGAGCATTCCTTCTCCGCTGGTTCTTCCTGGTGGTGTTGAATTGCGGCTGCCGTCACCATGGCCTTAACATAGGCCACGATCGGAGCAGCTGGGCTGTCGGGACCAAGCATTGGTCCCAATGTGTCGAGAAGTGTCTTCGATGCGACGATATTCTGCTGAGGAGTATGAAAAACCGATTGGTTCCCCATCTTCGTCTGCAGGATGTCTTCGTTAACATTGCGGCCTCTGGCCTGGAGAGCCCTCGCTCGTGTTTCTTGTGCCTCACAACGAAGGTGCTCTGCCTCTGCAGTGTCCGCGGCATCTTTCTGTTGTTGGGACTCAGTCTGTGGGTCAAAGCTTTGAGAACCTCCTGCCCTGCTCTCTGAGTCAGAAGAACAATAAGACAGATTGGGCTGACCTTTAGATCCGATTGGTTTACTAGCGCCTCTCACCACTCGGGACTCGTCCTTGACCGGTTCTCGCCCAGATCGGGGAACAGACCCTAGCTTACTGTCTGGGGACAGATTGCCACGGTCGTCCTTGATCCGAATGGCTGCCCAGCTGGGAGAGCGATGGGATCACTTCTAGATTGGATCTGGTCCGAATCCGAAAGGATAAGCTTGCCAAGATTGTCGGCGAAGAAGTCCAGGCTTCCGAAACGGAACGCCTGGGCGGGAGCGAAGGTGATGACGATTCCATTGATGGAGGCCATCGAGCTTGCTGAGATTGATCCTAACGCACCCCCTACCTGGCGCTCCAACTGTCGACGTTTGTTGTCGGCAATAATGAAAACGGTGTACTGGATCTCCTTCTTTCGGGGGCACTTGTCAAATCGGTGTCCAGTTCTGTCACAGTTATAACAATGGTTATCTTGTTTTGCTTTACCCTTTTGAGGACAACAGTACGAAAAATGTCCTTTTTCACCACATTTGTAACAGATGACATATTTCCACGGGTGATGGTTTATGGGAGGGGTATTGCTAATGCCATCATCACCACATAATACTTCTGGAGGCTTGGTCTTCAGAACTCATCAATAGAACACCGCCGAGGAGTTGTAGAAGCTTGATTGTTCACTTGTTGTATCATCGGTTGCATGAGCTGAGTCTAAGTCACAAGAAACCGATTCATACTCAAGAAATCTCATGTTGACACATCGAAGGGTTGTTTGGTTGAGCTCGGCGAGTAATCGACATTAACATTCGAACTTCACTAGTGTTGGCATTGATGTTGACCATAGCATTGGGATTTGATGCCTTAGCTTCTTTGTTGAGGTTAGCACTGCGATTCTTCACCATTTGCTGACAGAACAGGCTTTAAGACGAGGGGGAAAAGCATAGACGAGAGAAACAGGGGAGGTTCTAACAACACCCAAAAACCAATTGCCCAGACAAAAGGCAGCACAAAAACGAAAGACGGTTTTGAAAACAACACAAAGCAACTTGTCTACTCGATTAAACTACTCACTCTAACTGGATAAGGTGGCTCAAATCCAGAATGAACCTTGACCAACTTATCCTATAGGGTTAGTCTGAGATCAAACTTGCTTCTTTGGTCTTCATTGAACAAAGGTTGGATCCTCACCATGAAGACGAACAACTTCACTAGCAACTTTGCTGAATCGCTCCTCATTTTGAGACAACATGTCTTGACGTGGAGAAGGGAACTCGATATACCTAATATAGAAGTTATAGGGCAAAGGGAGATCCAATTTACATTCCAAAAAGGTGAAAGAATAGTAGATAAGATGAAGATGGAGTAGATAAGAAACAACTTCAATGATAAAGATGAGAATAGATAGGAGAGAAAAGGCAAGATTAGCACATTATTTTTATTTTTATTTTGTAACATAAGTTTTGAAGCTTCCTAAGAAACGACCATTCTAACTAGGGACACGTCCTACAGTCGATATGGCTCTGATACCACCTCTGTGAGACCCCAGATTTACCATCCTAACCTCTGTGCAATTTCAGTACTAGTCCCGGATCAAGAGCTAGTACACACAGTCGAAACAGTGGTAAATCAATGACCATATCAGGATTAAATATTGAAGTAATAAATAACATCAAATAAGAACAATAACCTTATGGTCGAGATTTACCAAAACCGCCTTAACAGGTGAACAACTTGAATAAACTGCAGCGGAAGACGAAAACTCCAAGTAAATGACCCAACCATATGCCCACAGGCAATCGAGTGGGGAGCGCGTCCTAGTCCAGGTGATCTCCTTCGATAGCTTCAACCTTTTGAGAGATGATTTGAGTGTAGTATGTGAGTACATAAAGTACTCCGCAAGTCTTGGTAAAAATGCATGATGAAGGCTATATCAAAGAAGGCTTAATATGGTTCATTTGCATAAAGCCACATTTTCAACAAACTTTACTTGTAATAAATTTTTGTAAAGCAGATTTATCAAATATTTGTATCTATTGAAATAATTATATCTCTAGTGAAGGTTCTAGCCACCAATCACTAGTATACAGGCTCTATCCGTCACATTTAAAAAGATTAAGGTAAACCAACTCATGACCCTATCTGTCATGATCAAAACAGGTTCCATCTACCTGACTGGCTCTAGCCGCCAGAGGCACATCCGAGAGTTCTAACCTCTCCCGAATCCCAAAGTTCATTTTCGAAAACAAAACCAAAAGACTACCAATATGCAAAGCATTCTTTGCCCGCCCTTGACCGTAGGCACGGCTATTCGAATAGTTTATTTACTCTGCAGAGTTTGTACACTTTACCCACAAGACATGATATTCTCTTAATGCCAACCTATTAACACACTTCCTTAGGTGTGCCAGCAGAGATATCATGACAAGGCCTTTACAATGTATACGCCTATCCCGACTCACCCGCTGAGGTTTCACCGCTGTTAGGGTTCTATCTGCCCAGTATAGAAGCCCCCTCTTGCGCCGTGTGGGAAATACGACTTGCCTCTATCTGGCACCCACATTCCACCATTTGGTGAGTCTAAGTTAGGTTTCTACAAATTATTCAGCCAGGTCAGAGCCCATTTAACATGTGGTTGTACTATTGTGCTAAGAATGGACAATCATAAGAGTCGGTCCTTAATTTGACTAGGCGGCTTCCACAAACCAAGACCGATGGCTCTCTCTGCACTTGCCTTGACAAACCATTCCGCCCCAATCTAAACCCTTTTCCTTTTTATTTTTATTTTACAAACAAACGGCAATACCTTTTGCCTATATTTTCCAACAAAAGTTTGCAAGAGTTTATAAAGAATCCCCACCCATAGGTGTATACTGACCGTTTACAAGCATAAGCATTTCTACCGAACTACTCTATTCCACCAATAGTTATTTAATAAACTTCAACTGTCAGTGTTGATAAAAATGATTATAATCAATTATGTAATCTCCTAAAATCATGAAGTCGCCAAGATCTCACATTATTATCATGGCACTTGCATAATCCAATCCAATATGATATTCCAACAAGTGAAGTCTATATCAAGAGTAAGCATGACTCCAAAATCATATTAAACTACAATTGTCACTGAATATGAAATATCTTTCTAGAACTATAAACTACATTATTGATTTATCCATCATTTTTGTATTGATCAATCTTATCATCCACTTAATCCACGAAAAATACTTCACAACATCATTCACTAAATCCACCAAGTATGATTCACAACATCATCTACATTAATTCACCGAGAATACTTCACATAATCGTCTACTAAATCACCAAGAATGCTTGTTAAATTCACTGAGTATGTTTCTCAACATTATCTATTTAATCCATAAGTATGATTCTCACTATTATCTATTAAGTGCACCGAGAATGCTTCATAATATTATTTACTAAACCACCCAAATATTACTCTCAAAATCATCTACTTTAATCCATTGACAATGGTAGTTCCTATGATCATAACCAATTAATCTTAACCAATCACGCATATTCCATATTAATCAACCAATTCACATATTATTATCACCATCCATATTTCAATTAGTATTTATTTTCTCAATCAGCTCCTCAATAATAACTTCCCACAAATATTAACAATCCAACTTCACAATATTTCAATCATCAACATTCCTTGATCACTATAATAATTATTAATCCCCATCAACACTAATATCCATGTAATCTCCAATAAAAACTGGGTTCTATCTCCAATTTCCATTCTAATCAAAGATTATTTAATCAAGAATAATTACTATGGTGGAATACTTGTTCTAAGGCGACAAAGGTTCATGGATACAATATCAAGGAGGTATAAACAACAGGTATAGCTAACAGTCTAACGTTAACATCATTCTTTTATGTAAATAGCAATGCATGTTTAAAGAAGCAGTTTCAAAAGCATTTACAAAACTGGGTACAAAATGCGTCAAGCAAGACTTGCCTTCGGTTACAGCGGAGGCGTCGAAGTCTTGAGGGTCAACGACAGCGTCGGCGGATCCGGCAAACTCTTCGGCTACGCGCAAAACGGTACAACCAAATGAATAAAATAAAATAGGATAAATCCAAAAATTACAAAATTAGTACTGGCAGAAATATCTTGAATTTAGATGAATTTAGAAATTTGAATGGGGTCAATCCGAGTTCGGACGGAAAAGATATAGGCGTTTGAATTTTAAAAATCCTGAAAATTGGAAAACCGAGGAATATTCCGGAATCTTTCTTTTTCTCCAATTTCCTGATTTTCTTGACTCTCTTACACACGGGCCCCGCCTGTCATTGACTTGACCTTCTTCTCAAATGCTCTGTACAGAGAACATAATGGAAGCAATGAAGGCAATGGAGGGACATGGTTGCCAAGGAAAAGGAAGGGAAGGAAGGAGCTCACGGCTGGGATGGGCGGCCGGAGGGGGCGCCTTGGGAGGCGCTTGCGACCGGCCAGGACCAGAGGCGATGACAGGCGACGCCAAGGCGCGGCACACAGCAGCGCAAAAGCGGGAGGCGAGGACCGCGGGGTGTGGCTCGGCGGCGCGAGCGCGGCAGCACACCGGCCGGCAGCAGCGGAGGTCGACAAGGCACGGCGGCGGCAATTTCGGCGATGCCAAAAACGGACCGGCGGCACGACGGCCAAAACCACTTGAAATCGCGATATTTCTCAAAACTAAGGAGAGCATCGCGTAGAGAATGACGAGGTGATTCTACGGCTAAAAGGAATTGCGCTAGAAGTTACCAGATTGGAAGGAATCGATGACGAACGGAGCGACGACCGACGACGAACAAACTCGAAATTCAGGGTCAAACGGAGCAAGAGATGGCTCGCCGGTGTCTTTGGAGGACGCCGGGCGTACTGTTTTCTTGCGTTTTGGGATGGCAAACGACACAGAACCAGAGGGGCAAGGTGAGCACGGTGTAGAGGACATCAATACGCACGTTTGGAGTACTCACACGCTTGGAGAGACGAAGAAACGGAAGAGTTATGGCTAAAACAAGAAACGGCAAAGAATTGATTGCAGCGGCCATTTCACTTGATTTCAGAATGAGCAACGGTAGGGTAATCAATCTCCATTACGACGCCGTCGCAACGCTTCAAATTTCACTGGATTCGGACAATCGTGGAGAGAGTTATGAGCATTTGAAGATAGAGTCAAAAACTTAGAATTTCTGCTCATGGCATTGTCTGGAGGAAGAAGACGATGAACAGTGACATGCCACGTGTCGCTTTCTCATTGGTTGGAAGAAATGAAGAGACAAAAGCGCGAGGAATAAAATAGTAAAAATGATCTAAAAATCCTAGAAAAATTCTTAAAAATACTAGAGATTATTTGGAACCCAATAAAATTAGTTTCACTGAATTTTGATGAATTTTAGAATCTAGATTATTCCGGAATGAATATACTGATTTTGATGAAAGACCGCGAGGGATAAAATACCAGAGAGATTCTAAAAATCTTGGAACAATTCCCAAAATCATTTTAGAATATTTGGAACCTAATGCAATAGGTTTTGAGATTTTTAGAGCATTTTGGAACTCGGGTGAAATTTCGAATAAGGATCGGAATTAGGAATTTTGACTTTGCGGACGATGAAAGTTTGAACTCCAATTTCGGATGGATAAGGATGCCAGGTTAATTAGAACACCGAAGAAAAACCAAAATTTGAAATTAATTAATTTTAAATTGGCTTTTAGCAGAAATCCGAAATTGCGGATGTTACACTTTACACGTTGGTCTGCTAGAATCCCTGCAGCACAACCCTCTTATTCTCGCTAGAATTAGTCTCTTGACTTTGGTTATACCTTCGCAGCCAAGGTTTGTGTTTATTTATAATTGAGGGTGGTAGAATTAGATAAGGCCAAAATGCTTCTATTTCGTAACTGAAAGATTCAAGATAACCTCTATCAATTCAAATCAGTTTCAGTTTCGTAGCCGCATAGGATTTGAGATAATCTTTATGAATTCAAATCCTTATTTGAACTGATTCCTTATTTAATTTGTATTACTTTAATCCGAATCATATAAGCTTGCTGTTACGGATTCAAAAAATCTGAATCAAACAATAATTTATTTCATATTTAATATTCCAATATATTAATTATCTATATAATAATATACAAAATTTATTAACTAACAGGCATGTTTCCATTATTGTGTGTGACCCCGTAGACCCATAGTGATGTTGGCAGTGTATCGAATCACCATTTGATGCAAAAGTCATAAGCAGCTCCTATCATAACATTATAACTTTCCAAAACATATATACCAATAATTGGACAAGCCATCAACAAATACATGCTCAATCATTTTACCACTTTTAGATATCAAGATTAAACCTAAGGTGAAATATGTGTCATCCTTGTGTTGTTTAATCCATTATTTCTCAAATATCTAAAGCTAGACCAAATAGATCAAGCAGTTGACACCTCAACCTGCTCAGGTATGACATGCACATTATTTAGTCAGTCTTCTTCAAGTGGATTTAAGATATCTTTGTCCTCATATAGCGAGGAGGACAAAATTTCATCTTGACCAGACACATCACTCCACATGTATCAATATATTTTTGAGTGTAACTAATATAATTATTCTGTTACAGGCAATGATTAATCACATCAAAGAATGTGATCCTCATGTTAGGATATATGTATGTCATTACAAGCAATGATTAGTCACATCAAAGAATGTGATCCTCATGTTAGGATATATGTATGTCTCAGGTTAGAGGATCAATCATAAGCATCGTATGAAAGCAACCAATGACACTCATGAATGCTCAATGCAATGTTTCATAATTGGTCTATCCAATAACATGTTCACCAACACATTATCCATATAATTGTGTTTATACCGTATATATATGATCCACAAAATATAATCATCACACAGTCGTAGACTTGTTTATGTAAATAAGAAATTATGTTCCAATCAATTAAATGACCCTAAACAATTTATAATAATACCACAAAATCAGGCTAGATCATCTCGAAAGCCAATCAGTGTATAGCAAACTACTTAGGGTATCTAGCCTACTGCTATCATAAACGTCTTTACAATTGTGTGCTTCTATTCCTGACAGCCGCAACCATATGTCTTGCCTCCTATCCATTGTTACCATCTCCAGCTTTTGGTTGTCACTAGCTGCATAAGAGTATGCCATACTAGTATAATCAAGAGGGAAAAAGAGTACAGGTGGGAGGACTCACTATGTGTGAGGACTAGTGGTGATGTCGCACCAGTAGGAAGAGGGGTGCCGTGTGCCACTATCTACAGGGGAAAGGAATGTTGACGTGGAAGCCCTGGGAAAGAGAGGAGCAGTGGTGGTGTAAGGAACAAGAAGGGATTACGAATAGGAATAAATGATTTCAGCGTCTCCTTCTAAGTTGGTAGAAGTATTATGGTTTGAAGGTATTGGGGAAGTATCAGGAATTATTTTATTTTATTTTTGAAAAATAGAAAATTCACTGATACGAGCCGAATATGGTATTTGACTGTATTCGATAGTGATACTCCAGTTTTCTAAAGTATCCGAGTGACATAGTTTGTCACATGGTGGATGAATTGTGGATTTAGAACAAAGTGGCCCCAAACCCATGTGGCATGGTTTGGAGCTGTCGTGTTGCTACCGCCTGACAAGGGTAGGCCGAAGAAGAGGGAGAAAGTATTGAGAAGAAGAAGAAATAGCACTTATGCGAACTTACGTACAAACAGGGTTCAAAATTTCACCAAAAACCGGTGAAATTTTGCCAAATTTTGGATTTCAGGCCACCATAAAATCCAAATTACTGGTTGAATTAAAAATTTTGAAAAAAAATTAAATTGCTACAGTAATTTCATTTTTGGCAAAATTTCGCCCAAGCCGATCGAAATTTTGAGATTTGAAACTGGATTTTGATTTTTTTTTATGGTCAGATTTGACCAGATTTAGTCCAATAACCCTTAAGAAAGTCATCTTCCATGAAAATTTGTTAAAAATTGAATTTTTGAGACATTTTAAAATTTCGGTAGAAACACTGTCAGATTTTTATAAAATTGTACAAGATTGATAATGATCTAAAAATTTTATGGCACTATCTCTAGTAGTGTAGAATCATTAAAAAAATTCAAAATAATTTAACTTTATCTGTTATCTTTAAAAATCAAAAATAGAATAAACATAATTAGGATAGTAACCTTGTTAGATTTTTATAAATTTTCTCGAGTGTGATCATGATCTAAACATTTTATGAGAGATTAAGAATTGCCTTAGTACCATTATATAAAATTTTCAAAAAATTAATTTTCAAGCATTGAACTTCATTTGTTATATTATATTTCAAAAATAAAAAAGAAAAGAACATAAATGCTCTTGTTCCTTATAAGAGTATTATAAATTCACTGGAGTGTAATCATGATTCAAAATTTTTATGAGATATTAAAAATTTCCTTATCACCCTTTCATAAAATTTTAAAAAAATTTAAATCTTTTTTATTGCTAAAGCAAATCTATGTAACGTTACACTGTCAGAATTTTTAAAAATTTGCTAAGAATGATCATCATCTAAATATTTTATTAAAATATTAATGTTATATTAGGACCATCCACAAAAATGTTAAAAATTTTCTAACATGTTTTGGACCATTTTTTATTTTATTCAAGTTTACCTGTAAGCCTTTTAATAGGGGAGTAGCACTGTTTGAATTTTTAAAAATTCATAAATCTCAATAATCTTATGAAAATTTTATGAAAACATTAATAATGCGTTATAACCTTGAACAAAAAAATTTCAAAATTTTATAATTTGAACCATATTTTATTCAGTTCAAACTTGTCAATCAACATTTTAATTATCAGGACAGCAGCAATGTTTGAATTTTCAAAAATTTCTTAGATATGATAATCATCTGAAGTTTTTATGGGTACATAATTGATGTATTAGAAACCTCCATAAAAAATTTAAAATTTTTTTACATTGTTTAAATTGTTTTTTTTAGTTGAAATTTGCCAAAATTTCGGCAATTTAGCCCAAAATTCAGTTCAAAAATTCTAGATTTGAATTTTTCTTTTTGAATTTCGTCTAGATTTTATCCAAAATAATGAGATTTTGTTGAAATTTTGGATTTTGGTGAGGAGCGAGATATAAACAAAAACGAAATTTGGAATCCTGCATACAAAGTCCTAAATGACTTGATTTAGCATTTCTGGACTCTTAAGCATATCAAATAATCTTAATTGAGGAAAAATGGGTGGTGAAGAACATGTAACTATTGGTATAATCTACCTTTCTATGTTAAATCAATTCATCAAGTTATGAAATTCCATGATTTAAGAGGGAAATTATAAAGCCAGTTCAATCATGACAACAGATAAGGCACCAGATATGGAATCTCATAGCAGCAACTATGCATACCTTCTTCGATGAGGAGGAAACTTTTTTGAAGATCGAATCAACTATATTTCGCTAAAAGGGAGAAGCCGAGCCACCCACACATGCAAAAACATTAGTGAGCACACGAGAGCACGTATGAAAATTTTGTACAAAAATGAACAAAATTAGACTGAAACTTGAGTAAGAAATAGCTAGTAGTCTTCCCTCAACCACTTTGATGAACCCTATGAAAGAAAAATAAGAAGCTGAAGCAATGAGAAGGCAAAAACATGCACTACAAAAGGTGCTGCAGCAGCTCTATTTATTGAGTAACAATCGTGATCTCGTACAAGATACAAACTGCTATATCATATCCGGCAGCAGCTCTCAAACCGAATACAACTCAACAAATACATGAGATAAGATTCTATTCAAAACAAGAAAAGCTATCTACAATTCAAATACTTTAACAGCACCCTCAATCACGACTGGGCAACTTTCAAGTTGAGATTGAACATCAGTCTCTGGAATTGTTGTCCTGGCAACAGTTTGGTAAAGATATCAGCAATCTAATCTTGAGAGTTGATAAAATGTATCTTAAGTGCCTTCCGTGCTACTGTTCGTGAACAAAATGAAAATCAACTTCGATATGTTTTGTTCGTGTTTGAAACACTGGATTTGCAGGCAGATATGCTGCTCCAAGGTTATCAAACCACAACATAGGAGACCTAGACTGATAAATGCCAAGCTCACAAAGCAATGAATGTAACCATACAATCTCTACTGTTACATTTGCTAAGACTTTGTACTCAAATGCAGTACTTGAGCGAGAGAATGTAGCATCTTTCCTTGAACTCCAAGAGATTAGATTTGAACCAAAGAAAACATCAAATCCTACCATAGACCGACGATCATCATAATATAATGCTCAATTTGCATCTGAGAAAGCACTAAATAACATAGATTCTGACTTTCTTATTTACTAAATAATGTAGATTCTGACTTTCTTATTTTCTGTCATGTATCTGGTGTATACTGCAAATATCAAATAATTCGCTTCATTGCACTCCAATGTACATCTATTGATGATTGAAGAAATTGACATACTTTACTCACAACAAAAGTAATGTCTCGTCTAGTGATCACAAGATATTGTAATGCACCAACAGTACTATGATACTTGGAGATATATGTGTTCAACAACATTTTTACAATAAATTATGACAACTTTTCTGAAGTTGCCAGGGGTGTTTCCATAGGCTTTCAAACACTCGTATTCACTCGAGCAAGTAGATCATGTACATACTTCTTCTACAACAAAACAATGCCATCATGATCTTTCACTACCTCAATACCCAAGAAATAATTCAGTGACCCAAATCTTTGAAGATGAGCTCACAATAATCAATCATCAACATAGATAAGTATGTACATTACCACTCCGTGATGATTGAATATGAAGAGTGATGTATCTGCCTTGAAAGAAACAAAACCGAGCTCCTGAAGCTTTAAGCTGAGATGTGGGTACCAAACATGTGGTGTCTCCTTAAGCCCATAAATTGCCTTCTCCAATTTGCATATATGCTGAGGATACTGTGGATCAATAAACCTAGATGGTTGTTGCATATGTACTTCTTCTCGTAGCACCCCATGAAGAAAAGCATTCTTCACTTCTGCTTGATGTAGACTCCATCCGCGAGAGATGGCAATAGATAAAATTAACCTGACAGTAGCAAGTTTTATAACAAGACTAAATGTGTCTTCATAGTCAATTCCATACCATTGGCAAAAGCCCTTGGCAATTAACCATTGCCTTGTGACGTTCAATTGACCCATCAGCTTTCCTTTTAATCTTTTAGACCTATTTACAATCAATAACATTGAGTCTATGATGAGGAGGTACAAGATGCCATGTCTTATTCTTGAGCAAAGCATCATACTCTTCATACATAGCCATTTCCGAATTTTTTTAAATAATATATTTTTAATGAAAAATTCTAGAAATAATATGCCAAAAATAAAAATAGCAGATTTACCCACCTATCACTCAATGAAATGGCGAAAAAGAGTCTATTGCCATTTGAAATAGCAACATACTCTCTGTCGCAATTTTAAACAACAAAAACTTCTTATCGCCAATCTAAATGGCGACAAAGACTCTGCCGCTAGTGTCTCTGTCGCCATTTGGTTCAACGACAAAGAACTGCAGATGTTCATTTTTCACCAATAAAAATCTTCACACTTTTGGAAATGTGCACTAATTTTTTTGTATGAAGCATAGATGTGTAACACAAAATTGAGGCTAAAAGAATGTTCTTGTTTATAGAATTACCCCCATACGGTTGAGAAAATAGCCCCATAGCCTACACATGTTGCACACAGTTATTGCATGTTTATATTAAATGCGTTGTCACATCCATTCATGTTGTTATTGCAACTGGTGCAGTTATTGCATGTTTGAAGTTGAAAACAACAGAATGGATGAAATATGGCAGTTCATATTCAAGGGGGATTACATGGCGCATACAATTTAGATGGTACAAATGATGACACAGCACCCATGAAAATGAACAAAAGCATGATACTAGTACACCTTTTGGGAATGTAAAAGGGTGATATGGACCACGATTTATGGACATGGGACATTAAGACTCAAATAGGTAACCGTACGACACCCATAGGGAGTGTTGATCGTCAGGATGGTGTGGACAGGGCTGCTAGTCATGGTAGTGGCAGCGAGTGTTGATCGTCAGGACGACGTGGACGGGGCTGCTGGTCATGGTAGTGGTAAGCACAACTACAACTGGCATTGCCGCAGCAGTAGTAAGTGTGGTAGTCGTTGTCGAGGTAGACAACCTTCTCATTGTTTTTCTCCCTGAGCCTTTGACGACATAGGTCATCATTCTGGGTTTGGAGCTCCAAGTTCTGTTTGCGGAGTTGTTTGTTCTCCTGCTTGACCTCCGTGAGGTCCTCTTCCTTTTCATTGAGGTGATACAACAATGTATGGATGTAGCTTTGGGCAGGTATGGGATATGGTGGGTCCACCCACTCAGTGAATTTGCAATCCACAGTCTACAAGTAAGAGTATGTATCATATAATAAGATATGAACCGAATGGTAAGTAAGAATTGTAGCGGTTATCATGAATAGAGGGCTAGTTGTAGCAATTATCATGAATAGAGGGCACCGGTAGAAACAACATCCTAGGTTGGAATCCGTCATATCAGTAACTTGCACAACAGCATCGAGGTCGTGCTTGCATTTTGGCCAATTTAGGGAGGAGCGGAGTGTGGTTGGCCTTCGTAGATTGGATGTTGGAGGCTGTATGAGTCTTTTATTCGAATGGGAAAAATCTAGGGTGGGGGATCGGGGTCTAGCGGACCGTAGATTGTATTATCCTCGAGGTTAGGGTCGTGGCCTTGAAATCATGAAGGTTAGGGTCTTGATGTGATGTCCGACCCACTCTTCCCCGTCTACCCCTCCCACGGCTTGAGCTGTCTCCTCTGTCTGTCATTGCAATGGAGTGGAGCTTGCGGTAGTGAAGAAGTGCTGGAAGGGTGGAGGATGGTTTTATAGCTCACTTTGGTTTAAGAAAGGTGGTTGCAGCTTATTGTTGTTTATATCTGAGAAAGTGATGGGCAATGTATTGTCACTTCGCTCTGAGATAGACAGTGTGTTGTCCATCGCTTTATGATAGGTAGTGTTTTGTCACTTCACGGTGCGTAGAGTGTTGTCAAATCGAGATGAGAAAGCTGCTAGTAGCGTGTTGTCAAATCGCACTAAGAAGGCTATTGTGTGTGTTGTCCAATCGACCTGAGAAAGTTGCGGGCAACATGTTGGCACATTGCCCTGATAAAGCTGATGTGTGTGTTATCCGTCGGTCTGAAAGCTGATGGCATTACGGAAGCAAAAAATCATATCTTAATAGTACATAACTTAAGAAAACAAAATATTATATCTGAATGTTACATAAGTTAAGAAAGTAAAGCAACATATTATATTTAGTAAAGATAAAAACTAGCTGGCGCCCCTGCACGATGCGACCCCTTGTATGGTCCCAGGTTTCCTATGGTGCTACACATGCCCAGATTGATACGTGAGCTGGTCTAGGACCTGTCCACAAGTACTCCTAGCAAGCCATACTGGTGCTGTCAGAGTAGCAAAGGCGTCCTGTGATGGCTGAGTCGATCCGGGCACATCGACGAGCTACGATAGACCAATATTCACACTTGTTGATTGCTGATAAGGATCCATGATCCAGTCTAAGTCGGCGTCACCGAGCATAGTGAAGTCGTCGGAGGTGCTTGTGCTCTGGTCAGGTGCTGGATCGACCACTGTTGACAAACTTTTCATGTTAGTACAGCACATAATATGAACTACATAATAGATAAAAGGAGACCACGTGGTGTACCTGGAGTCATGTGGACGTACGGCGCAAAACGCTGTTAGCTGGATCCCCCTAGCACGTCTGGACGGGGGCCGCCTACGTGTGTGATGTCCCAACTATGACCTGCGGTGTGTGTCGATCCTGTACAGCTGAGGCACACCCGTGAACCTATACGACGTTGTTGTCCCTAACCTCCTGCAAGACATAAGCTGGGCGATGCGAATGGTCTTCTGGTGTATGCGCCGCAACGCCCCTATCAGGAAGTCCGTCATGAACCCCCCTAGCGAACTCTAGCCATCAATGCATCTATCTCCTCTGTAGCCTCCCTGGCAAGGTCGCTCTACACACGTATTGAAAGGTAAGTTAGTTGTTACAATTGTAGTAACGGTACATTACATGACATATGAAAAAAGTACTAACCAAGCGATGAAACACTGAGTCAGGATGCGTGGGGTAAGTGTCCACCGTCGAGGGAATGTGCCTCAGAGGTGAGTCGATGACACGCACAATGTGAACATGTGTGTGTTGACTGAACTACCAGATGTACTCATCATATGTGCCCTAGTCGTAAGAAGCAGCCTCGTTGTGAACACCCACCAAAGCATGTGCCCAGTGCTGAGCATGAGGCAACATGCATGCCACCCAACTCGCAGCACTAACGAACCCCTTCTGTGTAAGCCTGCATAAAAATAAGAGCACTCACGTTATTGGCAAGAACATCGAAAAAGTAATGCAATTGGAATTGATGTAGAAGAGCACTCACGTATGCACACTCGGTGGGACAACCTCACCAGTAGGGACGGGGAAGACCTGCCGGAGACCGAACTGCCTCATGACACGGTGGACGGCGTATGTCTCCACGTAGATGTCAAACACTAGGTAGCGCCGTGTGAGCCAAAAGGCGGTGTCACGGGTGCACTGCAAGGAGAGGCCATAAGGTGCTCACGCACCTACTAGCTCAGGAGGTAGGGACGCTAGATGACGTGATCATCCGTCAGCTGATCAAACATCGCTACATACTCGGGGTACGAAGCATGTGATGTGATAGACATACCTGGTAGGTTCTGATATGAGTCTTTGTACGTACCAAACCTAGTTTCTAATGCATTCTGCTTCGCTCTCTAGGCCTTCGCATAGCTTATGGTGTACTGAAACCTCTGCTTTATTGCAAGTATGATGGCATGTGGCTCTAAATCTAGGTTGCCCACAATATCCCCATACATTGCATTCGTAACAAAGTCTGAAGATATATTTCTATGCGATTGGATAGACTCCGTCAGCACGTATGTGTGAGACGACTATAGAATACTTTCAAATAGTATCCCACTTAGGCTAGTAAGCATGCACACGCCATGGGCAATCCTCCATCTGGCATCTAACATCATACACCCGCTGATCTGACTTCGCAACCTTAAAGATTCTACGAAGCAACACTGCTCATGTTGTCACTGCTTCCTGAACCTCAAACTTATTCCAGTATATAGCATCTTGCCTCACCTCATTCTGATCCGACTACCATGTGAAGTGTCCACTCTCGTTGACCACCAACCTATCGAACTAACATGCATCCCACTCCGTAGGGAACTAACATGCCTCCATCACTTGAACCATCGGTTCAATATTTTCTCCCCCATCTGCCACACCCAATGGTACCTGAACATCTGGCATTGAAACATCAACTTGCTTGCCTTGCACACCCTCATGACTTGAGTTGACATCCTGCCTCTCTAAGCATTCTCCGGTTCGGCTACTCTCCCCAACTTCCTTCGATTCATCACCAATAATCTCCTCCTACGTCGTATGACCAGCATTGGTTTTCTGAAATGCTTACACCAACAACACTAATGGCCAACTATTCTCAATTGCCAATCTTACATATGAGCTCCAGAACTTCGACCCCTTCAGTTCCAGTAACTTTCAATACATGAAATCCTATCTCCGACACTCTACTCCGTGCAGCTTGAGGTAATGCAATTTACTGTCCAATGAGAACATGTGGTACAATCATCTATTAACTGTGCCCTATGAACGCTCACCGGCACATGACAGGCCAACCATGACACTTGAAAAATGACTAAGTTTCACCTCTTGTGCACCCATCTGTGGAACCCCTTCTCCGTAGTGTATTTTAAATTGTACTCATTCATCCATACTTATCAAGCATTTTATAAATTTTTTAATGTGCGCACAACATAACGCTAACCCCTTTAAAATCTTAACCTACCCATACTGCTACACCTATGTACCACGGCGACGTACTCTACACTGCTTCAAACAATTGCTGCAGCCCTACAAAAATTAATTTTTTGTATCACATTGTATCTCATATAATTCTTATAGACATTGTATCTCCCATAATTCTTACAGTTTTTTTATATCCATAACTATTGTTGTTCTATACAACTCATTGCTTACAACCCTCAATAATCCGATCACTAACTCGTCAATGTAAAAAAAAACTATTATCGGTCTACACAGCTAATTAGTTACAAAACAAATTAATCTGATCTCTAAATTATCTACGTAAATAACAATTGCTACTCTATAGGACTAATTACATACAACCCTAATTAATTTCATCACTATATCATCTTTCTAAATAATTATTGCTCTACAAACCTAATTATTTACCAATCTATTTCATCTTATCACTAAATTGCATTTCTAAATTTCAATTTAAATAAACAATACAAATTTACGTGAATACATGACAAACCTCCCCGCTTCTTCTTCCTCCCCCTCCTCCTCTCCCTCCTTTTCTTCCTCCGCCTCCCCCTCCTCTCCCTCCTTTTCTTCCTCCTCCTCCCTCCTCCCCTCTCCTCTCTTTTTTCTCCTACGTGCACGCACTCGATCATCAGTGATTTTGGGCTCTCAGTGGAAATGAGGAGGCCGAAGGCCGGTCGACGTTGTTTTACCCTTTGTATCACTATTTGGAATGGCGACAGAGATCTCAACAATTGGCGAAGCTCTCTGTCACCCTTCTAAATTGTGACAAATATATTATCACCATTTAAAACCGCGACAGAGAGTCTGTCACCCTTTCAAATGGCGACAGACTCTCTGTCGTCATTTCATAGAGCGATGGGTGGGTAAATCTGCTATTTTTCGGCATATTATTTCTGTAATTTTTCATTAAAATATATTATTTAAAAAATCACCATCTTCTAATCCTTTTGTTCAAGTGCCTCATCATGTGATGTAGGTTCAACAATTGCAGAAAAAACTTTTCTTCTGGGATCATATCCCGTGGTTCCATCTTCATTCACATGAGGAACAATGATATTATTATGCAGCCTTGTGTGTCTCCTGGTACTG
Source organism: Guadua angustifolia (assembly GCA_036346375.1). NCBI lineage: Eukaryota > Viridiplantae > Streptophyta > Magnoliopsida > Poales > Poaceae > Guadua > Guadua angustifolia. The sequence continues at coordinate 19,845,515 of CM070519.1, forward strand.
AACATTCTCATTCAAAGCATTAGTAACAGGTAATTGCATAAGCTCTGTTCTATTCTCATTATGATCACTCCCATGATTTAGAATAGGTTCTGGATTAGGATCAGAAATAGGATCATAAGACTTAGAGACAATGATTGGTGTACTAGGCATTATAGGGAGAAGCACAGACTTAGTGACTGAATTGGAACTGTTGGATGAGCAGTAGTACACTTGGCAAACGGGAATACATGTTCATCAAATATGACATCACGTGAAAGATAGACACGAACAATAGATATATGAAGATATTTATAACCCTTATGAATAGGACATATCCAAAAAACACACACCGAGTTAAGTTGGCCAACAAGAACAACCAAAAACACGAAGAGAAGAATAATCAAGTTTATTACTAAGGAGTTTCTCTAGTGGTATGCTACTTTGAATGACTCGAGAAGGAAGGCAATTTATCAGATAGCAAGAAACAACAAAATCCTCATCCCAAAATCTGATAGGAATTGAGGATTGCACAAAAAAGCTAGACCAACTTCGACAATATGTTTATGATTTTTTTCTATTGGCCTATTTTGTTGATGAATATGAGAGTAGGAAACTCTGTGATGTATTCCTTTTTTCAAATAGGAGTGAAGACATTGATATTCACCTCCCCAGTCAGATTGAACATAAAGGATTTTCTTGTCAAGGAGCCATTCAACATGTTTTTGAAATTGGATAAAAACATATTCAACGTCAGATTTGTGTTTGATAAGATATATCAACATAAACTTATTATAATCATCAAAATAGCTTTTACATATTAATTGTATCTGCTTGCTGATTTAACAGCGGGTCCCCAAACATCTTTAAACACAAGCTCTAAAGGAGTTGATGAAGTACTAGAAGAACTAGAAAAGAGTAACTGATTGCTTTTAGCCATTTGACAAGCATCATAGACCAATGCAATGGTTTTATTGGACTCATAAGACAGACTATTAGAGCTAAGAACTTATTGAATAACTCCGATGATAGATGACCAAGGCGACTATATCGAAGTTCGATGGATATGGCTTTGACACAACCAACACTTCATGAGTTGAAACTAGGCAGGATGCAACTATGGGATAAAGACCACCTCTACATTTGCTTTCTAGTAGAAGATTCATCATTGTGCGATCCTTAGTAAGGAAATGATCAGGATGAAATTCAAAAAAACGTTATTGACTAAGGCAAAACGATGGACAGATAGAAGATTCTTAGTGGCTTTAGGTGCATGAAGAATGTTTCTAAGCTGCAGATTTCAAAGTATTTGTGAGTGACCAATAGGAGATATAGACCTGAGCCATTTGCCATCTGAATTTGAGCTTTCCCATTGTATTTTTCTCGACCTAGAGTGTAACGTCCCGAAATTTGCCCCGATTTTAATTTTTGGAGTTTTTGAATTTTTGTGAATTAATCAACCTTTATTTGCATTTACTTAATTTATCTGAATTTTTGGGGATTTATTGGATTTAAATAAAATTTAATTGAATTATTCTTCTCTTGATTAATTAATATCAGAAAAAGTATTTATCAAAAATAAATGAAAATATTTTATTTAAGCTCTAAATGCCTTAAAATATTTTATGGAATTTTTCTAGAATTTTTCGGGTATTTTTAGTGCCCCAAATAAATGCTTTGAATTTCTGCAAATATTTTTATTGAGAAAAGCAAAAAAATTCGTTAGCTACAGTGTCGGGCCGAGCCCAACACTGTGCTGTCGCCGAAAAACCCTAACGCCGCTTCGCTCCGCGCCGTCGGATCAAGATCGGACGGCTGACGTTGATCGCGCCGTCTCGGGAGTGTGCGAGCAGAGCGCCGCCGTCGACTGTTGGCCGAGGAGATTTGCGGTGGATTTGCATGCGTTACAAGGCATCTCGACGACCGTGCGCTGGCTCATTAAATTGGTCTCTTCGCCCCGCTCATTTGTTCCGTTTGGCCGTTAGCTCTCGTGCACTCTAGCTTCCCGCATAGCTCACCGGAGTTCGCAACCTCACCGCCGCATTCTTCTTCACCTCTCGCCGTCGTTCGCCACTCTCCGCCGTCGCCGAGACCTCCACTGAGTTCAAGCCGAGCCGCGTCCAGCAAGTTACTTCTTCTGGCCGGAGAAGCTCGGAAACGCCGTCGACCGCGTCATCTTCTCCAAGTCCGGCGACCAGCGCCACCGCTCCTTCTGCGACGCATCACAAACTCCAGCAACCGTCAGATCTCCATCCAACGATCGAGGTGAGGCCACGTAGGCTTATTAATAGTGTATCGCTCGGGTAGTTTCCGCGCCGTCGGATTCGAATCCAACGGTCCGGAAATCGCGTATGCGTGGCTTGATGCTTCCTCGCCGCGTGTCAGCTTCTGGTTGGTCCAAGCACTGTTCACCGGGCCCACTTGTCAGTGGGTAGACCGCCGGTTGTGCTGACGTCAGCATGACGTCATCCGGGCCCTCATGTCAGTGTTCGTACTGACATGGAAGTCTCTGGTGCTGACACGTGTCGCCGAGCGGGAATTTAATCCGAATTTTCAGTAGGAAAATAAATAGAGTAATTCGGTTATATATTTATTTGAATTTCAGAAAACTTGAAAATGCTATAACTTTTGCATTTTAACTCGGATTTGGGTGATTCCAGCGGCCAAAAATTTGTAAAAATGTAAGCTATTTAATGGTGATTTTTATTTTATTTTTGGTGATGATATTGCTGTCTATTTTAGTGTATTTATTGTGTGCACGTTGTTCCGATTAGACTCCGAGTTGCCGGAATTCGCCGAGGGAGAATTCGAAGACCCGTCGCAGACCTCGGACCAGAACCAACCGCTGTTTGAAGGCAAGTCATGCTTTGACCATGTTGCCCCTAGATTTTCAAATATATTTTGATTCAATTATTGCATGCTATGTTAAGTAAAAATGATGTTGCTTATGTGGGAATGGTAGCTAAAATACCTATCTTGTTATGCCACCTTGTTAATACTCAATGTATGCCCTGAAATCCTTGTTAACCTAAGAAGTTAAATGAAGTTGGATGCTATTACAAGCCAACACGGGAGGCTAGACCGTGATTAGTCGCTTAGCCTGCTTGTATGCGTTGCATGTCTTTTAAATAGCAAATCAATACTGACTAAACAATTATGGAACGCATTTTGGAATAATGCGATGATGTCATGAAATGGAATTTAGGGTAGCGACCTGTGTGGTTCTACTCGTGCAATGATGTGGGCATTGGCATGTGTTGCAATAATGCAAACTGGGTGGGAAATGATTTGGACCGGGGCAAGTGGCAAGAAGGCTTCGTGCCAGGTGGGCCTGTGTGGCAACGGGTTGTATGGAAAATTGTGAAGGCTGTGTGCTGAGTAGTATAAATCGGAAGTCTTGCCCGGGACAGTTAAGGACTTTACCTTGCGAGCCTTTGAACTGAGTCTCTCGTACAACCACTTGTCCGGAATGGGACGGACCTAGTTCAGTAGGTCGCTAATATCTTTCCTTTGATACCTCGGGGTGACAGCATACGAAAATGTAACAAGATGGGGAGCGTTCTCTGTCATGCTTGGTACCCATCTAACGGTATGTGCCTGTTCTAAACTTTGGCTCTGTGTGAGGGAAGCGTTAGAAAGGCAATACTGGAGAGGTTCACTGGTTAAGTGTTAGTCTCTGAAAGACTTTGTTGCAATCAATCACCTGTGTGGTGAGCGACTGTATCCTGTGGGTAAAGTGTACAGCCTCTGCAGAGTGTGTGTGTAAACCTATTCGAATAGCCGTGTCCGCGGTACTGGACAATGCTCGGTGATTACAGTCAAGGGTTAGATTTTCAAAATAAAAACGTGGAATGGGTGGCTGTGTGCCAAAAGCTGATGAATCAAACTAGGGCTGTGTGCCAAACCCTTGGAAAAGAATTGAGAAATTAAATATTAATAATATTGGTTTTATTGCTTTTAATCTAATAGGATTACCTGTTTAAAAAGAAATGCTGCTTTAAGCAAAATAGCCAATTAAGCCTTTCCTTTGGGATAAGCCATGCATGTAGTAATAGACCTGCATTGTGCATGACTTGTTGAGTATGTTGTATACTCACCCTTGCATCGACAAAAAACCTCAGAAGAAGAAGCTGTGCCAGCTTGGGAGGAGGAGTTCATCGAAGGCCAAGAGGACTAAGGGGTCGAGCCGCACTCGAGAGCTTTGTGGTTATGAAGCGTTCATTGTTTTACTTTTGCTTCCGCTGATAAACTTGTGCTACTTTGATATTTATCGCCCTGCGTGGCGAATTATTGTAAGGTGACCATAAGGTCATGTAACTCGATTATATTATGCTTGAAGTACTTTATTATTTATTTCCGCTGTGTATGATTGTGGTACTTCAACCTGTTTATCCTGTGTGTACTAGCGTGATCCTGGACTAGTACGGAATACACAGAGTGTCCGAATCCGTAAATTCGGGGCACGACATAGAGTGAGTTGATCAAGATTGCTGGTGATGTGATCAGTGGCCCCAGTGTCGTTGTACCAGTTTGCATCTATTGAGTAGGATGGATTATCTACAAAAGCTGCAACATGGTTTTCCTCCGCCTAATAGGAGTAATCAAAGCGGTGATATCCTTTAAGTGCTACATGTCTGACTTTGCCACACACCTGACAAGTTGGCCTGCTTCCATCACCATGATTAATGTTGTTGTAGTTTCGACCACTATTGTTGAATTGAGGGTTCCTGCCACCTTTGCAGCGACCATGTCCACGTGATCCATTGCGGCCACCACTGAAATTGTTATTGCCTCTATGATTATTTCATGCCAGAAAATTTGCACTGAGACCATCCACCTGGCTTGGATAGTTCCTAAGTTGCAGTCACAATTTAAAGCTCAGTAGATGTGCATAGAGTTCATTAGACAGCATTGTGTTTGGACGAGTTGTTACTGAAGTAACCAAAGCATCATAATCAATATCTTAACCTACCAGCACATATGTGACTAATTCTTCATCTCGAAGAGGTTGTCCAATAGAAGCAAGAGTGTCACCAAGGTTTTTCATCTTGTTGAAGTATTCCGAGGTAGAATGATCTCCTTTTTTTAGATTAGCTAACTGCATTCTGATTTACAACATCCAGCCCTGCAATGAGAAGACAAAAGAGTCTTGAGAGTAGTCCACACCTCCTTGGATGTGGCAAGGAATAACACTTGCACCAAGACATCATTGGACAGAGACATGAGTATTGTGCTCAAGACCATCTGGTCTTGCTGCAAGTAGCGAAAATAATCTGGATTTGAGGTTTGAGTTGCACCAGATTCAGTGGTGATGGTGATTATTACTGCTGGACAGGGATTTGTCAGATTTGTTCTATTGACAAATCCCAAGAGCTGCCGACTTCGTAGATACGGCAAAAACTGGACCTTCCACAAGAGATAATTGTCGCGCGTTAATTTCACGTTGATCATGTGGCTGAACGACGGGGTTGGCAGCAAGCTCCCCATGGTTGTTGAGGAGCCAATGGTCAACGAATCAAAAGATGCAGCCGAGAGGGAGGCAGATGAACTAGTGGTTATGTTGAGCATATCGAATCAGCTCTGATACCATAAAAGAAAATAGGAAGAAAAAGCAATGAGAAGGCACAAACGCACACAACAAAAGGTGTTACAGTAGCTTTATTTATTAACAATCATAATCACGTACAAGATACAAACTGCTACATCATATCTAGCAGCAGCCCTTCAAACCGAATACAATTCAAAAGATACATAAGATAAGATTCTATTCAAAATTTAAAAAAAAAAGTTATCTACAAGAAAGCTATCTATAATTCAAATCCTTTGACACCCTATACTTCACCACAAACCATAAGTGGCATGAAAGCAACGCAAGCGCACCGATGGGTGGTGGGGGTGCGGGGCAGCCGCGGCGATGGATTCGCACTTGAATCGCAGCACCGCTCACGTAAAAATCCGGCGGCCGTGTGCGGGGCGAGGAGTAACAACCGCACGGGTGTAACCCATCAACGGCGCGAGCAGCTAGCCGTGCAGAGAGCAAGTCAGCAAACCCGCCGCCGCGGAAGCAATACATCGCCGCTCCGTGTACGGCAGTCCGACGGGGTACGGGACACGTGGCGGGGAGGGGCCGGCGTGGATCCGAACGTCGGCGAGACGCACGATTGAAGAAACAGCCTTGAGACGCCGGTTCAACTTGGGTTTGTGTCTCTTCACAACGAGTTTCGCTACTTATTGACTGAAATGTGGGCCAAAATGAAATGGACCCCGCATGTCGTGCTCTTTTCGATGTTCGTGTCATTCTGATATGCATAGCTTATTTTGTACGTATTTCTACATGTACCACGTCATATCATATACAAAATAACTCAAATAACTCTTTCAATGAGCATCTATGCAAGAATCCGTTCAATTAACTCCTTTCCGCTCTTTCTCTCTCTCTCCCCCAATTTTCATCCTGTAACTTTTTTTTTTGTTTTCTCAGATTTGTTGTTTCTCGTACGAAGCATAGTTTTAACCTTTTCCTTTCTTGACTCATTTTTCACGTCAGATTTGATCTTACACAGTACTTGGTAAAAAGCCTTGACATAAGTGCACTGAGGGTGCACCGAATGACTAAATCGTGCAAACCGCAAAATGCACGCGTCTAGACGCCGACTCATGGGCCCCAACATAAAGGTAAAGTTACTGTACCAACAAGAATAACTACCTGGCTGGACCGGAAAATAGCCTCGTGAACGTGAACATGAACATGGACAATTAAAGGCCCAAGACTAAACAAACTTGCCTAATAAAGAAGGGAATTGCTAAATAGTACTTTAGTGTTGTTTTTATTTATGAGTGCTCAATTTTTTTTATATATAGTACACAAATAGGAGGAGAAGAAATAAATTAATTCCATCAATTAGATCTAAATTTAAAGACTCAAAATATAAGTACTGTTCAACAAGAAAACGCTCAAATTCTCCTTAAACACCTCCAACAAAGAAACAGAGATCACAACTAGGGCTCACAGTATCATCAACAATCGCTCGAATATCGCAATTATGGAGTGTATCGAGCCGACTCGGTATTTGAAATTACTCGGTAAATCGGTGGAATTCAAATCCAAACTAAAAAAATTCAGAAAATTTAGAAAAAATTATGAAAATATGTTAAATTTTTTGAACATTTTTGTGTGAGGTCTTGAGGTAATGCTAATGACAGCGTAAAATTTTTATATCATTACTAGATCTGTGTACTTTTTCAAAAAAAATCTGAAAGTGAATATATACTCTTCTATTTTTTATTTCCTAGGGGAAATAAATGAAGTCTAATATTTCTATAAAATTTTGTGTGATGTCCTGAGAAAATGCTAATAATTATGTAAAATTTTTAGATGATGATCAGACATGTATTTTAAAAAAAATTCTAACAGTGCTATTATCTTTGTGTATGCTCTTTTGTATTTTATTTCCTAGGGGCACTAAATGAAGTCTAATATTTCTGAAAATGTTACTACATGATTCTTGGACACTAGTTATGATTCTATTAAAATTTTAGAGCATAATCAAGCTTGTAAATTTTTACAAAAATCTAACAGTGTTTCTGTTCTTTTTCATTAATTTCTATTTTTATTTTCCATAGGCACTAAATGAATTCAAAAATTATTAAAATTTCTTTGAGGTGTTTTATAGATTCACTATGATTTTTTTTCAATTTTTTATAACTTTTCTTATTTTTTTTCAATTTTCCTTGTTGTACCGAAAATCAAATAAAATCATTAAAAAATCGAAGAAAATCACTCAAAAATGAAAATTGGTAGAAAATAGAACAAAACCAGTCAAAAATCAGTGAAAATACTCTATTTTTTATTTTTTTGCGGTTGTTTGCCGCTGAGTTTACAATTTTTGAATTCAAATTTCTTCGATTTCTATCGATTTTTGAAAATTTTGAAATTAATCGAAATTTCGATTTTGTGAACCCTCGTTCCCAACCATTGAGGAATCAGATTCATTTGTCTGGGAAAAGAACCGCGGAAGCCCCAGGAGAGATTGCCGGACTAGATAAAGATGTCAAGCTCACAAAGAAGCTGGCTGACTACGCGCCGCGACGTCCTGAAGGAACGTCCCTTGGTTTACGAGCTGTCGTTGAATTTTTTTAATAATAGATTTTTTAAATAATTTTACAATACAAATACCCAAAAAAGTTACAAAAATATACCTCTGTTGCCAATGAACCTCTATCGCTAAATAAATTAGCAACAGACCTTTTTATCGCCAAATGAATCGGCAAGAAAAGTTTTAGCCTGTCAGCCAAATAAATCCACAATAAAACAATCCGTCGGCTAATTCAATCAGCGACAAAACAGATATCTTAGCAATAGAGAGATATATTTTTATAATTTTTTCGGTATATTATTTTTGTAAAAATTATTTTAAAACATATTATTTAAAAAAAATCATCAGTCAATATTACTCGATATCATACTTCTATCAAACCAAGCTACATTACATCTTCTTCTTGTTAGATCACTTATTTTATAAAAAAAAGTATGTTTTATTATAGTCTATTAAAGCAAATGATAATAGAAATAGCTACAAGAGAGGGATATAAGTAGAAAATAGCAAAAAAATCACCTTAAAATTATAGAATAATATATATTTAGAAAGAAAATCTAAAAGCTAGATAACTGAGCTAGTAATTAAGCAGCGAGCATTCACATCAAACAGCATAGAAAATTCGTTTGTTAAACCAGCGCTAACTGAGGACCGAGTTATATCAGTTGGTAAGGAGTGGCGGCTCACCTCATTCTCTTCTTAAGTGTAAAGCCAGAGTTTTGGACAAATTTTTTATTAAAAAAAAAAAGCGCTAACTAAGGCCTTTGGCTAGTCTAGTCGTAGTCGATTCGAAGGGCAGAACTGTGCGGTCCAAATGCGCACACGTACGACGGACATTGGTCAAAGTCTCGTCCGGTGGATCCAGCTAATCGACAGCCTGGCCAGTATGCCATTTTAGTGGTAGCTTTGGTAATTTGTTTTAACACATTAGCTGATTAGCATAGAGGCTATGGAGTACACGTGCACGTCAGTAGTCTGTAACTGTAGAAATTTACTAAACTAAACTCTCATAAAATAATAAAAAAAACTCTCATGAAATTTCCCATGGAGAAATTTGATAGGAAGGTCATGTCGTCATTCATGTACTCGATCATATCCCGTAATCTGGGAATAGATGGCTTGGGCTCCATGCATTATATATGGCTAATGCCATATTAAAGACTAATAAAGGGTACTTTTTTTTGTTGCTTTGATTTGCTGTCGGATCATTCTCAACAAGCTTTGTGGCTTTGTCCTACAAATAATGCAGTAATTGAATTTTTTTTATACTTTTCGGACACCTACAACCGTTGACCAATAATTTATGTTCAAAGTATCTATATGGTTTGGACAATTTTCTTTTTTGAGATCAGGTTGGACATGTTGAAGAGATGATATTCTAATTTAACAACATTATTAATTTTGTAATTTCTATAAACATTTTATAACTAGGATTAACCATAAATTAGTATATGGAAAATCAGAGGCATCATTTTTAGGGATTCGGAGGGGCTATATATCTTTGTCGTAGCTTCTAGATCGTTCAAGTTAATCATCGTAAAAGTTCATATACAACTAGTGTAAACGTTACAATTCAATAATACCGTACATCAGGTATATGGGGAAGACTTAAAATTACCAAAAAAAATTGTACATTGTTTTATTTTACAAGGATTATGTTCATGGCGGTACAAGAATATATATACAAGTACAGAGAAAAGCATGAGTGTTATCTTCAAAAGAAAGGATAAAAAATACATAAAAGGAGAAAAGAACACTTCAGTCAACCCCGATTTCGTTTACCTGCTAGAGTTCGATCGTGTCATCAAACATCTACATGAAAAGAGGCATCACACCCAACTTGTAATATCCATGCATGGATGCACATTCTTCTTATCCAAATTAGATGGAGATTTTTCTTTTAGGGTTTGTTTGATAGGTAGGGATTAGGACTAATTCCTTTATTGGTGGAAATGTTTGTTCAATTTTACTGTCCATGTAAAGAGATTGGACCTAACCCTCACCTATCCAAACAAGCCCTTGAGGGGAATCAGATAGAGATTGTACAAATATATTCTCATATGCTATCAACAAATTAATATCAAATATTATTATCACTAGCTCATTGTATATGTAGATAAAAAATTTTGCAGGGCCTATGCCGGAACCAAAATTTGCAAATCCGAACCCTCTATGTATATCACACTAATCCAGTATCACACTAGTACGCATAGTCTCAATATAGATGAATATCACAATCATATTCAGCGAAAATATAATAAAAGACTTCATACATTAAACATAAACCTATTGACCAACCTTATGGTCAATTTACGTAACTTTACCATGCAGGGCTCAACTCTAAATACTAAATTAAGCTGCAGCAAAAAGAAAATGTAGATAATTTCTTAGTATACCAATGGCAACTGACAAGGTTCCACACTAAACATTCATCTCCTCCTGGTACTCCTTTTCCAAAACTAATGTAGATTTCTCTTCAATTGATTATTTTGTTATGGCAAGGATGAGTACTTAAAAGCACTCAATAAATTTTGCACAAATGCAAGTCTAGTATAACTATATGTAAAGTTTGTTACAAATGAATGGCTATTATGGCTATTTTGCAATAAAGCGGCATTTACAAATGAGTACAATAATTAGATTGAAACGATAATAAAACAAATAACAGTAATAACTAATTTGTAGGTATTTTTCAAAATAAAGTGGCACACAGCCCTAAATAACTTCTAAACTTTCTAATGCTCAAAGCCTCCCTTTCTAAGTTTTATTTTACAAAATCTAACCCTTGACTGTAATTCTCGAGCATTGTCCATTACCGCGGACATGGCTATCCGAATAGATTAATTACACTCTACAGAGGTTATGCAATTTATCCACATAATATGATCAAACTGTACTGCCAAGCTATGTCACGTACCCATCGACGTGTAGCTAGCAGATCATAACAAAACCTTTGGAAACTTTATATTTATATTTACCCTCCTGTTAATTAAGTCCTCACTATTCCTTCCCTCACTAAGAGTAGAAGAATAGGAGAAACTTACCGTTGAACAGATGTGAACAACACACCCCAAGTCCCCCTCATGACCGCACACCGAGTTTGGTTATCTTCCCGAGGCTTCCAATGTTAAGACTCAGTAACTTAGTTAAGGCTGTCCCATAGCAGACATATAGTTGCATGATTGACTCAGTTCAAAAACTTGCAAGGTTAAGTTCTTAATTGACCAAGCCAAGACTACCAATTACTCATAGAACATCATGTCATCATATCAATTATGCCCCAGTCTAAATTATTTACCACCTCAGTTGATTATCGTACAACACATACCATCAACAAGTTAATATCGTTGCAAGAACAAATGTCACTACAACTCAACATCATTGTGTGACAACACATGACACACCCTTCTCATAAAACATATTCTATATTCCATTAATCAAGATTAATTTGATCATTCAAAAGATATGAATTATCGTGGTATGGCTAAGCAATTATACACATTCTAACCAACCCACGTTAATATCTATTAGCAACCAACTAATAATGAACTACTCTAGAATGACAAATAATCATAGCATACAAATGACAAGATAGGTATAACCCAATTGTATTGAATAACTAAATCCCAAACTAATTTAGAAACAATTATATACATAAAATATTATGTAGTAATTTAAATCAACAAAGTAATTTATAAAATTGGGTTCAATATGATAAAAGCTCAATTTGCCTTAGAAATGATATTGTTTTTACACTGAACCTTGGTCTTAGATCAACTATTCACTCTTGCACGATCCGGACACATCGACCTCTACACAAATCGAGATGAAACACCAAATAAATACCAAATCTGAGAGTAAGCAAACTCCAAAAACAAATAAAATTCACCATTAAATGGATCTTAATTTTATAAATTTTTAGAAATTTGAATCACTTCAATCGGAGCTCGTATGAAGAAGAACGCGCTCTCGAAAAATTTGAATAAAAGGAAAATACAAAAAAAAAGAAAAATACTGAATTTCTTGATTATTTTATACTGAAAATTTGATTAATGACGTCGGCTGACATCATAAACCTCTTTTTTCTAAATAAAATATATTCAAAAAATCCCCTAGAGGTTGACATGTGGGCCTGGGTCTATAGACCAGGTCCACAGACTAACGAGTCTATGGTGGACTCGATCCATGGGAAGGTTGACCGACGGTTGACGCGTGGTAGCAAGGGTGATGCGGTGCTCACACGGCGCTAACCTGGCAATAGACGGATGGCATGGCACACACATGGCCATGACGTGGCGCTGACGCGACTACCATGTCGGCTCCGAGCGGATAGGGTTTTAAAACGGTGAACTCGATGTCGGCGGCTCGCCAAAGGCGAGGACGAAGACCACGGCAATGGTGTTGCAGCGACTCTTCGACAACCAAAAGAATCTTTCACCAAAAAGCATTAACTCCCTCTCAAATGGATAACCAATGAAATCAACAGAGAGGAGATGATGATATACATGTGCTTGAGTTATCATGATATGTTCAGCTAAGCATAAGCATGAATCATGACAAATAAGTTCTGAGCATGAAAGACATGATATAAGATATAACATTATTGAACATGCCAAAGGATACACATGAGCATATGAACAACTATCTCATCTCATGCCACAATTATATATCTGTGAATGTAAAAGACATGAGTGTAAAAAATAGCTCACAAAATAGATGAAGAATTATTGCACATGCCTCTTGAAAACCATCTCAAGGGTGAGAACCATCCAAGTCTTGATCCCATCTTGCAAAAGACCAAGATCCACTAAACTTCTGTTCTCCAACCCAATCCTGAAAAGCCTACATAGCACAAGAAGATGTCGAGGCTTTGGTACTGGGGTTAGAAATAAAGCATTTGGGAATCCAGTACTGAGACACACGACGAGTAGGCACAACACGAGTATGCTTGTTCACAAAAACAGATTTGCCATTTCTTGTGTTTCTTTCAACAAAAGATGTTTGCATCACCCTAGTCACAAAATAAGGATGCTTATTCACAAAATCAGATTTGCTCTTTCCCGTGTTTCTTGCAATAAAAGGTGTTTGCATCACCCTAGGCACAAAATGAGGAGTGAAATGTGCCTTCCTGAAATTAGACCTAGCCTTAGCCTTTTCTTTCTTTTGCTGTTTGGCTAGCCTAAAGCAAAAATCTACTAAATGTCCGTCTTTACCACAATGAGTGCAAGTGTACTTAACATGATGTTTAGCTTTAGGAACATAAGTAACATTTGCATTCACCATAGTAGAAGGCAAAACACCAGCAGACTTAAAAACAATTTTCTTAGGCTCATTGACAATTTCAAATTTTCCACTTTCAAGTGTTTTCACAACAGTTGGAGCATGTGATTTATGATGAGCATAAGAATCAAAACCTAAACCTTTGTGATGAGTACTGACTTTTGATTGATCCAAAATCATGTTTAGGTTTTTCTTTCCTGAAGTGAACCGTTCTAAAGATTTTTCCAAGTAATCAACCTTTCGAGAAAGAGTTAAACAGTTATTACATGGAACGTCCACTTTTCCTTTACATTTATGCGACAAGTTGAGCATGAGAGAACTTCATGAGTGAGCATAGCATCTATCATTTGAGAAACCCTAGCATTTGCATCATGCAACTTCAATTCCAAAGATAGCACATTTAGAACAATGAGTTGTATCATGCAAATCAACAGTTGAACGACTAAGCGTTTTTAACATGTTTCTCATTTTCTTTCTTTTCAGATTGACTTGTTCTAACAAAGAAACATGTTCTTTCCTAAGCACAAGAAGCTCACTCAGAGATTAAGTCACATGATTTGCAAGCATCATCATCAGGAATCAAAGATTTAAGTCTAGCAATTTCAGCATTCAAAGATTCCACAAGAACATCATGTGAAATGACAGGGGATGTCGCCTAGAGGGGGGTGAATAGGCGAATTATAAATTTAAACTAAATTGCAGCGGAATACAGAACCTTCGGAATGTCCGAATAATACTCCGGACAGTCCGAATAGTTCGGATAGTCCGAGGTTGTATTCGGATATTCCGAACTTATTCGGATAGTCCGAGAATCAATTCGGATATTCCGAATGCTCCAGAGCACATAGCTCGCAAATACTAGATCTAAACTATTTGGGGGATATTAAACACACCAAATTAAACTAGCTAGCCTAGAATACCTGAATCAAGTCAAGATCTAGAGGAATATTCAATAGAAAAGTAGATCAGGCAATTTCAATATTCAAAATCAAGTACTCTAGCAAGAATAAGAAGTAAGCATAAAGACAATGATTTTTCACCCGAAGTTCGGATCCTTGAGGGGATCCTACGTCTCCGTTGAGGCGGCTCGGTCACACTTGAGTCGGGGTCTCTTTCAACCCTCTTACTCCGGTGTTGCACAAATGCACTCGCGGTTTCAACTCCTTGACGCTTGAGCCGGGTCCTTTCAACCCTCTTCCTCCGGTGTTGCACAAATGCACTCGCCGGTCTTCACTTCTTTGATTCCTTCCCTTGCGAAGGCGGAATCCGGCCTTCACAAACTTCCCACGGCCAACCACACAAAGTACCGGTGGCTCGTAGGCGACCTCCTAGCCGTCTAGGAGTCCTCAACCTCCAAGAGTAACAAATGCCCACGAAGAACAAACTTGGAGATGACCTCAAGTGCTCAAACAACTCAAATCTTACTCAACACACTCCTCTTCCAACTCTCCTCAACACACACCTCTTCCAACTCTTCTCAACCCTTCTCACTAAGGGGATCACTTAGATCTAAGAGTAGAGAGAGATTTGGGGCTCAAGAATGAAGGGAATAGCACCTCTAAACAATAGGGTAAGAGCTCACTCAAAATGGGGAAGGATGGGGCTATAAATAGAGCCCACCAAAAACTAGCCGTTTTTCTCAACGTTCAGGTCAGTTCGGACAGTCCGAGCTCAAGTTCGGATAGTCTGAACGCGTCAAACTCGAAGTAACAGAGAATTCACTTCGGATAGTCCGAAAATATGTTCGGATAGTCCGAACATTCGGATACTCCGAGTTCATCTTCGGATAGTCCGAACTGGCACTGAGCAGCCCGACGAAAATGAGCATAACTTTTGACTCCGGACTCCGATTTCAGTGATTTTGGACTCTATTGAAAGCTAAGAACAAGGGCTACACAACTAACAAGGTCTCACTATCCAAATCTCAAAGGATAAATCCAGATTTCACAAAGAATCCAAAAGAGACCTACAATTCTCACTTTCCGGTACCACCAATACCACTCTCTCTCTAAATTTCATAAGGATGGATCATTTGAGCACTTGACACATCTAAAAGTCATTCAATGGAGCATCCCTCTTAATAGTACGGCAATCCTTAAACTCAAATTCAAACGAGAAATCTAAGTCTTACATTCAATCCGCATGCCGTCTTCTCCGTGGATGCAATGTGCATGATGTCTTTTACCAAATGATTGATGACATCTTCGCCTTGTCCAACTTGACTCGATTCACCTCATGAGACTCTAGTCCTATTGACCTTGACTTGATCATCCTCTTCGACGATCTCCACGCCAAGTCGATCTTGACTTAGTCCTCAACTCTTGGTGACACCGCCGTCTTGTTGACCTCGGCTTAACGATCATCCTCTAAAATATCTTGGTCATCATACACATACGGGACCTAATTCTTTCCAAACAACTTATGAAAGACATTAGTCCCAAAAGCTCAATAGATATGAATAAATTGATATTTGTGAGCAGTTGATTGCTACAAGTGTTTCATATAAAGAAGCACAATATAAATGGAAACACTTGACACAAGAAATGTTCTCTACTAAGTGCATCATGATGAATATGTAATTGATCTATATGCACTAGAGAGATAATTGCCGATATGATGAATCAATTAAATCATGGCAAGGATCACAGTCTTTACTTAAATGAAGCACATGATAGAATATACATGAATTGTACATGTGCAACTAATATTTTGAATAATAGTAAACATGTGATCCAACACTAGATTAAACTTCACTAAGAGAATTGCATGAGAAAATATACAACTAAAACATGCATGCACCAAGTCAATCTATAGCAATATGAAGTTTAACTCTAGTTAATACATGCATACTAAAAACAAAGCACATAATGAACTCAAACGAATATATATGCACAAATAAATATGACATGAATCAATGTGCATATATATAATCAACATGCTACTTGGAGTTCACTATGCATTTGCACAAAAGGAATGCAATAACAAATATAGAAGAGATACCAAAATTGCATACCTTAACTTTGCTTAACCATTCCACTTGATTTTCCTCTAAATAGATGAGACTAATACTCAACTTGGCAATAAACATATTAGTCTCATAGCAATATAATCAAATTAGAGATTTGTCATTTGTTAAGCACTAAGTTAAGCATTTACACCATTACATAGATTGTCATTATATGCGTTTGTCATTAATCACCAAAATAGCATTAGTGCCTAGATGCACTTTCATCATGTTTCTTAATTTTCTTGTTGCGTTTGTCAAGCAATTTTTCAAGACGAACAACAGCAATAGTTAATTCATCGTAAGAAGGTTCTACCTCATTAAAGTCGCTGTCATGATCGTCCTCGGTGAAGCTTTCATCACTTCTAGCCATGAGACACAACCCTGTCAAATCATGCTTGCTAGGAGCCATTGTGCCATCTTCACTGCTCTTCGAATCCACATCGCTCAAATTAACTTGTTCAAGAGCGGAAAGGACCCGGTGGACAACTTTGCTGTTGATGAAGCTCTTCTTCTTTCTATTGCTTGGAGAAAACTTCTTCTTTTCTTTTCTTTTGTCATTGTCCTCCTCTCTTGATACTTTTCCTGCAAATTTAGGACAATTTGGACGAATATGGTTGAAATCACCACACTCATAGCATCTTGGAGGGCCACCACCAACTCTCTTTCTCATTCTCACATTCTGCAAAGCTTTATTAAAACGAGAAGAGAGTGATACCAAGTCTTCTTCTGGGAATTCCTCAATCTGTTCATCGGTTAGTGAAGACAAGAAAGACAAGGCAAAACTTGAAGAAGCATTATTCTGAGACATGCTAGATTGAGAGGTTAATGCAATTGATTTATAATCAGTCCTCCTAGCAAGAACATCCAATTCATGAGTTTTTAGTTTAGAGAAAAGAACATCTACAGTAAGTTCACTCATGACAGTTGATTCTCTAATGGATGTAACTTTCATCTCCCAAATAGACATGTCTAATGCACCAAGCAATTGTCTAGCATTAGTAGCCTCATCAAAGTAAACTCCAACAGCACGTAAGTTGCTAAGAATCTTATTGAAACGTGCAAAGAAATCATCTAGTGACTCACCAGGCTTCATCTCAAATTGCATGTATTCTTTCTTGCATATATCTTGACGAACCTCTTTGATAGTATTTGAACCCTCATGATAATCACAAAGAGATTTCCATACCTCATATGCAGACTTGAGATGGATCACGCGATCGAAATCACTTCTTCCCAATCCTTGGATGATCAAATTTCGTGCTCTGCTATTCGCTTCAACCTGTGCTTGATTGGTTTCATTGACTCGATCATTCTCAGGAACTTGATATGGTTTGTACACCTTCTCCCAGATTGCAAAGTCCTGAGCTTGAATGTATGCCTCCATCTTCGCTTTCCAAAACTGAAAATCAATACCATCGAAAACACAAGGTTTTGTCGAATACCTATCCATCGCTACGGTTTCTAATCACCGGTTAAGATTAATTAGAAAAACCTTGCTCTGATACCACTTGTAGGATCGAAATATACTAATGTAGCAATCAGAGGGGGGTGAATGATTGCGCGGAAGCTAAAATCAAATTTTCGATCTTTTAAACACTCCAATTTAAACTCAAATTGCTTGAAGACCAGTTTACGAAGTTGGAAGACCAGGTTACGAAGTTGGGAGACCACCTCACGTAGTTGGGAGACTAGTAGACCAGTCTGGGCGACCAGTAGAGCACTTGGGCGACCAGTAGGACACTTGGACGACCAGTTTGGGCACTTGGGCGACCAATAAATCACCTGGGCGAGCAGTAGGACACCTGGGCGACCAGTTTGGGCACTTGGGCGAGCAGTAGGACACCTGGGCGATCAGTTTGGGCACTTGGGCGAGCAGGTTGGGCGACCACGCGCACTGTTGGGCGACCACGCACACTATTGGGCGACCACGCGCGCAGTCTGGGCGAGTAGACCGATATACGTCTACTAAAATAGTAATTACAGAAGATCCAACTGTTGGATTGACATGAAATTTTAACTGTAGAAACTAGACTCAATTCTGCAACTAACACAAAAAGAATCAGGTCAATCAGATGTACGGATCTAAAGTTATGTCCTTCTCAAGATGACTAAATCCGGGCGACCACGCGAGCAGTCGGGCGAGCAGGACATCAATCTGGGCGACCACAAATTACAGAAGATCTAACCATTGGATTGATAGGAAATTTTAACTGTATAAACTAAACTCAATTCTGAAGTGAACAAAAAAAGAATCAGGTCGATCGGAGCTACGGATCTAAAGTTATGTTCTTCGCAAGATGACTAAACCAATTAGCGATCTACTGTTTGGCGACCAGGTTAGCAATCTGGGCGACCACTAATTACCAAAGATCTAATTATTGGATTGATATGAAATTTTAACTGTAGAAATTAGATTCAATTACGAATCAAACCCAACAAGAATCAATCCAATCGGATGTACGGATCAAGAGATATTACCTTCGCAATTAGACTAATGCAAATAATGACGAGGAAACCAAATTTCACCTTCAAGGCTATGACGGACCAAACACCAGAGAGGGCTTCAGTTGCCACGGATCAATCTTCTAATCTCCAGAAGCAAGATCATGTCCAGATCATCATCTATCTTCTAGTTGACGTGATGCATGCATGCACGATCAATCTTGATTTGTTTTCTTTACACTGTGCGGCTGTCAAAACTCACGCAAGAAAACTCATCCACACAGAGATACTTGGATTGCTAGATTGATCTTTATTTCTTTTGTCTAAAGTACTCCCACACAAGAGTACAAACCTAATACCTGGCTCAAGAATAAACAGGGGACACCTCCCCCTATTTATACAGAGCAAACACACAGAGATTGAATACAACTCCACTTCCAACATGGAAAGAGTTCGTATCTATCTCAACTTGGCCCAACATGACCAAAAACAACTCTTGCACGTATGCAAGAACAGAGAGATTGAATACAACTCTACTTCCAACATAGAAAGAGTTCGTATCTATCTCAACTTGGCCCAACATGGCCAAAACCAAAACCTTGCACGCATGATCGGCCCTTTTCTTTGCACACATACGTGACTAACCAAACCTTCATATGCATGTTCTCTAGCCCTAACGTCCCGCGAGACATCCTTA
The DNA here is from genome assembly GCA_036346375.1 of Guadua angustifolia. Classification (NCBI taxonomy): domain Eukaryota; kingdom Viridiplantae; phylum Streptophyta; class Magnoliopsida; order Poales; family Poaceae; genus Guadua; species Guadua angustifolia. The sequence continues at coordinate 19,865,013 of CM070519.1, forward strand.
ACCACCCAAGACCTCGATTCCTCCTGAACCTAGTCCCGAACCTCAGTTCCTCCATGAACCTAGTTCCGGTCCCGTCATCGACCACGTTCGCCCTCGAGCAACACCTGCACATGAAGTAACAAACAACGCGTCCGAACACAAATCCACGACTTGACTCAACATCAATCCATGCAACCACTCACATGAGTGCATTGCATCAAGCAAAGTCCATCACCAGCATAATTATCATATCACCATAGCACATGTGCAAGCACCACACATGCTATAATCAAAATCACTTTACACCATTCAACCAATTTTTCATCACATGATCTCACAGTTACATCCAATCTTCACTTAGAAACACCGATGTTTCATGAGAATTTTCTTTTAAAGATGGCAAATAATTTTCCCTCGTAAAACTCTTTTTTCGCCGAGGACTTGTAATACTCTTATGTACTAAATAGGGTGGCCGAAATGGTAGGACATATTGGTATATTACTCTTTGAATTAGATATCAAACACGGTAAACGGATTTTTTCAAAAAGAATAGATTAAGAAACATTAGTGATGTTCTTAAAAACTAAATTATTTTCTATAGAACTCTTTGTGTTCTGCACGGCTCCTCGGAAGAAAAAAGAAAAGTAACACTGATAGAAAACAAAAAGGCTCACATTAGTAACACTGACAGAAAACAAAAAGGCTCACATTGGTGGTGTCCAACTGACCATATGCATCGCATTTGCATGGTCGTTGGTGACGACCAATCTGCTTATTCATCGACGTGCGCTCGTGAAACCATCTACTTCATACATGACGCATGCAAGATTCCAAGATTAACGCTCCCACAAATTAAGCTGTGTGTGAACCGCAGATAAAAGTTTTTACACCGCTGAAGCTAATCAAACGGGAGTTGCAATTACACCCTGTTTAGAAATATAAGACGTATTTTGATTTTACATAGGGATTAAGGTTACAGTGAGATTAAAGAAAGTACAAAATAAGAAAATGATGGAGATACCCTCATTTAATTGTTTTGAAAGATAAGAGATAATATGTTATATGAGTAGTAATGAATAAATGCATATAGGTGAGAGAGAATAAATATTAGAGGCATGGTAGGAAAAAAAAGTTCATCAAATCTAGATGTAAGCTAGTCTTATATTTTAGACTATAAACCTTATATTTTTTAATAGAGGGGAGTACTAAACTAAATAAATACTAATAGGAAGCCTGCATATAATATAGTAATAGTTGGTGAATGGCTAAGGTAGTGCCCCAGTGAGTAGTGGTCAGTTTACCTAAGCATGGACACGTAGTATGAACACTACTTTGACTTCGATCCCACCATAGCCCTGCGGCCTGGGCCCTGGCTGAGCATATCTCAGAATCGTCTCCGACGCTACGGCTAGTTCAAAATCAAAAAATCGTTTCCTACTACGGTGACGTGTCCCTGCACCAGTGCTCCCGATGGGAGCCGACGTCGACGCGAGGGGACCGCGAGGTGGCGTCGCCGCCGGAGCAGAGCACCAGCGGTTGTAAAGAACACTAGGATAGTTTTCACGGTCCGTTTTTTTCAAAAATAATTTTATTTTTTTAGCGTTGTTTTTCTTAAATCGTCGAGAAAATATGTGAAACAGTTGAAAGGATATAAACGTAAAGACGTTTTTTTTTCATTTATCTAGAATCCTCTCACGAAGGATCCGCGATTACGCTAAATCGAAAAGTCCTTTTTGTGGAAAACTGTTGGAATAATCTAAACGTAACTACGTTCATTTTTCGGTATTTATTTAGGGTCCTTTCACGAAAGATCCGTGATTTTTCTGAAATAAAAGGGTCTTTTCATAAAAAACAATGGGAAGAACCTACACGTAATTACATATTTTTTAGGGACCTACACGCGAAAAAAAGGGCTGAGCTGGCCGGCTCGGTGCGAGGCAACGTGGCCGGTCTCCAAGCAGCGAATTCTTCGAACTTTAGGATATGTATGATATTATAGGAATGTTTTCGCGGCGTGATATGTCGCGTGTGTTGTTTTTTCGTAGAAACAATTTTTTTTTTTCGGCGGTGTTTTTTTTCTTAAAATCATTGAGAAACGCGTAAAACAGTTGAAAGGATACAAACAAAATCACGCATTTTTTTCATCTATCTGGGATCTTCTCCCGAAGGATCTGTGATTGTGATAAATCGAAATGTCCTTCTCGTGAAAAACAGCTGGAATGATCCAAATGTAATCACTTTTTTTCTGGTATTTATTAAGGGTCCTTCCAGAAAAGATCCGCGATTTTTCTGAACCAAAAGGTCCTTTTTATAAAAAAACCGTGGGAAGGATCTACACGTAATCACGTTTTTTTCAGTATTTATTTAGGGTTCTTTCATGAAAGATTCGTGTTTTTTCTGAACCAGAAGGTCCTTTTCGTAAAAAACCACAGGAAAGACCTACACGTAATTACGTATTTTTTGAGGGACCTACATGCCAAAAAAAAGCAGGCCAGCCGCCGAGCCGACTCCCGCGTGGCTCGCTTGGGGCGACATGGCCCTCCTCCCTGGCGCTCAATCCCTACCATCTTTAGGATATGTATAATTAGCCGAAGCCACGCGCTACACCGTGTCGTGTAAAATTTCATAGCGTGTATGACGTGTTGCACGAAATTTGGAAAATTTGGTCGTGATATGTCGCGCGAAATTTGGACCAACGGATATTTCTGTAAAAAAATTGTGTAATTTCGATTCTCTTGTTTTTTTTAAAAAAATAGGCTGCTAGAAGCCGTCGGAGAATCTTTGGATTGCTTGAAGCCACCGATGAATCTGTTTTTTTTAAAGAAAAATATAGAGGAATCTAAACGTATTTTCTTTTCTTTTTTTGCATAATTCTGGCATAATTTTGGTTTTCTTGTTTTATAAAAAAAATGAGTTGCTAGAAGTCGTCGGTAAATCTGTTTTTATTTTAGATAAAAACGCAGAGGGACTTAAATATATTTTCTTTTTTTTGCGTAATTCTGGTTTATTGTGTGTTTTTTTAAAAAGGATCGCTAGGACCCATAAGTGAATCTGTGGACTATTATAAACCATCGGTAAGTATGTTGTTTCTATTTTTGGGAGAAAATAAACGTATTTTCGTTTTTTACATAATTCCAATCTTCTTATTTTTTTGAAAAAAATTGGTCTCTAGAACCATCGGTGAATCTGTGGACCACTATAAATTGTTGGTGAATCTGTGTTTTTTGTTTTTGGGAGACAACCGCGGAGGGATATAAACGTAATTTTGTTTCACTTCGAGTCCAACCTGCAAAAAATCGATTTCTTAGGACCTAAACGCAATTCTATTTTCTTCAGGTCCATTTTGTTAAAAACCACCAGAAGGACCTGAACATAAACCGCGAAGGGACCTAAACATAATTTCAGGTTTTTCAGGTCCTTTTTGTTAAAAACCGACAGAATGACCTAAACGTAATTTTGAATTTTTCGGATGAGCTTTTCACGAGGAGGGTGACGTGGCGCAGCTGGTTTGCCTCCAATCCTCTCCACTGTATATAATAGTATACATTTGGATTTTCAACTCATTACACATGTTTTTTTTACAAATCTAGTTTTTACCCAAACTTTTTTTAAAAATAGTCTCTTCTCCGACTATAAAAGGAATGACAGGCACATTCATGCATCATGGAAGGTGTCTGCGACAAAAAAAATCAGCGCTGCCGTGCTCCCATAAATCAACAAGAGCTTCCATGGCCGGGTTGTACTACTGCGGAAGGTAGGTGTTTTAATTAATTAGTCACTAATTAATCACTAAATAAATTGCTAATTATCATTATTTAGTCACTTAATTAAGTGACTAATTAACCTTTTGCAGTAGCACAACTCGGCAGGTATTTGCCATGCACTCCGGTCGTAGAAGCTCCTACCGAGCTACGGCAGCACAGATTTTTTTGTCATAGACACCTTTCGTGGTACACGAGTGTGGCAGACGACACGTGTCACCTGCCACTACTTTCGCGGTTAGAGATAGGACTATTTTTGCAAAAAAAAAAATAAAAGGGAGCTGGATTTGTAAAAAAAAAAGCCACATGCAATAAAGTTACAAAAGCCCAAATTTGAGTTGTAAATAACAGCTTGCTTTGTTATGAAATTTATGTGTTTTAAATATATGCTTAACTTATAATAAATTGAAAGAATATATGTTCAAATTATTGTTGACCTTTTGGCCACATATAGATAGATTGGTCATGTGGAGAGAATATTAATAGGTTTGTCGACAATACCACCTAATTAAACTTATCATATTGTAGTTTTATAAAAAAAAAAGATTAGCCACAAATTTGCACAAGGAGAATCAGAAAAAGAAAACTTGGAGGGACTTCATTGTTTTTGGATTGTGCGTGAGACCATGTGGAGACCACCCCCACTGTGTCTAATGAGCATTTGAATTTAATTACTGTGCTAGTTGTTGTGAAACATAGTTGATCTCCCGCAATCAATCACCAAATTCGTAGAAATAATTCCAAGAGCAAGAACACAAGAGCGCACAATATAGGTGGAAATCTCTCTCGCTTTATTGATTGATTAATTATAATGGGAAGCACCCGATATATATAGCAATATGAGAGAGGAGTTCGGATTCGCCCACACCATAAGGAGATAGAGTCATAAACCAAAAACGGTTTAGAGTCCTTATCTCATAACACTCCTCCTTGGGCGAATACCGCGTAATGCATAAGTCTCGTTAAAAACTCCACTCAAAAAACCAAATGGGAAAAAGGAGATGGAGAAAAGAGTACATCGCACTCACACTTTATGTTGCACTAGTTACCTCATTAAAAACCTTCATGTGAGAAAACTTCAAGAAAACTCACAAAGGGGGGAAAGAGTACAACTTATAACCTTCAGGGTTTTATTAGGATCTTCAAGATCGCAATAAAGGTTATGGTTCAAGGGTTTTCTCCCCCTAAACTCTGCATCTCTCTAAGTCTTCTCATTCCAATACCTTTCACATATCTTTGAAATGTGGATTTAGGCAAAGACTTAGTGAATAAATCTGCGAGATTTTCACATGACTTAGTTTGCA